>OX104059.1:22583748-22994362 GCA_944474145.2 Dicrocoelium dendriticum | reverse complement strand
TAAAAATGGCGCTCACCGAAGAAGTTGCCTCTCTCGACGGCAACCACACACCTTTCAATGCTTCGGAACGATGCAGCTGAAAACAGCACTTCCTCCTGCTCCCAATATTACACTAAAGTCAAATACATATTTCTTGTTTGTTGTTGCAGCTTCATAGCTTCGAGGTTGTAGCTTCATTTTTAACTTCCTAACTTTTAGACATTTGTAACCTATAGCTTTTACCGTTTACAACCACTACTCATTATAAATAGATATTGCATATGCGATATAAAGGCCTCATTTAACTACCCCGCGTAAACGGATGTACGGGAGCACCTCAACCTTATCACATACCCAACCATTCGAGGACCTGGAGGTCCCGACTAGACAATATTGTACACAAAACCGGGCGTCTGGTTGCACATCGAAAAAATGTTCGTCAGGTTGGAGTTCTGCAGCACAAATTTGACGCAGCAGCCAAGTAAACTATCTAGTTTGTTTATACCATTCCGTTGATATACGGTCGCACATAATTAAATGTTATTTTTGCTGGAACTAAAGTAGCATAGATCTTTACGCGCACGATAACATGCACTAACTTAAGGTAATATCGTTAAATTTAATTTTTTATTACTATTTGTTTAAGGTATTCACAATACGCCGTGTATTAATATTTTATTTTATTTATTTTTAATTTCAATTTTAGTTATTTATTTCATTTTATTTCATTTAACTTTATTATTTTATTCTTTCTTCTCAGTACAATGTAGTCTTATGGATTCATACGATTGTTATACTACAGAACAGGATGAAACGCAAATGCAAGGGCACCAGCCAAAGTGCAACCAAAACGGTCCCGACGCGAAAGCGTCGTTGCAGTCTCCAAGTTTCGACTGGATTAGAATGAAAAACGTGAATATGAACTTCGAAACGCGTGTCCTGCAGGAAGGGGGTCCCATCTCGTTCAACCGTCGGTATGGTTTGCAAACCGATGCCACCTGTGGGATCCCGTCAAGCCCACTTCAAATGCGTCGCCCGACCGATTTTCAAGTGCTGAATTTCTTTTAACAGTTCGCGCAACACTGCCCGTATAAATAACTAAACAAATAAATAAATGGGATATTCTCGGTAAAACGAGGCACAACGGCATAGGTGTGACTAAATTTGCATAAAACCAAAGCTGCGCTAGAAAAGTTATCTCATTCTTTTCAATGAAAGCTATAACCGAAGGTTTGCATTTCATACGAGTGAGCGTTATATCAGGTAATAGTCCAACCCAGGAACATGATGGTGCTGGAGCGCGGAAAAGCAGTCACGGTTGGGTCAGTATTCAAGTTCGGTGTCCTTTCGCTGTGTGGTACTCAATGAGCACAGGGCCAAAGAAATTGTGCGGTGTAACCCTTCTCCATTAAAATAGAGGAATGTTCGGACATCCACAAAAGCATTCTCCATATCAAACGCAGTTGCACAGTCTGCACCCAGAACTCTGATGACTACCCCAGTGTGAAACAGTGCGGTGACCTAATTCAGTGGCGCGCCACATCTGACCAATCGCATTGAGCGGGTGCAACGCAAGTTCACCGAACGTCTCCTAGGTTCTTCCACACTTAGTTCTCGAGACAAATGTAAACAGCTTAAAGTGGAACCACTGTGGCTACTCAGGCATAAGGCAAAACGCGCGTCTTAGTTTCCGTTGATACAAAACACAGAGGTCGATACAACTTGGTTAGTTCTACAAGTAGACAATGATCTGTACTGCTTACGAGCCAGACTGCTTTCCATACTCTTGCCTAGGGCGCGATGCAGTAGCCGTCCCAACTATTTTCTACATACATACGCTTTCGCATGGAATCGGCCGCTGTTTACCAGCCGGACAGCCAAGAATACTACAGAGTATTGCACCACACTACCAAGGCTGCCAAGCACCACATGATTATCTGAATTCCTAGGATTTGCAATTTTGAACTTGTGCTGTGAGAGCATGCCTCCGATCGCTACTAATGGGTAACACAACAGGACAATTACACCTTTTATTGCCGCCAGACTATCTGACATCCGGCCCCACCTACAGCTTCCCATCCCTCCAACAGACTTAGCTGCAGTCTTCTAACGCTGCAGGTCCTCTGAATCCCATTGCGTATCGCACCACACTTGCATCGTTTGCATCAATGTACACGTAGGCTCTTGTTCATGGATCCGCTAGTTGACTTTTGTTTATTGCGGCAGATATATCTCTCAAGCTTTCCTACTTAGCTCACTTTAGCTCTTCTTTACCAACATTCTGGGAACACTTTATTACCTATCGCGTTGCTGCGACTAAGCTTAGCAGCTTCTGGTGTATCCATAGCTCCATCCAGAGCTGATGTTGCAACCTTACTTTCGCAGAAGATGGAGTATATATTCCCCTCCCCTATCGCTCCTTCAGTCAACTATGGATGCTTGTTAGCTCCTGCGCAGGTGGCCGCTCTTCAGCACCTGCTTTCCAAACGTTATGTAATCCTCTACTAGCTAGGAGTCTTTCGACCTTTCCCTATGCAAAATTCTAGTTTTCTGACTGGCTTTCCTTATTTACGTCAAAACTAGCACGATCCTTTTAGTACCCTGACATGACATAATTCACAGCGTGCCACTGCGCTTTAAATTCACGTTATCGGATATCTTCAACAATTTTTACGGTATGCTTACATCCTATACCTGCGCTCTCCCTCCATCAACTCTCGTTCCTTAGCTCTTTTCTAGCTAACCATCTTACCTCACTTGGTAAGCACAAAGCTACGCCTTAGCCGCCAATTTCCAGATGTTCAGTAATCCGTTACTCGTTCCCACCTCTATGACTTTCCTCCGCAAGTGTCCAAACCTCTCACTGGACCTTCCTGGTTCAGTCTGCCTTAGCAGTATTCACTTAGTAACCAATGAATGCGGCATTATCTGCGCACCGCTTTGCTTTAACCTCATATGCTCTGATGTTTTCAACAAGCTAAATTATGCTTGTATACTTTCCTACCATTTATTCACATTCATTAGTTCTAATGCTGAGAGCAATGTTATTTCATTTGGCCAGAGTATAGCAGTTAGTTAGCTTTGCATTCCAAACTTGCAGTCAGCGACTACGCGGTGCAACCTCTTCAAAACATGCCCATGTAATAGTCCAACTGCCGCACAGGCGTTTCCTGTCTCAGTCAACCCTAACAAATTCCTTAGTGCCTTATCATGGTTTGATTTTCTGAGCGCCACCGTGCCTTAGAGTTTTGGTGGTCATAAGTCCACCAACCTTAATGTATGCATCCGCACCAACCGTTTGCTCTCCTTTCATCATTTAACATTCTTTAGCCCTCGTCTAGCGAGAAATTTTAGCCCATTTGGTCAGCGCAAAGCTGTCCATTAGCTTCTCCTTCCCGGTGTTTTAAATAAATAAGTTATTCCCGGATAATTCGAGTCACCCCATCTGGCATGATCCATACGTTACAAGCGATTGTTTTGCAACAGGCAAGTGGCTTTTGAGAAATGCGCTCTTTGCAACATCTACAGAAGGTACTTGAATGGCGAACGCACTGGTCGGGATAGGAATCCTTAATGACATGGCGAAATTATGGGTTCAAGTATGTGTACAGGCGTAACATATAGAGTGAGGACAGACGGTAGAAGCCGGGTAGTGTCCATGTAGTGTACACGTTCAAAATATGTAGAAACGATGTGAAAGCTCGCTCTCGTTAAATTGCCAGTGTGATTTAGTAGACAGACTTTATTCAGTGACGAGTAATGTCCGCTACGCCGCCGTGTTGCTAAACGGAAGGTTGTGGATTTATATGAACAAATGCATGAAAAGGTTATTCTCGTAAACTTCGAGGCACCCCAAATATGGCATGAACAAGGTTTTATGAGCGACCGTTTCGCGACAGGCTGGTTGATTGACATGAAATGCACTGTTCGCACAATACACAGGAGGTACAGGGATGACGGATGCGCTGAGCAGGTACGGAGGCTTTATTGAGTTGACGAACCTCTAAGTTAAAGAAGGTGTAAGAGCGTAACATATGGCGTGGAAACGGATTGTGGAAAAGGGCCGTGTCCTTTTAGGGTACATAACCAAAATATGTTGCAATGATGTGAAAGGCCGCTCTGGTTAACTTTTCAATGTGAGTTTGTGGACAGTAACTCTGTTCGGTGGCGAGTCACATCCGCCACGTCGTAGTGTTGTTAGACGGACATGTGTGGCAGTTTGTAGGTTGAATGCTTGCCGGGCAAAAACACACAACGTCGTGGAACACTGCCGTCAATTCGTTTGAATGACAATGTTTAACTGGCAATGTAGGTTCAGGCCGATTGCACATTTAGCAATTCGCAGTAATGTGCGCTCCAAAGCACTGCATAAGTTAACCGATTTATTTATTCCAGGTCCGCCAGTGGTCGTTGAAATCGGCCAATGAATGAGAGGTCCAGGAAAGTCAGGAGACGGATTGTGCAGGCAAATAGGGATTTTGAAATAATGGACTTCGGCTTTTCCTTTATAATATACTGGTCCTGTATTGCAGCAATAGCGTCCAGGCAGCAAAGCTGGATGTGGGTGATGTGTTGAGTGTAGTTGCTTCTTATGGTTAAATTCGTCTCACCTCAGGTGGAAATGCGATTCCCCATTCAAATGCCGGAGCCACGGGAAAGGTGAAGTAATTCTTTTCGGATCCTGGTAAATGTATCAGAGTACTGAGGCCAAACCCCTGTGTTTAAGCCAAGTCAATGCATAATCGTTATCCGCAGTCAATTTGCGCCCCATTTTTCTGCTGACTGATGATTTAGGCGAGTGCTTTTTGCTTTCCTGGGTCCTGCCTTGTGCCCGGTTTGTAGGTTTGGTATTAATCATTCTTTCTGCATTATATATTGATCGCCTGCAGTTCCAGGTGAAGCCTCCGAGGGATATACACTGAATTATTTTGAAGTCTTGAAGGATAGGATACGGTTCCTAAGGAGGAATCGCGGACCTACCGGTTAAGTAGTAAAATTGATTACAAACATAGGAAACCACCGCCAATTGAGCGGTCAAAGCGGATTTATGAGCTCAGGATGAATAATTTTTAAGGCTTTGTGTTGGCAGGAAAATGTGCCTTCCGAAGTCAGAAGGAGTTCTCCAGGCAAACGGTATGTGGAAGGGTATTTTATCCGTGCAAGATAGTGAATGCTTTGTCGGGGAAGTAAGCTGTAAATGGGTTGATTATCTTCTGCTCATATCCAGATAAAGGAACTGTGTGCGTTGTATTGTGGTGGCAGCGAAGGACGATTCCTTGAATGCATGTCGCCGTACTTGTGACAAACTTGGGATAAAAGGCAACGAACAGAGCCGACCAAACAGACAGAAGGAATGAATGCATTTGGAACGCAGTCGCTCAATTGCAACAAGGACTGCACTATTGTACCCCTATTCATGTAATTGTTATTAAACTATCGCATATACACATGTATCATAAGTGGCGAAATACGACAAGAATCGGGCAGAACAGTGATCAGTAAAAAGTGAAATTTTAAAAATGAAGAAAAGAGTGTTTAAGGGGTCCAAATGCGCATATGCGCAATCGGTGGGAACCAGAGAGTGCACGACAAGTTGGGCGTAATATGGGAGAGACTGTTACTCCGTAGAAGCGACAGAGAAGCGTCTTCTAAGTCCTAAATTGTTAGGAATGCAAGAATTCAGGGCGGGCAAACACATGTAAGGTAGCGTCGAATGAAGTAAGAATGCATCAGAAAGCATAGGAAGGAAAGAAATGGGCCGGTAAAGCAGGTTCTATTGGGAAGTGGAAAAACCGCTGGCGTTCTTCAGGTGATGATTCATTCTTGTCAATAAAAAGAAGGATGAATAATGCCCAGTGAGGTAATTAAGGTAAATATGGCAGAGCGTTGCGCCGGAATAGGTAGATAGCATGGCGAGCAAAGCACAAAGGATGAGGAGCACGGAGTGTTGGGACTACAAAGCCTAAAGCGTTTATGTCTCGGATGTCTGGAAGCAAGCAGAAAGGAGACTGGGCAGACGAGGATACATTAGAGTCAAACCCGAAAAGTTCCCCGTCCAATTGAAAAAGGAATGTAAAGAGGACGCTAAAAGGAACGAATGAGGTCTGGAGGGAATAGTATCTATTGGGGAGAAGTGGAAAAGCGTACAATGGTCTCGAGGTGTTGTAAACAGACCATTGGATCTGTCGATGATTCATGGACAAGGCCGCAGCAGTCAGAAAGGAGACCATGGAGACAGGCCTAGAATGTCGGCTCCTAGAAAGAAAGCAATATTGTCATTGCCAGAATGTTAACAGAGAGACTCGGCAGAAATAGACATGTAAATCTTGTAAGTGGGAATATATTAAATAAGCTAAATCACGACCAGTAATGCTCATGAGATGATAGTCACAGAGCGTTAAGTCGGCAGAGCCTAGATCATTTAGCTCTCAGATGTTCGAGAGGGGTCAGAAAGCAAGAGACCGTGTAGAGGAGACCGGAAAAGTCAGCAAGATGAAGCTAGACAGCCAACGTGAGGTGGGAATAACAGTAGTGAGTGTCGTAAGATAAGAAAAATTGCGGGACTACAGTGGCTATGTAAAAAGCCAGTTAGCATGTCAAACGAAGCTCTAAGGCTGAGGGACAGGGTGTGCTGTGACTGCAAGCCTAAAACATTTGCTTCTCGGATGCCTGAAAACAGTCACAAAGTAGGAGACTGGTCAGAGAAGGCTAGATTAGAGCCAGGCCCAAAGAGTTATCCGTCCAATAAATAAAGGAATGCAAACAGAGAGCGCAAAAATGAAAGAATGTGTTTGGGAAGGAGGAGACTATTAAGAGAAAGTGAAAAAGCCTACAAATATCTCGAGGTATTGTGAACAGACCTTTGGACTTGTCGTTGGTTCTAAATATGGGCTCAGTATTCGGAAAGCAGGGGACCATGGAGATGTGAGGAGGATACCGGCTCATAGAGAGAAAGCCGTATTTTAAATGTCGGAATGTTAACAGCGTCAACAGAATAGAAGTGTTAAGGATAAATGGGGATATACTAATGAAGAATCATAAGCAGCAGTGCTCTGGAGGCAGAGAGACGGAGCGTTGCGTTTGCAGAGACTAGATCAAGTAGATCTCAGACGTCCGAGAGAGGGCGGAAAACAGCAACAGTAGTAGACTATCAAGAAAATTACTACTAGTTTTTTAACCGCATTTTCCATTACATCATTTGCATTTCCAGATTCCATTTCACTGGCACGAAAGCTAAGCAGCGACAGAGCAGTTCTAGTACACTGGATAGCTGGACATCGAAATATTTGACCATCACTTAGCCTTGGCTCAGCCGGCCTCGCAGTATTTATTATTAAATGGCCCCAAAGCCCACCATGCGTTATGCATCATGGTGAACACACAAAGTGCCTTCACTTTGCTATTACCTACTTCTATACTCATGATTTACCTTAGCACTATTTGCGCAGGGTGGTAGGACAGCTCAAACCGGGAAAACAACCAAGTAAATAGCTAATGAGACATTTCAGTACTAGTCAAGATTTCCACATTGCTGAAGGCCGCTGTCACTCGAACTGGAATATAAAATTGGGGAAATGTCTAAGAATGAAGCAGTGTTTCAATATAGTGTTTAGCAACACATAAAGCACAATAATCCTTCAGGTTCAAGCAAGCTCAACGTCCAGAAGTAGAGTTGGTAATGCTCCACCAACGCATGCCTCCGTAACTTTCACGCCTTGAAGCATCATGCTAAATTCTCTGATACTCAAGGTTTTATTATTAGCTACAGGATTCTTTAGCTCACTGGTGTTAGTTACATAGCATTAAGGTTACCGAAAATAGGCTCCAGGCGCTAAAGCTTACCATATTTTTCTAATAAATATGTGCAATTTTCATGCCTGGACGTTTCAAACGAACCTAAACGTCTCCTGCATTATGCAGGTAGACTTAGTTCAGGTTGCCTTACTATAAACTTTGCAACCATTTAGAGGCTTAAAAAGTACTAAATTTTATATTAATGGCGGTTCATGTGGCTCAGCATCCACTGAAACTAATACACTGAGGCAAACTGATCGTGGGCTAATTATAGGTTGTCATTAAGTTGCTTGCATACATAATTTTTCTTACTGGGTTCCTAGCGTTTTCGCTAAACATTATCGCTTATTTGCATATATTTGCTATGTATGCCTCAAAAGTCGGCTTTTTGGCCACTTACGTCGTACCTATTTATAGCGGTGAATTTCGGGCTATATAGAGCATCCCTAACTACGTATGCCTATTTAGAACATATATCTCTTCACCAACATTTACACTATTTTCTTTATTGTGTTAACTGTTTAAAAGCAGACAGACATTTTTGGCGAAATTAATAGCGTTATTCCTAGATCGCCATTTAATCTCGAAGATCTAACGAACTACTGTACGTATCGTATGGCTTTTAATTTCAGCGTAATCAACGGTTAAATCTTGTACTGTGTAGCGGTTTTGTATCACATTTCGCAATGCTTTAAAATAGACTTTTCTTTTGTTCGGAGATTTGCACAGTTGGATTTTGGCGCCATGGATCAAATTCGGCGCAAGCATTTGTGGTTATATTTTTTATTTTTATTATCCTTATTTAGTACACATCCTTGGAATGTCTTATAACAAACGCTTTGCATTTTGAGGAATGAATTATAACTTTTGCTTCGTCCTTATAATTTCGTCGCTCTTATTTCTTCCATGTGCGTTCTATTAAGTGTAATGACCGAACGAGCCGACATAACCTAAAGAATTTCTAGTAAAGTTCGTAGTGAACTTGATCCTGCTTCTAAGGAAAAAGTGCGCAACTACTGCTCTGCGAACTTTTACAACAAACAAACTCAAGGAATGCAAAGGCAGCCTGAAGGATCCAGAAGAATTTCATTGCGTGTGCGTGCAACCTCCTCCTCTGTACTCGTAACAAAGCTTATTCATTCGCAATTACCAACAAGCAACTTACACTCACACTGTACTCACTCCCAGGTAAGAACATGGGAATAATGCAACTATTGATCTGATCCTTTGCGGGTGCATTATCTAGCCAGTCTAGAAATATACCTGTTTATTCATTTATGGTAAACTACCAGGACCCCTGCAAAGCACTACAGCATTAAACTGGGTAGTAGCGGTAGACATCCTAGCCGATATGGCTACATAATTCTGATACGACGACTGAAATGTACAGCTTATCAACACCGCTACTTTACAGCTCAAATAAAGTACAACTCTTCCGTCTTGACGATCAAAAGACCGCTCAAGCTTAAGAAGTGCTTTACCAGATAAACTTACCTCATCGTACGTAATAACTAGAGACAACGACGTTACAGTGAAAGCTAGCATGGTAGAACTGGATTTGTCTACAAGGAGACCCAACTTGTGCACTTTGTTTCATAGGCTAATTTCGTTGCTAATTATTACCTCAAGAAATTTGGCATAACCGTACCTATGTCCTAACATATCAGGCATGGTTCTGATAAGGAGAAACACAACCTAAATAAATAAGTACCTAAAGGTATAATTCTAGACATAGCCAGAAGCTGTCCTCTCGAGGGTCAAACCATAAGGTACAGTAATCACATGCTCTTACCTGGGTAATAATGGAGGTAAGTTTGTCTACACCTTGCTAATGTGTGCCGAACCAGGACGGCGGAAATGGGAATGGTGCTGCGTTATAGTTCAATAGGCGATTGCTTTGGCTGCCTTCAAATTGTGAACAAGCTTCAACGCGTTACGTACTTTAGTAACTGGCAGACACAGACGATCACCTTGCTTCTCAATATGATCGGATGCGTACCATTTTATAATTGTCGGTTTGTACGCCTTCTAATAACAGTATGCCAGTTGTAGGAATCATCTCTTAGGGTCACGACGACAGCTTGGTTTGTTTCGCTTTTTACTTGGTGTACCCTTGTTGGTATTTACAGGCTTGTATTTCTAATCCAGATTGCATTTGTTTATTACAGAAGCTTTCAGTTTAAATCTGTTTACTACATCATGTTGACTATTCAGAATTACCTTGGCCCTTTCATGGACCACAATATTTTCCGCACTCCCGTCTTCACTATTATGCTTCTCTGAGACCTAACTAGCACCCTCGCCTCAGAATGACCATGGTACATAAAACTAAATCGATTTACCCTAGTGTACACAAAAATGGCAAAGAGGCGGGCAAAACATTGATTGGCACGACGGTGTCAGGTTTCGTTACGGTGATAGAAGTAATTTTATCTATGCACTTTAAATGAGCGGAACTGCAAAGCCTTAGCGAAAAGGAAATAATGTATAACCTGTAAACCATTCTCCGAGTGCTTAGGGGCTAGTACAAGCCTTGTTCAACCCGGAAACTTAATGCGTAATACGCATTAGTGTGATCGCCGGGAGGTTCCTCAAAGTACGTACTAAACAGATCGAGACCGATAAAATGGTTAACTGACAGGGTCGCCTATACGGTGCCAGACAGCCTTTAGGTCCGCACGGTTGAAAAGATACTAATGAACATACGCGGCCTAGAACACCATACAATAAGTTGCACCTGAATGAAGAAAAAGGCCAATAGAAACCAAGGTCATCTGCTACACAAAGTTGATACGGAGCGTTCGGTCCGCAAATACTTGTCTTATCAAAACGCCATCCGATCGCGCACAACGTTTGTCGAATGCAAGTTAGCGACTGCCAACACCACCATGTAAGGCGCCACGAAAAACTAACCGCTTCTAATAGTCCTCATGCGCAGACCCCAGAAACCGTTTGATTTATCTCAAGCTGTTATCAACCAGACTGCTTCCCGCAACCTTGATTCAGGTATCTCAGATACTGAAGAGCAAGTTGAGATCATGCGGTTGGTGCAGAATCATTGCTTGATTGCAAAAATGCTTGCTCTGGAGACCATGAAGCTCCAGGAAGACAAAAGCCTGGTGGAGTCAAGTAGCTTTCTCGATGAGAAAATCGAGGCTGTTCGCCCAGCCACCAACTACCTAGCCTGTTTACAGCTCTTTTAACTAGACCAGGGTGACAAGTCGTAGAGACAACGTCTTCGCGCATGGCAAGAGTAGCGACTGCACATTGACAACCGTAGCACCCAAACTCAGCCAAACAGAGTCTAGCTTCCCCGTCCGTAGTCGAGACGCTCTGGCTATTCCGAATAAGCGAGCTTGCGAGTGGATTGTACCAAGTTACTCACCTGTTACGGACACGCCATTCCTACACACTAACGGATTAACCAACGTGGAAATGTCGCCGCATTCGGACTCCCTAGAGGGAAACGTGACGTTTAGTACTATTGCAATTACTGTTCCTGGTGGTACCACCATACGAGCGTTCCGCCGAGCGATCCTTGAAGTTAATGGGATCACAGAAGATTGACTATAGACTGATTGAATGAGCAAACGAATAAGTAAATAATCGGCACTAATTAGGTTAAGAGGATTCAATTCCACGCTCTATTATGACAAATTATGAAGAGCTGCGAAATGCTTCCATGCTGAGTACGTCATAATTGGGCCAAAGAAAACAAGGTAGGTTACGCGAGCCTTTAACGCTTGGGATTACTTACAACAACGACATACCCAGTTTGGAGGTGCAGTGTTCCAAAATACCCATAATTCAGGGAGAGGTGGTAAGTAGCTGCCAAAACAATTTTACGTCTGACAATACAACGACACCTGGAGGTAAACGTTCCGGCGGAGGGATCATGCACAGAAGCTCACCCGAAGTGGTTAAGTTGCTGACATTTGAGTTGTAAACACCAAGATCGGCTGCCACAGTAAAAATCAAATTGCCGCCGGGTTCCCGTTATGCGAATGCTAGTTTATGAGTTCACTTTTCTTGGATCCGTATTTTTCACCATGAGGTGCATTCATCTAGGCTCGGACGACAAGGTTATTGGGTTTCTTCTCTTTATCCTGTCTTTCCGAGTGACCAAGGCTAAGTCTATGTTTACTCAGCTACATTCCATTTTGCCACACCTGGCGTCAGGTCAGATAGTGGCAAATTTTACTGCTTTTTCGTGGCGCTTCATACGCAAGTCGTCGATGAAGTTAAAGAGAGTTTGGAGCTCCACGAACATCAACAGTCTTGCGGCGAACTTAAGGCCGTTCTCTTAAGGCGATTCGACATGTTTGACCATGCTCGCGTTACGCAGCTTCTTAATGAAACCGGGTTAATTGATCAAAGACCTACTAACTCCCGCAAAGGATGCAGATTCCAGCTAAACCTCTCTCGGTTGCGACTCATACCTTATACAGAAGTGGCTCTGTCGAACGTCATGAGACTTACTTAACCCTCTGAAAGCAAATGTTGCGTCCCTTCACTAGCTCTCCAACAATTTCGAACGTAGTTAGAAATCCAAAGCCTACTCATCCCATCCTCAGTCTACCCAATGTACGGAGGTGACAGACCTAAGAGCGCAAGTAGCGTTACTTATCAATCGAGTAGAAAACCTACAACAGTCCGATTCAAAAAGACAATTCGTTCCAACACTCACTCTCGTTCTAGATCATGTTCGAACGGCTAGGTCGAATTATTGTTGGTACCACCAGCAATTCAGTCGTCAGGCCAGTTCGTGCGTTCTTCTTTCTTCTTTCCAGCGCAACACGAAAGAAACAGCGTTCGCCGGCACATAGTGCAACGGACGTTGCTTGCTGCCGCCGTCGCATTTTTCCTCACCAGTCGCGGTATGCAATTACGCTGTCTCGGTTACAATGGCGCAGTAGTCAGCGTTATCTCACTTGATTCCAATGACAAAGTTAAAGGGCGATCAGTTAATTGCGCGCGGCAAATGACACCACCATTTGCCTGTATGGTCAATGCTCACGCACACATAAGTAAAACCTACGTTCCTTTAAGTGTATCTTTCTCGTCTCAGATGTCCGGACACCAGTATTTGCCCTTGACTTCCTGCAGCCTTTCGATTGGGATGTTGACACGAAGCCACACTATCTAACTGAATATCAAACAAACCTGAGAGTTATAACTATGTTTACCGATATTGAGTCAATCAGTCCAATATATGCCAACCAATCTAGCCCGCATATTGGTCAGCTGTTTAATTCCAAGTTTCCGCAAGCCTTCCGTGCAATAACTCACTTGCCACTCTCTACTAAAGCGGCGAAATTTCACAATAACAGCAGCACTCTGTTTTCGTCAAAGCAAAGCGTATGCCCCTTGAGAAGCTTAAGATTGTTTGCACAAAATTCGAGCACATTATGAAACGTAGCATCGTTCGCCTATTTAAAAGACCTTAGGTGTCTCCGCTCCACATGTTGCCAAAAAGTATGTAAAGTGGCTGGCCTCTATGTAGGGATAATGGCGTTCTCGGTGATGTTACTGCTCCTGACCGCTATCATATTTCCACAACTAGGACCTCACAGCTAGACTGCGCGGAATCCGTGTGTTCGGGTATGCCAACTGCTTCTGGCTTATCATCATATTTTAGTAGCCGACGAAGATATGCCGAAGACTGCTGTAATCCAAATCTTGGATTCGTCAAATTTTTGCGCACGCAGTTCGGCCATTGCAGTGCAACCCAGACCTTTCGACGATTCCTTGAAGTAGTCACTAGAGGTCTAGGTTTCGTCTGTACGCATATCGACGATATTCTAATTCCGAGCGCTTCTAGTGACCAACACGCAGAACACCTCAAAATGCTTATCGATGAGCTAGTCCGTAATAGCATCATCGCCAACACTGAAAGATGCACAGTTCAGCAGCCTTCCGTCGAAGTTCTTTGCCACCATACTGAGCAGTATGGCATGCGGCCTCTAGACGACAGAGTCCTTGCTATCACAGACATTTTGTTCAGACTACTTTAGCCGTTATTTGCCGTATCAACGGAATGCTTAACTAGTAACAACGTTACTTTCTACCCTGTGCCACTTTGCTATGTCCACTAGCCGACCTTCGTGGACGCAAAAGCTTACAAATGGAATTGACTGCTGCTACTGACAAAGCGTTCAAGACTTGCACAGAGGGTTTAGCCAAGGCGGTTAGGCTTCACCATTGCGATCCGAACGCGCCGCTCAATGTTGAAGTTGGTGCGTGGCACACTGTCATTGGCATCGTCCTACAGCAACATACCGGTTAATGCTGGACACCTCTTGCTTGCTACCCTAGACGTTTACAACCCGCCGAAGTCAAGTACGGCACGTCCAGCCGCGAACAGCTGGCCGGTACTCTACCGTTTGACGTTACCACCACGTCCTTGAAGGTAACACATTCATTACCTTCACCGATCACAAGCCGCGTAGCTACGTACTCCAAACTCAGTCAACCCGACACGCACTAATTAAGATCGACAGTTGGATTTCCTTGCTAAGTTCTCGACTGATATCCAACGCATTTTTGGCAAACAAAACGTCGCCGCTGAGGCACTCTCAAGCGCATCCGCGACTGGCACTGCCGTGCATGGAATGCATTAGTCTGCTATGGCTGCCGCGCAATCGAACGACCGGAGTCTGTTGGAACTCCGTGATTCTTCACTGAAGATAACCGACGCCATTTGCCGTTATCTGCTGTTATAAGTTTATGCGAGGCATCTACCAGACGGTCTCGACACGCCGTTCCAGAAACCTTTCGCCGTGTCGTTTTTGACACCCTCCACATTATTGCCCATCCTGGCATTAGGGTCACTGTCAAACTCATCTCCGAGAGATATGTTTGGCAAGGGATACAACGCAATCTTACGCGCTGCACACGCAGCTGTATCTCATGTCGGCAAGCCAAGATCCAGCAGCATGTGTCCGCAACGTTTGTTCACTTTCCATCTATCACAGCGCGGTTTGTCCATGTCCCTCGACATAGTAGAATCTTAGGCCACGTTCAGAGGAATGGCCTGCATGTTGCTCTAATCCACAGTTACACTCGTTGCTCGGAAGCCGTTCCGTTGCTCTGGAAGTGCCGAAGCTTCGGAAACCGTAAGGCGTACTAACCTCCAGAGCTTGGTCGCTTCACGCGTCCGTGTAGCCGCAGTGACTACCGTCCGAGACTAGCGATTCGAATATTTGATTTAAACCGATATGCATAAACTCAATGTTTGACGAAGAATTCGCCAGACTGCCTATCGACTTCAGGCAAACAGCATGGTGAAAAGTTTCCGACAGCTAACAGCATCACTTAGAGTCGTCAATGCGCTGAGCTGGACTGAAAGGTTCATATGATGCTTCTTAGGATCCGAAGAGAACTAAGGGCTGATTTAGGTAAGCCTAACGCCGAGGTAGTATGCGGACAAGCACTACGTGTACGCAGCGATTTCTTCTCCGATATTCCGAAAATTTCCAGTGATGCCGCGAAATATGCTCGTCAGCTACCTACGAGCATGCGTCTCTAAAATCTTTCCAACGTTAGAGAACAAGTACGTAAAATTTTCTTCCAAAAGACCTGCGGCACTCTCAGCCGGTTTTCACCGACACGATGGAGTCCTCGGACCACTGAAGCAAACTTCGGAAGGTCCTACCAAAATTTTGCAGCGTAAGGACCGCGTCCGTATCATCCACAGTAATGGAAACGAGAATCCGCTACAACAGACCGTCTCAAGAGTGTCCATGTGCAACCTGAGCTTCATGAAGACATATGCGCGTCTTCTGACAAAGGTACCCCGACTTTGACAGAGCACTCGCTAGCTTAAAACGCACGTGCCCTCAAGCGTCACACACCATCCAAGCACTCCACTAGCTTCCTCGCTTCTTATTGAACTATGCATCACGTCTTTAACACTTCCTCCAAATTTGTGATCCGTTAGAATGTACGAGAAGCCGTTCGCATACGATCAATGCGCTTTGACTAGGTTAGGCAGCACGTTCATACTTCAGCGCGAGTGATGGATCAGCGTTGCATCTACTTTAAGTTAGTTGCTTTCTTTTCCCATTAGGCAAACACCGTACGGAAACTCAAACAAAAAGCATAGGCTTTTGAAAACTCCAAAGAAAACCGACAAAAAATGTTGAAACCACAAAAGGAACGCAAAAGGTTTTGAAAACCCAAAAAGCAAGTACATATCAATCCAGAGGTAGTCAAATGACTCCTCGTTAAACTCAAACCTCACTTCACACTGGGTCCCGATGGACTTCGCCCACTGTTCTTCAAGATGGTAACAAAGTACATTATGGATCCAATAAATCAAGTTTTATTGCCTTTCTCTAGCAGACGAGCGCCAACCACCTGAATGAAAAGTATAGGTTGTAATGCCAAAGTGCAATGGAGGAAATCAGCGCAACCCTACAAACTATCGGCCGACTTTTCAGACGACTGAGAGCTGCAAGGCCATGGGATGGATCATAAACGCGCCCTCCAGACTCACCACGTAAACCTGTGTGTCATCTTCCCCACAGCACGGATTCCGTTAGGCTCGCACCTGCAGCACTAACTTGCTCTTTGCCAGAGAAACAGGGATCAAAGGGGTAGACTACGGAAGACACATAACTGTTATCCAAGCTCGCTTCAGCAAGGCCTTTGACAAATTTCAGCCCAACCAACTTCTGTTGATACCCAAATGCATAGACTTCACTGAAAAGTCCTTGCATGGGTTGCAGACATCTTAAGAGATCGGACTCTTGAAGTGGAAGCAAACCAAAGGCTGTATCATCTCTTCCATATATTGCAGATCGCCGATTAGTTAGACGTCGGCGATTCAGCGTTGTTAGTTTCATTACAAAATCACCGCAAATCTGATCACATGCAATGGCTCTGCAACGCTTCGTTGCACTTGGCACTCCGCTTTGAGCACTGCAATATAAAGTGACTGCTCTTTGTTATGCATCGTAATCCAGTTCGACCCAGCTTCACTTAAGCTGGCGCAAGTTTTTCAACGGCTTTCATAAATGATAGTTGAGTACGTCCCTACCATTTTACCTATAGCTTTTTCCAGTAACCCTACCTTTAGTTGAACGATGTGCAGGCTTACCTAGCTTTGGACCATGAGCCCCGCAGAACCTAATTTGCGCGCTGTAGTTGTGAAATGAGCCACACCTGCTGCGTAAAGCATGAAGGCACCTGTAACTCATATGCACTGGACACAATGACATAGCACCACAGAACCAGGTAAAACTGTACGCAGGCGGTCTTTTAATAGTGTTTATCTGCGCACCAGGCTGTGCAATCACGGCGGCCGGCGCATGACGGTTCACCATTCGGCACTGGATGATCCATTCTCAACGGAAATCTGGTTTTAAACAATTGGTCAATATTCCGGGACCTCAAAATCCAAACCAACTTGCCGACGATTCCAATTAACGTCCGAGTAAACCATACGTGTGGTAATTTGGAGCGCCGCCGCTTGCACTGGGGTTATCCAAATGGCGTTATCTCGCCTAGTAATCACCGTGCCCCCACTTATTTGCTGGAATCATGTCTTTAGATAGATATCTCGATTTACAATGCATAAAAGATTGTTTTACCACAATTAATTCACCCCGCCATGGAGGCCTTTGCTGCTTTTCCTAGGAGCATTAAAAATAGTTCTATACTTCATATATCCACTGGATATTTCTTACACTAATTACCTGATCAATTCTGATGGATGGACACGAAGCCATAAATATATATAAAGATCACTCATGAAAATAATTCAATAAATAGATAGATTTCTAGAACTAGTTAAAGCGGTGACCTCGAGGGTCCAACTCTTACCTATAGTAATCACAAGCTATCGCACGGATACTAATGGCTGCAAGTTTGTCTGCTCCATGATAACAAGTGCGGCACCGGGTCGGCGGAAGTAGCTTGTGTTTTGACACGTACTAGTTCCATAAGAGATTGCTTCGGCTGGTCGCAAACTGTGTACCGGTGCAACGCCTACCGTGATATGGTAGATCGATCCCAAAGTCGATCACACGTATCACAAAAATACCGGCGGCCTTACATACCACAAAAGTTACTTTGTGCATTTTCAAATCACCGTTTGCCAACGCTGTAGCAACTGTTACACAACAATATTTATTCCAGCTCCATTAGCCAGTTTCGATAGATTACTGTTCCCGTTAAATTGTGGGCTGATGGAAAAGTGAAGAACAACAATGTCATCAGAATTGTCTTTAAAAATCCAGATTTGTACTCGTTTCCAATAAAAATAAGCTTAAGCTTCCTGAAACAAACGGCAATTCGGCGTATGCAGCCAGAAAGCATAAGCGTAAAATACAACAAATATATCCGTTTACCGTTTGACCACGAGCTTTAAGTCCAACTAGCTTTATTCTTAGCCAAAAGTAAAAACCTGCTCTGCGGCGAAAGTAGAGCTAAAAGTTAGATAGACCAGTCAAACATCGCTTAATAGCTGTGCACCTTAATAGAATAGTACAGAAATACCTGCAGTAGTTCACGAGTTCTGGAGCGACTGCTAATACCGTAGCCAATATGCTTGCTACAAACGCTCACTTCTTTTCAAGCAGATATGGAGGCAATGAAGAAAATTATAAGAGGTGACTCACTGCTATAGAATCATAATAGAGCTTCGTATCTAAAAATGTACAACAGATTCTGCACGGTATTGCAATGTACGACGTACTGACCGCAAAGCTCACTTTTCAAGTGTAGGTAACGGAACCTGGAGGAACACGTTAACTATATCCACGGAAGCGCTCGAAAACTGCAAGTGGATGCTTTATCTGCGCGAATTTGCATGGATCTTTTTAACTAGGCCAAGGTGTAAAGGCCTCCGTGTGTCTCGTTCAGAGGTCGGTTAGTTGAAGAAACCAGTGTATAAGTAAAATGCACAACGTTGTTGAACTTCTTGCGGTGGTAAATGTTGTCGCTAAATTACTTGCGTCTGGTCTACATGGATAAGCTAGGACAGGTCAGTGTCAAGTTGGCACCAGCGATCCTGTAAACCCCGGTCAAATGCTTGGACAGATTCTGTGAGCTTCATCAATTATAACTAAGTTTATGCATCCCTATACATGAAAACCCACTACCCGTAAGCTTCGTGGTCCAAACTCGTTGGATCTGTTTCTGTTATTTGGAATACTATGCTGTTTCTTCGCTAGAGCATAGGGCTTTGGTTCTATCACTCAGATAATTTTATCCTTCATCCAGAAAGAAATAATACGAACCTTATTGTACCCCGCATTTGATAGAGGAATTGCATTTTCACCAGGGATACGAGGAATTTAGTCACGAGGACCAAGTGCACTTACCGCCTGACACGTCTAGTGCTGTTACTTGGAGAGGATAACTTCACGACACGATCAGTCTACCACAAAGGGAACGCGAATTGTTATTATTACGAAATTCTTATTTGCTTGTACAATCATTCACCCGACTCTCCTGAACATGGGTTATTATACCGGATTCAACGATTATTGGCGGAACTTGCCTACGCAATTCCGTTAACCAGGGCAGAGGTTTGCAGCTCATATGACTGCGGATAGACGAGTGTACAATCAGTATGTAGGATACGTTACTAGCTAAATATTACCATTCAAACCGACTGACGGCAGCGTTCCAGGACGTAGTGGGGTTTTGTCTGGCAAGCGCTCTTCATTTAAAATTCCCCGGTTTTCCGTTTAACCTCGCTGCGAGGTGCCGGATGTAATGTTGTCACTGAATAAAGTCACTACCCACAAAAGCAAACTGGCAAAATAAATAGAGCGACTTAAAACAGCGTATTAATATAGTTTGGACATGCACGCTAAAAAGACACTTCTCCATTTCTATCGTTCGTCTCCACTCCATATGTTACAGCTTTACATACACTTGAACCTAGAATTTAGGCACGACAGTAAAGATTTCGTTCCTGACCATTGCATCTGCGACCACAGTACATTCAGTATATTGTGCGCACAGCGCAAGTCGCCAGAGCAACGTGCCTGTTGCGGAACAATTTTTGCAAATTATTGATCATACCGACTGCTTAGTTTATCCTATTCACCTTAACCTGTGGTCAGAAGTAGATAACCTTGAGGACGCTGACACCGTTCGAACGAAGTACCACCAGCTACACAATTAATCCAATAAAGAAGCAACTGCCCGGTAACCACGACACATATGCTGTTCTTCCGAATGGTAACTGTCGTGGTCCCATCGTTTGCTTTGCTTTTGCTCAAGGTTCGCTTATACCTCCCACACTTCAACTTAACCCCCATTGGGTCAGCCAGGTGATGTCGTATTTGATTGCTCGCAATTCTAACGCCTAGCAACTTGATTGTAACGCGCGCATATGTAAACAATTTTTGATAAGTACGGTCCGGTTTTGCTCTGGTCTGCTGCTTTTACGGGCTACAACAAATTGGCTTTGCGCGTTAAGGATGTATTTTTATGCTCCTGCACCGCTCTGAACTGACCCTGCGGTTACCCAACTGCAGAATGCTGGAAAGACTGAAAATTAGTTCTTCTTAGTATGCCTCTGTGATACCAGGTTATAAGCTATACGTGATACTGAAAGCGGAGGATAATTTAAAGCTTCTGTGCTCGCGCTTCGGCTCCCAGGGTCAATGTACATTCGATGCTGTAAACCTGCAGGAGCATCGTACGCTGACAGAGGCCTTAGGGCTCTAGGAAAACCTTGCGACGTTGGAGTAAACATTTATACTTTACGGTTCAATCTTTACAGTTGAAACAATCATCCGATGTATCAGCAGATGCATTCATATCTCACCTTGGTTTGTCTGCTCAAAATATGGCTATGATAGTAGTTCCAAGAAAAATGTGCAAGCAACCATGCTAATACAACACCTGTTTCCGGTCCTTGAAAATTCGCAGAGCAGAGAAGGTTTCTGAATGGAGAAAGCAGTAAAGCTTACTTGGGACCTGGCCTGTGACGTGGTTTGCGCGTAGGTCGCAGTCCCGGAACAAAGCAAATTATCGCTTTCTACCACTGTAGCCATTGAACCTGACCTTTTTCTCCTACAAGCTCACTGATGCGGTCCTCAGTTTGAAAGAAGGGATACCGTTGTGGAAATACTAAACACCGTGCAAGCAATAAGTCGTGTCATCAGAAGCGTACAACGTGCCGAAATGGCGGTGGGTACGGTAATTTTGACGGGTTTGTCGGGCCCGTGCCAGTAACTTGTTTTTGTCAGCGAACCAAAAACAATGCACCGCATTCATTTGAGAGCGAATTACAAACCGTTTAGCATTTTCCAACGTAGATCAGAACCCCTAGCTAAGCAAATAGCTTTGTCAAAAGATTTGAAAAATATAGTCAAGAAAAGCAATGTTAACCGTAGTGTGTACTGACCGGATTTACCCACCAGTTACCAATGAAAGAAATTATATCTCTATTCGTGTATGCAACGACCGCATACACGACATCTAATCGTGGACAAATACTTTCTGTCTTCTTTCAACGTGTTAACGTTTAAGCTTAAGAACGCCAAATGTTTCACACAGCTGCGTATCCGAAGTGCATGCTACCGGCTACCACCGAATCCGGGTTGCCAGGCAGTTGACTGCTTTCATCACGCAAAGCGGCTTGTATCGGTACAATTGCGACCAATGGGCCTTAGTAGTACCCCAGCAGCTTAACAAACATTTAGTGTTGATGGGTAGTAGGTAGGATTTTGGCATAATTCAGCTAATTCATCATGGTCACTCTTTACTCAGAAGGCGTAGGCTAGCCTGGAAAAGCACCAGTGGCCGGTGTATCGACCTTCTGGGTACCGTCAGTGGTGCGCCTCCTAGCTGCCCCCTGCCTGGTTCTGTCCACATGGCTTTAGATTGCCAGTAGCTAGTGCCACTTCGCCATGGGTGAGGACCGCGGACCAGCGTGATTGACAGTTGCCTATGATATAGCACAGCTCAGCTTCCACTTCCATGCTAGTTACGAACTGTGCAGAGGATACCGGTTAGCCATACAAACTAGGACTATCCGCATAACGCCCACGTACTACATAGTTAGTAGTAAATATAATACATGGGCGCCATGCGGTAAGTCCTAGCTTGTGAGGCTAACCATCGTTTCCTGCACAGATCTAACTGGCATGGCAGTGAAAGATGATCCGGGCTATATCATAGGCAACTGGAGATCGTGCAGCTCCGCGGCTGTCCCTTGTGGCGAAGTTGCACCAGCTGCCGGCATGCTGAAGTCACGTGGACAGAACCCAGCAGGAGTCCGCTGCAAGACACATCACTGAAGTGACCCAGAAGGCCGAAACGCTGGCGACCAGTGCGTTTCCGAACTAGTTTAAGCCTGCTGTTTGAGAGTGTTAATGATGAATTAGCTTAAGATGTTTACTCTGTCACTAGCCCATCTTAAAATAAGTTTTGTGTATATGGATGATATTTGAGTCTTGATAGTAACCCCAAAAATAACGGGAAAACCTTCGTGACGTGCTGCATGGACTGAATTGACTAACTTTCGCCTGCATTATAACAAACATCAGTTCGTCCTAACGCAAGCAGTGGATATTAAACATGATATTTTACCTCGGTGATACAAGTGGATCAAAAGTTTAGGCCAAACGATTCACCTGGTAAAACCCCACAACAAGCGTCTTTTTATAGCCCGCTAGGATAACCGTGACAAGCACTCTCCGAAGCCTATCGAGGCATTACCGAGCAACGCGCTCCGAAGTCAGCTCATCCAGTACCTACCTCTTCTCCAGATTGCTCAGTAGCAATCAGCGGCCTTTCCGCGTCATCTGTAAAGCTAGGAGCTCCCGATAGCTTCTGCTCACGCTACTTGTCAACGCCAGGTATTTTAGTAATAAGACGCACCATTTATGTCTATTGGTTGTCCTTACGTTACCGGACTCAACTTTTATCATTGAAACGGGATTCACACCAAGCGATGACGATCATTTAAATACACACATGTTGGATGTCAGCCGAGTATTCTACATCAAATACACTACCGTGATAAAGGAATTGCTAGTTATCTGAAACAAAATTACCCAGCAAGGAAGAAATCCATCAACACTGCGGAGACAATGGACTCCTTATGACTAAATGCCGATATTGTGTAGTCAACAGTGCTATTAGAAGGTGTTTCTAAAGCCCCATCCGCAGCGCAACTAAGTGAAAATGCGCTTATTGCAAATTTCGTGCATGCATTGTATCATCACAGTGAACACAAAGCTGTTGTAGGTGAGGTAAACTCACCTGATCTGGAGTGGTTCCCACCCACCGCTCCTTCAAAGTTTTCAAGTTCGCTGGCTTTCGTCAGGCTGGGCGGTTGAGAGCAACCTGCTCCCGCTCCTTTCAGGGGAAGGAGGCCTTGGGCTTGGTATTCACTAATAACATCCCAAAACTGACAGTACCAGCAGGCCAGAAGTTTTCTGGAAGCGAGCAAAGCGTAGCACACTGCTCCTCGTATTTAAAACGTTCCGCCACAACTCCTGTTTAACCACACGCAATCCAGTTTCGCCCGCAGGTACATTCCATAAATTGGGCTATTATTACCCTACATAATTGATTCAGCGATTGCGGTTATTTAAGCATACCGGAATTCCTAGAGCAATTTACTGAACTTTATAGCAAGACTATTTTAAATCTGGACTGCCTGGCTTTCTTTTCCCGGTTAACAGTTAGCCTATCAAGGAACAGCAGTCTAACAACCTTGTTCAACAGCCTGCGTCAATTACTGCGCACTATGTGTAGAAAGTTTGGCTTAATCTTTGCCATGAAGGTAAAGCAACTCGATATTGCGTCGTCAGCCAGGTATACGCAAAAGCCCACAAGCAAATGACGGGCAGTCATGCATAGTGCCAACAGCGCCATGTAAATCTCCCGGCTGCTGCGTTATCGCAACTTTTATCAAGTGGCATGTACATCCCTCATAAGAATGGGCTCTAATAAAAAGTTTACTGATACATGTGTTTTATGTGCGACATTCAACTCTTATTTTAACGAGTTACTAGGTTTTGTGACATGGCCAGAGGTGAGCTGCAAATGAACGTTAACCATGCGCGGTGCACAGTAAATTTTGACATCATATGTATCCCAGCTGCAAGTTCAAACATTACACCCTGTTCTAACTTTGGTCTAGATGGCATTCCGTCTATCCTAACTATGGACGAAGGTTAGTATATTCCCATAATCCGCTTGAGGATTTTTGCTTCGTCCATGCAGTATTGAAACTCCTTTTCTGCTTATAACACTCCACGCTCAGGCCGCGATAGAGTAGTTAGCACTTTGCGGAAACTTGCCAGTTTCCACCAGATAAACCATACTTTGATCATCTTGAGAGTAATGGAAAAGCCTGTTAAAAGCATACACAAGGGCTTCTTGCATGAAGGAAACCACCTGAGCTAGTCACAACATGGAGTTCTGCGTGCTCGGTCCTGCGTGACCTGCCAATTGGATTGCCTAAACACGATCGCCGAGGCAATGTACTCTGCTGAAACAGTACTCACTCTTTACCTCGATTTGTGAGACGCATACGAGAGAATTCCACGTAAGTACTCACAACACACGGTCAAGGCTTATGGCGTGGAGAGTCCTCTGTTGAACTGGTTGCGATCATGTCTAAACAAACGCAAGCACTCAGTGAAACTATGACTATCAAACTTTTCGGGCCACCGTCTACAGCGGTGTCAACATGGGAAGCGTTGTAGGTCCAACACGCGTTCTTATTCCTAGCAACAGTAACTGTAACGGCGTACAACAAGGTCGCCCCTCTCTATTCGCCGAGCATCTCAAACTAGTCTACATAGTTCCCAGGCGCAACCACATCCGCACTCGGCGGAATACGAGAAGACAAAGTCCACAGAGTCATGGGGTCAGCAGGGGCAAATAACGTTCGCAGCTGAAAAGTCGGTTGGAGTGACGTACAAATGCTCAGCACCCGATTGGGTGCTTACGAGTAATGGCACTCCAATTCAGTTACATACATCAGCGAAAGATCTGAGCCTGAGACACTCCATGTGTCTCAACTTTGCTGAGCAAGTGTAATTTCAAGTCGCTAAGACTCGACAACAAACTTCCCTATAAGCCGTCACATAAACACTGTCGAAGCACGTCTAGAACTTTAGTGGATTCAGGTCCACCCCTGCTTTGAAAACTGCTTTCATACGTAGCGGCCTGCGTACGTCTGGCTGCAAGATCCTTGAAAATTTTAACGGCGGTTCACCAAATTGCTGGCCCCACAATACTAGCGGACTGTTACAGACTGCGGTGTGATCAGCGCAGACTCCAAGCTCTGTAGCTGCGATACAATGTCTGTCACTTGTGCTGCCTGCACAACGTACCTCACACCTTTATGCATAGTGATATAACGAGCTTTTATCTGCTTGCTGGAACACAAAGCAACATCAGCAATAGGAGAAAAGCTATTACTCTGCCAGGCGAGGAAGAAGTAAACTCTCACTTCTACCTAGTTGCATATATAAACAATTAGAACAAACTAGCAACAGGGCTGCGAGGGATCTAGAAACCGCGGACATTGTGGTGGAGGTGCAAAACTTCCTGTGCCTATGTAATGCAAAAAGTCTCTTTAATGTCCGTGACTCAGGCGAGCCTGTTTTTGAGATCGGGTTGGATGAAGCATGAACAACCCAGGTGTACCCTGGTGTATGATCGTGCGCTAACTAGATAAAGCATGTCATACATGGGTGCTAGGCTTCGGAGTCCACCTTAGCTTAATAACCCTGCTTCTCCCGTCTGAGGTCTCACCTGGATCAATTACGCAATAGGTCTAGTATCTAAGGCTTCAAATCAGGGTACAAGACTAGATTCAACTACTTTAATCCTCGTTTGACTTATTTATAGCTCACCTGTAGTTATATAGAACCCAGAAGCCCATGTGGCAGTGGTAAGTGCAGCTGCAAAGACGGCCTTCCACGCACAATTCATATCTTCACATCCGTGGCTGCCTATCGCGATTGCCAAGTTACTGGGGCACAAATGGTGCAGTGCTTGGCATACCACACCTGTACAGGTTGTCAACTCCGCATGTCCGTCGGATATGAACTTTCCGCTGGTGGAGGTCCATTAATCCGCCGTGGTTATCCTATCACACATTTACTTTGCTATTCAGAAATCCGGGAAGCATTGGTAACTTAGATCACAAAAGTTTAGTTACCCTTCATGTTTCCATCATCAGCGCAAGGCATTCAGATAGGATCAACTGCGACTTGATAGTTAGGCAGCCGTTAGTTGTAAATTAGGCGGCCGTGCATCTCCCGCACAAAGCAAGTAGGGCTACGACTATTATTTATTTATCCGCTGGTGTGCCATTTGCAAGGGCACCTTCAGATAAACCTCCATTTCTTTCCTCCGCCTACCGTTCCTTTTTCTTCCCTAAAGCCACTGATATACTTTGACCACGACGTTTCCTATGTTTTAGATCAGCTGCCGACATCTTTAAGAATCATTCTTAGATATCTTATATTCGGTGTTTCTATAAATGTTACAGAGTGCAATGGCAAACCCCACTGCGCTGGCGGACTATATGTCTAAACCATAACATTACCAGTTTATCCTTATCTCTTAATTAATAACCAGTTCCATCCGTTAAATGGTTCGCCCGGCGGATCCGAGTAGGTGGACGAAACTTGGTAAATCCTTATCTCGTAGAACCTTTGGCAACCGCGACTCGCGTGGACGCACAGGTTGGTCGACAATCCGTCGAGTCACTCTCTCTGCGGCTGTTATCCGATCCCGACTAAACCCATTGGTACAGTTCAAAGCAGTTCTCCTATTTTATCCTACACTCGTTTGCCTAGTTGGGCGCTGTTTAACCATACAGCCTCAAAAATATCTGCAACTCCCTGCATTAGTCATCAATCTATCTTTTATTACTGCCCCATTCGCGCAAACTGTGGCTCTGTCAATATAGCTGCAACTAGCAATATTACAAAAATGGCTACCAGGGGACTTCCACCAGCCCTTACTTTCGCAGTGGACATTGGTTCCGCAAAGCCGCCATTACTGGATGCATGCATTATTTCAACCTAAGTCGCTACAAAGAATGGATAAAACCACAGTGAACAATGAACAATGAATTTATGCGGGTTAAGAAGCGTTGCTTTACGAGTCCCGTTGGATAGTTGCAGGGGATATCAACATAACAATAATAATGATAAGGATAGTAAAATAGTTAATACTTTAAATATGAAATAAGGACTTATCGTTTGCTTCGCTGCAGTCCTGCTTTCCTCTTAAATTCACAGCACACACAGTTATCAACCAATAATTCCGTGGTAAACTCCAGGTGCAGGATGGAGACGTAGTGTTAATTGACAAAGTGTAAGTGGATGAGTGCATCGTCCAACCGTCTTTTAAATACTGTTACTGTCGGTGTAGAGACAACCGATTCTGGAAGAGCATTTTACGGGTGACAGACACGGATGGAAAAGAAATTTCTGCGGCACTCCAGACGACAGTATTGTTCTGCGAGTTTTAATGAGTGGACCCTCAGGTTTGTATTGCTTCTGGGTTGCAGTAAAGGGCGGCACACATGATGTGGGTCTTGCAGGATCAAGTATGCCATAATCAGGTCGCGACAGCTTCCACTGAACAATCCCAGTCGCCGCAGCCTCTGGTGGTAGGAAAGATTGCACATTCCAATTAAGTTATTAAATGCCCGGCGTTGCGGCTGCTCCAGTGCAGTAAGGTCGTGTTTCAGCCATGGATGCCAGGCTTGAATTGCATATTCGACATGGGGACGAACATACGCACTGAGCATTTGTCGAAATAGGTACCTGTTTAATTGCCCAAACGCCCGCCTCAACAGCCCGACGTGTTGGTTCCCGCTCTTCGAGGCCTTTCCAGATTGCCTGGAGCAACCCAAGTCATCTTGAACCAGGACACCCAAGTCAGGTTCGAGAGTTGCTTGTTGCAGTACATCAGTTCCGAGTCGGTATGAGTGGCTGCTTTGATGTCGGATGGAAAGCAACTTGCATTTGCTGATGTTGAAATGCAATAAGTTTTGGGTCGACCATTGATACACCGTACCTAAATCCCTCTGAAGCACATGCAGGTCGGTGTTCGCCTGGATCCTGCGCCAGACCTTGATATCCTCGGCAAACATTAGGAAGTTTGAAGCGATTCCATGTGCATGGTCATTAATAAACACCAAAAACAAACGTGGACCAAGAACCAAGCCTTGCGACACACCGCGCTCAACTTGTACGGGATCCGATAAAGAGCTCCGAACTCTGACCACTAATTGCCGTTGAAATAGAAAGTTGGCGATACAGCTTAAAAGAGGGTCCCCGATCCCGGAATGCTGCAGCTTGGATAGTAGTATCGGATGGTCTAGACGATTGAAAGCCTTGGAAAAATCCAGGTAGATCACATTAACACTCCCCAGCGTCAGCTGCGTGCAGTCAGTAAATTAGTTGTACTTGGCCGCGGTTGACGGAAACCGTGCTGTTCAGGGGTGATGAGGTTGCAGTTTTCCAGATAGCACACCAGTGCATCGGCAACTATGGATTCCATGACCTTGGGAGTGTAGGAAGAAGGGTTACTGGGCGGTAGTTGGAGGGATCATTTCTGCTTCCACCTTTGTGAATCGGGCTTATTATTCCAAGCTTTCACAGGGCGGGAACTTGGTGCTGGTCTAAGTAGTGTTGGAAAAACTGAGCTATAGGTCCTGCCAGTTGGCTTGCTGCTGCTCCCAACAAACGAATGGTGTCGACACCCCGCGAGCTGTGTTTGTTTAGAGAAGTCGCCTTTGCAATACGGCCTCCGCGGTAAAAGTGATGTGCGTTAGTCCTGGTGAGCAGACTACAAAGCTTGGTAGATCGCTTGGTGGCAAAACTCTTTGAAACTTGGGGGCGCATTGCATCTGCAGCGCGTTTGCAGCCTCCATAGCCGTTCTTGTTGGGCCGTCAGCCGTCTTGAGTGGAAGAAATCCTGGCCTCACTTTTCGTATGCCATTGACGTGCCTGTACAGCATTTTGCGGTTAGCACTGAAGGTTTTTGAGATGTTCTGCTGATAGGCGGCTTTGTTTTCTCTCAACAGTTGAGTGCAGTGGTTACGTTGTGCTATGTAGTTGTCCCAAGTTTCTGGTGCTGGAGCTTCTCTGTACATTCGCCATGCTGCGTTGCATACTGTCATCCATTTTCGAGTTCTGCTCCTAACGAAAGAAACTGATTTGCACCTATTGCAAGCTTTTACCTCTGAAGCCTGTGCAATCAGCTTACTAAATGTGTCGACGAACTCAAGCCAGGCAACTTCCGGGGGTTCTTCTCCGAGGAAAGACCATGTTGTGGCGCTGATCAGCTGGGCGAGTCAGTCTACCTTGTGATGGTTCGCACAGTCTCATCGTTATCATTCAGATATTCTGCATGGCAGACGAAGTTGAAACTGATGACTGCGTGACCACTACGACCCAACAAGCAGTTCAAAACCAACGCATCAATCATATGCTCCTCGTTGGTAAGCATAAGCTCCAGCGCAGATGGCCTGTTACCAGTTCTGAACCGAGTGGGCAAAGTGATGTGGTTGTAAAGAGGAACAGTAGTTACTAGATCTTGTAAATCGGTTTTGAATTGTTCTCCGATCGTGGCAGGGGCTTCTAAACAATGTACGTTGAAATCACCCATGACAAGGATGTGAGCGTACTTTTGTTGTAAACTGCACCTTAAAGCAGCCGTTAGGTGGTAGTCGATTTCGGGTGTTCAGTTAGGGGCGCGGTACACCAAGACAACAAGGCAAGCGTCCTTGCCTTTTAACTGCAATCGGCACCAAAGAGATTCGGGGAACTGCGAGTCTGAATCCTCCACGGCTTCGCGCTGTAAGTCCTTTCGGTAGTACAGGATTACTCCGCCTCCTTTTGTGAGCCTGGCGTTCTGGATCAGCGACATGCGCGGTAGCGACGCGTCAGCGTCCGTCATTCCCGTGTGCAACTATGTCTCGGTGATACCAATGACATCATATGAGCTGGATGCTTGGCGGTCTTTCACTTCAGCCAGTTTGTTAGAAAGTCCATGAGCATTTGTATACAAGCAGGCCAGTTTCTCGGTCGCTAGGAGCCCGCAGAGAGGTGAAGTTGTCAAGTGCGGGAGAATGCCGACCGATGGGAGGTCGGCAGTTACTCGCTTTCTATGGGATAAGTATACTTCTTTTTGGAACTTGATTCGGCCAAGGTACGTCCCAGCCTTCGTTCAGACATACGTCAGTGTCAATTAAAGCAGCAGGCAAGTTAAACTTCTGCACATTCGTCAGTATGCTTGCTGCTTCAGTTGCTTTAATATTTGAGCTGTGCAAAGTGTTTGCGACCTTTAACCGAATTTCGGAAGGTAGACGTTTCAGATTTCTCCGCCATCGATCCAAAACATCTTTTGCTTGTTGCTCTGACTGAACTACAACTTTTAGGATTCTAGGGCCGCATCCGCTATAATTCGATGAGAGAGGTGTCCTGGTGAGCGAAAGTGCCGCAATATTATCCAAAGAAAGTTTTTCGCGAATGAACCGCCACTGTGCTAAATCGTGCTTTCCGGTCTCTTGAAGATCGTTAGAAGGATGTTCTGGCCCGCCATGTATGAAGATTTTGTTTAGGCGGTCTTGCTTGTTGTGCCCCTCTTCGGTGCTTCGTTTTGGTTGTCGCGCGCTCCAAGGGACATCAGAATAGATCCGTATCCCACAGGATTCGTGTTTTGGCGCGCTTGCGGAGAGCAAAACGGTTTTCCACGTCGGTGGAGGATTCTAGAGTCACTCAAATAAGTCTGGGTTTACCATAGTGTGGCGAGTTCGGATGACGAGTAATTCGTAACAACTTTATCGGCTTGAATTTGATACTCATCTGCATACACAATGAGTTCCATTGGTCTTGGTCATCTGATAACTTATCCAGCAATGTGATGGCGGTAGTTTCAGGGACATCTGAGCACACAGCAGTCCGGGCACTGTTGTTGGATCCACTTTTAATCGATCTACAAGGTATGGTACTCGTTTGTCCTGACTTTTTGACAAGTGATTGTTTGCTCGTTTTCTCTCCATTTGCCCTAATGGTGTTTACGATAGAAGAGGACGCAACGGCGGTCTCGCGGTTGATACGAAGTTGCTGAACCAAAAGTATTACTCAACTAAATAAACTGACGGAGTCAAGGTCTTATAAACCAGACATTTTGCACTAACAATTATCTTCTTCTGAACCCAGATTTCTTAACTAATATTTGCGTTGAAATTTCGCCAATCACTATTGGAAACACTGATAGCCTGTCAGTGTGAAGAAACAGATCCAGTTTAACCGCTATCTATATATATGTATTTATATTATTTAATTATTATGTTATTTAATTATCCTCTGATCCTGCACGAAAGCTGGTCATGTGCCAGAGACTCTGTGACGCATGCTAGCTGCACTTCTAGCTATTTCGGACCACTTGCCCTATCTTGGTCACTGTTTAAAATCGATTTGTTAATTGGTTCCAACGACCACCATGCGTCATGCGTAGAGGATGGTAGAAAACAAACTCCCATTTCCTGCGCACCTTGATTTTCCTGGCTTATACAATGTTTAATTATGCCGTCCGGTGTAGCAGAATAGTACTCACTAGAACATCCATCGATGTGATAGCTCGTTTGAACTGTAAGCATTATTTCACATCAAAATCACTCACACTAGACCTTTAAAATAAGCGACGAACGTTAACGATGAGCAAGCAGTTGCACAGTAAATCGTCCAACAAATATGACACAATACTGCTTCCAATTTGAGAGACCCAAATCCTTGCATCTAAAGTGCTCGAGGCCCTACCCATGCAGGCTCCAGCGAATTACACGCTTAGAAGAATTGTGCCAACATCTCGGATGAGCATTTCTTTATTCCTGACGATAGTCCTAGGTAGCTTATTGGCAGTGGAAGTCAATGTATAGGGCTGCATAAAATTAGCTATAATTGTTATAGCTCACAGAATCTGTCCAAGCAATTGACCGGGGTTTACAGGATAATTTGTGCCAAATAGACACTGACCTGTCCTCGCTTTTCCATGTAGACCAGACTCACGTTATCTTGCGACAACATTCACAACCGCATAAAGTTAAACAACCCTTGGCATTTTATTATACAGTGGTTTCTTCTACCAAACGGCCTCTAAACGAACACAAATGAAGGCCTTCACACCATGGCCTAGTTAAAAAGAACCATGCAAATTCGCGCAGGCAAAACATCTCCTTGCGGTTTTCGAGCGCTTCCCTGGACTTATTTCACGTGTTCCTCCATATTTCGTTACCTACACTTGAAAAGTGAGCTTTGCGGTCAGTACGTCGTACATTGCAATACCGTGCAGAATCTGTTGTACATTTTTAGATACGAAGCTCTATTATGATTCTATAGCAATGAGTCTCCTCTTATAATTTTCTTCATTGCCCCCATATCTGCTTGAAAAGAAGTGAGCGTTTGTAGCAAGCATATTGGCTACGGTATTAGCAGTCGCTCCAGAACTCGTGAACTACTGCAGGTATTGCTGTACTATTCTATTAAGGTGCACAGCTATTAAGCGATGTTTGACTGGTCTATCTAACTTTTAGCTCTACTTTCGCCGCAGAGCAGGTTTTTACTTTTGGCTAAGAATAAAGCCAGTTGGACTTAACACTCGTGGTCAAACGGTAAACAGATATATTTGTTGTATTTTACGCTTATGATTTCTGGCTGCATACGCCGAATTGCCGTTTGTTTCAGGAAGATCCCGTTTTTAATTCTTAAGCTTATTTTAATTGGAAACGAGTACAAATCTGGATTTTTAAAGACAATTCTGATGACATTGTTGTTCTTCACTTTTCCATCAGCCCACCATTTAACGGGACCAGTAATCTATCGAAACTGGCTAATGGAGCTGGAATAAACATTGTTGTGTGACAGTTCCTACAGCGTTGGCGTACAGTGCTTAGAAAGTGCATAAATTATCCCTTGTGCAATGGGATGCAGCCAGTATTTTTGATGCTTGCGGCTCGCATTGGTATCTATCCACCAATTCACGGTACGCGTTGCAGCCCGTACACAGTTTGCAAGCAGCCGAAGCAATCTCTTATGGAAATAGTACGTGCCACAACACAGGTTATTTCCGCCGACCCGGTGCCGCACTCGTTATCAGAGAGCAGATAAACGCGCATCCATTAGAATTGCCGCAATAGCGTGTAATTACATGACACAATGGATTGCCTTCTCGCCATCACAGCTTCCTTTTAAGTCTAGAATAATCTTGCATTTTCTTATTAAGGACTAATTAGCATAGATACAGAGCGATTCTCGGTAATTTAAAACTATGCAATTTAAAACAGTTGAAACATTTGTCGGTCCAGTATTGTCCTTACCTTTAACATTTTTTCTTGTGTGCAACATTATTCGTACCGTTGCAAAGTTGACGCGCGAAAACCAGGAATTCGCTTAAGCCGGTGATCAATACTATGGCTACATTCCATAGGAGCGACTATTTAATCCACTCCTGCAGTGACCGTTGTCAAGCTGCACTGTCTAAGATTTTATCAGCGCTTGCTTTGGATTTTGTCTTGCCTCCCGATCAGTTACACCTGCACGATGACAAAGAGTTGGTGGTTGCGTACGCATGGCGTACTCTGCTTGATAATGAAAGGACGTCTACTACTGACGTAAAGGTTGCCTTTACATGCATCTGAGCGCGATGAAATGGTAGGTTTATTTATTTGGAAATCGATTCACTTGCGCACTAAACATGTTACTCTTACAACGCTAATAAGTAGTCGTAACAAAGGTCTAAATCTGATACCCATGAGTCATTGGTACTCACGTCTTTTGAAACATTGCTATGAAAAATACGTGTCACTGTGCTGTAGCCAACTTGCAGATGCCTTTTCGAGACACCCAATAACAAGCGAAGAAAAAGAGGAAGTGGAGGTAGAAAAAGCTACCGCATCTTTAAATGGACACCCACAATAAGAGTTTCCTGATACTAGTGCACGCTGACAAAGACCCTCTTCTAGCGAAGCTTTGGAAGTGCATATCCACTGCACGGCCAAGTCATACCAAGGTTCACCCAGAAATACTTGCATATAGCACAACGTTTCTACTGCGCGCAACTGCATTATTAAGGGCGAGCGGATGTGGTCCCTGTGGCTCCTATTACTTCGGTGGTTGCCGGAGCCCATGGAGGTCATCCAGGGATTGTGCGAGCAAGGCACTAATGCAACAAATGTATCTGGGCCGGATTTCAATTTCAGCGTCGTAGCGGTTACGCGGAAATTATACGCCTGCCAAATATCCGATATGATTGCGAGGCGCATGGGTGCGTCCTTCCAACCTAATGCGTACCCGATGAGCAATGGGTAGAGCGTGTTATTGCTATTATGGGTCCGTTTGCCAACGCGCCCCCGTAGAAGCAAAACGTGTTAGTGGCTGTCTGTTTCCACAGCAAATGGCCAGCGGCCATCATGCGCGGCGACGTATCTACAGCTGTCAACAAAAGGTGGCTCCCTTGTCCGTTTGCCGTAATTGGTTATCAGAATAACTGGTCACTGATAACAGCCTACTGTTTAGAAGTAGCGTGTAGACTGGTATCATAAGGCGCAATGTTAGCAGACACTCGAGTACTTTACCTTGTAATGCTGCAGCTAATGGACTCGTCAAACGACTGGCTCGTACTTTGAAGAAACCTATACTCGTCCTTCGGCTTTCCGGAGAACCTTTTGTTGATGCTTTTATATCTGCCTTAGTGGTATACTGAACCAGTACACAGACTGCAACGGCAAATACCCCCGAAGTAATTGCTAGGGCGAACACTTGAAACTTCATTAAATGCAGCATTTACATCCAAAGAAGGCGCCGATTGAGAGCATGGCAGACGGGCTGTTTACCAGACGAAATGAAGACGCTTTTCGGAGGACGTATAACTAGGAACAATTGTTCGTGTGTGACTAACCTATTCCAGGGAAAGAGGTTGTGTGTTCGGACTTGGAAGTGTATGGAAACTGCGTGTACGCCAGGAGCTTACAAGTTGGCTGTTGGGAAAAGGGTGAACGTAAGGCGGCTGTATACAACGCTATCCCAACCTCCTATTGAATGGACGAACTCAATTATAACACAGTGTTCGGAAAAACTAATACAAACCTACAACGTTCCGGTTGGATACGTCGCTCTGTTTACCTATACGCTTTAACGGCTAAACCCCACAACAGTTATTCTGGGTGCTGACGTTAAAATAGATTGTACAATGATGTAGTACCCACGTTTTCACGAACAGAGGAGAGGATAGCATTGTGTTACAACAGTTTTTTGTGTTTGCTGACAGTCCGCTTATACTATTCACACTTCCATTTAACCCTCATTGGCCTAGCCAGGTGATCTTGCGTGTGATTGATTGCAATTCTAGCGCCTATCGATTTGCTTGGAGCGCCTAAATGTGCAGACAGTTTGCTGCACATACATTCCCGTGTTGCTCCGGTCTGCGGCCTTTTCGAGATACACCCGTAGCCCTAGTTCATTCGGTGTATGCTATATTTGCGATATTTTCTCAACAATGTCATGTACGGGGAGCATCTGGGGTGAGCGTGCCACATCACCCAATAACTACCCAAGACATCCGGAGAAATGTCGCGGTCGCAACCAGGATGCTGGGTACTTTACTCATGTCGCCTTCCCGTAGCCCTGCGGTAATGTTCAGAACTCTATTAGGAACAAAATTCGCCCGACTTGGGAGTACGAAATTCCAAAACCCTATCCTCTCTTACACTTTGAACGCGACTTGCTAGTGAAAGTTCAGAGGCGTGGCACAAAATCCGTCATGCAGCGTTGAGATCTTCTTTACCATCTTCCGTATTAAAAGCAAATTTAATTTCGTGGGTTAGCGTCGCGCCGTGGATACCTTATCTACAGCAGATGGATCATAAGATGAGAACATTTGCTTGGGGTTCAAAAGCACTTACTGTTCAACGCTGACAGCTTGGGACGAGGTCACAAGTGAAAGTTGTAAAGGAGCCGAATACTTTGCGTCCATCTATAGGCTGCTTCAGCAATTCGTACAGTGAATGATTGCAGCATCCTGCCGGAGATCCTTGCTGATGCACCTTCAGAGGTTTGTTTCAAACGGCTGCATGAGTGACAGCTGAGGAATACAACAGGGTCTTGCTGCTTCTACCGCAATGGCGGTGGTCCCAAGAAGAATGCCGCTTCACAGCCAGTTACGTCAAACATGCACTTACTCGGAATCGACGGAGCTGACAAGAATATCCCTTCTGATCTCTACTCATCAACCTACTAATGAAGCACTTAAACTGACAGTCAGGTAAAAGGCGCGGGGAAATAATTTAAAATACATACTAACCAGGGCATATATGCGCTACAATACAGAAGGGAAAATACTAATAACTTACCTTACATAGCATACCCAAAACAAGTAACATAACGTTATATATTATATCAAAAATTTCGTATGCGGTAGCCAATGCATTGCGGCTATACACCTGGGGTCCACAGCTGATGGACCTAGTGCAGGCTTGCTAACGTCCTACCTGTTCAGAACCAGTCACAGATTGCTTTAGCAATATGCAAGATAAAGTTTGCTGCCACTGGAATCACGAAACTTGTACCGGCCTAGAGGCAGGCTAGTACAAACGTTTATCATCCCGTGTGAACTTCCCAGCTCCGTTGAATGCTGCGCTCAGAGATGAACGCTCCCGGTTATCACCCGTGCTAAACGTTTGGCACCGTTGTCGTGTTTATCAGTTGTCAATAAGGCGATAGCTGAACTCGGCTCGATTGCCAAGCTCAATACCAACGTGGATGCGATATTGAAATACCTGAAAGTTACGATTAAGGCCGCTGCAATAGACTATGTCAAAGCTGACGCACCGCCCGTTGAGGTGTGTCACTAGGTCAATGGGTCGCATACACTACCAGACACTCTAGATAGCATCGTTGCCTCTCCACCTGCACTTCTGACATCATTGGTCACTCGAGAGACCGATGGCGGAGCAACATCGGTCACGCGCAATATATTGCACAGCTAGGAGGTAACAATATCTCTTTGTAGGTTTTCGTTTGCGTACAAAAAACGTGCCAACGATATGGAGATAAAAAGTATACAAATTTGAACAGTAAGGGTTGGGAAAATCAACTAAATAAAAATGACGTTACCTGAGGAATTTTGTGAGAGGTGTAATGTTCGCAGAAAGCAGAAGCTACGGTTAACCTGCACACAATAAGCTGCCTCGACGGGGAATCGAAACCCCGGTCCAACGAATTACCGGTCCGCTGCGCTACCACTGTGCTACCGAGGGCTGACCATCAGGTGCGTAATTTAATACATGATTTCCGCTTGATGCGCAACGTATTGCCAATGAGCTCACAGTATCAGTCCTGGTGTTGCAGGTTGGCTCACACACTCGTCACTGCCAAATGGATCGAAGTGTCTGTCCTGCTGATGTCCAAAGGGCGATGGTAGGTTATTTGTAGACACCAGAAGGACAGATACTTCGGTCCATTGGGAAGTGACGAGTGAGTAGGCCAATGTGCAACACCAGAACAGATACTGTGAGCTCATTGGCAATACGTCGCTCACCAAGCGGAAGTCATGTATTAAATTGCGCACTTGATCGTCAGCCCTCGTTTGCTCAGTGTTGGAGCGGCGGATCGGTAATTCGTTGGACCGGGGTTCCATTCCCCGTCGAGGCAGATAATTGTGCGCAGTTTAATCGTAACTTCTACTTTCTACAAATATGGTCATTTATGGCAACATTAACCATCCATACGCAGCTAAACCAGCATCGACCGTCCTTCGAACGCTATTTGGAATAACTACCCTTTAATGGTTAGTGGTAACGTACACTTTCTAGAATTCAGCAATCAAGTAACAATTTTTACACATCGCTTTGATACCTATGCATCTCTTTTTGGTTATGCGACACCTTTAGTTATTACCTAGAGCAAGGAGCTTTGAGTGCAGAAGCTCTCGCTACCAACTGCTTCTTTCCCCTCAAACTTATCGGTGAGAGACTAATGCCTTGCCGCATAAAAGATGCAAACACGGCATACAGAGAAAATCACACCCGGGTTTAACGGAGGTGTTGCTATGGCATAACTGGTCGTTGAGTCCGAGGTTAACTTCAACGTGTAGCAGAAAGGAATTGCGTGGGTACCCGTCAACTGAATATGACTAATGTCAGTATACTGCCTTGCTGTTAGGAATATGAAGAGTGATGACCAGTAAACGGCGCATCGTACTCTAACGGTGGGATGTTTATGTGCTGTATGTGGCTCAGTATCATCTGAAAATGGTGAACTGAAGCCTCCTGACCGTGGGCCAACTATAAACTCTCCTGAAGTCTCTTGCATATATAACCATCTTTACTGGCTTCCTAGCGTTTTCGCGTAAAATTGGCGTGCATTTACATACATTGGCCGTATGGCTAAACATTTTACTTTCCGGTCGCTTGCGTTGTACCTAGTTACTGTAAGGAATTTTAGGCTATAAAGAGTATTGCTAGATAGCTTTGTCAATTTAGAACTTATAACGCTTCGCCGTTGTTTCACCCTCTTTCCTTGTATATCTGCTTGTAAGGTAGAAAGCCAATTTAATGTAAAAGTAACGGCGTTATGCTTCGTCCGCCATGCGAACGCCAACACCATGGCACATACTCTAGTATCGTACTGCATTCACTTTTATTGTAAGCAGCGGTTTAAACTGCTTTCTTAGCTTATTTTGTACTACTTTTGCAATATCCTGGTCAAAGAAAATTATTAGCTTCTTGCTGAGATTTACTCAGTTTGAAGTTTGGCGCCAGCCATTAACTGTGGCACAAGTAAATTTTGTTATATTTTTGGTAATTTTTATTTTTCCAGTTAAGTACACCGCCTTAGTGTAACTCTTAGAAATCGCCTTTTATTTTGGTTGCATTTCTGGAAACAATTTTAACCTTTACTCGATGTTTTATTCCACCGCACTCATTACTTTCCATGTGCGCACCATTACATTTGACCACTGAGCTTGTCGAAGGCGTCAAACTAATTCAGAGTGAAGTTGGCGGTGAATAGTATCCCGCTGCCAGAGTACAGATGTATACCTACGGCTCTGCGCAACTTTCGTTACTAGTACAATCCAGGAGTACAAATGTCGCCTAAAGGAGCCAGATGGGTTTCACTCCAGAAAATTTAGAGGAAATTTCTTGGGATATTGGATATTGCATCCAAATAATACATGCACAATTGCGGCTCCGCATGACTCGTGGCCATTAACACAATCAAGAAACAAAAATTGCTTGCTTGAGCCAGGTGAACTTCACGGTGCGCGAGTACTACCCATTCAAATGTACACCTAAAACGGCCTTGCGTTCGTACTTACGAACAGGGAACATGTAACCGTATTGTTCTCACTTCCAATACCAGAGGGTGTGAGTTGTGTAAATTTTGATATAAACCCTTGCGGGCACAATATCTAGAGAGTCAAAAATATACCATTTATTTATTTGTTTAAATGACCGCGTGCGTGTCATTCCGTGAAGCGAGCAGGCATTGAGTCTAGCGCGAGACGCAAGTGCATCAGCCACCTGTTTTCGTGAACGTAACGAAATACTTCGGAGCAAAGGATGCAGCCAAAACTTCAAAGCCGTTGGATGCCATATACGCACCCGTATGCAAGGTAAGGTGAGACAGTTAGGCAAAACCTAACAATGGCGTAGCGAAAGCTGATGTGCAGGCTTCAACTACCTGCGTGCACATTGTTCCCCAACTTGCGCGTATCCTCGCCAGACAATTGCCTATGTAGAATGGCAGCATTATGCCGGATTGCACAAGCCCTCCGCATGCAACCTAAGTCGACTCCCCATCAAAATTTATTCGATACCATATCTATGTCGCTGGAATTTTGGGAGTGAAAGTTACTCTTATAATGATAATAATTGACTACTTGATGCTCCAGTTAAGCGCAAGCCCGTATGCCTACAAAAGGCACCAGCACGAGCGTGTGTTACCCTTGCCCACATTGAATAACAGGTTTACACGAAATTAAGTTGCTAATTTAGTTACTAAGCTGTAATATGTTCATTACGCTGAAAAGATTAAGTACCCCTTTAGCAGACGGCCGAACAGAAATTGATAGCCTGCGCGCTACGGCCGCAGCTTTCATTACACGATTGTGCTATTTAACTAGCATCTGTGGCCTTTTCCACACAATAACATGCCGCCTACATATCTTACCAACGACATGGTAGCACTTCCCCAGACCTGTTTTTATATACTTAATTTTTTCGCTTTTGTAGACAAGGCAAACAATTTCGCAAATGCTAGCAGTATAGCTGGCCAGCCAAACATTCTAAGCTATAAATTGATGGTGGGCACAGCATACCGTGTCACTTTCAGCAGTATAGTAAACACCTAGACGCATTTCGCTTCCCTGTATCCCAAGTGTTTACGCACGCTGTTAATCACATTCCGCCCCTGTGAGCAATGAGGTGCCATAAGTTGGCCAGCCACCATCATCATTTTTGACCACCCATTACCTTTATATCGCTTAGCACAGTGTTCTCCAGCATTCTTACATGCAGCTAATGCTTCAGCATTGCTTTTCAGTTACACATAGACATTACGTAACACATAACTTATGTAAATATATATGCTAAAATACCACCTTTACATACCTAAAATGCAGACTTCGCCTACTTCGTTTTTCGCTCAATACTTTTAATGTCGTTTTCCTTCTTTTTCACAGTTACGTGGTCCACGCAAACGCTACTGCGTAGGAAATACTCAAAAACGAAATCTTAAAGCACAACAAGTAAAACGAGCAAAACAACCCTTTCTACGCACATTCTGTAAATAACTGGGCATATATTACTTCAAATACGTATTCCTATAGTTGCCAAACAATAAAAGTACCGATTTGCTAGTCCTGTAGCAAAAATGCACATAACTCCCATTTATGCCTTTGGAAACAGCGGACACCTGCAAACTTAGTTACAATCAATCATACCATTGAGTAAGCTACCGGACACCGCCTCCTATTGAAATCTGCTACATATTTACTTACATTAGTTACAAACTTATTAACTAGATAACTGTATCCAACGTAGCCATAATGCTGATAGTTGTGCCGGTTCAACTTATCCCACAAATCCGTTCCTGTCAGATGTGAGAGTCCATGTCCCGATTAGGTACATTAGCGGGTTTAAATAGCCAACAACTCCGCGCCGATGTAACCTATCGAAAAGCATTGGGAAAGAATAAATATCCTCCTAGGTTTCGGTAGTGTAGTGCGACAGTAGAGTGGTTGCAAGCATTGTACTCCTTGCTTGTTCGTATATTGTATTACATATGACCTGGAAAATATTGATCGTGCACTTCGAAATTACAATTCGGTTGTTCGAGAATGGGGCATTTGCATTTGGTACGAGCATGCTTTGGCGATCATCGTTCAGTGGTACAAAAACAAATACCAACATTTAGTCGGTTAGACAAAGAAAAGTAATTTTCTATTAACGTAACCCATGTAATATTTAAATATATTCAACTATTTGCATAGTTCCTTTTGTACAAGCAACGGTTTAATGAGAAATAAGGAACTTAATTATGAAGATAAAGAAAATAAGGAATTCTACACAATAAGGCAAACAGTAAACAAGTACATAAAGTACGATATGAAAGTTGGCTCCAACATAATAAAAGCAGTAGCTGTCAAGTAAAGTTCCTCCAATGATGGGTGACACCCCACACGTACTTACTTTAGATGGCCTAACTCCTAAATTATTGCCCAAATGCACGCTTGTTCTCCCTATATCTTGTAGCTTGCTTCTGGTGGAGCTGCGCGTTTTCCCAGATTCCATAGCACAACAACTGGCGGCGCGGTCAATGCAAAGTTCCCAAGTAACCAAATATTGAAATTCTGGAACTATAGTAATTTCCGAAGGAATGGTTTGTGCTACCAAAGGCACCTTGAGCTTTGATCGATTACGAAGCGTGAATTACCGAAGGATTGAAAACTGCTCATTTTCGCACTACTATTGGTTGTAACGCTTGTCTTGCTTTGCAGAATCTTTTATGTCCCTAATTACCGTGTCAACTTTCAGATAAACAGCTGCGTACCATCTGTCTGAAGCATAATTTGCTAACAACTTTCCTTGTGTAAGGTTATGTATACAGTCATGCAACTTCGGCCAAATCAGTACATGCGTGATCTCATTTTTCAGCCGCATACACAAGCCACTCAATGTTCTATTGGTAATAAACTACATGAGTATTTCTGAGATCGCCTAAGCAAAGGAATTGTTGTCCCAACTCCATACCATCAGTCGACTTCACATGCTGACCTATCATACAAGGAACTTGAGCTGCTTTGTTCAAGTATCGAAGACGTTTACAGCACTTCTAAACAAATTACCCACTGAGCAACAAATACAATTAGGCTCTGCTAAAGCCAGTTCACCTACTGCGGAACAACAGAGATGGAAATAAATTTGCCAGTAGGTGGTTGCCCATCACCTGTTAACGGTAAATCGCCAGCACGTGGTTAATCTTGTTGTCGTTTCTAAACTGTTGTCGTAAGGTATCTCATGTGGGCACTTTTATCCGCTTAAGCTTTTCCTCACCGAAATTCATATTGCTTCTAAGGCGGCAAATTAGGCATATTTGTAATGCTTGTCAGCTTGCAAATCCATGTAAACCTGTAAATTCGTCGGTGAAAAGAATGATCCAGTTGTGTTTATGTCGACTGCATAAAATTAACTTTTAATAATAGTGGCCAACTGTACAAAACTCTTAAATGAGGAATCCGTAAATCGCGAGCGTTCCTTGTTGACACAAGTTATGTGGAATCCCGTTTTGTTAACCTAAATCTTTACCCATTTGTCGTGCCATATGGTTACAACTAACCTCTGTTACCATTCAAGGCATTACTGTTTATACTCTTTCTGTGTTACTTTGCAGCATTTTGCCAGTACTAGACGAAGACTGCAAGGTTGTAGTCGTCACAAGCTGGTGACCATCTATTCTCGGATTGAAGGTTATGCTGGCATGTAAATCATGGGTTCAGGTTTCGTCGATTGGCTTGCTAGTCGAACAAACTTCTTGCGGTGCCGGCTGATGTTTCGTGCTGAACCTGTTCCAGCAAATGGTTTGGTGACAATATTTCAGGACGTGATAGAATTTCGACTGTCAAGCCTTCTGTCTATAAGAAGCTACAACTGTCTGCTTAACAATACTTTGACGGAGCGGTCGCACCTCATTAGAAATTAAAGTCACTGCTTCGTAGGTATCCGGATACACCGTACTAAAACAAGTACACTACTCTTCTACAAGCATATTGCAGAGGAGAGCAAACGTTCAAACATGGTGCAGCACAGACAGAGTTATAGAGTACACAGTTACATGGTTGGTGGCATCCGGTTTCGGATTTGCCTGTCACTGTGGCCAGCCACAGGACACCTGCGCCAGCTGAGAGACCATGGATTGCTTGCGCTGCACCAACCACAGCTCCAATCACACCCTCTATGTCCAGTGCAAACCAAAGGAATAAGACTGGGTGGCAGGTGGATGGGTGCCAATTTCATCAACGGAGCCGGCGCAAACTAGTACACAGGCAAACGCAAGTACGCTGTAGTTGGGAAACATGCGCACACAAGGCGGTGGCTGGACCATAGTCCGCTCCACACTGAGTGCATGGAACCACACTTTGATCCTAGCACGGCTACAAGGACCGTGCACTCCGTCCCCTCTAGCAACAATCAACTGTCTCCTACTGCCAGTATGGACGAGGTAGTGGGAAATAGACAGATAGGCACCTAGTCAACATGCACATCAAGCGCAGCCACACCGGGGATAACAAGCAACCGCCAATCACTTGCGATGAAGATAACAAAGAAAGTAAACCAATTAATGCATAAGAAAACGGTGACATAAGTCTTAAATTAATGAGCATATGAAATACGGTGTTTACAAAGTATACAAGATAGGTTCATAGGATTGTAGAGAGCAGAAGGAGAAATTCTTTGTCAGCTCCATCGCTTCCCGATCATTGTGTGGAGGCCACGATTCCATGTTAAGCGGTAATCCACAAGTGACCGTGACAGCTACAGTGGAAGCCGCAAGGGCACATCGTATTCAAAAGATAAGAATCTAACAACCGCTTGAAAGGTTCCTCTGTCTGGGCATCAACCACACGCTTCGGTAAGTCGTTCCAATCGTTGGCTACACGAGTTGTTAGAGTGAGAGCAGGATGGACCCGGAGCTACTGGTTTTAAGCAGTTTCCAGTTGTGGCCTCGAGTTGAACTGTTTGCATTGAATTGAAAGCATACCTGCAGCTCTGTCCCCATCTCCCCTCATAAGATGCGCCTGGTGAAAACCAGGTCGCCGCGACGTCGGCGATAAACCACGGAGAACAGGTTCATGCGCTGAAATCCCAGAAGATAAGGCAAGTCTTGTACCTCCAAGAGGTTTTTCGATCCCCGCCGATGGACCTTCTCAATGAGGTCACATACAAACTTGGTGGGAGAGAAGACGGCAGGTAATCCGTATTCGACAATGGGGCGCACATGAGAAGTAAACAGTAGTCGGAAGATCTCCGGAGTCGAACGCGGGAAGGCTCTTCGTATGGCATGAGACATCCTGTTGGCAACAGCAGCCCGTTCGTAACGTGTCTTGTGTAGTCCGTGTATCAGATGACCCCAACACGCCAAGGTCTTTTTCAAGGATTGAGTTTCTGAGCAAAGCCCATCAATGTGATACGTGCCGAAAGGCTCAGGAGCACCAACGTGGAGAACCGAACGCTTATAGCGATTTATGGGCAATCGTCAACTGACTGACCACTTACACGTATCAAGTGTAGCTTATAATCGGTCGGCATCATCAAGGCAGGAAACCTCCATCCATAACTTCAAGTCGTCAGCGTAAATCAAGCAATCCAACTCAAGTTCCGCCGGAGCTCATTGATGAAGCTCTTGAAAAGTTCTGGGCCCAGGACTGATCACTGAGGGACATCGCTAGTCATGAGCAATGGAGCGGAGTAAGTCTCGTTCACGTCGACCCTCATTGTCCGGTCATGCAAAAAATCAGTGATCCAAGAAATAACGTTCCCAGAAAAGCCGATTAATCGTAGTTTATAAAGTAGCCTTTCGTGAGGAACCTTGTCAAATGCCATGCTGAAGTCGACAAAGATAACATCCAGACGTTTCCCAGCGGCTAATGATGTCGCCCAGCTCTTACGGGTCATAAGCAGATTTGAAGCACATGAGCGCGCCCGCCGAAAACCATTCTGTGCACAAAAGATGACCTTTAGGTCCTCGAGGTGGAGAAGAAGTGCCCGCTTGAGAATTCTGTCCATTACCTTGCATAATATTGACGTTGAACAGATGGGTCGATAATTGGCAGGATTTTGACGATCCCCTCCTTTGTGTATGTGTTTAACAAACCCCACTTTTCAAGCAATCGGGAGCCGTCCAACTTTAAGAGTATGCCGAAATACCCGGCAAACAGGAGCGGCAAGGTAATCGGCCACGGTCTTGAGGAACAGCGGATGCAACCCATCAGGACCCCGCGAGGAGTTCGGATCAAATTCACGAATGCCTTTGGCAACAAGCTCAGCGCTGATTTCGACATGCACCAACAAAGAAGGGAGTATTGGCACCGCGTCACTGGGCAATGGCGTCTCCATCGAGTAACCAGACGAATATTGCATGGCAAGGTGACTGGCTTTCGCAGCGTCATCGTCAAGTGAACCCACATGCGCCAAGGAATACAGAGCAGGTATATCACTTCCTGCTCTGGTACTTCTCTTCAGGTAAGAGAAGAGTGCCTTGGTAGTTGTCTTGGATTGCACAACCAAACTGATTTCGTACTTTTGCCGTTTCTCTCGTTTTCGCAAGTTGCAGATATTCCCGGCCACTTTATATTTCGAATAGTCAGACTCGGATTGCATGAGCTTGAATCGGACCCACAGTTTCCGTCTTTTGTTCATTAGGCCCCTCAGTTCTCGATCAATCCATGGAGGACCTCCAGCATAAGGCCTTTTGTAGACAGGAACGACCAGCTCAACGAGCGAAATTATCCTGGAGTACAAGAGGTTCCACTACTCGTCCAGATCCAGGGTTCAGATATATTCCAGTCAACATACTGGCGGCCGTTTGTCGGCGTTCGGGATCAACACGCCAGAAATTTCTGCGGAGGCGACCTTGGTTGTGGAGAGTAAGTCGTCGAGTCCAGAGGAATGAAACAACAATGTGTTCGCTTTTACCAATGGGCTGAAGAACGGCTAGGCCGGTGACATCTGATTGTGCCGGTGAGAGTGCAAGGTCAAGAATATGAGGTGTTTGTCTTGCAATTGTACGAGTAGACGTTATGACATGTTGGAATAAGTTACATTCGATAACTGTCCCGGGGCATTGAAGTCACCCAGTAATAAGCAGCTTTTGCCTCCACCATGCATTTTGATCGCGTCCAGCAGGTAAGCCTCGGAATCCAATGGGGCTCTGTAGACAACACTGACCATGTGAGATCTGCATCCGTCATGAACACAGCACCAGAGGGTTTCAAAGTCGCCATCGCTGCCACAGGTAGCTTCAACCAGATGAGCCCTGAAGTCCGTCTTCCAATAGAGCATCACACTGCCCCAGGTATTCCTCCATAACGGTCTGCCCTGTAAAGGTGGTATCCAGGGATCTGCACCTCCGAGTCCAGGATATCCGAGGACAACCAGGTTTCGGTGAAAGCTATAGGATCCGGCCGATTCATGGAGGCAAGAAGCTGAACTTCATCTTGTTTGTTTCTGAGACTGCGCACATTAGAAGAAATAACGCACAGTCCGTTCTTCAGCCCTAAGGCCCGGGCATTACAAGGAGTGGTCTCCAACGAGTTCATGGCGTTTTTCGAAGCACACAAAAATCCACGGTAGGAAGGCACGTCTCACCTTTATCAGGAAGAGATCTGAGTTCGTCAACCGCTTTCTTCCTTTTTACTCGATCCTCCGGAGAGAGGTTGCGTAGCAAGAAAAACGATTCTCCTTTAAGACGAGGAGCTCGTCGGAGAATGCGGTGGACTTCGTCATCGTTTTGACATACAATCTTCAAAGGACGGAACTTAGAGGAGTCCTCCTGTTTCTTGCCAAGGCGGAAAGTCGATACGAGGTTGATTCCTGGCTCACCTTTGTCGAACACTAGAGAGATCATCCGTTTTAGAAACTTTTGATCACCCATAATCTTCTCAGCTGGAGTGGTTTTGGACGACTCAGGAGCATTTATGATGATTAGACAACGGCCACGAGAGGAAGATTTGTTGTTATCGAGAATCTGCGGTTGGTGTGGTGGTGGACCCTCCTTAAGCAGTTTTACCAGCTGACTGACTCTATCCAGAACTTGCTTCAACTGCGATTGTGGAGACAATAGTTTGCGTCTCACCTTGACACCTGTCTTTATCCTGACTTTCAGCCACTCGTACTGGCAAGGACAGTACCACATAATCCTTCGCTACGGATGCATAAGTCTTGGTAGTTGGAGCTTTACCGTGGTCAACAACCGTCGGCTTACCAATAAGGGTAACCGGACCAGAAGCTAGTGACGAGAAGCATGGGGATGCCAAGGAGGCTATATCGCTGATTGCTTCGGCTTGAATAGAAGAGAAAGGCGGGTTCGGTGCAGGCAGTTCATCAGACGGTGCAGTGGCGGTACCTGCCTTCTACGCTGGAGTCCGACCGGCAAGGATATACTTGTCGTTGGGGGGCAGCGGAGGATCTTTCTGCTTTTGCACAGAAAGCAGACATGAAGGACTTGGACTGATTGGAAGTAGTCCATTCGAAAAGCGAATGACACTCAGTCCAGCGCAACATTGGTCACAAATAAAGACGACGACGGAGGAAGTGGTCATCTGCAGTGGATCGTGCAGATCTGCGCCGGGTTTACAATACGCAATGTGCAGCCATTCTTTGCAGAAAGAACATTGAACAGACTTTGACCGAGAAGTGACAGCTTTACGGTAATCAAAGCATTTGGATGACATCGTATAATATATACAATAACTTAAGAATGAATCTTCAAGACCGTAACGAAACACAAATGAGCTCGCTATCCGCAGATCATTGTTGCTATGATTTCTCTTCACCACGTTCAGGTCCCGCAGACCAAAACAAACACCACACAGAGCAACAACCTTGCAGACCAAACTGATAAGTTCACGAGGTCAGAACGTATAATTTACGTAAATGCCACAAGCACGGAAAGGTTATCAAAATTAACTACGATTGGCCTAAGGGACGTGGGAAATTTTATAGAAGAAAGCACCGGTAGACAGTTATATGAGAAAGAAAAGCATTATGACAAAATTGCAAATTTATCACCTGAAGTAAAGGGACTTTGTATGCAAGCACGCGGTTAGTACATCGAATGCAGCCTACCTACGAACGCTGTGCAGGTGCTACCTACGACCTTGGCAGGAACCGTTTTCGCTTCGGTAGTGGTCCCGAGTAGCTTCGCTCATGGCTGGCTGGGCCCGCCAGATTTAAGCGCCCGCGACCGCATGTGCTACAGCACCACGCGCGCGATGTCAGTGGAGTAAAACCCATCGGTGCCTGCCGCATCCGCACTTGACTCCTCTTCTATGCAATTATGAGATCTTTCTCCCGCAATACGGCAAATGTCTTCGCGATTAGGCCTCGCCATGTACGCCGCTCAAACGCCTTCGATTCCCATGACCTGCTATCAAGGTTAGAATGTAAAAGGCTCACTTAGCTGACCATATAAGAGTTGTTTCGGTATTCGCGTCGACTGCATACGGCTCACATATTTGAGCCACCTCAGGTGTTCAGAAAATGTATGTAGTCCGCCGCATACGTTTCACTTTGAGTCAAAGCTTTCGTATCAGGTACACTGTCGCCCCAATCGATGCGCAATATCCGTCGAAAACACTGCTGATGGAATCCTTTGAGGCATCGCGCATACCGCTGGTACTTGGTTCAAATTTCACTTTCGTATAGAACAACGGACAGCGCCATGGATTTGTATACCATCAGCTTCGTGCCAATGCTAAGCTGATGGTTGTTCCACACCCGGCATTCAGGCATCCCGAATGCCGCCGCTGCATTCAAGACGCAAATACGCAGTTCACTGTGTAGCAGCCGATCGGTCGATGCCACACTTTAAGGTAGAAGAAGCGGAAGGCGGTTTCCGATAGTTCAGCAACAATGCTGCTTCGTGGCAATATTGAAGATTGCGCCTGCGGTGAAGGCTGAAAGAGACAGACAGTTTTGCTTGTGTTGATGGTGAGCGCGAACTTGGTTGCAATCGAAGCCAGAGCACTAGTAGTGTGTTGCCGCTCCTCCGCTCTGTGTGTAGACAGCGCACCGTCGTCAGCAAACAGCAACCTACGTATAGCTGTCTCACAGTCTTGTGTCCTTCCCACAGAAACGGCAGATGTTCAGCAACCCACCAACAATACGTACTTCACACTAACACCGTAAGCACAAGCCGCATCAAAAGCATTCGACAACATTGCATGAAGCTATATATTAAACAGAGCAGGATCTAAGACACAGCCTTGCTTCACACTAGAGATAACTGCAGAGTCATCCGGGGTCTCTCCAATCAGCTTCACTCTCGCCCGCATACCACTGTGTAAAGGTTCAATTAAACTTACCAACTTACGCAAGCAAACAAACTTGCTATTACACCAGCCACAATGCCTCGCGGTTCACCTTATCAAATGCCTTAGTGAACTCAACAGAAATCGAGTACGATGGCTGTTGTCTTTCTCTGCAATTTTCCTGAACCTGACGAGCAGCAAACACCAAACCTATAAGGCTGCGACCCGAACGGAATCCACAATGCTCTTCCTCCACGTTCGGTTCCCCACCCCACCTGACAAAGCAGTTGAGCAGGGTTTGGCAGTCACCTTGCCCACACAACTCAGAAAGTTGATGCCACGATACTTCGTACAACATTGCTTGCTCACTTTGCCCTTGTACAGTGGTAGCACAAGGGCATCCTTTAGCTCAAGAGGCACATCATCTTGATCCATACGTGCTGCACCAAGTGGTGGGGCGCAGTCAATTATGCGGGCCCGCCATATTTCAATACCTTAGGTGTGCTCCGATTGGCCCCAGCACCCTTGCAGTTTTGCATCTGAGCAAATGCACTCCGCGTCTCATCCAGTGTCGGCGCGTTCGCCAGGCTCGCCTTTACATCTTGCTGCTTGAGGCCGTTCAATATAGGCCAGTCGATTTCTGAACATTTGATCAAAAGACGGTCAAGGTGTTTTCGCCGGCTCTGCATTACGTCTGCAGCCTGTGTGCAGGTAGCGTCTGAACTATCATCGAACAGCTTCATCGGCTGCTTTAATCTCGTTCTATACACCGCTTTTAAGAAGCCAAAGTATTCCTTGTGCTGGCGGCGTTCGGCGTAGCATTCCATCTGCTTCATCTTCACCCTCCACAATACCCTTTTCACACCCTTTTCAGTCGCCGTCGTAGTTTGCGAAACCGACTACTGTTCTGCAAGTCACTGGGGTCTGCCACATGTGCAGCAAATGCTGGATTCTTTTACGATACCAAGGCGCCAATCGTAGCATTGTGCTACTTAATCCAGTCATACGGCTTACAGTTTGCGCGCCCGATGGTCTCCTCGGCAGCAGCTGTAACCTGGTCTCGAATGTGATGTCTTAGGTCGCCCACTGTGGCTATGCACTACACATTGCATAGACGTACAGCCATCGCCTTCACAAGCTCAATAGGTTTCGCCACAGAACCGAGGGAGAGAACGATAAAATTACGCCAAATAACGGCGCTAGCGAGCTACATATATTTAAGACTATAAATGTACCGTTTGGTCGGAACCAACTTGGTATCATTGCCACACTCGGCTATCGGGAAAACTGTTACCACTGTTTTGATCCTTAGCAGGGAAACTGTCCTTAGTAGAGCCTAATTGTATTTGTTGCTCAGTGGGTAATTTGTTTAGAAGTGCTGTAAACGTCTTCGATACTTGAACAAAGCAGCTCAAGTACCTTGTACGATAGGTCAGGAGGTGAAGTCGACTGATGGTATGGAGTTGGGACAACAATTGCTTTGCTTAGGCGATCTCAGAAATACTCATGCAGTTTATTACCAATAGAACATGGAGTGGCTTGTGTATGCGGCTGAAAAATGAAATCACGCATGTACTGATTTGGCCGAAGTTGCACGACTGTATACATAACCTTACACAAGGAAAGTTGTTAGCAAATTATGCTTCAGACAGATGGTACGCAGCTGTTTATCTGAAAGTTGCCACGGTAATTAGGGACATAAAAGATTCTGCAAAGCAAGACAAGCGTTACAACCAATAGTAGCGCGAAAATGAGCAGTTTTCAATCCTTCGGTAATTCACGCTTCGTAATCGATCAAAGCTCAAGGTGCCTTTGGTAGCACAAACCTTCCTTCGGAAATTACTATAGTTCCAGAATTTCAATATTTGGTTACTTGGGAACTTTGCATTGACCGCGCCGCCAGTTGTTGTGCTATGGAATCTGGGAAAACGCGCAGCTCCACCAGAAGCAAGCTACAAGATATAGGGAGAACAAGCGTGCATTTGGGCAATAATTTAGGAGTTGGGGCATCTAAAGTAAGTACGTGTGGGGTGTCACCCATCATCGGAGGAAATTTACTTGGCAGCTACTGCTTTTATTATGTTGGAGCAAACTTTCATATCGTACTTTATGTACTTGTTTACTGTTTGCCTTATTGTGTATAATTCCTTTTTTATTTATCTTCATAATTAAGTTCCTTATTTCTCATTAAATCGTTGCTTGTACAAAAGGAACTATGCAAATAGTTGAATATATTTAAATATTACATGGGTTACGTTAATAGAAAATTACTTTTCTCTGTCTAACCGACTAAATGTTGGTATTTGTTTTTGTACCACTAAACGACGATCGCCAAAGCATGTTCGTACCAAATGCAAATGCCCCATTCTCGAACAACCGAATTGTAATTTCGAATTGCACGATCAATATTTTCCAGGATCATATGTAATACAAAATACGAACAAGCAAGGAGTACAATGCTTGCAATCACTCTACCGTCGCACTACACTACCGAAACCTAGGAGGATATTTATTCTTTCCCAATGCTTTTCGAAAGGTTACATCGGCGCGGAGTTGTTGGCTATTTAAACCCGCTAATGTACCTAATCGGGACATGGACTCTCATATCTGACAGGAACGGATTTGTGGGATAAGTTGAACCGGCACAACTATCAGCATTATAGCTACGTTGGATACAGTTATCTAGTTAATAAGTTTGTAACTAATGTAAGTAACTATGTAGCAGATTTCAATAGGAGGCGGTGTCCGATAGCTTACTTAGTGGTATGATTGATTGTAACTAAGTTTGCAGGTGTCCGCTGTTTCCAAAGGCATAAATGGGAGTTAAGTGCATTTTTGCTACAGGACTAGCAAATCGGTACTTTTATTGTTCGGCAACTATAGGAATACGAATTTGAAGCAATATATGCCCAGTTATGTACAGCATGTGCGTAGAAAGGGTTGTTTTGCTCGTTTTACTTGTTGTGCTTTAAGATTTCGTTTTTGAGTATTTCCTACGCAGTAGCGTTTGCGTGGACCAGGTAACTGTGAAAAAGAAGGAAAACGACATTAAAAGTATTGAGCGAAAAACGAAGTAGGCGAAGTCTGCATTTTAGGTATGTAAAGGTGGTATTTTAGCATATATATTTACATAAGTTATGTGTTACGTAATGTCTATGTGTAACTGAAAAGCAATGCTGAAGCATCAGCTGCATGTAAGAATGCTGGAGAACACTGTGCTAAGCGATATAAAGGTAATGAGTGGTCAAAAATGATGATGGTGGCTGGCCAACTTATGGCACCTCATTGCTCACAGGGGCGGAATGTGATTAACAGCGTGCGTAAACACTTGGGATACAGGGAAGCGAAATGCGTCTAGGTGTTTACTAGACTGCTGAAGGTGACATGGTATGCTGTGCCCACCATCAATTTATAGCTTAGAATGTTTGGCTGGCCAGCTATACTGCTAGCATTTGCGAAATTGTTTGCCTTGTCTACACAAGTGAAAAAATTAAGTATATAAAAACAGGTCTGGGAAAGTGTTACCATGTCGTTGGTAAGATATGTAGGCGGCATGGTATTGTGCGGAAAAGGCCACAGATGCTAGTTAAATAGTACAATCGTGCAATGAACGCTGCGGCCGTAGCGCGCAGGCTTTCAATTTCTGTTCGGCCATCTGATAAAGAGGTACGTAAGCTTTTCAGCGTAATGAACATATTACAGCTTAGTAACTAAATTAGCAACTTAATTTCGTGTAAACCTGTTATTCAATGTGGGCAAGGGTAATACACGCTCGTGCTGGTGCCTTTTGTAGGCATTCGGGCTTGCACTTAACTGGAGCATCAAGTAGTCAAGTATTATCATTATAAGAGTAACTTTCACTCCCAAAATTCCAGCGACATAGATATGGTATCGAATAAATTTTGATGGGGAGTCGACTTAGGTTGCATGCGGAGGGCTTGTGCAATCCGGCATAATGCTGTCATTCTACATAGGCAATTGTCTGGCGAGGATACGCGCAAGTTGGGGAACAATGTGCACGCAGGTAGTTGAAGCCTGCACATCAGCTTTCGCTACGCCATTGTTAGGTTTTGCCTAACTGTCTCACCTTACCTTGCATACTGGTGCGTATATGGCATCCAACGGCTTTGAAGTTTTGGCTGCATCCTTTGCTCCGAAGTATTTCGGTACGTTCACGAAAACAGGTGGCTGATGCACTTGCGTCTCGCGCTAGACTCAATGCCTGCTCGCTTCACGGAATGACACGCACGCGGTCATTTAAACAAATAAATAAATGGTATATTTTTGACTTTCTAGATATTGTGCCCGCAAGGGTTTATAGCAAAATGTACACAACTCACACGCTCTGGTATGGGAATTGAGAACAATACGGTTACATGTTCCTTGTTCGTAAGTACGAACGCAAGGCCGTTTTAGGTGTTCACTTGAATGGATAGTACTCGCGCACCGTGAAGTTCACCTGGCTCAATCAGGCAATTTTTGTTTCTTGATTGTGTTAATGGCCACGAGTCATGCGGAGCTGCAATTGTGCATGTATTATTTGGATGCAATATCCAATATCCCAAGAAATTTCCTCTAAATTTTCTGGAATGAAACCCATCTGGCTCCTTTAGGTGACATTTGTGCTCCTGGATTGTACTAGTAACGAAAGTTGCGCAGAGCCGTAGGTATGCATCTGTACTCTGGCAGCGGGATGCTATTCACCGCGAACTTCACTCTGAATTAGTTGGACGCCTTCGACACGCTTATTGGTCAAATTTAATGGTGCGCACATGGAAAGTAATAAGTGCGGTGGAATAAAAAAGCAAGTAAAGGTTAAAATTGTTTCCAGAAATGAAACCAAAATAAAAGGCGATTTCTAAGAGTTACACTAAGGCGGTGTACTTAACTGGAAAAATAAAAATTACCAAAATATAACAAAATTTACTTGTGCCACAGTTAATGGCTGGCGCCAAACTACAAACTGAGTAAATCTCAGCAAGAAGCTAATAATTTGCTTTGACCAGGATATTGCAAAAGTAGTACAAAATAAGCTAAATGACCAGTTTAAACCGCTGCTTACAATAAAAGTGAATGCAGCACGATACTAGAGTATGTGCCAAGGTGTTCGCGTTCGCATGGCGGACGAAGCATAACGCCGTTACTTTTACATTAAATTGGCTTTTTACCTTACAGGCGGATAAAAAAGAAAAGAGGGTTAAACGACAGCGAAGCGTTATAAGTTCTAAATTGACAAACCTATCTAGCAATACTATTTATAGCCTAAAATTCCTTACAGTAACTATGTACGACGCAAGTGACCGGAAATTAAAATGTTTAGCCATACGGCCAATGTATGTAAATGCACGCCAATTTTTCGCGAAAACGCTAGGAAGCCAGTAAAGATGGTTATATATGCAATAGACTTCAGGAGAGTTTATAGTTGTTCCACGGTCAGGAGGCTTCCGTTCACCATTTTCAGATGATACTGAGCCACATAAACCACATAAACATCCCACCGTTAGAGTAAGATGCGGCGTTTACTGGTCATCACTCTTCATATTCCTAACAGCAATGCGGTCTTCTGACATTAGTCATATTCAGGTGCCGGGTACCCACGCAAGTGTGTAGCGGCTTGACGAATGCTACACAAGAAAACCGTAGCCCGGTGAGACAGAAGACGGTGGGATATAAAGATTGTCTTGAGAAAATAGCTATGTACAATAGCTATGTGAATATAGCTTGAGGAAAATGGGAGAGAGTGGTGAAGCAACGAGTAACACCACGTAGGAGCACAACAGCCGGCAGCGCGCGGGCAAGATGGCGAACCCGGTTCAAAATTGCAGTCCAGTATATATAGGCTTGGGATGGGTGCAAAGTAAAACAAAATGTGCACAAGTCTGAATGTGATGTTTGATGGGGTAAAATGTCATGGTCACTACACAGGCCTCCCCCTAGAAGGCCGAGGGACGAGGACTTCGATCGCTGTTGGCTTGCAAATGTATAAAGGCAGAATCACAGGAGTTCGGTTGTATTTGGATTATTTAATCTTCTTGTGGATTGGAATGCATCATCGGTGGGCCGTCCCAGCGGGCACACCGGACTACAAAAAAACTGGATAATCCAGAAAAAGGGCCGGTAGGACCTTTCACCGCTGCTGAAAGACGGTGCGCTTGGGAGAGGTCACTCCCCCCACCGCATTCCAATCCACTGCCACAACGAAGCTGAAATCCTGTTCGTATTGGCGAGCCGTGGGGGGACCAAAAACAACGAGCCAGGCACACGAGCAGCCAAAGCCAGGAAGGCGAGCCAGACAAACGACCAAGGCGAGCCAAATTGAGCCAAGCAGACCACGATCCAAAGGCCAACGTGAGCGGGCGAGACGACAAAGCGTTGGGGGTAGATCAAAGCATCCAAACGACCAAACAATTGAGAAACAGCCAGCCATTGAACGTACGGACCCAAACGTGCCAGCCTCATGACTTTACCTGATAAATGGAGGGAAAAAACTCGGAGACAAATTCCGATATGTACTCTGCTAACGGAAAAGCATAATACAAACGATGAGAGAAAATGAAAAAGATTCATGAGGTGTGGATGAGTTCGACAAAATCGGAGAAACGAACAGGTTTACGAACTCTTCTACCGTGACTGGTATTAGTTTGAGGCGAATCTGGTGACTGGGATTGTGGTGGAGCTGAAAAGCTGGGCGTCGTTACAGGTGGCTCTGTAGATTGCGTTAAGGTCGATGATGGAACAAGCTGTTGTTCATCGATGAACGCAGGCTTGACGCGATCTATCGAGACGGTATCTCTTTTACCCCCACGGTCAATCATCAAAGTTTTTGAAGACCGTTTAATAACACGGTATGGACCTGTGTAAGGTGCGGAGAGAGGCTGTCTCACTTGGTCGACACGTAAAAATACGTGAGAACATGTAGAAAGGTCTTTCGGAACGTGCACTGGAGTGCGTTGTTCCCTGGGTCTCGCGGGGTGCAGCTGACGCATGTGGTGCATCAGACGAGCTATGTAGCTCTTATAGTTCCATGCCCTCTCCGGGGTTGGGGCGACTAATTGTCCGGGAAGACGCAATGAGCAGCCATAAACGAGTTCGGCCGGAGCAGCGTTAATGTCGGCTTTGACAGTATTTCGTAAGCCAAGTAAGACGGTGGGAAGCGCTTCGTACCAGTCTGCGCTATCATGTGCACATAGTGCAGCTTTCAGCTGGCGGTGAAAACGCTCAACCATGCCGTTGGCGGCAGGGTGGAATGCAGTCGTTTGAACGTGACGGCAGCCGAGGGTCTGAAGAAGGTGAGCAAATGTGCCTGCGAAGTGCGCACCTCGATCAGTTGTCACAATGGCAGGACAACCAAAGTGTGAGACCCAGCGCTCTAGAAAAGCGCGAGCGACAGTGTCTGATGAGCAATCTGGCATTGGGATGGCATCAGGCCATCTTGTAAAGCGGTCTATACAAGTCAGCAAGTAAGCACATCCATTAGATGGGGGCAGTGGCCCAACAAGGTCAACATGGATATGGTGGAAACGGGCATCAGGAAGTGGAAATGAACCAAGCGGACTTTTCGTGTGTCGATGAACTTTAGACTGTTGGCAACTAAGGCACGTACGAGCCCACTGTCTAACGTCCCGGTTGACGTTGCGCCACACGAAGCGTTGTGTGACGAGCTTAACTGTGGCACGAATGCCTGGATGTGATAAACTGTGAAGAATGTCGAACACAGTGCGTCGGAAAGCTTGGGGAACCACTGGTCGTGGTGAATTTTGCGAAACGTCACAAAGTATGGTTCCATCCGAAGTAGGCAGTGGAACTGGTCGTATGCACAAGGAGCTAGAATTACGAAGCTGATCCAGCTCTGGGTCGGTCTGTTGAGCAGCAGCCATTGCCGTTAGATCGATACCTTCAGCGGACGTGATGGAGCTGACGCGAGAAAGAGCATCAGCGACGGAGTTCTGCACACCTGAGACGTGCCGTATGTCTGACGTAAACTGTGAGACATAGTCCAGGTGGCGTATCTCTCTCGGAGAGTATCGGTCAGATGACGAGTCGAGGGCGTAAACTAAAGGTTTGTGGTCAGTAAAGACGGTAAAGCTTCTGCCCTCTAGAAAAGGACGAAAATGACGGATGGCGAGGTAAACTGCCAAAAGTTCTTTCCCGAAGGTGCTGTAACGTGTCTCCGCTGGCTGCAACCGTTTCGAAAAGAAACCCAAAGGTTGCCAGGTATTGTCGACAGCCTGCTGAAGAACAGCACCAACGGCCTCGTCTGAGGCATCAGTGACGAGAGAAATTGGAGCAGATGGTACGGGATGTGCTAAGAGAGCAGCATTAGCGATTGCGTCTTTAAGGTTTGAGAAGGCTAATCGCGCGGACTTGGTAAAAACAAACGAACGTTGATTGCCCCGAAGCAAGTCAGTCAAGGGCTGCATTATCCTAGCACAACACGGAATAAAGCGTCTATAGTAGTTAACTATCCCAAGGAAACGTTTAAGCTGTTTAAACGATGTAGGTTCAGGGAAATCTTTGATGGCGGTTACCTTTTGAGGCAGTGGTTCAATACCTGTAGCTGAGATGCGGTGACCTAGGAACTCGATCGACGATTTTCCTAGTTCGCACTTGCTAGGGTTCAAGGTAACGCCTCGATCAGATAGGCGTTGGAATAGAATACGCAGATGCTCTAAGTGTTGCGACTTAGAGGCGCTGGCTACCAGGATGTCATCCACGTAAGGATATGCGAAGTCCAGACCACGAGTAACATCATGGATGAACCGCTGGAATGTTTGAGCAGCGTTCCTTAACCCGAAAGGCATTCGAAGGAACTCGAATAAACCAAAGGGTGTTATAACTGCCGTTTTGGGGATATCGCAGTCCTCTACAGGAATCTGGTGATATGCTCGCGTCAGGTCTATTTTACTAAACACTGACTTACCACCGAGACTACTTGTAAGGTCCTGGATGTGCGGTATAGGGTACCTATCTGCAACTGTGCACTTGTTCAGCGCCCTGTAGTCTCCGCAGGGCCGCCAGTCGCCGCCTTTCTTGGGCACCATGTGGAGAGGTGAGGCCCACTGACTTTCGGAAGGACGGATGATACCAAGTTCGAGCATGTGCTCGAATTCCGCCTTAGCGGCTTTTAGCTTATCAGGGGCGAGACGTCGTGGCCGTGCAGAAACCGGTGGGCCACGGGTTCGTATATGGTGCGTAACGTTAGATGCGACCGGAAGAGTAGCGTCAGCTGAGCGGACGAGCTGCGGAAACTGTCTGAACAGATCTAAAAATTCCTTATCAGCTTCAGGCTGAATGTAAATGGGAGTGACAGAAACACAAGGTGTGCGAACTCCACATGTGAAAAGCTGGGTCTTTTGGTCAACGAGTTTGCGCTGACGCGCATCGACGAGAAGATCGAAGTGTTGGAGGAAGTCGATACCCAATATAGCAAATGGAACGGCAGCGATGGTGAAAATCCATCGAAAGGGACGTCGTAGTCCGAGGTCAATGGTAAGGGAGCGTTGACCGAAAACTCGGATCGCGGTGCCGTTAGCGGCACGCAAGTTGGTCGTCTGTGGCTTAGTCGCGTCGCCTGGAACCGGTGGGATCACGCTAACTTCTGCCCCGGTATCAACCAGGAACATGATCCCAGTGTTCCTATCAACGATTTTGAATAGGCGACTTGGACGACTTCGGCCGACGGCGTTCGTCGCCAATACGTGTCGGCCTGTCCTTTTTCTCGTTACAGGAAATGAGCATGGTTTTATACAATTTCGAGCGGAACTTCCAAAACGTGCGTGATAACGGCAAATTGGGCGTCGTGTTCGTCTTCCCGATGGGCTAGGGGAACGGGATGGAGAATCCCGTTGGTGCCGATGTAACTTTAAGCTTTGAACTTCTTGCCGTAGCGCGGCTATCTCTGTTAAGAGCTCACCAGTGGAAGGTGGAGTAGTGGTGTCGATGGTTTGGACCGAAGGGTCAACAGTGAAATCTACGTCAGGTGAGCGAAGAGAACTAGACGACGGACACGGTGGTCCGGTGAAGCGATCCATCATATCATCAGCAATATCTGCAACTTCTGACAAAGGTTGCGATTTCGCAAGCGATAGCATAGCTTGCACGTTTTCAGGCAAACGCTGAAGCCATAACTCTCGAAGCAGCGACTCATCCATATGCAACCCTTGAAGAAGACCACGCATCTCTAGCAATAGCGCGGATGGCTTACTAGAACCTAGCTGAAGACCAGTAAAAAGTTTGTGCAGGCGGGACTTCAATGAGGGAGTAACACGCTTTATTACGGCGTTCTTGAGAGAATTATAGCGGTCAGGAGGACAAGATGTAATAATAAGATCGCGTAGCGCTATAGTAATATCAGTTGGCAAGCGTGTGAGCAAGTGGTTAAACTTTGCAGAATCGCTAGTGACATGCTTAGAAGTAAACTCAGCTTCTAAAATCATGAACCATAAAACGGGATCTTTTTCAATAAATGGTGGAACTACCAGAGATACCGCTTGCACAGACTGTGAGTCCTCACACTTTTTAGAAACTGAGGCCATGATTTGCGTGGAAAAAACCAAAGAAATGGAACGAACTCACCGGAATGCGATTGGGGTCACCAATTATGTAGCGGCTTGACGAATGCTACACAAGAAAACCGTAGCCCGGTGAGACAGAAGACGGTGGGATATAAAGATTGTCTTGAGAAAATAGCTATGTACAATAGCTATGTGAATATAGCTTGAGGAAAATGGGAGAGAGTGGTGAAGCAACGAGTAACACCACGTAGGAGCACAACAGCCGGCAGCGCGCGGGCAAGATGGCGAACCCGGTTCAAAATTGCAGTCCAGTATATATAGGCTTGGGATGGGTGCAAAGTAAAACAAAATGTGCACAAGTCTGAGTGTGATGTTTGATGGGGTAAAATGTCATGGTCACTACAATTCCTTTCTGCCACTTGTTGAAGTTAACATCGGACTCAACGACCAGTTATGCCGTAGCAACACCTCCGTTAAACCCGGGTGTGATTTTCTCTGTATGCCGTGTTTGTATCTTTTATGCGGCAAGGCATTGGTCTCTCACCGACAGGTTTGAGGGGAAAGAAGCTGTTGGTAGCGAGAGCTTCTGCACTCAAAGCTCCTTGTTCTAGATAATAACTAAAGGTGTCGCATAACCAAAATGAGATGCATAGGTATCAAAGCAATGTGTAAAAATTGTTACTTGATTGCTGAATTCTAGAAAGTGTACGTTACCACTAACTATTAAAGGGTAGTTATTCCAAATAGCGTTCGAAGGACGGTCGATGCTGGTTTAGCTGCGTATGGATGGTTAATGTTGCCATAAATGACCATATTTGTAGAAAGTAGAAGTTACGATTAAACTGCGTACAATCAGCTGTCTCGACGGGGAATGGAACCCCGGTCCAACGAATTACCGATCCGCCGCTCCAGCACTGAGCAAACGAGGGCTGACGATCAAGTGCGCAATTTAATACATGACTTCCGCTTGGTGCGCGACGTATTGCCAATGAGCTCACAGTATCTGTTCTGGTGTTGCATATTGGCCCGCTCACCCGCCACTTCCCAATGGACCGAAGTATCTGTCATTCTGGTGTCCACAACTAATTTACCATCGCCCTTTGGACATAAGCAGGACAGACACTTTGATCCATTTGGCAGTGACGAGTGTGTGAGCCAATCTGCAACACCAGGACTGATACTGTGAGCTCATTGGCAATACGTCGCGCGTCAAGCGGTAGTCATGTATTAAACTAAGCACCTGATGGTCCGCCCTTGGTAGCTCAGTGGTAGCGCAGCGGACCGGTACTTCGTTGGACCGGGGTTTCGATTCCACGTCGAGGCAGAGTATTGTGTGCAGTATAATCGTGACATCTACTTTCTACGGATATTGCAATTGGCACAAAAATCCGCAGTTAACCTACCATCGCCCTATGGACATCAGCAGGACAGATACTTCGATCCATTTGGCAGTGACGATTGTGTGAGCCAAACTGCAACACTAGGACTGATACTGTGAGCTCATTGGCAATACGTCGCGCACCAAGCGGCGGTCATATATTGGATTGCGCACTGATCGTCAGCCCTCGGTAGCTCAGTGGTAGCGCAGCGGACCGGTAAGTTGTTGGATCGGGTTTCGATTCCTCGTCGAGGCAGCTTATTGTGTGCAGGTTAACCATAACTGCTGCTTTCTGCGAACATTACACCACTCACAAAATTCCTCAGGTAACGTCATTTTTATTTAGTTGCTTTTCCCAACCCTTGCTGTGTAAATCTGTATACATACTATCTCCATATCGTTGGCACGTTTGTTGTACGCAAACGAAAACCTACAAAGAGATATTGTTACCTCCTAGCTGTGCAATATATTACGCGTGACCGATGTTGCTCCGCCATCGGTCTCTCGAGTGACCGATGATATCAGAAGTGCAGGTGGAGAGGCAACGATGCTATCTAGGGTGTCTGGAAGTGTATACAGCCTACTGACCGAGTGACACATTTCAACGGGCGGTGCGTCAGCTTAGAAATAGTCTATTGCAGCGGCCTTAATCGTAACCATCAGTTATTTCAATATCGCATCCACGTTGGTATTGAGCTCGGCAATCGAGCCGAGTTCAGCTATCGCCTTATTGACAACCGATAAACACGACAACGGTGCCAAACGTTTAGCACGGGTGATAACCGGGAGCGTTCATCTCTGAGCGCAGCATTCAGCGGAGCTGAGGAATACACAAGGGATGATAAACGTTTGTACTAGCCTGCGTATAGGCCGGTACAAGTTTCGCGATTCCAGTGGCAGCACACTTTATCTTGCATATTGCTAAAGCAATCTGTGACTGGTTCTGAACAGGTAGGACGTTAGCAAGCCTGCGCTAGATCCATCAGCTGTGGACCCCAGGTGTATAGCCGCAATGCATTGGCTACCGCATACGAAATTTTTGATATAATATATAAAGTTATATTACTTGTTTTTGGGTATGCTATGTAAGGTAATTTACTGGTATTTTCCCTTCTGTATTGTGGCGCATATATGCCCTGGTTAGTATGCGTTTTAAATTATTTCCCCGCGCCGTTTACCTGACTGTCAGTTTGAGTGCTTCATTAGTAGGTTGATGAGTAGAGATCAGAAGGGATATTCTTGTCAGCTCCGTCGATTCCGAGTAAGTGCATTTTTGACGTCACTGGCTGTAAAGCGGCATTCTTCTTGGGACCATCGCCATTGCGGTAGAAGCAGCAAGACCCTGTTGTATTCTTCAGCTGTCACTCATGCAGCCGTTTGAAACAAACCTCTGAAGGTGCATCAGCAAGGATCTCCGGCAGGATGCTGCAATCATTCGCTGTACGAATTGCTGAAGCAGCCTATAGATGGAAGCAAAGTATTCGGCTCCTTTACAACTTTCACTTGTGACCTCCTCCCAAGCTGTCAGCGTTGAGCAGTAAGTGCTTTTGAACCCCAAGCAAATGTTCTCATCTTATGATCCATCTGCTGTAGATAAGGTATCTAGGGCGCGACGCTAATCCACGAACTTAAATTTGCTTTTAATATGGAAGATGGTGAAGAAGATCTCAACGCTGCATGACGGATTTTATGCCACGCTTCTGAACTTTCACTGGCAAGTCGCATTCAAACTGTAAGAGAGGATAGGGTTTTGGAATTTCGTACTCCCAATCGGGCGAATTTTGTTCCTAATAGGGTTCTGAACATTGCCGCAGGGCTACGGGAAAGCGACATGAGTAAAGTACCCAGCATCCTTGTTGCGACCGCGACATTTCTCAGGATGTCTTGGGTAGTTATTGGGTGATGTGGCACGCTCACCCCAGATGCTCCCCGTACATGACATTGTTGAGAAAATACCGCAAATATAGCATACACCGAATGAACTAGGGCTACGGGTGTATCTCGAAAAGGCCGCAGACCGGAGCAAGATGGGAATGTATGTGCAGCAAACTGTCTGCACATTTAGGCGCTCCAAGCAAATCGATAGGCGCTAGAATTGCAATCAATCACACGCAAGATCACCTGGCTTGGCCAACGAGGGTTAACTGGAAGTGTGAATAGTATAAGCGGATTGTCAGCAAACACAACAAACTGTTGTAACACAATGCTATCCTCTCCTCTGTTCGTAAAAACGTGAGCACTACATCATTGTACAATTTATTTTAACGTCAGCACCCAGAATAACTGTTGTGGGGTTTACCCGTTAAAACGTATAGGTAAACAGAGCGGCGTGTCCAACCGGAACGTTGTAGGTTTGTATTATTTTTCCGAACACTGTGTTGTAATTGAGTTCGTCCATTCAATAGGAGGTTGGGATAGCGTTATATACCGCCGCCTTCGTTCACCCTTTTCCCAACAGCCAACTTGTAAGCTGCTGGCGTACACGCAGTTTCCATACACTTCGAAGTCCGAACGCACAACCTCTTTCCCTGGAATAGGTTAGTCACACACGAACAATTGTTCCTAGTTATACGTCCTCCGAAAAGCGTCTTCATTTCATCTGGTAAACAGCCCGTCTGCCATGCTTTCAGTCGGCGCCTTCTTTGGATGTAAATGCTGCACTTAATGAAGTTCCAAGTGTTCGCCCTAGAAATTACTTCGGGGGTAGTGTCCGTTGCAGTCTGTGTACTGGTTAAGTATACCACTAAGGCAGATATAAAAGCATCAACACAAGGTTCTCCGGAAAGCCGAAGGACGAGTATAGGTTTCTTCAAAGTACGAGCCAGTCGTTTGACGAGTCCATTAGCTGCAGGATTATAAGGTAAAGTACTCGAGTGTCTGCTAACATTGCGCCTTATGATACCAGTCTTCACGCTACTTCTAAACAGTAGGCTGTTATCAGTGACCAGTTATTCTGATAACCAATTACGGCAAACAGACAATGGAGCCACCTTTTGTTGACAGCTGTGGATACGTCACCGCGCATGATGGCCGCTGGCCATTTGCTGTGGAAACAGACAGCCACTAACACGTTTTGCTTCTACGAGGGCGCGTTGGCAAACGGACCCATAATAGCAATAACACGCTTTGCCCATTGCTCATCGGGTACGCATTAGGTTGGAAGGACGCACTCATGCGCCTTGCAATCATATCGGATATTTGGCAGGCGTGTAATTTCCGCATAACCGCTATGACGCTGAAATTGAAATCCGGCCCAGATACATTTGTTGCATTAGTGCCTTGCTCGCACAATCCCTGGATGACCTCCATGGGCACCGGCAACCAACGGAGTAATAGGAGCCACAGGGACCACATCCGCTCGCCCTTAATAATGCAGTTGCGCGCAGTAGAAACGTTGTGCTATATGCAAGTATTTCTGGGTGAACCTTGGTATGACTTGGCCGTGCAGTGGATATGCACTTCCAAAGCTTCGCTAGAAGAGGGTCTTTGTCAGCGTGCACTAGTATCAGGAAAATCTTATTGTGGGTGTCCATTTAAATATGCGGTAGCTTTTTTCTTCCTCTACTTCCTCTTTTTCTTCGCTTGATATTGGGTGTCTCGAAAAGGCATCTGCAAGTTGGCTACAGCACAGTGACACGTATTTTTCATAGCAATGTTTCAAAAGACGTGAGTACCAATGACTCATGGGTATCAGATTTAGATCTTTGTTACGACTACTTATTAGCGTTGTAAGAGTAACATATTTAGTGCGCAAGTGAATCGATTTCCAACTAAATAAACCTGCCATTTCATCGCGCTCAGATGCATGCAAAGGCAACCTTTACTTCAGTAGTAGACGTTCTTGCCTTATCAAGCAGAGTACGCCATGCGTACGCAACCACCAACTCCTCGTCATCGTACAGGTGTAACTGAACAGCAGACAAGACAAAAGCCAAAGCAACCGCTGATAAAATCTTAGACAGTGCAGCTTGACAACGGTCACTGCAGAAGTGGATTAAATAGTCGCTCGTATGCAATGTAGCCATAGTATTGATCACCGGCTTAAGCAAATTCCTGGTTTTCGCGCGTCAACTTTGCAACGGTGCGAATAATGTTGCACAATAGAAAAGATGTTAAAGGTAATGACAATACTGGACCGACAAAGGTCTCAACTGTTTTAACTTGCATAGTTTTAAATTACCGAGAATCGCTCCGGATCTATGCTAATTAGTCCTTAATAAGAAAATGCAAAATTATTCTAGAATTAAAAGGAAGCTGGGATCGCGAGAAGGCAATCCATTGTGTCATGAAATTACACGCTATTGCGGCAATTCTAATGATTGCGAGTTTATCTGCTCCCTGATAACGAGTGCGGCACCGGGTCGGCGGAAATAACCTGTGTTGTGGCACGTACTGGTTCCATAAGAGATTGCTTCGGCTGCTTGCAAACTGTGTACGGGCTGCAACGCGTACCGTGATTTGGTGGATGGATATCAATGCGAGCCGCAGGCATAAAAAATACTGGCTGCATCCCATTGCACAAGGGATAATTTATGCACGTTCTAAGCACTGTACGCCAACGCAGTAGGAACTGTCACACAACGATATTTATTCCAGCTCCATTAGCCAGTTTCGATAGATTACTGGTCCCGTTAAATGGAGGGCTGATGGAAAAGGTAAAGAAAAACAATGTCATCAGAATTGTCTTTAAAAATTCAGATTTGTACTGGTTTCCAATTAAAATAAGCTTAAGAATACAAAACGGGATCTTCCTGAAACAAACAGCAGCTCGGCGTATGCATCCAGACATCATAAGCGTAAAATTCAACAAATATATCTGTTTACTGTTTGGCTACGAGTGTTAAGTCCAACTGGCTTTACTCTTAGCCAAAAGTAAAAACCTGCTCTGCGGCGAAAGTAGAGCTAAAAGTTAGATAGACCAGTCAAACAGCGCTTAATAGCTGTGCACCTTAATAGGAGAGTAGAGCAATACCTGCAGTAGTTCACGAGTTCTGGAGCGACTGCTAATACCGTAGCCAATAAGCTTGCTACAAACGCTCACTTCTTTTCAAGCAGATATGGGGGCAATGAAGAAAATTATAAAAGGAGGCTCATTGCTATAGAATCATAATAGAGCTTCGTATCTATAAATGTACAACAGATTCTCCACGGTATTGCAATGTACGACGTACTGACCGCAAAGATCACTTTTCAAGTGTAGGTAACGAAATATGGAGGAACACGTGAAATAAGTCCAGGGAAGCGCTTGAAAACCGCAAGAAGATGTTTTGCCTGTACGAATTTGCGTGGTTCTTTTTAACTAGACCATTTGCGTGGGTACCCGTCAACTGAATATGACTAATGTCAGTATACTGCCTTGCTGTTAGGAATATGAAGAGTGATGACCAGTAAACGGCGCATCGTACTCTAACGGTGGGATGGTTATGTGCTGTATGTGGCTCAGTATCATCTGAAAATGGTGAACTGAAGCCTCCTGACCGTGGGCCAACTATAAACTCTCCTGAAGTCTCTTGCATATATAACCATCTTTACTGGCTTCCTAGCGTTTTCGCGAAAAATAGGCGTGCATTTACATACATTGGCCGTATGGCTCAACATTTTACTTTCCGGTCACTTGCGTCGTACCTAGTTACTGTAAGGAATTTTAGGCTATAAAGAGTATTGCTAGATAGGTTTGTCAATTTAGAACTTATAAAGCTTCGCCGTCGTTTAACCCTCTTTTCTTTTATATCTGCTTGTAAGGTAGAAAGCCAATTTAATGTAAAAGTAACGGCGTTATGCTTCGTCCGCCATGCGAACGCAAACACATTGGCACATACTCTAGTATCGTACTGCATTCACTTTTATTGTAAGCAGCGGTTTAAACTGCTTTCTTAGCTTATTTTGTACTACTTTTGCAATATCCTGGTCAAAGAAAATTATTAGCTTCTTGCTGAGATTTACTCAGTTTGAAGTTTGGCGCCAGCCATGGCAGTGGACGATAAGCCGTGCTATACCACAGGCAACTGTCAATCACGCAGGTATACGGTTGTCGCCCATGGCGAATTGGTACTAGCGGCTGGCATCCTGAGGTCATATGGGCGGAACCCGGCAGGGGTCCGCTGAGAGGCGCACAACTGATGGTACCCAGAAGGTCAAAAAGCCGGCAACTGGTGCTTTTCCAGGCTATCCTACGCCTTCTGATTGCAGTGTGACCATGATGAAGTAGCTGAATTATACCAGAATCCTACCTACTACCCAACAGCACTAAAGTATGTTAAGCTGCGGGGCACTAATAGGGCCCATTGGTCACAATTGTACTGAGGAAAGCCTCTTTGCCTGATGAAAGTAGTCAACTGCCTGGCAACCCGGATTCAGTGGCAACCGGTGATATGCACTTCGAAGCTGCAGCTGTGTTAAACTTTTGGCGTCCTTAAGCTTAAAGGTTAACACTTTGAAAGAAGAGAGCAAGTATTTGTCCACGATTAGGTGTCGTGTAGGCGGTCGTTGCATACACGAATAGAGATATATTTTCTTTCAATGATAACTGGTGGATAAACCCGGTCGGAACATTCTACGGTTAACATTGCTTCTCCTGACCATATTTTTCAAATCTTTCGACAAAGCTATTTGCTTAGCTAGGGGTTCTGATCTACGTCGGAAAGTGCTAAACGGTTTGTAATTCGCTCTCAAATGAATGCGGTGCATTGTTTTTGGGTCATTAACAATAACAAAGTAATGGCACGGGCCCAACAACCTCACAAAATGACCGTACCCACCGCCACCGGCACGTTGTACGCTTCTGATGACACGACTTATTGCTTGCATGGTGTTTAGTATTTCCACAACGGTATCTCTTCTTTCAAACTGAGGACCGCATCAGTAAGCTTGTAGGATCGAAAGGTCAGGTTCAATGGCTACAGTGGTAGAAAGCGATAATTTGCTTTGTTCCGGGACTGCGTCCTACGCGCAAAACCACGTCACAAGCCAGGTCTTAAGTAAGCTTTACTGCTTTCTCCATTCAGAAACCTTCTCTGTTCAGCGAATTTGCAAGTACTGGAAACAATTATTGTATTAGCATAGTTGCTTGCACATTTTTCTTGGGAATACCATCGTAGCCACACATTCCAGCAGACAAACCAAGGTGAGATATGAATGCATCTGCTGATACATCGGATGATTGTTTCAACTGTAAAGATTGTACCGTAAAGTATAAGTGTTTACTCAAACGCCGCAAGGTTTTCCCAGAGCCCTAAGGCCTCTGTCAGCGTACGATGCTCCTGCAGGTTTACAGCATCGAATGTACATTGACCCTGGGAGCCGAAGCGCGAGCACAGAAGCTTTAAATTATCCTCCGCTTTCAGTATCACGTATAGCTTATAACCTGGTATCACAGAGGCATACTAAGAAGAACTAATTTTCAGTCTTTCCAGCATTCTGCAGTTGGGTAACCGCAGGGTCAGTTCAGAGCGGTGCAGGAGCATAAAAATACATCCTTAACGCGCAAAGCCAAATTGTTGTAGCCCGTAAAAGCAGCAGACCAGAGCAAAACCGGACCGTACTTATCAAAAATTGTTTACATATGCGCGCGTTACAATCAAGTTGCTAGGCGTTAGAATTGCGAGCAATCAAATACGACATCACCTGGCTGACCCAATGGGGGTTAAGTTGAAGTGTGGGAGGTATAAGCGAACCTTGAGCAACAGCAAACCAAACTATTGGATCAAGGCAGTTACCATTCGGAAGAACAGCATATGTGTCGTGGTTACCTGGCAGTTGCTGCTTGTCAGACCAATCGTGTAGCTGGTCAAACGCCGTTCGAACTGTGTCAGCGTCCTCACGGTTATCTACTTCTGACCACAGGTTAAGGTGAATAGGATAAACTAAGCAGTCGGTATGATCAATAATTTGCAAAAATTGTTCCGCAACAGGCACGTTGCTCTGGCGACTTGCGCTGTGCGCACAATATACTGAATGTACTGTGGTCGCAGATGCAATGGTCAGGAACGAAATCTTTGCTGTGTTGCCCAAATTCTAGGTTCAAAAATATGTATAGGTATAACATATGGAGTGGAGACGAATGATAGAAATGGAGAAGTGTCTTTTTAGCGTGCACGGCCAAAATATATTAATACGCTGTTTTAAGTCGCCCTATTCATTTTGCCAGTTTGATTTTGTGGGTAGTGACTTTATTCAGTGGCAACATCACATCCGGCACCTCGCAGCGAGGTTAAACGGAAAACCGGGGAATTTTAAATGAAGAGCGCTTGCCAGACAAAACCCCACTACGTCCTGGAACGCTGCCGTCAGTCGGTTTGAATGGTAATATTTAGCTAGTAACGTAGCTTACGTACTGATTGTACACTCGTCTATCCGCAGTCATATGAGCTGCAAACCTCTGCCCTGGTTAACGGAATTGCGTAGGCAAGTTCCGCCAATAATCGTTGAATCCGGTATAATAACCCATGTTCAGGAGAGTCGGGTGAATGATTATGCAAGCAAATAAGAGTTACGCAATAATAACAATTCGCTTTCCCTTGGTGGTAGGCTGGTCGTGTCGTAAAGCTATCCTCTCCAAGTAGCAACATTGGACGTACCAGGCGGTAGGTGCTGTTAATCCTCGTGAGTAAATTTGTCTCACCTCAATTAAAATTGCAATTCCTCTATGAAGTGCGGGACACAAGTAAGTTTGCGTTATTTCTTTTAAGGTGAACGATAAAATTATCAGCGTAATAGAGCCGATGCCCTATGCTCAGGCGAAGAAACAGCATAGCATTCTAAAGAACAGAAACCGAGATCTTTCAGTATTTAGATCTACGTTACACGGCTTGTTTTCTATACGCTGGCACTCTATTCTCGTTCTAATGGTCTCCTTTCTTTGGACTGCTATGTCCCTTATGATTAGTTCGTTGAGCACTGCTCGTTCTTGTCTCTGCTTCTTTTATGATGATATTCATTAACTTATACTTAGCTAAATTTCGAGACCTAGCTTCATCTTGCTGACTTACTTGGTTTTCGCTGAACGGTCTATTGTTTTCTGACCTCCCTCGGAATTCTGAGATATAACTGATCTAGTTATATCTGACGCAACGCTCTGTTACCCTCATCTTAATTACAACACTAGGCATTACTGATCCTTATTTTTATTAACAAGAATGAATCATCACCTGAAGAAGGTCGGCGGCTTTTCCACTTCTTCTCAATAGAACCAGTTGTACCGGCCCTTTCTTCCCTTCATGTGCTTTCTGTTGCATTCCTTCTTCATTCGACGCTAACTTACAAGCGTCTGTCTTCTCTGACTTCTTGCATGCCTACCAATTTAAGACTGAGGCAGCGCGTCCCTGTCGCTCTTTCTGAGTGATATTCCTTCCCTTAACCTTCACACCTCGTCCTCCTCTCTCTGGTTCTAACCGATTGAGCATATGCGCATTAGGACCCCTCAAAATCTCCTTTCTTCATCTTTATTCCTATTTTGGAACAACCTGTCGTTCGCTACTGATCCATGTTCTGGTTGCTTCTCGTCGTATTTCGCCAATTATGATACACATGTATATGCGCTAGGTACATAACAATTACATGTACAGGAGTACAATAGTTCAGTCATCGTCACAGTGGATGGACTGCATTCCAGGCGCATCCCTTTCTCCTGTCTTTGTGGCTGTTACCCTTCGTTTCCTTTTTCCCCATTTTGTCACAGGTACGGCGACACGCACCAAAGGAATTGTCCATCGCTGCGACAACAATACAATCCACACAGTTCCTTTATCTGGAAATGAGCGGAATATTATCAAACCTTAACAACTTACTAACCGGACAAATCATTCTTTATCATACACGGATACAAATTTTTCGATGCTTGAACCTTTGGGTTCAGTTTGCCTAACGCTGTCTCTTCCACATTACTCTTGCCTGGAGAACTACTTTTGACTTCGGAAGGCACATTCTCCTGCGATGCAAAGCCAGAACAATTGATCATTTTGAGCTCTTCAATCCGCGTTGACCGTTCAATTGACCGTGGTTTCCTATATTTCTAATCAATTTTACTACATACCCCGGGGGATCTGCGATTCTTTCTTGGGAACCATATTCTATCCTTCAAGACTTCAACAACAATTCAACTTATTTCAATGTATATTCATCGGAGACTTCGCTTGGTTCTGCAGAGGATCAACACGTCATATTCAAAAAGTATGTTTAGTCCCCGACCTACCACGACAGGACTCAGGAACGCAATAGGCACCCGGCTAACACATCATCCGGCAGAAAAATGGGACGCAACTTTAATGCGAATAACCAAGCAAACAAACGTTCAACCAGAAACATAGCCAGTAACAACTTGCAATTCAATGGATTGGCGGCAGTGTTTCAGGACGTGGTGGGTTTTCGAATGGCAAGCCTTCTCCCTATAAAAGCCACAAATGTCCGTTTAATAACAATGCAACGTGGCGAATGTGACTCGCCACCGAATAAAGTCACAGCCCATAACTTCGCACCAGCAGGTCAACTAGCGTCACCATTCTAGATAGGTTCGTTACACTTGAAATTCTACATCTGCATATGCTCTCGTCTTATTGCTTTCTACGATATCACCGTTGACCTTTGCGTTACTTGTGCACGAACTCACTGTATTGTCATATCTCGCTTGTGTGTGCTCTTTAATTATCCTCTAATGGATCATTAAGAGTTCTCAATCAATTATTAGCCGAGGTCCCGGTTTCACGACAGCCAAATTACTATTTTGCATTTTCACTATTGTACAGTTCCAATCATGGACACATAAACAATTTTCTACTGTCACCGTTACAGTTTCCATAAAAGGTCTGCACAGTTGTACATATCTGACCATGCCTCCATGGGCGTGCCTCGCATAGTCGAGAATAATATATTTATTTCTTTATTTCTTTAACAAGGGTGGACGTATGCAGCTTACTGATAGTGATGGTTCATGTATAGGGATGCATAAAGTTAGGTATAATTGATAAAGATCACGGAATCTGTCCAAGTAATAGACCGGGGTTTACAAGGTCATTCGTGCCAAATAGACACTGACATGTCCTCGCTTTTCCATGTAGACCAGCCCCACGTTATCTTGCGACAACATTCACAACCGCATAAAGTTAAACAACCCTGGGCATTTTACTTATACAGTGGTTAATTCAACCAACCGGCCTCTGAACGAGACACACGGAGGCCTTTACACCATGGCCCAGTTAAAAAGAACCATGCAAATTCGCGCAGGCAAAATATCCGCTTGCGGTTTACGATAGCTTCCGTGTATGTATTTTACGTATTCCTTCATGTTTCGTTACCTACACTTGTAACGTGCGCTTTGCGGTCACTACGTTGTGCTTTGACATAACGTACAGAATCTGTTGTACATTTTTAGTTACGAAGCTTTATTAAGGTTCTATAGCAATGTGCTACCTCTTATAAGTTTCTTTATTTCCTCCATATCTGCCTGTAAAGAAGTCAGCATTTGTAGCCAGCATATTGGCTACGATATTGGCAATCGCACCAGAACTCGTGAACTACTGAAGGTATTGGGGTACTGTTCTGTTAAGGTGCACAGCTATTAAGCGATGTTTGACTGGCCTAGCTAACTTCTTTAGCTCTGCTTTCGCCACAGCGCAGCGTTTTAGTTTTGGCTGCGAATAAAGCCAGTTGGGCTTAGCGTTCGTGGTCCTACGGTAGGCAGATATATTTGTTGTATTTTACGCTTATGATTTCTGGCTGAATACGCCGAATTGCCGTCCGTTGCTGGAAGATCGTTTTTTACATTCTTCATCTTATGTTAATTGGACACCAGCACAAATCCCACTTTTTCGACAATTCTGATGACTTCGCTTTTCTTCACCTTTTTCATCAGCCCACCATTTCATTGGAGCAATAGTCTACCGAAACTGGCTAATGGAACTGGAATGAATATCGTTGGGTGACGGTTCCTGCAGCGTTGGCGTACGGTGATTAGAAAGTTCACAAATGGGCCCTTGTGAAGTGGAACACCGCCAGTGTTATTGTGAAGCCTGATGGCTGACTTTGCTATTAAGCTACCATATCACGGAACGCGTTGCAGCCTGTTCACAATTTGCAGTCTGCCGAAGCAATTTTCTATGGAACTACTACATGCCACAACACAGGCTATTTCCGCCGACCCGGTGCCGCACTCGTTATCAGGGAGTATGTAAGCTTGCATTGATTAGTAGTCCTGCAATCGCTTTGATTACTTTACGTAAGGTATTGCCCCTTCGAGGTCACCGCTTTAAGCTTGTTTTAGAAGTGTACCTAGTTATTTTAAATTTTCACGAAAATTTTGCTAAATATATTTATGGCTTCGTGTCCATCCATCAGAATTGATCAGGTAATTAGTGTAAGAAATATCCAGTGGATATATAAAGTACAGAACTATTTTTAATGCTTCTAGGAAAAGCAGCAAAGGCCTCCATGGCGAGGTGAATTAATTGTGGTAAAACAATCTTTCATGCATTGTAAATCGCGATATCTATCTAAAGACATGATTCCAGCAAATAAGTGGGGGCACGGTGATTACTAGGCGAGGTAAATCCATTTGGATAACCCAAGTGCAAGCGGCGGCGCTCCAAATTACCACACGTATGGTTTACTCGGACGTTAATTGGAATCGTCGGCAAGTTGGTTTGGATTTTGAGGTCCCGGAATATTGACCAATTGTTTAAAACCAGATTTCCGTTGAGAATGGATCAACCAGTGCCGAATGGTGAAGCTTCATTCACCGGCCGCCGTAATTGCACAGCCTGGTGCGCAGATAAACACTATTAAAAGACCGCCTGCGTACAGTTTTACCTGGTTCCGTGGTGCTATGTCATTGTGTCCAGTGCATATGAGTTACAGGTGCCTTCATGCTTTACGCAGCAGGAGTGGCTCATTTCACAACTACAGCGCGCAAATTAGGTTCTGCGGGGCGCATGGTCCAAAGCTAGGTAAGCCTGCACATCGTTCAACTAAAGGTAGGGTTACTGGAAAAGCTATAGGTAAAATGGTAGGGACGTTCTCAACTATCATTTATGAAAGCCGTTGAAAGACTTGCGCCAGCTTAAGTGAAGCTGGGTCGAACTGGATTACGATGCATAACAAAGAGCAGTCACTTTATATTGCAGTGCTCAAAGCGGAGTGCCAAATGCAACGAAGCGTTGCAGAGCCATTGCATGTGATCAGATTTGCGGTGATTTTGTAATGAAACTAACAACGCTGAAGCGCCGACGTCTAACCAATCGGCGATCTGCAATATATGGAAGAGATGATACAGCCTTTTGTTCGCTTCCACCTCAAGAGCCGATCTCTTAAGGTGTCTGCAACCCATGCAAGGACTTTTCAGTGAAGTCTATGCATTTGGGTATCAACAGAAGTTGGTTAGGCTGAAATTTGTCAAAGGCCTTGCTGAAGCGAGCTTGGATAACAGTTATGTGTCTTCCGTAGTCTACCCCTTTGATCCCTGTTTCTCTGGCAAAGAGCAAGTTAGTGCTGCAGGTGCGAGCCTAACGGAATCCGTGCTGTGGGGAAGATGACACACAGGTTTACTGGTGAGTCTGGAGGGCGCCTTTATGATCCATCCCATGGCCTTGCAGCTCACAGTCGTCTGAAAAGTCGGCCGATAGTTTGTAGGGTTGCGCTGATTACCTCCATTGCACTTTGGCATTACAACCTATACTTTTCATTCAAGTGGTCGGCGCTCGTCTGCTACAGAAAGGCAATAAAACTTGATTTATTGGATCCATAATGTACTTTGTTACCATCTTGAAGAACATTGGGCGAAGTCCATCGGGACCCAGTGTGAAGTAAGGTTTGAGTTTAACGAGGAGTCATTTGACTACCTCTGGATTGATATGTACTTGCTTTTTGGGTTTTCAAAACCTTTTGCGTTCCTTTTGTGGTTTCAACATTCTTTTTGTCGGTTTTCTTTGGAGTTTTCAAAAGCCTATGCTTTTTGTTTGAGTTTCCGTACGGTGTTTGCCTAATGGGAAAAGAAAGCAACTAACTTAAAGTAGATGCAACGCTGATCCATCACTCGCGCTGAAGTATGAACGTGCTGTCTAACCTAGTCAAAGCGCACTGATCATAAGCGAACGGCTTCTCGTACATTCTAATGGATCACAAATTTGGAGGAAGTGTTAAAGACGTGATGCTTAGTTCAATAAGAAGCGATGAAGCTGGAGGAAGGCTTGGATGGTGTGTGACGCTTGAGGGCACGTGTGTTTTAAGCTGGCGAGTGCTCTGTCAAAGACGGGGTACCTTTGTCAGAAGACGCGCATATGTCTTCATGAAGCTCAGGTTGCACCTAGACACTCTTGAGACGATCAGTTTTAGCGGCTTCTCGTTTACGGTGACGGTGCGTGACAAAGACGCGAACTTTATGCTGCAAAATTTTGGTAGGACCTTCCTAAGTCTGCTTCAATGGTCCCAGGAGTCCATGGAGTCGGAGAAAATCGACTGACAGTGCCGCAAATATTTCGGAACAGAAATTTTATGTACTTGTTCTCTAACGTTGGAAAGATTTTAGAGACGCATGCTCGTAGGTAGCTGACGAGCATATTTCGCGGCGTCACTGTAATTTTTTGGAATATCGGAGAAGAAACCGCTGCGTACACGTAATGTTTGTCTGCATACTACCTCGGCGCTAGGCTTACCTAATTCAGCCCTTAGTTATGTTCGGATCCTAAGAAGCATCAGAGGAAGCATTTCAGTCCAGCTCAGCGCACTGAGGACTCCAAGTGAGGCTTTTAGCCGTCGGTGGAAACCTTTCACTATGCTGTTTGCCTGGAGTCTATAGGCAGTCTTGCGAATTCTTCGGCATCCATTGAGTTTAAGCATATCGCTATAAGTCAAATATTCGAATCGCTAGTTTCGGACGGTCGTCACTGCGGATACACGGACGCGTGAAGCGACCAAGTCCTGGAAGTAAGTGCGCGTTACGGTTTCGAAGCTTCGGCATTTATGGGAACGGCTTCCGAGCAACGGGTGCAACTGTTGATTAGGGTCAACATGCAGGCCTTTTTTCTGAACGTGGCCTAAAATTCTACTATGTCAAGGGACATGGACAAATCGCGCTGTGATAGCTGGAAAGTGAACAAACGTTGCGGACACATGCTGCTGGATCTTGGCTTGCCGACATGGGATGCAGCTGCGAGTACAGCGCGTAAGCTTGTGTTGCATCCTTTGCCAAACGTGTCTCTCGGAGATGAGTTTGACAATGACCCTAATGCTAGGGTGGACAATAATGTGGAGGGTGCCAAAACGACACGGCGAAAGGTTTCTGGAACGACGTGTCGTGATTGTCTGGTAGATGCCTCACACAAACTTATAGCAGCAGATAACGGCAAATAGCGTCGGTTATCTTCAGTGAAGAATCAGGGAGTTTCGACAAACTCCGGCCGTTCAATTGCGCGGCAGCCATAGCAGACTAATCTATTAGCTGCTCGTCAGTGCCAGTCACGGATGCGCTTGAGAGCGCATCAGCGACGACGTTTTGTTTAGCAAAAATGCGTCGGATATCTGCCGAAAACTAAGCAAGGAAATCAAACTGACGAATCTCAGTTGGTGAGTGTCGGGTTGACTGCGTTTGGAGTACGTAGCTAAGCGGCTTGTGATCGGTGAAGGTAATAAATGTGTTACCTTCAAGGACGTGGTGGAAATGTCAAACAATCAAGTAACGGCCAGCTGTTCGCGGCTGGACGTGCTGTATTTGACTTCGGCGGGTTGTACACGTCTAGGGTAGCAAGCAAGAGGTGTCCAGCATTAACCGGTAGGTTGCTGTAGGACGATGCCAATGACAGTATGCCACGCACTAACTTCAACATTGAGCGGCGCGTTCGGATCGCAATGGTGAAGCCTAACCGCCTTGGCTAAACCCTCAGCGCATGTCTTGAATGCTTCAACAGTAGCAGCAGTCAATTCCCTCTGGAAGCTTTTGCGTCCACGAAGGTCGGCTAGTGGACATGGCAACTTGGCACAGGGTAGAAGGTAATGTCGCTACTAGTTAAGCATTCCATTGAAACGGCAAATAGCGGCTAACGTAGACTGGAAAGTAATGTCTCTGATGGCAAGAACGCTGTTGTCTAGAGGCCGCATCCTATCCGATTCAGTATGGTGGCAAAGCAATTCGCCAGAAGGCTGCTGAACTGTGCATTTTTCAGCGTCGACGGTGATGCTATTACCGGCTAGCTTATCGATAAGCATCTTGAGGTGTTCTGCGTGTTTGTCACTAGAAGAGCTCGGAATCAGGATATCGTCGATATGTGTACAGACGAAACCTAGACCTCTAATGACTGATTCAAGGAACCGCAGAACAGTCTGGGTTGCACTGCGAAGACCGAAGTGCATACAAAATAATTTGAAGAATCCAAGATTTGGGATTACATCAGTCTTCAGCATATCTTCGTCGGCTACTGAAATAAGGTGATAAGCGTGATTCAATTGGAATTCCCGAACACACGGACACGAACACACGTAGGCTAGCTGTCAGGTCCGAGTTGTGAAATAAGGATAGCGGTCAGGAGCAGTAACATCACCGAGAACGCGGTTATAACTACATAGAGATCGGCCTCCTTACATGCTTTTGGAAACATGTGGAGCGGAGACAACCAAGGTCAGTTGGATTAGTAAATGGCACTACATGCGAAGTTAGGTCGTGTGTACCCCACCCAGGGAAGTGATTGTGATTGCGAATTTAATCGTCAATGGCTGTTACCATGTTATCATGCGTGTTATGTTGCTTCCCTACACGGCCATTCCACTGGTGACCTACTGTATATTTGTCGACGGATTGTTTATTGGCAACCCACAGCCAGTTCTGACGGTGTGGACGAGGGTTGTGTGTTGGGTTTACGAGCCCGTGAGCCTACGGAGAATGCCGTTGTTGTACACAGTGTCTAAAACTGCGCAAGTCTCAAGAAGTGTTGTCAGGCATTCACGCTCAGTCATGCAGTTACGGATCGAAAAATCTTTTGACCGCAATGAACGCGCTTAAAATCCCGGGCTCACTGATGTCAAAAGAAGGCAGTTTTCAACTGTATTGTAGCACATCCAAATAGCCTGTACGGCTTCCACTGGATACTGAGGCAAACGTAAAAATCTTATGTTGTGTAGCTCCGCCGGTAACCACGCATGATCACTTAACCTTCGCTGTACCTACTATCTCCGAAGGTAGCGTTTCGCGGCGCTTGCAATTGACTGATGGGAATAACGTAGTGTATTGAATTTAACGCCAGCAACTTCCCCTATACTTCCGCATCCTGGGTTAGGAAACGGAAATCGCCTTTGAAATATCGTATGACGGAGGTGCGTCTCGACTAAAGTGCCCTTAGGGGATCGGAAGTTTAGAACTTGCATACCACCACATTTTCCTATCACCGGGTCCCCGTTAAACGCAAGCGCGGTACTCATGGAACTGTTTCGGATGACGTGTGCTGTACATGTCAGCGTGAGAATAACATTGCAGGTCATGGTGACGCCACTGATTGGGATTGGGATTACCAGAACATGAAGATGATGATTTCATTACAAATTGCTGTTGATTGCTGGTGTTGCGAATGCAAGGTGAACTTGATGGAAACCGGTTTCCGCGGACCGCTCAAAAGAGCGGTTGCTCCGGTGCAGGAGGAGGTACCATTGCACGCGGAATGGACGCAGGATGCGCACGCCCCATTCCATTTCCTAATTCAGGCCAAAAAGGCGGCGTATGTGGTACGTTTGCTTGCGGGTTGAGTAAGCTTGCACTTCAGAAGTGCATGGGGTTTGATGTATTTGAGGTATATAGGTACTTTTATCTGGCGCCGCATCGCTTAGATTCCGTCGCTCTGTCGGCCTACAAGGTGAAGGTGTCGCTCTTTATCTCAACTGTTAACTGGGGGTGGTGTGGAACTGCGTTTCCAAGTAGTCTGAGCAAACTGTTAGTGCCCTGTCCACTATTGCTTTCACTTCCTCCGCTTAGTTCACATTTGCAATGGTACGTCGATCTCCTGCAACTACCTCCAGGGAGATTATTGTATTTAATCATACTTAGACTGCCAATACTTGTGCAATGCTGGGTAACTTAAAGCTCCCTGAAGCTGTTGCACTGCCGTAGCGTGCGGTTCGGCAGTGGACACTTGTTGATGTCCCTCTGTATATGCCTCAGACGTTGTAAGTTCGCAAACTTTATTAGGACATATGGTCCCACAATGAGTTACGCCAAGAACACGAAGACCAGTGCTACTAAGAATTGGCCCTGTTATAAGAACTGTGTCATTGTTTGATAGAATAACCCCGCTTGGTGACCACAGTGCACGTATAGGTTGTGATTGCACATCGTGAACCGAACGCAGGTGCCCACACGCCAGTGCCCTTATGCTGTGATTTGATAATGCATACCCAATACTTTTCATCGCGGTTCGTTGCATACGGCTTCATCGACGTTGGTTGAGATTCAGTGTACTTAGCACTGGGGTGGCTTCGAAAAGGAACTACGGTTACCAGCGCCTTCGGCATTTATTAACTTCCCAGGACATTAGACAAACAGTGCGGAATCACTTCCCTTGTCCTCCATACGTACGACTTTTGCATGTTGACCGGTTATGTGATAAGCCGCTGTCCACTTCATGAAGTATGAAACCGCCACACCGCAGGTAGGCGACGGACCACTTGTCAGAGGGAAATAAAGTAAAGGACGACATAATTGGGCTCCGCCTGCCCTTCCCCCTGCCGCCAAAGTAACCGGCATTGGCCCTCATTGGCAACTGCAGAGGACTTCCCTAGCCATGGACCTCAGAGTCGCGTCCCCCACTCCGACTGCCCAAGTCAAACGCACTTGTTCCAACCGTGCTTGGTACACTGTTCTCAGCGGGATACTAGCAGATAATGACGCATGGCATGGAAAGAGCTAGAAAGCTAATCAACTGATGCACGCACGCTTCGCTTCCATGGCCTGGTATTGGCAACTGCATCTGGTTAACAGAAACTTTCACCAGGTTGTTACTGTCAGTTGGCTTAGGGCATCAAGCTTCTCACGTAAGTCACTGCTCTGCACACTCATTACTTCCGATTCCATACGACATCCTGTTTATGTGGCATCGGGGTGTCCGCTCAATTTAGTGAGGTCACGCTGTTGTTGTAACCCGTGTTAATTTATATTATCCATATTTCTCTTTCCTCCCCAAATATAACGCCGTCTCAGCGAATTTGTAACGGATGTACGGTCGCAACTAATGAACCTTTATTTGCAGTAACATGTCGTGCAACTTTCTAATGCAGGCATCTTTTGAATCTGTTTCGGGGAATGTACTGGCACCTATTTAAGGATCCACAAACCCTTTCTCAGTATTCTCGCTTCGTGGGTTACTAGCCGTTAACAAGCTCACCCGCGAGGTCGGGGATATTTGTGGATGGTTTAAACCTCATATGCGATCATTGGCTGGCTAGCCCAACAACGGCTGGCTAGCCGAACAACCTATTCGTGGTGTCAGCTGGGTGGTCCGGGTTTAACCCGTACCAGCAAATAGTTCCGCGGCAGTGTTCCAAGACGTGGTTGGTTTCGCCTGGCAAGCCTTCTCCCTATAAAAAGCCACAAATGTCTGCTAAACAACACTGTGACGTGGCGGTCGTGACTGGCCACAAAATAAAGTCACTGCCCCGTGGATATCCGGATAATTCTCTTCAACCCACGGACACCAATCTCCTACTCGCATATTGATGACGATATCAAACATTGAAGGTTGGAGCAACACAACTACAAGCACAAAATACACAGCTACATACACATACACACACAATGACATACATACATACCCCGTACACAAACACAAACTGCTATGGCAAAAATATCGGAGGTTTGCACATTCTTAAGCATGCATCGTTATGTGAAAATGACCATGCCTGTAAAGGCGTGCCTAACCTTGTTAATAATAAAAGATTTCTTTATTTATTTATTTACTACCTTTTACAAACCATGGCGTGCTTCCGTTATCATGCTTTACGTCACCGTGTTTGTATAGGGCAGTGGCGCTTGCTTTATACACCTGGCAGAGTACCAGATTGGCGCCATCATCCGCAGTAAATACCTTGGAAAACAACTGTTTAGTTGCTTCTTGTAAACACCGGGTTGCTACATGTCGCGTTGCTTTGTTCCCCTATACACTGTTCGTGTTTACCACCGTTATACATTAACAGGCATAAGACTATTTCGCCAGAAGCACTTCAGCATACATATTTCTCTGTACCCTAGGTAATGTTTCCTTGTAAATGCACGCGCGTAACCTTCACATCCACCGTGTACTTGTGCATATCGTTGCAATCGTCATGAGGATATGTCAGCCATCATTCATTGCAAAAAATATTGAGTCAACTTGCGTGCATAGGTTACATGCACATGCACCGTTCAAAAGTGCTCGTTGTTAGTGAGTCCAAAGGGCTTCACACGTTCACTCATTCGGCGTGCATGCTTGGGATTCTGCATGAATGTCGGTGTTTAGTGCCTTGCCGTTTCAGCTAATAGTTCCGCGGCAGTGTTCCAGGACGTGGTGGGTTTTCGCCTGGCAAGCGTACTTTCTATAAAAACCACAAATGTCTGCTTAACAACACTGTGACGTGGCAGTCTTGGCTCGCCACAAAATAAAGTCACTGCCCATTGGATACCTGGATAATCCTTTCCAACTCACGGGCACCAAGCTTTTACTAGCACCGTGCTGACGAAAGCAAACTTTCAAGAATGGAGCAGCACGGTTACAAGGGCAAACTACACAGCTATATAAACGCATACAATTACATACGTACATAACCCCTTCACAAACAAGCACTGTTATGACAAACATATCGGATTTTTGTAAATCCTTGGGCACGCATTTTTTTCAAAATGATCATGCCTGTAAAGGCGTGCCTCGCCTTGTCGAGAATAAAAGCTTTGGTTATTTATTTATTTATTCATCGTTCGCATGGCTATCTGTCAGCGCAATTACAGCGCCGATGGTTGCATTCCACAGCATGGAACTAATGCATCCAATTGAAAACCTTCGCCACCAGGCCATCTAGGCAAAGTGGGGTCATTTTAATGCCAGCAATCCATGTCCATTTGGTTTGTTACTTGCTTCCGCAGTACCTTCAGTCATGCTGATTACATGTACATGGGCTTCCTAAGTAGCATTTTTATCCACCTCCAAAATTCTCATATGCGCCGAATGCAAAAGTAACGGTCTTGCTTACTTACAGGCTTTGGGCAATCTCCACCAATAATATTGCCCTTATACATAGCGGAGAGGGCCGCTCAACCGACACTGCGAAACCTAATTGGAAACCGTTTCCTAAAAGGATATAATCACACGGACGTTAATAGTAGCGAGTTCCAAAAGGTTATTGCATATGGTGTCCTATTACCGGCAGCAATGATCACCCATCTAATATGTACTCGGTATATGTACTTATATACAGGGGTGCACGGCCCTCGTGTCCGTTATAGGCTCGAAGGGTGATTCGATGCACACAGCATGGAGTGCACCACGGTTCAGCCACCGCATTTTGTGCGTTTAATTCCCCCAGTAGAGCGTGCTTGAGTATTTGCATGTGAAGGAGTTTGGGCCGGCTCTAGTCATGTAACCTGACACCAATCCACCCGCCTTCCGACCTTATTCATATGAGCTTACACTGTATGTGAGGTGTGTGGTTGGACCTGCGGGGGGTGCAGCGCAAGCCAAACATAGTCCCACTGTAAGCATAAACGTCCTGTGACTGGCCGCAGTGACAGGCGAATCCGAAACCGGGACACCGCAAACCATATGTTAATGTGTGGGCCGTATTGCAAAACCCAGTTGCACTATCCCTGAGGTATGTACATATTATAATTCAGTTTCTATTTGTACGCGGGTTAACGTCTAAACATCCCTGCCTGTTTGAACAAGGCCGCTTTTACGTGTGAATCGTCACTCACAACGTATCTGTCAGTTACCTAAATAGGTTATCGCCGCAGTTGCGTGCGCAGCAATATCGGCCAACGGTTGGGTAGTTACCTGCTATGCAACCTACGTCATGTAAACTGGCTAAAACAATTGCCGCACGTTTTCTAAAGCTTACTGTAGTACATAAGGTAGCAGCATTTACTAGATTTATTCTTCCTTTGCTTGCGTCATAGCGGTGCTCACAGCTTCTGTGACAATATTGCCTTCTAAGGCATATAGGTGACGGTATGTGCAGCACTCATTAACAATCAGATATCACTGTGTTATTGAACACGTCATTTGTGCAGCATTCCGTCTGGTAACAGTACCGGGGCATTCCCTTCCCTATCTCTCTAGCCTCCTCTCCCTATTGCTGATGATCACACTACAGACCATACCTATGGCCACCGTTTCAATGGGCATTTACATGTCCAAAAGTGACACAAGCCGTCTAGGTTCTACGGATTTGAGGCCGTACGACTTACTGGGATTTCTGTTTCCATACCTTCTTCTACTGAATAGCAAGCTCGCACTGCCCTGCCGTTGTCAAGTCACACAAACCTGTCTCTTTCTTTCCGCATCCTCCAGTGCTATTAAGACATAAGCGGTATACGCTCCGCAGACTAAGCAAGCTATTTCCCTTATATCTAGAGGTTGCTAGACTTGCCCACCATTGATCGTTAGCTCTTTTGTCACCTTTACTATATATCCTCATGCAAAGGTGCCGACTAATCCAGTCTTACCCGATCGGCTTCCTGCTCTCCGGATTCCTTCAGGCTTTTGAGACGCCACCTCCCTTGATTCGTCTGACTACATTATCCCTATACACTGTCTGAAGAGCCCCACGGGCTTTTCCCAACATTCGTCAATAAACCTTTCTCATCCTGACGCTAACTTATTATTTGGCGCGCACTGTCTTCAATTCTTCTTCAACTGGAGTGACAGATCTCACTGCCCTGTGGTGACCTAGTCCCACTAACTAGCCTCTTTCTTTCTGACTGCTCCTATGCTACTCAGACTTAAGCGGTATACGCTATGCAGACTCAACGCTCTTGTTCTCTTACCCCGCGAGGCTGCTAGACTCGTTCACCCTCTGTCGTTGCGGCCATTTTTCCTGCTTTTGTTTCACTTACTATTCCTACGCGCAGACTAATCCAGTCTCGCAGGATCGGCCACTATTATCCGCTTTCACTCAGCATTTTCGACGTTACAAATCTTGGTTCGGCTGACCCAACTTTTTGTTTACATCATCTGGAAAGCCTCATGGGCTCCTCCACACTTTAACAATAAACTTTCCTCCTCCCATTCCTAACCTTTACTCATGACGACCTATGTTCTCAATCTTTCTTCCATCGGAGGACCAGTTCTAACTGCCCTGCTGTGAGTCTATTCCTTCTTGTCCATGCTGTAGTGATCAAAGATTTTCATTTCTGCGCTTTTCTCATTTCGTTTTTCTATGCGTTTTGTACAGTTTTCTATTTGACCGTTTTATCATATACACAATTCTCGACCTCGAACGGCGCGTTCTGCTTTCCTGCCGTGGCGTGCTGAGATTTTGTTGTGTGCTTGGAAAGTCTGTGCTACACGGAACCAACACTGGAATATCGTATCAGGGAGTGTGCAATATCAGTGCAGTTAGTCCAACCGTCACTACTGAAGGTCAGCGTATTGATAGTTTTATCTGGCATTAATCCTTTCCTTCCGGTGCGGTCGTCCGAGACTGGTTTTCCCTCCACTATATATTTGGTGACCCCTGTTTTTCTTTTTGTCTTACTGGAACTTCTTTCGCCTGCTTAATACCTACAAGTACCACTCCCCACTTTGGCTCTTCTGAATATTTTGTTGGTTTTGCTTACCGGCTTCTTCCATTAACAATGTACACGCCTGGTATTTGCAGGTAGAAGCTCTTCTCCGTTGTCGTAGAATGACGTCTCAAAGTTCTTTGTTCCTACGTCGCTATTCATCTTCCTACACATATAGCCGCCAATGTGGTAGACCTACTCGACACTGTACCTACTGAATCCCCTACCATAAGCTTAAGGCTGTTCTTCTGAAACGCCTTACAGCTTCTGATGAGACCAGACTTCATCAACTTCTCTCCGGAGTTGAACTGGGCGAGCGTTCACCTTCACTGCTTCACCGTTATATGCGCTCTCTCGTTGGTTCCTTTAAAGTGGACAACAGCGTCTTACGTCAACTGTGGCTAAATGTCTTCCATCCAACACTACGGCGATTCTCGCTGGATCCTCTGGCAACTTGTCACTTGACAAACTAGCAGAAAAGGCCGACAAAGTTCATGGGTGTTTCTTTCAACTCCCAGTTTGTCACGCTGTTGTTAGCCCACCTCATACTTCCTCGTCATCAGGTTCCATTGAATCCATTTGTCAGAGACTGTCCATACATGAACTCGACTTTACGAGAGGGCGTCGCCTCCGCAGTAAAAGTTTTAGATCCACATCGCGAAGCAGAAACAGACAAGCTAGGACCACTGGACAGCATATTTGCTATTACCGTCGACGTTCTGCTGAAGCCACTAAAATTTGTCGTCTTGGTTGATTGCATCCGAAAGCCCTCCCTAAGGCTCAACAGGGAAACGCACCAGCCAGCCAATACTGGTGACGACTTCGGCTGGCCGATCTTCCAGTCGCCTGCCTTTTGTCCATGATTTCACTACCAATCTTTTATTCTTGGTTGACACTGGAGCCGAGGTCAGCGTTCTGCCTCTTGGAATGGAAAAACGCTACCTAATTCCCACAGGACCTTCTCTCCAGGCGGCTAATGACACGAGAATCCGGACCTACGGTCAGAAATTGCTTACCCTGGATCTTGGTCTTCGAAGAACATTTTCTTTCGTATTCCTGATCGCAGATGTACAACGTCCCATCCTCGGCGTCGATTTCCACACCCATTTTGGTCTTATTGTCGACTTACTTAACAGGGAACTTCGTGATAGTAGCACCTCCCTCACCACTCTGAGCAGAGCCACTTCGATCAGCTCGATCGGGCTTCCCATGGTTCTGCCTACTAACGCTGTGTTCACCGAGTTACTCCAACAGTTCCCCGTGTTGTATCTGCTGTTCAGTAATTGTCTCGCAGCTAGACACGAGCTTGTGCATCACATCGTTACCCGTGGGCCACCGGTTACTTCTCGACCTCGCCGACTACCGCCCGATAAACTCGCCAACGCCAAAGCCGAGTTTGAACACAAGCTCCGACTTGGTATCGTCAGGCCGTCTAGTAGTCCATGGTCTTCACGTTTGCACATGGTCCTCAAAATGTCTCGTGGAGATTGGCAACCTTGTGATGATTACCGTCAGCTTAATAATGTCACTGTCCCTGACAGGTATCCAGTACCACGTATTCACGATTTTTCTATTGGCCTAGACGGCAAAGCAATTTCCTCTAAGACTGACTTGGTCCGGGCATATTACCAAATTCTTAGCCCCCTGATTACATTCCCAAGACAGCTATAACCACCGCCTGCAGTATTTCCGAATTTGTCCGTATGCCTTTTGGACTACGAAACGCCGCACAAACTTTACAACGATGCATTGACCAGGTTCGCAGTGGACGTGACTTGGTGTTTGCTTATATCGATGACATTCTCGTGGCCAGCTATAACCGTGAAGAAAATCTCTTTCATCTTTGCCAAATCTTTGAGCGTTTTGATCACTATGGCGTTACCGTCAACGTGGAAAAATGTGTCTTTCGCCAGTCCAGTGTTGATTTTCTCGGTCATCGAATCGATCGCACCGAAATAAGTCCACTCCCGGAGAAAACAAAAGCAATCGCGGAACATCCAATGCCGCAGTTCTCCAAAAGTCTGCTCCGTTTTCTCGGTATGGTGAATTATTGAGGCCGCTTTATACTTGACTGCTCAAAACTGCTTAAACCTTTAACCGAGTTGCTTAAAGGAACGACTCGAAAATTCAAACCAACGGACGAAGGAATAGACGCCTTCGACAATATTAAACATGCTTTGTCTAACGTCACAGTGGAGAGCCATTTACGGATTGAGGTTAATGCACCTCTCATCCTTAAAACCGATGCTTCACAAACCGCAGTTGGAGCCGTTCAGCAACAACTGATCAATGGTCATCCAGTACCACTGTCCTTTTTCTCCTGTAAATTACAACCCACACAAACTAGGTATAGAACCATCGGAAGAGAACTTTTGACCATCTATCTTGCAATTAAACACTTTTGACACCCCCTTTAAAGGTCGTTCATTTACCATTGTAACTGATCACAAGCCACTTGCTTTTACCACTCAAGGTTATTCGGACCGCTTTTCCCCTCGTGAAACCCGACACCTTGATTACATATCGCACTTCTCTACGGACAACCGCCATGTAGACGCCACTGACAACATGATATCCGACACAATGTTCCATACTTATATTCACGAACTTTCACGTTCGAGCTTTGATCTAGAAAAACGCTGCTCATCAGGAGAGAGATTCTGAGTTTATGCAAATGAATTCATACCCTTCGATCAAACTTGCCCTTCTGCCGCTTCTTAACTCTGACTCCAAAGCTCATTGTGACATGTCTACGGGTAATCCCTGACCCTTCGTTCCCCAACGTTACTGCCGCGTTATTTTCGATCATTTCCACGGGCTCTCGCACCCGGGCATTCGGGCTCATCATCATTAATCATCAAACACATCAGCTAGAGGTGGGAAAAAACCTCCGCTATTGTGCCGCAATACATGAAGGAAATACATTCATACATATAATACAACACACAAAGGAAAAATAGATACAACAGTTGCATTCCAGCTGAGCTACCAGCAACGGATAGGCATCGTTCCGGCAAGCTTCCAGCCAGCTACTGGGCAAAAAGAAAAAGAAAAGGTTGCCTTACCCTGGGAAATGAGATCGTAGGTGGACGGGAGGCTAAAAGGGATGGGGAGGGACAAAGAAACTCACAGCCCAAACGCCATTGAGGTCGGCTCCTTGCCATGTCAGCAAGTGTATCCAGCCAAACGTGTTTACCGTCTTTTGGACCCCAACCAGGGAGCTGTGAAACTCCAACCGAGGCCAGCTCCAAAGTGAGGGACTTCAGTCCCCTGGACCAAGTCGTCGCTTGGCCACCTCTCCTCTTCTTCCACCCACATCCACGGTGAGCAAACAACGCTGTCGAGGGAGTCGGTGGGCTGGCATGCGTAACACGTGGCCCAGCCATCGGAGCCTGGTGCGGGAAATAACGGTGCTGAGCTGTTCAGATCCTTTTCCTGGGCCGTAAACAAGGCGTCGAACACGACCGTTACTCACGCGGCGTTCCCACCAGATGTGAGCCAAACTGCGAAGGCACCGATGGTCGAACGTAGCTAGCCTTTTAATGTCCGCCGATCTTAGGGACCAGGATTTGCAACCGTACAGTAGGGTCGAACGTACCGCTGCACTGTACACTCTATCCTTCAGGACGAGAGTGATGTCGCGCCGCCGCCATGGGTGGCGAAGGTTAGCAAAAGCACTTTGAGCTTTCGCTATACGGTTCGTGATCTTGTCTTCGATCCCAAGGGCGCTGATACAACTTCCCAGGTAATTGAATTTCTGAACGACTTCTAGCTGATCCCCACCAAGGATCAGCGCAAGAGGCGATCCCTGCCAACCTTGGAGGAACGCTTTGCACTTCGATAGTGCAAAGCAAAGCCCGAAGTGGCTGAGAGCCAGTGCTAATCTGTCCAGCGCGGCTTGGCACGTCTGGGAGCTGTCACAGATGAGGGCAATGTCGTCTGCATACTCTAAATCAAGAAGTCGTTCTCCTGCGAATAGCTCCACACCTTCCAAGTCATGTCCTGTAAATGCAAACTCCATGACTTCGTCAATATTGAAGTTAAAGATGAATGGTGACAGCGGGCATCCTTGCCTCACACCGCTGGAGATATTAAAGGGTGGCGACAGCTTGCGGTAAGCCCTCAGTCTGCTCGTGCTACGCGCATATAATGCTTGGATAATATTTACATATTTCTCGGGCACACCTTTCCTGAGTAGGCAATTCCAAAGGGTACATCGATCAACCGAATCGAAGGCACCATTGATGTGGAGGAACACGACTAGGGTGGGCCGCCAGTATGCGTGGGGGTGCTCCAACAACTGACGCAAAGTGAGGAGGTGGTCATTGCAGCTACGACCACGACGAAACCCGGCTTGCTCCTCACGAATCCGGCTTTCACGAGCGCCAGTCAGTCTGTGAAGGATTATGGAAGTGAGTAATTTGGAGGCGATGGAGATCAGACTGATTCCTCTATGTTTGCCGCATTCCGAGCGCGAGCCGCCTTTGAAGATGGGAACAATAACGGAGCGGCTCCAGTCGGTTGGGACAGTATCCTGCTCCCACAGTTTCACTAGTAATTCATGTAAAGCATCAACAAGAGCAGAGCCTCCGAATTTGAAGAGGGCTGGAGGAAGACCATCTGGCCCCGCGGCTTTGTTCAACTTCAACCGTCCGATCTCACATTCGACTTCTGAGCTAGAGGGTGGATCCAAAGGGACAGCCCACAGAGCAGGGCGATCAGTGACCAGCGAATCGGGCAATTCTAGCCGATTAAATAGCTTTTCAAAATGCTCAGCCCAACGCTTCAGACGTTTTGACAAATTGTGGATAGGCTGTCCACTCTCGTCACAAATTGTTTCACTAACACCAGGCATCCTGCTGCCCGTTTCCCATATCAGACGTAATAACTTACGATGGTTGCCAAGGGCGGCGGCCACTTCCATCTCTGACGCACGATGAGACCACCAAGATTCGCGGTCTTTCTTCAGGCTAGCGCGGAGTTTTGCCCGGAGCTCTTTGCGAGTTTCATGGTGTTCGCTTCCAGTCGGGCTATGCCGGCGAACGTCGATAAGTTCCAGAGACCGTGGTGAGACCCAATGTCCATGTGGGCTTTTAGACATACCACATGAGGATTTGCCTGCTGCTAGTAAGGTCTGGCGAACATGTGACCAGTGACCATCAATTGTCTCCAGTGAGCGAGTACTCAACTCGCATGTCAGGGTACTTCGATGCGCATCCAGAACAGCTGGCTTTGTCAGTTGGCTGGTGTCAATGAGCTCACAGCGTCGTCTTGGGCGTGCGCCAAAACGCATCCGCATGGCAGCACATGCAAGTGCATGATCAGTGTCCACACATGTGCTCCAAATCGAGCGACAATTCTGGATGCAGCCTCTCCAGCGGTAACTAATAGCAATGTGATCGAGCTGCGTCCAAGGCTGGTTCGAGGCTGGTGGGCGCCAAGTTACCCTCCGACAGGTGCTGTGTCGGAAATTAGTGCTCGCAAGAAGTAAGCGAGCATCCTCACACAAATGAAGTAACCGCTTACCGTTATCATTACGGGGGCCTACACCCTGCTGACCGCCCAAACGCATTTCATCAGTGGACAACTTTCCAACTTGTGCGTTCATATCCCCCGCCAGCACAACAGTGTCCGTGCTTCTTTTGTGGCGAAGGTGCTGAGTCAGTTGGCGCTAGAAGTCGTTCTTTACCGAATCATCGCTACAGTTTGTGGGCGCGTAGGCAGCGATGATGAATAGGCACCTATTAGTCCCGCGTGACTTCGAAGCTTTAAACGGGCCAGCCAATCGGACCGCACAATCCGGCTACTGATTGGTATCCAATCAACCAGAGAAGCTTCAGTCCGGGGACTCAGGGCAATGCCAACACCAGCTTGGCCGGTGCTCGAAGCTCCATTGTCACCGGATAGGCGTAATGAGAAAATACTGTTTGCGTCACCTGAAGGGGATCGCAGTGTGAGCACGGAGCTGGAGTCTTGCAAGCGGATCTCTGATAAGCAGCAGATATTGATCGAGAGGGTCTCCAATGTTCGGGCAAGTGCTGCCTGCTGACCGATCTGTTATAGTGTGCGTACATTAAGGCATGCCAATCTGAAGGAGGATCGTGGACTCCAAATGGAAGCCGATGAACTACAATGGACCGCTTGGTTGGACATGGGCTTGTCGACAGGCGAAGAGTGACGCTCTGCGTTCACATGTGAGTTGAAACTAGAATATAAATGCCTAGCAAAGCATGTTGGGGAAGGGCCAAGAATCGGGTGTTGAAAACTGGGGGGATATAAGTGAAGTTGGAAGGGGACGGTAAGAGGGAAAAAGCGTAAGATAGGGGAATAAGATGACAGGAAGGCTTGAGCCGTAGCATACAAACCCCTATCCACCCTGCTCGATGCAGCGGATAGGTCATCGTTGATTATACTCTGCGGTGGCCAGAGCATCAGCAATTTGTTTGAAGTGTGATTCATTGTATTGCGTGGGCAGGATACTGTCAGGTTGCCCAGGCCTAGACAGGAGAACGATTAGGGTTCTCAACCAAAGCCTTTGGTTCAATAACCTGACCGCAAGGCAGCGGGTTTGGCGTTGGGCTACAAGGAGTCCGTTTTAAGGAATAAGGTGCCACCCTCACTCCAACCCCCAACCTGGAGGCCCAGGAGGCTGAGTTTGTCTGGCCTCTAACCATTGACCAATCTGGTATGAGTGACTCCGAAGGTGCAAAAGCACCACCCAGCATAGCTCAATGGATCGCTGAGGCACACAAACCATCGCACCACGGTAAGGTCCAGCCTCATTGCGATGGAGGCATTCGGGCTACTGTTAAGTTGATCACAGATGGCTTTGTTTGGCCCAATATGCGCTCTGACATCCAACAGTGGGCAAAGCACTGTGTTACTTGTCAGGCCAGCAGGATCCATCGCCATAAAATTACTGTCTCTGGCACCTTTTCATCACCGGTTGCTCGCTTCAGGCATGTTCATTTGGATATTGTTGGCCCTTTGCTCCCATCCAACGGGTTTTAATACTTGTTGACATCTGTTGATAGGTTTACACGTTGGCCGCACGCAGTGCCATTACGGGACGTTTCCACTGAGACAGTAGCGCGAACCTTCATCGAAACGTGGATTTCCTTCTTTGGCGCACTTGCTACTACCACGACGGACAGAGGTCGGCAGTGCGCTTCTTCGTTGTTTCGTGACCTAAGTCGTATGCTCGGTTGTTCTCACATACGCACCACCGCTTACCATCCCGCTGCCAATGGTTTGGTTTAACGCTTCCATCGCCAACTGAAAGCTTCGATTACTGCTTCTCAGTCGAGCACGCAATGGTCGGAGCGTTTGCTAATAAACTTACTTGGCATACGTAACACGGTCAAGGAAGACATAGGCTGTTGCCCTGTTGAGTTATTCTTTGGCACTCCACTTGGACTTCCTGGAGAGATGGTGTTGAATTCAAGGGTCACTGGAGAAATGGATCCTACGTCCTATGTCACACGCCTGAGGAGTCACTTCGGCTCGGTACGCCCAACACCACCACTACTCACGCCTCGTAACCCACAGGTCCATCCTGCTCTTTGCGACTTTCACTACGTTCTTGTGCGCATGGATACAGTTTGCAAACCTCAGATGTCACCCTACGAGGGTCCTTACAAGGTTGTCGACCGTCAGGACAAGTATTTTGTGTTGGAGCGAAATGGCTGCACAGACCCTGCAAGCAACGATCGTTTGCAACCTGCTTACACGGCGCTTCTTTCACCTCAGCAATCTTCAGACGCATCTGTCCACGATTATGTTCTATCGCTGAGCAATCCTCCTACGCAGTCCATGTGTGATCCCAGTGTCCTTTCTTCGCAAACCCCTGTAACCCCCTACAACTACTCACACACACAAACGCACACGTTTTGGTCGTATGGTGGTTCTCCCTTCTGAACCAACGTTTTACAGTCAGTGAGGCGTACATTTCGAGCATTCGCCTGCCCAATAACGCTCCAGGGGTAATTCTGTGGTGTTTATAGCTTTTTCATTTTTTGCGCTTTTCTCATTTCGTTTTTCTATGCGTTTTGTACAGTTTTCTATTTGACCGTTTTATCGTATACACAATTCTCGACCTCGAACGGTGCGTTCTGCTTTCCTGCCGTGGCGTGCTGAGATTTTGTTGTGTGCTTGGAAAGTCTGTGCTACACGGAACCAACACTGGAATATCGTATCAGGGAGTGTGCAATATCAGTGCAGTTAGTCCAACCGTCACTACTGAAGGTCAGCGTGTTGATAGTTTTATCTGGCATTAATCCTTTCCTTCCGGTGCGGTAGTCTGAGACTAGTTTTCGCTCCACTATAAGTCCATTTCCCACTGTCTGCTTCCTACTTCCTAGAATTAGCGTTATTCGCTCCACAGGATTAAAACAATGTATCCCATACTTCAAGAACCTGCTTGACTCGTTTACTTTTTACTGTTGTAGCTATTTTCACATTACCTGTCTTGGTTCGGCCGACCTAACGGTTCGGCTGACATTAATTGGAGAGCTTCGTGGGCTTTTCAACACTTTACACAAAAAACCATGCTTACCTCGCAACTCAACTTCAGCAGTAAACCTTTTTCTTCCTGACTTTCATCTCCTTTGCTGCGCTCTGTTTTCAATTCTTCAAACGTGCAGCTAAATCTAAGTGCTCTTCCTTTACCTAGCCCCATCTAACTAGTCTGCTTCTCTGTGACCTCTTCCAGTTCACCGGGATGTTATCTGTCTAGGCTCTGCAGTCTCAATGCTGCTTTATTACCTCAAGCATTTGCTGAGCTTACTCATCCAAGTTCAAAACAGCCTCTTCCCTCTTTCCTACCCTTTACTGATAATCCTCCCTATTTTCTTTCCATTTTTCCTGTACGACTCAACCGCAATGCACCGATGAAACAAGTGTCGTCTTATCGGTTTCCCTCACTTCGAGAGGCTTGCGGACCCCATCACCCCTGTATAGTATAGCCTCTTTGATATTTAACCTATCTATTTCCGCTGACCCTCCCCACAGTTTTTCTCACCACAATTGTACAACCCAATTTCAGTGCGCCGACTAATCCATTCTCAGCTGAACGTTCTTCTGCTCTCCTATTACTCCCAGATGTCCGTGCCATTTCCGACCATGGGCCGGCAGCGACTTCGCTCTCTTCCACTTGCGTATTGACCCACGTTGCTTTTAGTTTTCTCTTAGCAATGGCCTTCTCTGTTACTGCGCTCCATTTTTATTTCCACGGCTTACGCTCATTGCGCCAAACCAAGTTATCCTCGTGCGTATCGTCTCCTCCGCTCCGACCTCGCTCCTGAATACTGGCGACACTCGGACAAATGCTAAGTGTTTCTTGGTTAATACTTCCATTATTATGCTCACATTACCTCTCTTCATATGCCTCTGCTCTTTACCTTATATTCGCATTTGCCTGTTAGTGTGACCGTACGTGGGATAAAGACTCCCACTGCATGGCAGTTTTGGTCCCCTGTGACTCTCTTCTCTAGATTCTGACGGCTTCTGGACTATGAAACCATGAGCGCTCTAGCGTAATTACTCTCCCAAATTTCTCTCTGCACTGCCATCCGCCTTCACCCGCTCCTAGCCGATGCTTTGAATTTCCTTTTCCTCTTGGAATGTCGCTTTACGTACGGTTGCTCCCGCTTTCGTTCTCAACATAGTTCGCCTTAGTTTCACCTAAGGTGCCTCTCGCATTCGTATTGCGGTCATTATCATCGGTTTATCTGTTCCTCTCCAATAATCGTATTATTCCCTCAATGCAGTAACCACGCTTTGTTATATCAGTCTCTTGATCCTGCGCGTGCATAAACATTTTCCTACGTAGTAGTTGTAGTCTGAGCCACACCAAATACGTGATTTACAGAACGCGCTTGCAAATCATGTATATTACGCATAATTAGATAGGTTTTAATTTATCATAGGCATCGTTGCCCGCCACCAGTCTTTTGATAGTGCTTCTTGACTCATTGATGCCTGTCTGTTTGGATGCCTCTTGTCCGTTGCCCGTTTCTTCCCGAGATTTCCAGGTACATCGGTCTAAACAAGCAGGGTGATCCGCTGGGACTGTCAGACTCATTCTCAATAGCCAGCTGGCTTAAACACTTGCTGCTTTCTTCGGGAGATAAAGGACCCACTCGTCGTTCCAAATGGAGTTCTTTCCGCCATTCTGGAGACGCCACTTCCACGGTGTCTAGCAAATGGGTTTAGCTCGCCTCGTACTCACAGTATCACATTTCACGCACCTGTAATATCTACATTTATTCCCTGTTCCACAACGGAAGACAAATAATGCTGGCGTGCTTACCTCGGATAACTTCGCTCACTCTCACCGGCATTCAAACTATTTTGTTCGGTGCCATACATTTCAGAAAGGATACTCCGATGCTCCTTGTAGCTGGAGCTTTTCCGATGTCCTTCCACGGACAGTTGTACGCTCGTATAAACAGCTTTCAGATGGTCTTTCACGGAGTTTTCGCTTGACAATGGAGACAATTGCACCCACTTACATTTGAAGGATTTATGATTCCGTTTTGCGGAGTTAGAAATACCTAACAATCCCGCACTGGACACGCAATGGCAGTTTCGCTCGTTATAGACGCATTTAGTCACAAGGAACAACTGTACTTACCATCCCCATGACGAGTTCACTGTGGATAGCTGGACACAGTTTGCGAACCAGACAAGAATGTAACGAAAAAAGCCAGCCAATCTTAACAACTTTTACTCACCTGCACCCTTTATCATTCCACTCTGCTACTCTTTCGCATCATTGACCGGTTTCAACGACTACTGCCGGTACACTACCAAGCCAATCGGTCAAACGAGGAATACTTTTGGCTGCCAACCGAATGCAAATAACAGAGTGTAAATTCGGTCTGTACGATGTATACCCGGTTAGTACTACTGTTCAACGGAAGCTACGGCAGTGTTCCAGGACGTGGTGGGTTTCCGCCTGGCAAGCCTTCTCCCTATAAAAAGCCACAAATATCCGCTTAACAACATTGCAACGTGGCGGATGTGACTCGCCGCTGAATAAAGTCACAGCTGAACATTTCACACTGTCACAGTCCTCACTTCTACTTACAACCTGTGCAGCGGCTTTTACTATGAAGAATGCTTTGATGAAGCGCAGAACATTCCGATTTCGTAATACTCATTAATTGCACCAAAACCTTGTTTGGGCTCCAATGCTCATGAATTATTACATGGCAATTTCCCGTCCAACTTCTATCTTGGCACCAGTTTTAACCACGTTTTACGCTCCCAGGCGCGTCATGTTGCTTGGTCTCATTATTATCTGACAAAATGCTCACTCGTATGGAGCGCATTTTTTCTGTCATATCTTTCATTAAAACGAAATGTTTTACTATTCCAAAGAAGCTATGCTTGTATGCATATTTGTTCGCGCCTTCACAGGTTGGCCTCGTTTTACCGAGAATATACCATTTATTTATTAATTTATTAACTAACGACAGGGGTAGTGCGTTGTTCCAATTTTACGTGAAATCTACTATACTGCTGGAACATGGTTGTCATTTATACATTAAATCCATACTCCCGCACGATCGCAGTGTCATCCCTCATGAGAGGGTGTCATTTCTCCAGGCAGTTTGTGGTAATCGATGCACAAGTTTATGTGGGTATGACCATATGCTCATGACACCACTACATGGCCATTATGGGTTACCTAAACCCCGACGGCATAGGCCTAAGGCGCTAACCATTACATAGATCTTATCAGACAGAGGGCTAGCAATGCCCGCGAACCTACATGCGCTTATTTTGCACCGGACCCTAAGGATAGCCCGCCCAATAGATTGTGGTTTCCTTTTGTAGCACTTTCTACCATTCCCATGGCAGCTATATGAAAGAACCAAACAACGTCTATGTTGCAGCATGCATTCCATCATTTTGTGTTCACTGAAGCTTATTATTACGGGTCCCGGCATCACGTATATTGTCTAACTAAGCAATAATTGTGCCAGCCAGTGACCCCTTCATAATGACCTTCTGATGGGACTTCCATACGCTCAAAGTGAACCCGTCCAGCCAAGGAACTGTTTACTGTGGGTCTAGTGTGCGGCGACAACTGTGATAAATCATTGGGGTTTACGTGCATTAGCTAAGCATACCTACCCTATCCACAAATAACTAGCGATCAAGTCACATCATATACAGGTATATAAATATAAATCTCATATGCAATCCCGATGTATACCTTTGTCTTCCTACCAACAGAAACGCATCAAATATCTTATTCAGCGGTTCCATGCCAGAAATTCTTGACACCTAATGCCATAAATACCACCTATCCTGTAACTGAAACTTCCTCTCGTACGTTCATAAATTTTACAAACGCATGTTTAAATAAATACATAAACCTCTGCATTACACCGTCTATATATATAGAGCTAAATACATGTACATAAATATATATATATATACTTGCCCAGCAAGAAGACCTATGCCTAGGTAAAACGATATGAAAGTAAGCACAGGTATGTGGTCATGCCTTGCTGTTCAATGACTAATGGTTAGCGCATGTACAACGCATGTTCCACATGTACGTTCATCATATGGAAACTTTCACTTCCTTCTTAACCCATTAATGTACGCATGATCCGTTCCATAGATTATCGCATGCAACCCTGATTCATATTCCCTTACAGCTTCGCATACCTATACAATTATATATGTATGAAAAGTGCCTGATAACAGTTAACCAACATATGTTATGCCTAATCATCTGCCTTAATATGCCATATATATGTGGCATTCATATTTATAATATTAAAGTAGAAGTGATTATGAACAACCTATGTTGATGAACCGTTAGCGGTCACTTCGAACAGCGCAGGTTCAGGACGCGTCAAATTTCACGGTGGGCATGCTTCCATAACCTGTGCAATTGACGGAAACAAAATCCCACTTATTCAGTTCCACTGCCACGTTAAGTGCTCATAACTAGGGATGCTTAACATCAAACATGTGCGTACAAGTGTGCACCTAACATATATCATATAATCAGGCATAAACGTACCCCTTTTTGTATGCAGTTATCCGTACGTATCCGCGCATATGAAGACGTGCGAATTATTCCCTTTTGGGTAGCAGTTTCAGCCACCTACACACTCCTTCACATGTTTAACAGTTGTACATATTCCCCTTCACTACTACCCGTAACAAATAGCAAACCGTGCATGCGCCTTCATATACACACTAATGCAGTAATTTAAATAGTCCGATATTCTTAAGCTGTTATCACTTGTGAATACATCCATCTGTATAACATTAACAAAGCGCAAAGTGATGCTCTCTCCATAGCAGTTATTCCTTTCTGATTTCACCATAATTATCAAATTGCCTTTAGTTCCAATTCTCCTTCATAACATAATCCGTACATTTCACACTTCTTCATTAGGTATAACCGCTCATTGTGAATCTTCTCGGTACCTACGTTGTCTTAAAATGTTCCAGTTATTGCCCCCATTTAGCTTATTTGTGCAAAATTATGCGATGTGGATTTCTTAATCTTTTACCTGCTGCTTTGCTAAAAGTAACCTATTTGTATAATAGATGGTCACTTCACGCTTCACCACATTCAACATTAAAAATCATGCCCTAAACTACAAAAATGCTCTACAGGTTGAACGCATTTCGTGCAAGGTCCCATCTGTCAATTATCCACCAGCTTATTGGCCTTCATTGTTTCATCACCTTTGCCTCAGTAACAGGCTGATAAATCACATACCACGTACCCCCAATAAACGGTTCCTAATAAATTATGCCCTCCACCTGTATCACTTAGAAGACCAACTATTTACGCCGTAAAATGGATGTACTAGTTAGCACCAATAAATTTACATTTAACCCCCAATGTGCAATCAAACGGTCCCATTTTATTTATTAACGTCGCTCATTTTTGTGCCAACGGCTACCAATAGTAACCATCATATTGGTGCATTAGAATAACAGTTTTTTAGGTTAAGCAGACTAGTGGGCGCTCATCGCTACGCAATTCTGAACACGTCCACGCAGTCAATCGGACAGCTTGGCCACTTTGAATTCACACTGTTTACTCTGCCATTAGTGGCCAGCCTTGGGTAGCAGCACGAAACCTTTCCATTTTCTTGAGTAAATCGCGCTTTCGTACTTTGATTTACTTTTCTATACTTTTCTTCACGCAGTGGTATTATTTGCTTATTTCAGGTGCACTTCCTTCTGTACTTTCGATTTCTCTTCTTATACTTTGCACTCGACTGAGCATAAGCTTGTAGTGGTCGAAAAATACTGGGAAGGTTGCAACCCCTGAGTAAAAGGCAAAAAGCTGAAAAGGGTCAACTCACAGTCTAAGCACGGTCGAGTTCGAGTCGTAGGTTGCGCTATACCTGTAGCACACGACGAGCACAATGGAAATAGACGTTCGATAATAATTCCGAATATACTATCCGATTTGCAAGCAGACTGGACGGCACCGTACGCACGCAGAAGCAGCACAGCCAGAAATCAGCACGACGTAACGCGGGGCGCGAAGAAGTGTATATTAATCATTAATTCAAACAAACTGTACCAAAGATGTCGTGATAAAATTGATGACAAGAAAGACAAAATGTGAAAGATTAATAACCACTACAAGCTAAGTAGAGTGGAACAACGGCTTTCTAAAAAGAAGCCTTTTGTTACCTATTCGTTGTACATTTAAAACAAGAGTACCAAATGTTTTCATAGTGGGACATCGGTAGTGGCGTGCTATTTGGAATTCAGTAAAGCCTTTGACTTAGTGCCTCATGGATTTTTAGTTGCGATGCTGACATGGTTTGAATAGCGTCCTCAAATATTACTGTGGCTCGCTGAATTCGTACGTGAACAAACATTCAGAGTCATAGTTGGGGAAGCGAACTCTAGTGTGGGCCATGCCTATAGCAGTGTCCCCCAACGTTTGGTACTAGGTCCATTGTTGTTGCTTATGTTTATAGATGACCTGGCTCCTCTTCTTGAGGCTCCCTGCTATATCTTCGAAGATGACTTAAAGCTATTCAGTAGGGGAATCCGAACGACATTGGCTAAGGACATCATCACTGTGGTGAATTGGTCGAGCCAATGGGATCTACCACTGAAAGCCAATAAATGGCAACTATTGACCAGTAGTAGCAGCGGAACTGCAGTTCAGTCTCATGCAGGATCTCTATCATTGCGGTATACTGATAAAGCCCGGGATCTAAATGTCATCATGGTGAACACTTTTTTAAGCATTTGGCACAGTGTCGCCATGCTGCCAATAAGACGCGACAAAAGTTATTTCCTATTAGGAGGGCGCTGCGTAACCCTAAAGCAGAAGCATTCTTGCCGTTATATAAAGCAGTGGTTAGGCCGCAGCTGGGTATTGGGTTCAGGCCAGGGCACCGTCCCGCAGGAGTGACCTCGTTTGTATAGAAAAGGTTCAGAAACTTGCGACCAGGATGCTCGAAATTAAACGAGGGAAGTCGTATGAAGATGGTCTAAATAGTTTGGGATTACTTTCCTTGGAACGGCGTAGGCTGAGAGTGGATTTGATAGAGACGTTCAAGGTCATTAGGGTACTTAGTGGTATTAGTCCCACCCATCTGTTTGAGTTGGTTATGTCATACCATCTGCGCGGGCATCGCCTGAAGCTCAAACAACATAGAGCTCGTTTGTACTTCAGTGCAACGTTTTTACGAACGAAGTAGTTAACTTCTGGAATACCCTACCTTCTGATTTAGTGGAGTGCTAGTCTGTTGAAGCCTTTAAAAGCGGCTCAGATGAGTGTTGGTCTATCCTTTTTCCAGAGATATGGTAATTGTACCGGAATATGTAGTGTAGTTGGATGTTGCCACATGAAAGTGCAAAAATTGCTCTTGTTTTTGCTTCCTAGCTTTGCAAAAGCAAGAAGGCAATCCAACGTCGAAGTGCCGGGGGCTGCTTCACTCACCGGCGCAAGAAACAAGACGCTGGTTAGGCGAAAGCCTCTACCGTCCGTTTGACCCGACCTGACCTGACCTGCTTACTTTGCTTGGCTGCCACAGCAGGGACTGCTATGGCTGGAAAAGTGGGCAGTAACTGGTTGGCCAGGGTGCGATACGGGTGTTCCGTTTTAGGTCCATCAATAACTCTGAGCACTTCATCAATTTCTGTTTTAACGATCCACTCAAGCTGGAAAACGCACGTGATTCTCCTATCGTTCCAGTCCCATCCGAACTTGAACTTGAGGCTAAAGCCTACGCTACAGTTAATTCAACGTCTTCTGGTTACTTGCGCCCAGTCTCATTGCCTGCGTCTAAGCTGGCTGCCGATCGTCTAAATTCCAAAGCGCCTGGGCTAAACACACCCTGTCGAGGTAGTCGTTTCATGGATGGCAGCGTGATTTTTCGCAAAGCATTGGAATTCACTGCCACACACACTGCCTAACGTACTTTTGATGATCTAATGTGTGCGTAACGAAGGTACTTTCGCTTGGGTTTCCCGGTGTTACTGCCGGAAAACTGACTAGATTGGGTAGAGTCCCAGTTAATGCCCCAAACTCACCACCACGCTTCGTTTGGTCCTTTTACACGCTGGAGGAAAACAACGCGCTGCTGCGTTTGCCTTCAAACTGGAGGGTAATAATGTTGGCGTTCTGCCAGACCGCCCATTAGCAAATAGGCTGAAGCTGAAAGAGGCTATTAAGGACCATAAAAAACCAGACGAGCGTCTGAGGAACCAGGTCACTGGTTGGTGGGTTTTCGGGTGGTCAGTCGGTGGTCTTAATCCGCCTTACCCGTGCCAGTGCTGCTAGCGCACGACCCAGGGCTAGACCTTAGGAGTACATTCAGAAACTGCTAAGCAATATGCGCAGCATAAGGAATAAAATGTGCGAGATATGTCAGCTTGTAGAAGGGTCTCATCCCGATATAGTTGCATTCACTGAAGCGTGGCTGTCTCACAATATCGCGGACGGTGAAGTACATCTGTCTGGCTACGCACTATTTAGCGGTGAACGCTTCGCTGGCCGATAAGGTGGGAGCGTTGTGCTTTACGTCCGCTGTGGACATGATGTTTTACGTACCTATAAGTTTCAGTCGGCAGATAAAACTGTCGAAGCTCTGTCAGTCGTGGTTAGCAGTTCCTCAGCTCAACTCTCAGTCGTAATTGTGTATGGAAGCCCTGGGATTGTGTCCAATGAGGTGCTTGACTTTACTCGTTCCCACTCCCATAACAGGTGTTTGCTACTGGGGGATTTCCATCTACCGGAATTTTGCTAGGGTGTGCTTCCTCGCAACTAGGCGGTAGGTACTTTTGGTGCAGACCATCTTGCGCTTACGCTACAAATACCGTTGTATCAGTTCGTGGACCACCTCACTAGGTACATGGATGCCAAAGTAACGTCTATTTTGGATCTAGTTTTTGACCAGTCACTAGAATTCTTAAGTCACATCACTTACAGCTTTCCCTTAGGTGCCAGTGATCATGTCTGTTTATCATTCAGGTGTACTGTGACCAGACGCCACCAGAGCATCGCCGAGTCATATCCAAACATATAGCGTGCTATCAGACAACGCGTACCGAGGCTTCTGGGTTGCGTTGCGAAATCTTGGTCGCCGATAAGGTTCAGGCTGTTTGAGTCTTTTCTCACGGAAATGTCCACTCTCAAATCCCGCTGGTTAAGAGAAGGGAAACACGAGGGCGCCAGCCGTGGGAAGTTACCACTGGCAGGTACCTGCTCCAGAAGCGTTCTAAAGGTTGGAGGATTTGTCGCGCGGCGCCACCGACCAGCACCTATGATAGGTACCGAGAAGTTAGAAATAGATGTAATGAGCACGTGAGGAAAGCTCGACTGTTGCACGGAACTGGATTAGCTGAGAGAGCTGGGGAGAATCTGAAGACTTTCTTCGGAGATCTTGAGAGGCGCTGTGGTTAAAGTGCGGCAATTCCAACGTTTATGCAGCCGATGTTACTCGTGCGTATGCGAGCTCCGCAAAGGCTTATATATTGGTGAGCAGTTCGCAGGGGCTTTAGTACGCGAGGCCGCGTTGACTAGCGTTGAACTGGTTTCCAAAGTCCCTGAGACTAATTATTTAACTGAATCTACTGTGGCGGCAACGCAAGTCTTAAGGCTGCTGCAAGAACTGTACTCTTATAAAACAGCTAGGCTTGATGCAAATCACCTGATTCTTCTGCGTGAATAGGCGATGGATCTAAGAAGACCGCTGATGATGGTGTTCAGAAGTCAATTGACGGCCATACGTTACCTTCTAAATAGAGGGAAACTGTTAGTTGTCCGATCTTCAAAAATGGAGACAGGATTCTGTCAGCCAATTATAGGCCAGTCAGTCTGATTAGCTTCGTGGTCAAACTGCTTGCAAAGCTGGTGAGAGATTCTTTGGAAGGTCACCTGAATAGCTTTTATCAAACAGTAGCGCACAACATGGATTACGGAAGGGTTTTCGGGTCTGACGAATTTGTTGGTTGCTCGTGAAGGTTGGGCCGAAGCATAGGACAATGGCCACATGGTACTGATACTGATTACAAGCAGCAAGTAAAGCATACTCTTTGTGGCTGCATCAGTTGTCGCTCTTGGACATTAAAGTATTAATTATCGTTCCGCTCTCTATATTTTGCCTCTGCAAAGTGTTTGTCTAGAAGCTTCTTAAATTCGGCCACTGAATTCGCCTCCATTACCGGCTGCGGTAGGTTTTTCCAGGTATTCACCACTCTACGTTCGAAACAGAGTTGGTGAGCTACCCGCTTCAACTGCGGTACGATAAGTTTGTACCCGTGTCCTCGCGTGCAAGTTGGTGTGCGCAGATGAAGCAGTTGTCTCAACATGGGGTATTCACTAAGATGTAATATCCGGTGCGTCATGATTAGGTCAACCCTCAACCGAAGATATGCTAGGGTGTACAGCCCTAGTTTCTTACATCGGTCTTCATATGGCATGCCTCGTAAGTTGGGAATCAGCCTAGTGGCTACATGCTGCACCCGCTCAAGCTTTTCTACCTTGCCCAGCGTGATGGAACAATGTGCGGTAGAGCCGTACTCTATCGTTGGTCTTATTATCGAGACGAAGAGGCGAGTGGCAATCACATCGGACCAATTGCTGAAGCTGCGCCTGAGCGCCCAAAGCCTCCGAAGGCTGTTTTGGTACAGCCTATTTGTGTTGTCAATGGACTATAGGTCGCAGCCTAAGTTCACACCGAGGTAGCGCACGAAGGAGGCGGGATGCAGCGGTTGATCAGCCACCGTGTACGTTCGGCTGTGCTCGCATTTACCCAACCTCATGAATTGCGACTTAGCAGGGTTGATCGGAAGGTTAACCTCTGCAGACCATGTCGAGAGGCTGTCGAGGTCCTGCTGAAGTAAATCACAATAATTGAGTGTGCGGATTACTTTTCACTCCTTCGAGTCATCTGCGAACAACGCACATAGTAATTGAAGTAGCCTAGGCACATCGTTTACATGGATCAGAAACAATATGGGCCCCAGTACAGTGCCTTGGTGCACGCCGCTGCTCGATGGATGCCAGTCTGTTAGATGGTTGTCCACCTGGACTCTCCACTTCCGATCAACAAGGAAATTTTTGATCCATTTGTGGAGCGAACCACCAACACCGTACATCCTCAGCCTGGCAAGCAGCACTGCATGGTTAACCTTATCAAAAGCCTTGCTGAAGTCAATGTAAATGACATCGACTGAATGGCATTGGTTCATCGCTTGTAACCACTCGTGCCTTGTCAACAGTAGGTTGGTGATGCACAAGCGACCTTCCATGAAACCATGCTGTGCAGAGGTCAACAGGTTTTTCGACTCGAGAAGCTGCAGGTTCTTCTTTACGATCTTCTCGAGCGTCTTTGCCAAAACAGCAGTCAGGCAGAGCGGCCGGTAGTTATCCACTTTACTTGGGTTACCACCTTTCAGTATAGGCTTTACGACTGAGCATTTCCAGTCTTCTGGCAACAGTCCAGTAAATAGTGACCTGTTAAACAGTTCAGTTGCAGAAGGCGCGATGGTGGCCGATAGGGACTTGAGGATCAGTGCGTGTATACCATATGGCCCATCGGGCTTCGTCCCGTCAAGATTTGTTAGAAGCTTGCGCACATCTTCAATATTACAGCCCAGGCTGTTAAGTTCGGCTGGAGCGGTACTCGTCGAACTCGTTACAGAAACATGGTCAAGTGCAAATACGGAGGCAAAGTGCGTCGCTAACGAGGACGCACCATCTGTACCCGAAGTTACGGGCTGTCCATCGGAGCCTTTTAACACTGGGCCATTGGCTACAGGCCTCAGGCGCAGCTTCACGTATGCGAAGATCCTCTTGGAAGCAGTTTTTGCGGCGGCTGCAAGCTCCTCTTCGAAGCTTCTGCGTTTTCTTGTTTTCGCGTCGTTGCAGCGATTTCGCTGGACCTTGTACGCATTGTAGTTCTCATTAGAGCCAGATAACACGAACTGGTTCCATACTCTGCGTCGTCGCCGGGCCAGTTTGTTGTACTCTTTGTCGAATTAATGTGGTGTGACTGGCCCAACTTTTCGAAATTCGAGGGGTAAAATCGGGCACGCAACGATTTTACTCCCTCTTTAATGATAGTCCAACAGGTTTCAATAGGTGAATCCTGTGGTAAAGACCAGTCCACCTGGCCCGCTGCTCGATTGAGGCCATTAAAGTCGTCCTTCCAATAGTTGAAGGTTGGCTCCAGTGTGGGAGAATACGGCAGTGGTAGTTCCATGCTGCTTATGATCATCGAGTGGTCGCTCGCTCCCGGAGGCTCTAAGACTTGCGTGTTATGCACACGCTGCTCACAGCTAGTCAAAATAGATCTAAGCATGATAGAGCCGCGCGCGCAGTAATGCGTGTCGGTTGGTTGATGTGCTGTGTGGCCCCAGTTTCAACTAGCAACTCCGTAAACTTCCTCTCGATTTCACAGCGGCCGGGGAGAAATTCAGCTTCAAGCCACTGTATTCCGGGCAAGTTGAAATCGCCCATGAGTAGGAACATCGGACGACTCATGTGGTTGCGGACATGCGGCAACCAGTCCAAACTGCGGCTCAGTGGGCTGCGATATACCACGCCCACGAGCAACTCGCAGCGTCTGAGGTGAATCGAACACCATAACTGCTCACATAGACCATCAGCGCCATGGTAGGCGCTCACCTGTCTCCCACACAAGGAAGACTTTATGTAAAGTAGAACGCCACCGCGATCTATTGACGGTCTATCACAGCGGAAGCATGAGTAGCCGGTGATTTTCACTTCTTGGACGGTTACCTCGGAGTTTAATCATGTCTAAGCAAGGCCTAATACGTCTGATCTCTAAGAGCTTACAAAGTCGTACAGCACACCGCGCTTGTTCATCATACTGCATACGTTAGTAAATGCTATGCCCAGACCGCGGTAGGAACCGCTGGGAGCGACTGAAGCGTTAGAAACTTGTTGATCTGTATTCGTGGAGGAATCCAGGCAACTTTCCGTAGACTGCTCGAAAGCATTTGATAAGGTGCCCAACTTGAGTCTGTTACAAAAGATGCGCTCCTACGGCGTATCTGGCCGCGCCCTTCACTGGATATCTGCTTTCTTTCAGGGAAGAGAGCAGTGTGAACGTGCGGGGCGCAGCTTATCCTTTGGGAAAATGGTAATTAGCGGTGTCTCACAGGCCTCGGTCCTTGAACCAATGCTCTTCTCTATCTACTCAAACGATCTACCTGGTGAGGTTGGGGTACCAGCACTATTGTTTGCTAGTGAACTTGAGCTATGGAATGTTGCAAATGTCCGTCGGGGTTCCGAGGCTATACAGCATGCGCTGGACAGACTCTGGGACCGGTCTACTTTGCGGATACTGCCCGTTACTCAGGCTACTTTTTTCGTCCTTCATATAGGTGCCACTTCCCACCTTCGAGATACATGCTCGGGGAGGTCGAACTCACCCTCGTCTCCAACCAGGTAGACCTGGGCGTCGTCCATTCCATCTTCATTGCATTCAGGTGACAGCTGGAAGAAGGCCGCATGTAGGTATTTCAGAATGTTTTGGTTAATCCGCCGTTCTTTCTAGGGCTTAACTGCTGACGTATTTGTGAAGCTGTTCTCAGCTTTCGTTCGGCCCAATCTGGAATACTACATCTAAGCTTGGCTGCCCTGCCTTGTTCAGGACAAAATGTAGCTGTAGTGGGTTTCGAGCGAAGGTACCAAATCGGTCAAGAATGCAATCCTACCCCGCTCGCCTGCTTAGCTTGGGTACGTATTCAATGCACTACCGACGGTTTCGAGGAGACCAAATGCTTATTTACCGCATCTTGACAGTGAAGGTTTGACCGGACTTGTGCTGTCTATTTAGCCCGGATAGGTTGCCTTGTTTTCGCTGTCATCCCATGAAGCTACACAAGCCGCATTCCGACCGGGTCAGGACGGAAACGGTGATGGCGTAGCGTTATCGAGCGGTGGAACTCACTTCCAGAAAGTGGAGTCAACGGACCTACGGTTAAGGGTTTCGGGTGTCCGTTAGACGCCCTTGAGCGGCAACACGAAACCTTACCCTTATCCTGACCATATTCTTCCTCCAAATTTGAGTTCCTATCCTGTCATTCTCTTCACCCTTCGGTGTTATCCTTATTTAAATGACTTTCGTTCCCCTTTACCTTCCAGTTTCTTTTCACTTTTTATTGCTGCACGTGACCTGCCCAGCAGGGACTGCTAGTGCAGGAAAGTGGGCAGTAATTGGTTGATTTTACCCGTGATTCTGAAATGCAAATGTGGGTATTTACACACATATGTCTATTTACGTAAGTAAATTTGCAAGCAGCTTTGCAAGCAAGCTTTAATCGATCCAACATATCTTGGATCACAGTAAATTTGACAATAGTCAAATTTCGTTTCAAGTCTTTATTCAACCACTGTTTTCCACGTAATTGCAACTAAAAATCTTCATCAGTATGGCACGCCAAAACGATTAGTTACCGCGTAGCACTGTGTTGTCTCCGGCAGAAATATATCGCAGTGATCAACGGTTTGCAGATTCATTCGTATTTACATGCGCTAGCCGCCGTGTTACATTAATATTAACTTACTGTTTGCCACGCTATCCAGCACGTCAAAAATGTACGCAACCGTACAGCATGTAGCCGTTGGCGTCCCCATCCAGCAAGTGTTTGCGCATTCCACGCTGGAAAAACATGTCAACGATTTAATCTGAACACGTCCGATTACCTCATCCATGTCTTCAACACTTCCATGCTTCCTAATAACCAAAGATCTGAACAGCTCACCATCATCCACAGCCATAGCGATAGCAGAAAAACCACTATGGCCACCGAAATATTATAACAACTATCACACACACGTACCCTTATCGGTAACACTTCCGATGGCATCATAATTAACACACAATCCATTTCTCCACACACCACTCAGCTATTTCCACCTATTGCACATTCATCCTCCTTGGCAACGTCGCTAGGTAACCACGTTGCTATGTACCATTTGTACCACGGAACGTACCGAAACAACACAATTTTTTGTTACAGTAATCACACGGTCCGTGCTGTGCTGTATAGCCGCAGGACTTTGACACGGAATAGCTCAGGATGGCGGACGGTAAGAATGTTTCGCTGGTAGGCCGTCCGCTGGCGTCGCCTTAACAGTCAAGCCGTTGATCTTCTTTCGCTTCCAGTTATCCTTACCTTTATGTTCCACTCCGGTACTTTCGCTTCTCTCTTCCATGCTTCCTTGTCTGCCTTCTTTAATCGGCCTTTTACTACGCGGTTCGAGTGTGCAGCCGACTACGAGGTAGTTATCTTGCAGTGCAGGTTGTCGCACTGCTTGAAAACGGAAGAGCTCTGAACGCTGAACCGGAGGTATGTTACGTACTTGGCGAACCTGCTAGTTCACGACAGCAGTCCACGAAGCTAGACTGTAGCCTTTGAGGCAATAGTTAACTTTCTTCTATCATGCTGCTTGTCGTTGAATCTCCTGCGGCTGATATACCGCTCTCAATGCCTCTTTCAGGTACATAAATTAATGCCGGTATGAGCCATTATGCGCGCTGAGGACAGCGCCTGCTAAAAGAGGTGTTAATGTAGCCGTTCCGCGGGCGTCACGTCAACAGGTAAGCGGTCGATTGTTTTTTACTTCATTCTATCCTTACTTCCCTATTCCCCTCCGGTAGTTTCCTTTCACCTTCCGTGCTTCTTTAGCTGTTTACTTCATATTAACCCCTTACTAGGCAACTATGGCGTGCAGCCGTCTTCGAGGTATTTATTTTGCATTGCACTACCTGTACATGGAAAAGCTCACTCAGAATGCCGGACCGAAAGAATATTACTGTCGTTTTGAGTTTTTACTTAAAACAGGGCAGGTTTGGAACAGTGTTTATAAGTGCCGTGCAAAAGTTTTACGTTTGTAAAATTTCGTTTGTTCCAAATAATTTTGAACCATCGTTTTACCTGGAGTACATCGTACCCGTTCTCCGGTAATTACCAAACGTCATCCCTCATTTTCGGGTTTTGCCTCTGGTTATTTTCCGGTATGTTTATGTTTGGTACGCCGTTTTGCACCTATTTTTATCCCGTAACTGTTGCTGGTGACTGCCCTGCAGGTCACAGCTTGTCAGTTTTACGTTTCGCTACTCGTTCCACACACTTTGAAAGCGCCCTGTCAGGTTCAATGAATACCTACGCTAAGCTGTCTTTGACTGCTTTGATCAGCGAATTTAATGCTGTATGCCGCAGAGATTTGCTAAGAGCTCGTGACGGACGAGTTTGGTAGCATGCAGTGCTATGTGTGCGACTGCTGGTACCGTGAGACCTGTACCGATTTGAGCCCTAGTCAGGTCGCAATGCTTTTGCCTAGCGACAGCAAGCTATTCAATTTTCTTCCATGTCGTCGTCGTCGATCTACGCGTCATGAGATCACTGAAGAGACATCGAGCAACGTCGGGCTGGGTAACCAGCAGATGTGGTCTTTACTCACCTCGCTTGCTCTCAAAGTGGAGTTACTGATGACGAACATGGGAGTTTCTATTAATGTCGGCTCATTAAAGAAAGTCAAGCAACTAACTTCAATTGCAGTTGATAGAAATCCGACCGATGTGACGGCTACCGTGTCGGGTGCCCTAGCGGACAAGAATGCCCCTAAAGAGGCCTCCGAGGTCGCACTGGACATCGTTCAAGGCAAGACCGATCTTCTATCCGTTGTGCCCAACAAGAGCAGGGGAAGAGAACTAAGAAAGTGCGTAAGGCTCCCTCAAAGCCTGAAGGTACTGAACCCATAAAAGCATTGGAGGTGGAACACAAAGCTTCAACTTCAATCACTCCAGTTCCATTGGCAAAGCAACGCGCTGTGTCGACGTCGGCCACACTCGCAACGTCTGAAACGACTAGACCGGTGAAGGCGTTGGAGGTAGAACACAAAGTCTCAACCTCAGTTAATCAAGCTCTCTTGGCGAAGAAACGCCAAACCGGTCGAAACTGGGGTCAAGTCGAAGGCTCGTGGAGTGAATGCGCCTCATCGAGATGAATTTTTACTCATAGTAGCATTATCATTCGTAACTTTGCGGAATCTGCGGCAGCCCGTCCCAAAGAGCGCATGCTGGATGACCTCAAGTGGTTCAAGCTCTGCGTCAACAAGAAACTTTCATCTGCTTTCCCCTTTTGCACTATCAGAAAGCTACCCAGCTTGTGGAACGGCCTTGTCGATACGCTAAATCCGCGACCCCAATCCCTCCGGGTAGTCCCCTCAACCCCGGAGGTACACAAAGCGTTGATGCATTGTACATTCAAACGCAGGGGTAATAACGTCAGCGTTCAGCCGGACCTCCCACTGGTAGCTAGGCTGAAGTTAAAGGAAGCCATTACAACCGTCAAGAGCAAGCAAGTGGCTGGTGAGCAAGGCCTTTGTCTTGTGGGTTTTCCGATGGTCAGATGGAAGACAAATTCTGCCCCACCAGAACCGTTCCTGCTAGCGTACGACCCACGGCTGGTCGTGCCGAGTTCATTCGGGTAATGCTTAGGAATATGCTTAGTCTAAGAAACAAGGTACACGAAGTTGGTGTACTTGTGGACGAATTACGTTCCGACCCTCGCCTTCACTGATACGTGGTTGTCCCCGGATATCGCACATGTGGAAGTAGGTATACCTGGCTACGCACTGCTTAGGCTCGATGGCACCATTGGTCACCAAGCTGAGGGCGTCGCTCTATATGTGATTTGTAAACTTGATATGTTAAGGACCTGTGTTTTCCAGTCGCCAGATCAAACTGTTAAAGCCCTGCTGCTTATAGTGTGCAATTCCTCCAAGCCGTTTACAGTTTTTCTGGTATATCGAAGTCATGGAAATATCTCCAAGGAGGTTATTGAATGTATTCGTACTCAGGCTGCCAAAAGGTGTCTACTACTGGTTGACTTCAACCTCTCTGAATCTGCTGCTCGGATCTATCTTGCAGTTCGGCGGGGACAATTTTGGTTCAGATCTAGTTGAACTAACATTGCAACTTCCTTTGCATCAGTTCATGGACGTCCCGACTAGATATATAAGCGACCAACTTCCGTCTACCTTGGATCTCATTTTTGCGAAATCACACGATTTCGTAAGTGATGTTACCTACGACTGTCCTCTAGGATCCAGTGACCATGTCTGCATATCCTTTCGATGTGCTCTAACTAAGTATCATCCTGCTAAAGCTGAGGCATGTCTAGATATTTGGTGGGCAGGCTTTAACTCAAGGCGTGACAAAGCGTCAGTACGGTGTTACACGATCGCCGTGGCTGATATTGTTGAGACAGCCCTGGAGAAATTTAAGGCATACCTCACCGAGATCTTTGCTCCCCACACCTCAAGCATTAAGAGACGGGTGACACCGGCGCAGCCTTCTTGGATAGATCATACAGGCAAATACCTGCTCAGGAAGCGCTCTAAGTGCTGACGAACTTACCAAGCTGCTTCATCAATCAGCACCTACGAAAGCTATCGAACGGATAGAAATAAATTTAAGCAAAAGCCTAAGACTTTTCGTTTTCAGTAAGAGAAAGGTTCGACTGAGCCAGGCGTAACAATTCTTTGCTTACGTAAAGCGATGCAGACGTACAAGCTCGTCTATACCGACTATACAGCGAGCGGACGGGACCCATGTGCATACGGACTATGATAAGGCTTGTATACTTAGCGAAAAGGGTAATTATGTCTTTTCTTGTGAAGCCTCTCCAGCTCTGGATGAGCTTGTCACAGAAGTTCCAGTGGATGCTTTCCTGACTGAAATCAGCATAAAGGAGACGGAAGTATTCGTGCCATTGCAGTGACTAAATCCTTTAAAAGCTTCCGGCCCTGATACAGTTCTTCCAAAGCTGATGAACGCGTTGGCCGCTCAGCTAAGTGAATCTCTCACATGCGTGTTTACAGTATCGCTCGACAGCTGTGCCTTACCTTCGGAATGGAAAGATCATCGGAAAAGCCGTTTATACACGCGCAATGCTGTCCGTGAAATGAAATCAAAACAGCTCCAGGTGACTGTATAATCGGAATGTTTGAGGCAGTGAAGGTAAGCACGCCAAAATTGTCTGTCTTCGGTTGTAGAACGGGGGATCCATGTACATATATTATTCCGGGTGAGTAAATTGTTCTCTGAGTACGAGGTAAGCTAAACCCATTTGTTTAGACCCCGTGGTGGTAGCTTCTCCAGCATGGCGGAAAGAGCTCCATTTGGAACAATGTGTGGGTTCTTCATCTCACGGAGAAAAGATCAAGCATGTAATCCAGCTGGCTATTGAGGGTGTGTCGACCAGTCCCAGTGGATAAACCTTCTTGTTTTGGCGGATGTAGCTGTGGAAATCTCGGGTGAAAACGGGCAACGGAGAAGAGGCAGCCAACAGAAAGACAGCATTGAATCAAGAAGCACAAACACCGACAGGTGGCGCTCACCGGTGCCTATGATACATCAAACTTATGTATTTTTGTTTAGTATACATGATTTGCAAGCGCTTTCTTTACATCACGTCGCTGGTGTGACTCAGGCTACAACTACTAGGTAGAAAGAAGTGTCTGTACGCGCAGGGTCAAGAGACGGATATAACAAAGCGTGTTGACAATGTTAAGCGATTAATATGATTGTTGGAGAGTAACAGGTAAACCGATGATGATGACAGCAGTCCGAATGCGAGCGGCATCTTAGGTGAAACTAAGGACAACTAGGTTGAGACCGAGTGCGGGAGCAACATAGGTAAAGCAACGTTCCAAGCAGAAAACGAAATTTAATGAATCAGCTATGAGCGGAAGAATGCGGACGGCAGTGCGAAGTGTAACTCGTGAGAGCAATTAGGAGACGATAGTCAGGATAAAAAAGGCTTACTACTAAAGTGTGGTGAAGCCAAGGAAGCTCTCGTGCGAAGTATGCATCAATCAGTTGTGAAATATCAACGGTAATATCACGGTAGTCTGAGAGAACTCTGAGAGCCGGAGACCGAACAGACGAGACTTGAATAGTCGACATATCCTTAGGTCTCGTAGTAGTCCCAGAGCATTTCATGATCAGATGATTTTTCAATAACAATTACATGCATAGGGGTACAATAGTTCAGGCATCGCCGCAATTGATTGACTGCGTTCCTGATGCATTCCTTTCTTCTGTCTGTGTGGCTGTCTCTGTTCGTTTCCTTTTATCTCCCGAGTCTGTCACAGGTACGGCGACACGCACCCAAGGAACTGTCCTCCGTTTCGACAACAATACAAGGCACACAGTTCCTTTACCTGGACATGAGCGGAAAATTATCAACCTTTTTACAACATACTTACCGGACAAATCAATCAATATCTTGCACCGATACAATTCTTCCGCGGCATGAACCACTGCGTTCAATTTACCTAACAATATTTCTTCCACATATCCCTTGACTGGAGGACTTTCGACTACGGAAGGCACATTCTTCTCCTAAAACAAAGCTTCAACAATCGGTCATTCTAAGCTCTGCAATCCGCTTTGACCGCTCAAATGGCCGTGGTTTCCCCTATCTCTAATCAATTTCACTACATACCCCGGGGCATCTGCGATTCTTCCTTCGGAACCTAGCCTGTCCTCCAAAACTTAAACATATTTCAACGTATATTCTTCAACACTTCACGTGGTTCTGCAGATGATCAACACATCATATCCAGAAACAAGGCTTATTTCCTGACCTACCGATCTGGCACAGGAGAGGACCCAGGCACGCAATGGCCACTCGCATAACGAATCAGTCAGCAGAAAATTGGGACACAACTTGACTGCGAATAACGGAGCAAAATAACGTTCAACAAGAAACATAGCCAGTTACAACTTGCCATTCAATGGATTGGCGGCAGTGTTTCAGGACGTGGTGGGTTTTCGCCTGGCAAGCGTTCTCCCTATAAAAAGCCACAAATGTCCGTTTAACAACACTGCAACGTGACGAATATGACTCGCCACCGAATAAAGTCACAGCACATAACTTTACACTGGCAGCTCACTTAGAATCTGCATACTAGATAGCTTGCTCTTTAATTATCTCCCAATGGATTACACAGGATTCTTTATCTACTATTAGTCGAGGTAAGACTGCGATATATAGCAGAACGATTATGTCCAAACAAATGGATCACGATCCCACTACAACCAAATCGTTCTTTCGCATGTTCACCATCGCACAGTTCCAAGCATGGACATATGAACAATTTTCTACTGTCAATACAGTTCCCATAAAATGTCAGTAAAGCTGAACATTACTGATCATGCCTCAATTGGCGTGCCTCGCATAGTCGAGAATAAAATATTTATTTATTTATTTAAGAAAGGCATGGCGCTAAGCGTAGGTCGTCCGATTGAAGGTTAGAGGGCACAGGTTACTGATGGAAGTGTCTATATTAATAAAGGGTAAACGAGTCTACCCGGCTTTCAATGTAGCCAAGACACAGTTCTGAGTCTACACAGATTAGATCCGTATACCTTGCTAGTCTGGAAAAGGTCAAAGAAGCAGGCCGGTCAGATGAGACTAGGTTATTACAATGCATTGAGTTGGCAGTCCGATTAGAGAAGGAATGAAATGAGAGAGCGCCCTAAGGAGGGGAGACGGTCCGGATAGAGATAGGTTTACATATAAGGTGTGGAAAAGTCCATGGGTCTGATGAGGTATTGGGGACAGAGCGTTCGGTCTTCTGAATAAATGCCCGTAACGTCACAACAGTCTGAGAGAACTCGGAGCGCAGGGAACCGATCGGACGAGACTGGATTAGTCGGCACATTGAGAGTAAGTCGTCCAGTTGAGGTGGGAAGATAAATAAAGTGTCGGCAGAGATGGACAGGTTATGGATGGAAGAGGTTATATGACTATACGGCATGCAAGTCAGGCAGGCTCGCAATGTGTGAGATGTTGTGTGTTGGTGAAGCAGAGCATAGAACTGAATTTCGATAGTCGAAGAGGATAATAGAGCAGGGCACTGAGAGCACGCTCTCCGGTTGAAGAAGAAATAAAGACAGAGCGCGATAAGGAGAGGACAGAGTTGAGAGTTTACGTTTAGGGCTAAGAAATGCGACAGTTAACGTGGCTCTCGAGGTAATGGTGACAGAGCGTTCAGTCTTCCGAGCAATAGCCGGCAGGGTCACAAAAGTCGGAGAGATGGAGACCGATCAGCCGAGATTGGATTTGGTCGGCGCATTGCGACTGAGTCCTATGGTTTATTTGGAAAGATAAGTGGAGTCAGTAGGATTGGACTGGTCAGAGATAGTAGTGGTTATATTAAGGTAGGGCGAACAGGTCCAGCAAGCTATCAAAGTGAGGGTACTGCTTTGGATCGACGGAGCCTAGACCGCTAACAACCCGGTAGCCTGGTAGGATTTCCAGTTTGACTGATCAGATGATGCTCAATTAGGGTAGGCACAAAGAGGTGGCCGTCCGAGTGTAGAAGGATTGAATACAGACGACGCTCGGTCATCTGAACGATGGCCAGTAACGTCACAGCAGTCGGAGAGCAGGATACCGATCAGTTGAGACGGGATTAGCCGGCGAGATGAGATTGATTTTGGAGGGCAAATGGAGTGGGTACAGAGGTGGACCAGTTAGAGGTAGAGGTGCTTTAAATAAACAGAGAGTGAACAAGTCTAGCAGGCTGTCAAATTAAGAGCGACATAGCTTTGAGTCTACAGACTCTAGACCGTTTAAATGTTGCTGGTATGGAAAAGGTCAAAGAAGCAGACCGCTCAGATGAGACCAGATTATTGCAGGGCACTGAGAAATGGTCGTCCGACTGGAGAAAGATGGAGTGTACAGGATACTGATGGAAGTGTCTATATTAGTAAAGGGTAAACAGGTCTACCCGGCTTTCAATGTAAGCAAGACATAGTTCTGAGTCTATAGAGATTAGATCGGTATATCTTTCTAGTCTGGAAAAGGTCAAAGGAGCATATCGGTCAGATGAGACTAGGTTATTACAATGCATTGAGTTGGCAGTCCGATTAGAGAAGGAATGAAATGAGAGAGCGCCCTAAGGAGGGGAGACGGTCCGGATAGAGATAGGTTTACATATAAGGTGTGGAAAAGTCCATGGGTCTGATGAGGTATTGGGGACAGAGCGTTCGGTCTTCTGAATAAATGCCCGTAACGTCACAACAGTCTGAGAGAACTCGGAGCGCAGGGAACCGATCGGACGAGACTGGATTAGTCGGCACATTGAGAGTAAGTCGTCCAGTTGAGGTGGGAAGATAAATAAAGTGTCGGCAGAGATGGACAGGTTATGGATGGAAGAGGTTATATGACTATACGGCATGCAAGTCAGGCAGGCTCGCAATGTGTGAGATGTTGTGTGTTGGTGAAGCAGAGCGGAGAATTACATTTCGTTATTCAGGAAGCAGTCAAAGAGGATAATAGGGTAGAGCCCTAGGAGCACGCTCTCCGGATGAAGAAGAAATAAAGACAGATCGTGATGAGGGGAGGACAGAGTCGAGAGTAGACTTTTAGGGTAAGAAGTGCGACAGTTAACGTGGCTTACGAGATAATGTAGGCAGAGCGTTCAGTCTTCCGAGCAATGGTCGGCAACGTCACAGAAGTCCAGCAAGTTGTCGAAGTGAGGGATACGCGGCTTTGAATCGACCGAGCCTAGACCGCTAACATCCCGGTAACCTGTAGTCCCAGATTATTTGGCTCATGGGATTAGGCTAAATTAGGGCCGGGCCCTGAGAGTTGGCCGTCCGGTTGAAGAATGATTGAACGATGGCCAGTAATGTCACAGGAGTCTGAGACTGGATTAGTCGGCGCATTGTGATTGAGGCTGTAGTTCATTTGGGGAGGCAGTTGGAGTGAGTCGCGTGGTGGACAGTGAAAGATGGCTGTGGCTGCAGTAAAATAGAGTGAGCAATCGCAGCAGGCTGTCGTGGTGAGGGAGGCTTTGCGTTGAGTCTACAGAGATAGGATAGTTTATGCGAGCAATTGTGGTGCACAATCCGCCTCAGGCGCGCAGAACTAATAGTGGGGGTTATCTACCGGAGCCCATTAAACCGTTGCTGCGATTGGATACCACATGTACCGAAGCACATGAGCCGCCCTCAGTTCTTACTGATGGGGATCTAAATTTACCTAAGATAATTTGGCCAGATGTTTAACTTCTTCCCGGTCATGGCAATGTTGAAGCTCAATTCGCTAAAATGACTATTGAAATCGGGGCAACGCAACATGTCATCCAACCGACGCGCGTAACTCCGTACTCGGCATCTTGTCTGGACCTAATGTTTACGTGCTGCGAGCAGAAGCTAAAAGAGATCAGAGTCATCGAACCGCTGGCGAACAGTGACCACTGCTCTATTGTAGCAAGCTTAGAACTGTTTTTACCATATTACAATCAACCGAAGCCGACATTCAACTATTGGAAGACGGACTTCAACGGACTCGTCCAAGCCGCAAGTCAGACTGATTGGGGCCTGGTGGTCATTAATAAAGGGGAAGCTTAACTCGCTCTGTACTCGGTTCGTTCCCCTTAAGTATCCAAAAATCTGACCTGTCAAACCGCATTGGTTTTCTAGGGAATACAGACAGTTAGCGCGACGAGGTTGTAAACTTTGGGATAGATACATCAGCTCGGGTTGTGATGAAGATTACACGGAGTACAAGAAACAGCGTAAATCATGTAACGCCGCAAAGATCAAGAAACGTCGACAGTTCGAAGAGGAGCTAGCATCCTCGGCCACAACTGCACCCAAGCGAATATTTGCCTACTTGAAACGTCAATTGAAACCTGGGGACGACCTACCGGTCTTAGAAAGCTTAGACGGGAAGACACTCATTTCAAGCGCGGAGCGCGCGGACGCCCTGGCTACGCACTTCCTCACTGTATTTTCCAGTAAACCGGCGGCGGTTTCAGTACCGGCACAGGTTGCGCAAGTCTTACTCAACAGCCTACAATGTGCTGCAGTTGAAGTGTACCAGCTACTCGTCAACCTCGATGGTGCAAATCCCCCAGGATCGGACGGACTTCACCCACTAATACGCAAGTCCCTATCGATTATCATCTCACCAGCTGTGACAAATCTTTTCAATAAATCGCTCTCTGAAGGATCCGTCCCGAACGACTGGAAATGCTCGATAGTGAAACCGCTTCCCAAGGGTGGTGATCCGAGTAAAATAGAGAACTATAGACCGATCTGTTTGACTTTGGTATTATCCAAAGTTCTCGAGAAGGTTGTGAAAAAATGTCTGCTGTCGTTCTTCGAATCGATGGACGTATTGACGCCAGCGCAACACGGCTTTACGAAAGGGCGATCCTGCATCACCAACTTAATGTACGCAAACCACCAGTGGGTTCGAGCTCTCAATGAACCGAAGGATGTTGACGTGGTCTACAGCGACTTTAGTAAGGCGTTTGACAGAGTGAACCACGAGGTACTCTTTCGTAAACTGAGGACATACGGAATCGGTGGCACGTTGCTTCAGTGGATACAAGAGTTTATTGTGGGACGAAGGTTTATAGTACAGATCAATGACTATCTGACAGAATGGTCCCCATCGACCAGTGGCGTGCCTCAAGGAACTGTACTTGGGCCAGTATTATTTCTCATTCATATCAATGATCTTCCGCAGCAGATTCAGTCACCATGTGCGCTGTTTGCAGATGATTTGAAAATCTGGAGGATCATTGAAAACCAGGACGGCTGCGCACGCCTCCAGCATGACTTAGAGCGACTGGCAACGTGGTCCACTGAAATGCAACTCCCTCTTAACGCAAGCAAGTCGGAGTTCATCAGTATCACCAGACGTCCAGCCACTCGGTCATAAACCTTGGACGGCCAATTGCTCCATCTCAACACACCTGTCAGAGAATTAGGAGTTCTCTCACGACATGGTTTAAGATTACTAGAAAATACAGAGAAATTGTACCGTGCGGGACTTCGTATGTTCTGGGCATTAAGATGCAGTTTCTCCACATGGTCCAAAGAAACCGTCCCTCGTCTATTCACCTCACTCATTAGACCAATCCTTGAATACGGTGCCCCAGGTTACCATCCGATAACCCAATGGGAAACTAAAACGCTGGAAAAAATACAGCATACCGCAACTAGAATGATACCAAGTCTACGAAAGCTTTCGTATGCAAAACGTTACGAAAGGCTCGGACTCTACACACTATCCTATTGCCGAGTAAGAATTGACCTTATTATGACCCATCGAGTACTACACTTGAGCCACTTCCCCATATTGCGGCCAATATTTCACCTGCGAGAACCATGTAACACCCGAGGACATCGTTACAAACTCAGGGTTTCCAGCATGAACAATTATCACATCAGCTTTGTATCGAACGAAGAATCGTAAACTTATGGAATACACTACCATAAGGATTAATAGAGGCCGATTCCGTGAAGTGTTTTAAAACCCCTATCGACGATTATTTTGGAAACCTGTGCTTTTGTGAGACGATGCACATACAGTGCCAGAAGAAGACATTGTATGTCCGGAAATAATGACGCTAGTACAAATTTCTAACCTAACACGGATAAACGATTAACGGACCAGACACAACTGCTGATAATCCACAAGTAAATTTTGATTTTTCGTAATTCGATAGAGTTGTACCGAAACCTTTCTACTTGCTCTGAAATACAGTCTCAGTCTCAGAGCCTGGAACTTTAACATCCCGGTAGTATGGAAGAAGTCGAAGGGAAGCAGACTGGTCAACTGAGACTAGGTTATTGTAGGGCACTGAGAGTTGGTAGTCCGATTGAAAAAGGACTGGATGAACATACCCATGGATTTTTGGCATTATTCCGGAAGCGAAGAAACGGTCAGAGTAGTCATGCATACGAAGAGAATGTGCGCCCGTTCTAAAAGCCACATGGTACAGATTCGTACACCGACCTAACGTGCTAAGAGGTATTTCTGCTGGGGCACATGTGATTTGGAGGCAGACCAGTAGTGGCTGATCACTGAAGTAGGCACCACGGATAGACAACGGTTCTGAAAGCGAAAAGTGGATAAGCAATGCACTTATCGGAGGTGCAAGGGAGGATATACGAGGCAGCATATGTTACATGCAGGGAAACTGGTAGTGACACATCATTCAACTAATCATCACAGAGATAGGCGTTCAAAAAGGCACCTATTAATATCCCATACCCTTACGGGATGTGCAACAGAGTAGATGGGGCGGCATATGTGATATCGTGGCAGAGCAGTAGTTGAGCATCCCCCATTTAGGAAGCACGGATAGACTGCAGTTGTAAAAGCCGCATTAGCACACACAATACAGTTACCGTAGGTGAAAGGAAGTACGTAGCGGCGGCAACCGAGACATAGATGCTGACCAGTATTGGCGGATGAGTAATGGAGGCAGCGCGGATATCCAGGAGTTGAAAAAGCAAATGTTAACAGCCAATAAACTTACAGCAGGTGCAACGGGGTATCTATGTTGCAGGAAGGATTTCGTGGGGGAATACCATTAATGACGCATTTGTCAGGGATACACAGGAGTCCTACAAGGTAATAGTTGTGGTGGATTAAAGGTAGATACTACTGCGCCGGGTATAATTAGTGTGGTGGTGCAAGATGACACACCAACAGCGAGCCCTGCCGACTTCCCCAAAGTTGAAGATGACATCAGGGTTACAGTTCCACCCGCACGAGGAGTGAACACAGAGGCAAGCACCAGTTGGGGAACACTCTATGGAGATCACGCAGATGATCGGATGTCTCCAAGTTATGAACGAACACACCTAATGTAAGCCACTTTAGCAATAAACGATCACCGCCTGCCCCTTTGGTTCTAACATTTGGTGCCGTGACCCCGCAAGTCATGAAGATTCCCTGGCCGGAACCATTTGAACTCGGAGATGTGAAGGCGTTTTTGGAGGATTTCGAGGAGGTGGCAGAGGCGGTAGGACTGAAGACGGACCGAGCGAAGCTGGCGGCCCTGCAGAGTCTCCTCAAGGGCAGGGCGAAGGCTGTTCTGGAGGCGGCGCGAAGAGGTCCGGTCAAGTTGGAGTGGACCAACGGGAAGGAAGCGTTGCTCTCTGGCCTGGAAACGCCAGCGGACCGCCAGGACGCAATGCGACGGTTCAAGGCGTCGCGGCTTGGTGCTGGGACGGATCCCCTCGTGTTTGTGGTGCACCCCATGAGCATGTTGGACAGCGCCTTGCCGGGTTTTGATGGGCCTTCAAAGACGCAGTTGCTGGTGGATCAGATTTTGGCCGGCCTCCCACAGCCAACTGCGGAGCGCGTTCGGATTGCGAATGTTACTCGGAAGATGCAATTGGAGGAGTTGGCTCAAGTTACTCGAGACCTGGGCGACGCACCACTAGCTGCGCTGAAGAGAGAGCCTCATGAGAATGTGGGGCTGATAGAGAAATTGGAACGGATGATGGAACAGCTTACGGAAGACATCAATGGGCTTCGCGTTCAGCGTTATCGGGTGCGCACAAAAGGATGTTGCTACATCTGCGGGAAACCGGGGCACTGGAAGAGACAAAGTCCGCAGAAGCGTGGTGTTACTCGTGTGAAGAATAAACGGTTGAAACCTTATTTTTCTTTTCGGATCGAGGATTGTGTACTGGGGGCGTTGAGCAGGAGTGCGGTTGAAGCAATGGTGGAAGTAGACGGAACGATGGAAAGGTGTCTGATCGATCCGGGTGCCGCGGTGTCACTAATCAGCTATCGGAGGGGTGAAAAGCTTCAGCCTTGCTGCGCGATCGTAAGAGCTGTTGGCGATCATTCAGTGGGAATTGATGGGATACCCAAACACGCCGTGGGAATCGGGGGACGAAAGCGAACACACTTCTTTCTCGTGTCACCAGATGCGAAACAAACCATATTGGGAGCACATTTCCTGGAGCTCAATAAAGCTATCACTGATATAAAGCGTGGGAAATTGCTAATGAAATGCGGGTCACTACCACTCATTAATCGTTGAGAAATGAGATCTTCGCAGTCGGTCGTTGCTGTGTTACATTTGAACCCATCTTTGCAGTCGCTGATCAAAAAGTACCAACCCTTGTTTACGGATGACAGCAGCCAATGTGGGTTTTGCGATTGGATCGAGCACACCATCCCGCTAACTCGCCAACCGTATCGGCCCCATGGCCTTCGAAGGATACCAATTCATCTGGGGGCCGAGGTGAACAGGCAAGTGCAGGAAATGCTGGACGCGGGCGTGGTTGAGAAGGCACATAGCCCGTACAACGCTCCTGTGGTCTTAGTGAAGAAGACGAATAGGAAGTACCGATTCTGTGTCGACTTCCGAAGACTGAATGAAATTTCCTTGACTCGCTTCGTTCCAGTTCCATCAGTTGCTGACATTTTTGATCGGCTGCAGCAGTAGAGGATATTCACGGTCCTGGACTTGAGATCAGGATACTGGCAACTGGCAATAAAACAGGAAGATCGAGAGAAGACGGCGTTTACCGTTGGTGAGAAACAGTACCAGTTTAAGAGGATGCCCTTTGGATTATCAGGAGCCCGTTTACCTTCCGACGTCTAATGCTGCGATTGCTGAGTGAATTGGAAAACGTGGTTGTGTACGGGGATGATATCGTGGTGTATAGCCAATCAGAAGCGGAACCTATCCATCAGCTCGCCGCAGTTCTGGAACGCACTCAGCAGTCGGGACTTCGTATAAATGGACCAAAATCCCAGATCGGAAAGACCTGGGTCACCTTACTGGGCCACAAATTGAGACCAGACGAACTGAAACCGTTACCTGAGAAGATAATGACGATACAAGGCAGCCCAGTTTCCACCTCGAAACGCACTCTCGGTACATTCCCGGGCCGCGCCGGGTACTACAGCAAATTCGTCAAGGATTTTAACACCTTGGCCTCGCCCATGTACGAGCTATTGAAACAAGACAGGTAACTCACTTGGAATGCAGAAGCTCAACGAGCCTTTGATCAGATTCTACAGGAAATGGGAAGGCGGGAGTTGACCCTGAAATTGCCCATTGCGGGTGAGGTGTTCATGGTAGCCTTTCACGCCAGCGATGTCGGGATCGGTGCGGTGTTGAAACAAAACCATGGGACGATTGAGTAGGCCTGCCGAACTTTGACACCTGCGGAACGCAGATACTCAACCATAGAGAAAGTATGTCTCGCAATTGTCTGGGCGTTAGATAAATGGCGGCCATATCTCCTGGGTCAGCGATTTCACGTCAAAGCTGACCACAGACCGTTGGAGTGGATTAAGTCTGCCAAAGACCCCAGAGGAAAGCCGGCGAGATGGGCATTGCGCCCAAAAGAATTTGATTTCACGGTAAAACACGTGCCGGGGAGGGAAAATCAAACGGCGGATTTTTTGTCACGCATGATAGATGATGATGACCTGCCGAGCGTAGCTTTCGGTATTAACGGTATACTATGCGAGCAGTATCCAGAACGGTTGGTAACTGAGCAACGTAGTAACAGACTCCTGCACAAGTTGATCACTGCGCGATTAGCTGGTAAGACAAACTTCAACAAAAACCAACTCAAGCAACTGGGTCCGTTTGCAAAAGACCTAGGAAAGCTGCAAGTGAACGAAGCAGGGATCTTAATGTGGATACCAGGAGGTAGCAACACTTTGGTGCCCGTCATTCCAATGAAAATAAGACGGGATCTGGTAGTTTCTTGTCACGACATGGCGCACACAGGTTGTTCCAGGATATACGATCTGCCGAAACAACACGCGTATAGGCCGGGGATGAAAAGGGACGTTGAGAAGTGCGATCGGATTAGGGCGGAAATCCGGCTGTCATGCAGAGTCATCGACCGCTGGAACATGCTTCCGGAAAATGTTATAAGGGAATCTACGGTTAAGGGGGCTTGAGCGGCAACTTGACGATCTTGGGTGACAACACGAAACCTTTCCATTTTCCTGAGTAACTCGCATCTTCGTACTTCGATTTTCTTTTCTCTACTTTTCTTCACGTATTGGTATTATTTTCTAATTTAAGTGCACTTCCCTATTCTGTACCTTCGATTTCTCTACCTATCCTTTGCTTACTTCACGTGATTGAAACAGCAGGGACTGCTACGGCAGGAAACGTGGGCATTAACTGGTTGGCCAGGGTGCGATACGGGTGTTTCCGTTTTAGATCCATCAATAACTGAACACTTCATCAATTCCTGGCTCAATGATCCACTCAAGATGGAACACTCACGGGATTCTCCTTCGTTCCAGTCCCATCTGAACTGAACTGAACTAAACTACTGCGGACCGTGATTGTATTTACAGGTCTCTTACCGACCTCTGACTTCTGGAATCGGAACGTCAGCTACCAACGTTGGTGGTTCCCATATCCTTCGCCGAGGTGTCAGGTGGTTTTTAGCCACGTGAAGAACTAGAATATTATGGAACATTCGAAAACGACGCGCTAATCATTAATAATGGAATAATCGCTAAAATAGTGGATTGCCTAGGCAATTCTTACTTTCTTCCGGACATCTTCCCTCCGGAGATGTTGTCTGAGGTATATGACGAAAGCGTAGGATTGACTTGCAGCCTTCGGAACGTTGTTCTCTGTCTGTCGGTCGTCTCCTTGGCAAAAGTGCCCAAGAACTTTGTTCCGATGTCCGTGTTCTGGGTTCTTTGCTCGACTGTGCGCAGTCGTCCACTGCTACTTTCGATAATTTGAAACTTTCCACCAGTAAATCGAACGGGAGATCAGTAGGCCTTGCTTGTTCTGGTTGGCACAAGGTGGGCCGTAACTGGTTTATATGCCATGTCCAGATCTGTGCGCCCACCATCACGTCATATAGGACGTTTCCGCGCTTGCTTTTGACCGTCCCTAGGGTCCACTTCGCATAACCTTTCCGATAGTCACGTACTAGCACCCTCTGTCTAAGCGTAAAAGAGCGCTTCTTTGCTCCACGCCGCCGGTTAAAATCCTGTTCCGTTCTGCGGTTTCTTTCACCAACAGAGGACTCCGAGCGCGGTCGGATGGCGTCGAAAGGCATGCGGAGCTTCCGGTTTATCATCGCCTGTGCTGGAGAAACGCCTTCTGGCGATTGTGGATTCGGTGTTGCTCGGTAGAGGAAAAGGAACTGGTCAACCACTTCCTTTATACGTCCCTCTCCTTTTTATTTGTGGAGAACGCGCTTGAACGTATCGACAAACCTTTCCGCCTGGCCATTCGACCGTGGGTGAAACTCCGGCGAGCGAAGATGCTGGATGGCGCATTGCTTGTAAAACTCCGTAAAGGTTGCTGAAGTAAATTGTGTGCCATTGTCAGTGACAATTGTCCCAGGAGGGCCGAATCTGCTAAAGGTTTGGCGCAGTTTCGATACGGTGGCATTGGTGGTTGTGCTATCCTTAAGAAATACTTCAGGCCACTTGCTGTATGAGTTGACTATAAAAGGAAACTTCTACCGTTGATCGGTCTTGTAAAGTCGACATAGAAGCCGCACCATGGCTTAGTAACTTTTAACTATGGATAGAGGTCTGATTTTTGTGGCGCTTTCAAGACATCGGCGCACTTTTCGCAGCGTTTAGCTATTTCTTCTAGCTGTTTGTCCATGAAGGGCCAGTATACAAAAATGCGGGCAGGCGCCTTCATCCGGTTGATTACAGGATGCCCGGAGTGGAACTGGCGAATAACGCGCTCCTGAAGTGCCTTGGGGATGACCAATTTCCAAAAATAGTATGCAGTCATTTATACTAGAGAGCGTGTCTCTGCTGAAAGTACTGCTGTAACTCGGCAGGTGGATCTGAACGTGACCAACTTGTTTTGTGAAATTGTCTAACCTTCTTGAGTATTGGGTCCCGAAGTGTTTCGGTTCGTACAGCTTCTGTGGTAACTGGTAGACCGTGCGATGCATCAGTTACCAGAAAGTTACGTCAAGTTCAATCTCGACCGAGGCAATGATTGTGTCCTCATGTTCTTGCTGATGGGCATCAATTAGGCGTGACAGTGCATCCGCTTGGCCAATGGAAACTGTCGACTGGTATTGGATCTCGAAATCATAACGCATCAAGGTAAGAGCCCAACGTTGCAGCCGTTTGGCTGTGTAGGCCGGGATGCCATTTTTCGAACCAAATATAGCCAGCACGGGCTTGTGATCTGTCAGAAGCTTGAAGCGGCGGCCGTACAGTATTCCGTGGAATTTCTTGACCGCGTACACTATGGCCAATGCTTCTTTCTCAACCTGGCTGTAATTCCTCTCGGCCTTCGTAAGTGTTCTGGCAGCATGGGCGATTGCTTTTTGAGATCCATCGGTGTACATGTGTGAAATTACTGCACAAATCCAATGGCTTGATGCATCTGTGGTTTGGACAATCTGGAGGAATAAAAATGAGTCAAAAGCAAGTTTGAGAACAGCAGTGTCTTGACCCGTTCGAAGGCATTCTGGCATTCTGATGTTCAGTTCCAAGTTTGGCCTTTGACTAGTAGGTTGTTTAACGGGGCACGCAGACGGTACATCTCAGGCAAGAATGCACTGTAGTAGCTGAGGAGCCCACAAAAGGAACCCAAGTACTGTAGTTCTGTTGGTGGAGGCATTTTCTAATGGCTTCTATGTTTTCCGGATCTGGTCGACGTCCATCCTTTTCGAGGACAAAACCAAGGTATTTGATGAGCCGCGTGAAAAATGTGCACTTAGTTTCACGGATCCGGAAACCTTATGACTGTATACAACTAAGCACTTTCCAGATAGGTAGTTGACTTATCCGAACTGTCAGCTGACTGCGACGAACAAAAATACTCGCTACAATCCTTCTACTCATAAGTACTAAGCACTTTATTCAGGCGGTTAGATAGTTCTTCTGGTGTTCGACCCATCACTATGATAACATCCAGATATGCAGCGGTTCCAGAAACGCCCGCTAGCATGGTATCCGTCAACCATTGGAAAATGGCTGGCGCCGTTTTACACCAAATGGCAAACGGTTGTATTGGAATAGGCCACGATAAGTGTTGATCATCAACAAGTCCTTCGAGACTTCGTCAACCTCCACTTGAAAACAAGCATCGGCTAGAGAAGGCTTAACAAAGTACTTACCACCATTCAGCTTTACAACGATAGCTTCCGGTACAGGTAATGGGTACTGGTAGTCGTCCAGCGCGGCGTTGAGACCAGTTGAGAAATCAGTGCAGAGGCGTACCTTGCCATTTGCTTTCTTCACTGCTACAATAAGTGCGGCCCATGATGAGTAGTTGACGACTGTGATGACTCCGGCACGTTCCAGTCGAGCGAGTTCTTGTTCAACGGTTGAGATGGCTGCATATGGTATCGGTCTTTTAGCCTTGAACACTGGTTTACCACCTGGTCGCAAGTTCAGCGTTGCCTTGAATTTCTTGCAGTGGCCCAAGCCATCCAGAGACAGAGGCAAATCTCCACTTCAGGATGCTTATCATATCTTCGACAGACTTTGATGATGGGGCTGGACTTGCTCGAACTCGGTTTCAGATCTGATTCAAGGAACATCGAGGAGTTACAAATCTTCAATCAGTCGAGGCCAAGAAGGTTCAAATTCGGTCGGTCTGAAATGTAGCATGTTCCCGACTTTTTCACACCTTGCAAAGTAATCTTGCAAGTATGTTCGCCCACTGCGTTAAACACATCGCCGGATGCATTATGTGCAACTTTCTGAGACGACCATCTTCGGTTACATTAAGTGATTCCATATGCTCCTGGAAATAATCGTGATTTCCGAGGCCTTCTCAAATTGAAGTTTTATTGGGATCCCATTGATCAAAACACTGATAGATCGTCGTCTCGGTTTACAATCGCTTTGGAATGCGGCAACTACGGAGAGCGACTCGGCGCTATCCTTCCTAGAATTCCCCTTTCGAAAAGACTTCACTTTCTGCGACCAGACCTGACTACAGCAGCCCTCATTATGCCCGCGTTATGGTGCTTTTGACAAATATGGTGTGTGAAGGGACACAAGCGCGCAAAATGCCATTCGCCTCATGACCAGCATGCTGTGGGTGGTTTGTTCATAAACCTCTTGAAGGGTTTGCTTGGGTTGACGGCCCTGGCCTTTTCCACGAGTTGCATAGTATCTGGTGGTGCGGGACCATTTCGTTCGAACGGCGCAGTGTCGTGTTTTAGAATTAGCATCCGTTTGCATTCGCTTACCGTGGCCTTCATTGTCAGACCACGATCGTGATCCAGCTTAGCTAAAAGCCGCGTGCGGATCTCAGCATCACTGGGGGATCGTAGGGCGCTGACGAAAAGTAGACGCTTAAACCGATCGTCCGTGAAAGAACGTAATAGATTTGATTAGCACATCCTCGGCACAGGTTACAGTTGTACTTGTGTATAGAAGCCCTGGAACCGTTTCCAAAGAGATAATTGCCATTATTCGCTCCTAGTCCGCAAACAGGTGTTTGGTGATGGGCGACTTCAACCTCTCTGGGGTTTGCACGATAGCCAGCTGTTTGTGACGGTATGTTGTCTACACAAGGTGTAACTGCTTTGACCCTGAATGTTTGCTTAGGACATTAAGATTTTCATTTAAGTCCCCTTCTCTCCCTCTTATTATTCTTTATTTCATAGGTCATCATGGTTGTATGGCAGCGAACATCAGTTCAAATGGCTGATGTACTGCTGTTGTCGTTCCCGGAGGTTTACTGGGCAGGTCTTTCTTGCATCTCAGCGTCAGGCACATTCGGCGCTGATCTAATTGAGCTTACGCTCCAAGTATCGTTGCATCAGTTCGTTGACCTCCCCACTGGTTACATGGACACCCAAGTACCGTCTACCTTAGACCTTGTATTTGCCAAGCCACTCGATTTTGTTGGTGACATTACTTACGGGCCTCCACTGAATTCCAGTGATCATGTTTGTTTGCTCTTCAGGTGTACTCTGTCTAGATGCTACCAGAGTACTGTTGAGTCGCCCGAACATATGGCACGCGGACTATCAATCCATGAGAGCCAAGGCCTCGGGTTTCTATTGTGAGATCTCAAGCGATGATACTATCCAGGTTGCCTGGGATAAATTTAAGTCCTACCTCACAGAGGTCGCTGCTCCCTTCATCTCAGTCACAAGGAGGAGGCACGAGCACAGCCGCCTGGCATAGACTCCACTGGCAGGCAACTGCTCACTAAGGTTTAAATGTTGGCGGACTTACCAAGATGCTCCGTCAACCGATACCTATGATAGGCACCGTAAGACTAGAAATAGGTGTAAGCAACACCTAAGGGATGCTGGGCTCAATTTCGGGAAAGGGTTAGCAGACGAAGCTTCAGAGAATCCAAACAAGATTCTTCGCGCATATCAAAAGGCGTTGCGGTTCGAATACGTCAATTCCAGTGTTGATGCGTGATGACTGTGCTCATGCTCATACGGACAATGACAAGGCCCGTGTACTTAGTGGGCAATATGCGATAGCATTTGTAAGCGAAACATCTTTGACAGGCGTTGCGCCGGTTTGCAGGACCCCAGAGGGTTCAGAACTATCTGAAGACTGCACACTGGAGACTGCAGTTCGTAGGTTGTTACAAGGGCTGAACCCTTCTGAGGTCTCTGGGCCTGACTTAATGCACCCGAAACTGTTGCATGAGTTGGCTGCGGAACTAAGTGGACCGCTCGCTATTGTGTTTTAGAAATCGCTTGCCAGTTGTGCATTGCCTTCCGAATGGAAGGAAGCTGTCATCTGTCCCATCTTCAAACATGGGACGGCCTGTCTGCAAATTACAGGCCAGTTAGAATGACGAGTGTAGTAATCAAACTGCTCGAGAAACTGGTGAGAGATTCATTGGCCACACACTGGACGTGCTTTTCGTCGACGTTTTGAAGGAATTTGACAAGGTACCCCATTTGAGGCTCGCGCCAGAGCTGTCCTCCTACGGGGTATCTGGCCGCGCCCTTTATTGTGTGACTGCATTCTTGGAGGGTAGAGAACAGTGAGTACGGGTAGGCCGGGGCCTATCATTTAGGCAGTCTGTCCTCAGCGGCGTGCCGCAGGGCTCGGTCCTTGGACCGCTGTTGTACTCTATCTATGTAAATGACCTACCCGCGGAGCTTGAGGTACTATCGCTGCTCTTTGCTGATGACCTGAAGCTGTGGAACATTTTTGATGTTCCTTGGGGTTCCGAAGCTATTCAGCGAGCACTGGATAAGCTTTGTGACTGGTATACTTTATGGTTACTGCCCATAAATCAGGCAAAGTGCTCCGTTCTTCAAATTGGAGGAGGTTGTCCTCCTACGAAGTATGTGGTGGGTGGGGTCGAACTCCCCCATGTATCTAGTCAGGTTGACCTAGGCGTCGTAAACTCTTCGGCTTTACACTCCGGTGATAACTGGAAAAAGGCCACAAGCAGAGGTTTCCGCATGTTGTGGCTAATCCGACGTTCTTTCGGAGTCTTGACGGGCGGCATCTTTACAAGGCTGTTCTCGGCTTTCGTTCGGCTTCATCTGGAATACTGCGTCCAGGCTTGTCCGCCCTGCCTCGTCCGGGACAAAATGGAGCTAGAGAGGGTTTTACAAGTGGGTACTAGGTTAGTCAAGGAATTACGGGGACGGACGTACCCCGAGCGTCTACTTAGTTTGGGAATGCATTCAATGCACTACCGAAGGCTTAGAGGAGACCTAATCCTAACCTACCGTATCTTGACTGGGAAGGTTGGTACGGATTTATCTTGGCTATTCAGTCCCGCTAGATTGTCTGTTCTACGCGGTCATTCGTTGAAGCTGGACAAACCGCGGTCCGATCGGATTAGGGCGGAAATCCGGCTGTCACGCAGAGTCATCGACCGCTGGAACATGCTTCCGGAAAGTGTTATCAGGGAATCTACGGTTAAGGGGTTTGAGCGGCAACTTGACGATCTTGGGTGGCAACACGAAACCTTTCCATTTTCCTGAGTAACTCGCATCTTCGTACTTCGATTTTCTTTTCTCTACTTTTCTTCACGTATTGGTATTATTTTCTAATTTAAGTGCACTTCCCTATTCTGTACCTTCGATTTCTCTTCCTATCCTTTGCTTACTTCACGTGACTGCCACAGCAGGGACTGCTACGGCAGGAAACGTGGGCATTAACTGGTTGGCCAGGGTGCGATACGGGTGTTTCCATTTTAGATCCATCAATAACTGAGCACTTCATCAATTCCTGGCTCAATGATCCACTCAAGATGGAACACTCACGGGATTCTCCTATCGTTCCAGTCCCCATCTGAACTGAACTTACCGTCACAAACAGCTGGCTATCGTGCAAACCCCAGAGAGGTTAAAGTCGCCCATCACCAAACACTTATTTGCGGCCTGGGAGCGAATAATGGCAACTACCTCTTTGGACATGCTTCCAGGGCTTCTATACACAATTACAACTGTATATTACCTGGGAGCGTCTATCCTCCAGATCTCTTCAGCCGAAAGAGACTTGGGTATCATTACCCAGACAAGTCTTTCCGTATCCGCTTCCTGCCGGAAAGCAGCAGCTGCTGCTAACCGCATGGTGGGATTGCTGAAACGAGCCTTCGGTCAAATTGACCCCAGCAATTTCCGCCTCCTCCTTAACGCTTTTCTCCGACCCCACTTGGAGTTCGCTATTCAGGCTTGGAGCCCTTGGTTGTTGAAGGACCAACGCACACTCGAAGCCCCACAACGTCGAGCAACCAAACTGGTCCGAGGTCTCAAGCACCTAGATTATCCACAACGACTTCAGTGCCTGGGCCTCTACTCGCTTAAGTACCGACGTCTACGGGGCGACCTGATCCTCGTATTCATGATCTTATCCAACCCTGGACATCCCTGTCGCCACCTACTCACACTGCACCAATCGGGCTCCCACCTACGTGGCCACCCACTGAGGCTCACACATCAGCACAGTCGGCTGAACTGCAGACGACACTACTTCTCTTTGCGAATCCTGCCGACCGTGGAATGCTCTGCCGGCCGATTTAGTCTTGGCACCCACTGTGGCGGACTTTAAGGCCCGCTTGGACTGTCATCTGGCCGAGCTACACCGCGATATTCCCTAATTTAACTACATTCTACTGGATGGAATTTCTTTTCTTTTTTTTCTTCCACCTTCCTTTCCAAAGCCGTTTCGGAGGGCGTGGTGGGATGTCTCGCTTTGAGCCGGCGTGCATTCTGTTTAAATGCCACATAAGCCCGATGAAGATACGGCTAACACGCGAGTCCAACCCGCTATAAGGTTGCTTGGCCTTTCATTAAACCCGACCCAGTACTCTTTTTACCCTATGGGTCATGTAAAGCTCCAGCTTTTATTCCCATTAAATACAATGTTCCAATGTTCCAACCTGGGCCGAGGGTGTGCTATTCGCAGCCGACAGAGCTTCAACAGTTTTGCCGACTGAAATCGGCAAGTCTTCAAAACGTCATTCATTCATTGTTTATTGAGTAGTAGAGAGCAGAAGGGGGGTCCCGTGTCAGCTCCTTCGCTTCCCGATCTTCCAAGGATTGCAGGCGAGTTGGCTGTCATGGCTCAGGATGTAATATCAGCCCTGCAGGATCCTGGATTACTCAGTAGGAAGATGTCTAGCAAACGTACCGCGAGGCTAGAAATAGATGTAAACAACACTTAAGGAAAGCTCGGCTGGTGTACGAAAAGGAATTGGCTGACGGAGCTTCGGGAAATCCGAAGTTCTTCGCTTATGTTAAGAGACGCTGTGGTTCAACTTCGGTAACCCCAACTTTGATGAGGTCCGATGGAACTCGTGCGTATGCGGACTCAGATAAGGCTCGTGTACTTGGGGAACAGTATGCAGGGGCTTTTGTACGTGAGGTCGCGTTGACTAGCGTTGAACTTGTCCCCAGAGTACCTGATGGTTCTTATTTACCTGAGTTTACTGTGGTGAAAACGCAAGTCCTTAAACTGCTGCAAGAACTGAACCCTTCCAAAGCAGCTGGACCTGATTCAATTCACCCGAAGCTTCTGCATGAGTTTGTAGTGACCTGGAGATTCCCCTGTTTGGCTGCCGCATGCTGCGTAAAATATTACAAAATCACAAAATTATATTTCGATGTAAATAGCAAAATAGCCGCTCGCCTGTTTGAACGTTGCTCGCGTTTGTTTGAGTCAACATAGCATCCGCCTTCGAACGGCGCGACGCTCCTCGGCTCCGCAGCCATCTTTGGGGAGCTGGGCTCTAACCAAGGGCGGAATTTTGGTTACGGGCCGAGGTTAAATGGAACAGCATGTATCAATTAGGTAATGGCGAGCGTTAAGAAATAATTAATGAGGTTTCAATAATAAAATGGAATGCACTTAGTATATTTATAGGGAGGTAAATTTAAGTTAAGTAAATTTTGTACCGAGTTGGAGAAACCACTGACCGCTTATAAAAGGCCGTCGCAGTAGCCTGCTGAAATTTCTTCACATCCTGTTCCATGTCCGCAAATGTTCGCGATTATATAATTTCGCCAAACGATTAAACGAAGGAAGATCGTCCACCATGATGGCAACTTCCAACGACGCGCCGCGGCTCATAACTGCACTTCGTTAGCTACTTGAGCAACAACAGTGTTAAAATCTACAAACTTTAATATAACCACGTACCATAAATGCTCCTGAAACTCTTCAGTATACACCACACAACATCAATAAGCAACATAGTCCACATGTAGCATGGCGTACCAAACCACCCTCACCAAATTATCAACAAAGCACTTTGGTTAGAATCCCGGTCCGCCATCTTTGCTCTCCGCGCACGCGACCACACCTTTCCCTAGCTAGCTATCTTTCGGTGCCTTATTTTTAGCACTAGATAGCCTTTCGCCCACTTAATAAATTTTTCCTAGCGTTACCTTTGGTGTTCTCCACTCACCGGAGGTTGGCCTTATTTTCGCGTATTGGTTTTAAAGCGTACCGATCCCGCTTCGCGCTTTATTGGTGACCCCGACTTTGGGTCATTATCCGGTGAGTTTTCGCTAACCTTTTTTTTCAGATTTGGCCACATTTTTTCGCTCACCCGTCTGATTTTCACTTTTCATTTTCCGGTTTAATCTCGCTGGCTCGCTATTTTGCTCGCTATGGAAACTGATCGTGTAGATTCTGACGTTCAGATAGGCACAGTTACGCTTCCTATCGCACCTTTTCGCGAGACTAATCCTAAGTCTTGGTTTGGTCAGCTAGAATCGCAATTTTCTTTGCGTGGTATTAGGTCTGAAAAGACCAAGTTCCACCTTGTTGTTTCCGCGCTTCCGCTAAATGTCATCGATGACATTGATGACATTCTAGATCTTTCTGACGACCAAAAGACTTACGATGCAGTCAAGACAGCTGTTCTGAGAAGAACAGGCTTATCCGATCGACAACGAGTTACGAAACTCCTCAACGAAACCGATCTTGGCGATCTTAAGCCATCTCAGCTGCTTCGAAAAATGCAGAGCCTAGCTAAACCCTCTTCGATAGATGATTCTTTTCTTCGGGAAATGTGGTTGCAACGACTTCCGCGCGAGATGCTACACATCCTCTGCGCTAGTGAGGATGCACCTTTGTCCAAACTGGCCGATACAGCCGACCGAATTTGGGAGTCGTACGGCCAGGTTTCGCAGGTCCACACGAAACCGGACAACGATATCGCTACGCTTAAATCCCAGATGGCAACGTTGACTCGACAATTCGCAGACTTTTCGGCCTCCAGACATAACCGCTGTAAATGCTCTAGGAGCCGTTCGCGTTCACGTTCGAAGTCTCCTTCTCGATCACCGAATAGAAACGGTTACTGCTGGTACCACGAACGCTTCGGCCAGCAAGCTAAATCATGTCGCCCGCCCTGTTCCTTCAAACGACAGCAGCAGGGAAACGGGCGGACCAGCACGTAGGGGCGACGGACGTAGCTGGTCAACGCAGTCGCCTTTTCTTCGTCACCGATCGTAGAACCGGAGTTCGCTATCTCGTCGATACTGGCGCAGAAGTCAGCGTTCTCCCGCGTGATCCAAATGACCCGACCGAAAAGGTGACTAGCTCATTGCGCGCAGCTAACGGAACCATCATCCGCGTATATGGTCAACGCTCGCGCACGCTAAATCTCAGCCTCCGACGCGCTTTCAAATGGATATTCCTCGTTGCGGATGTTCAAACGCCTATCCTTGGTCTCGACTTCTTACGTCATTACGACCTACTCGTCGACGTTAAGCGACACCGTCTAGTCGACCGTCTTACGAATCTCGCAGTCATTGGGACTTTGACCGACACCGCGTCAATCAGTCCCGTGTACGCGACTCAACTTAGTTCACCCGTCGGGCAAACGCTGCTCGATAGTTTTCCGCAGGTCTTCCGTCCTGCCGTCCCGTTGCCTTCCGCAACCGACGCCGCGACACATCATATCGTTACGAAAGGTCCGCCTGTGTTCGCAAAAGCCAGGCGCATGACCCCCGACAAGCTCAAAATTGCTCGCTCCGAATTCGAGCACATGCTAGACCTAGGCATTATTCGCCCGTCTAAGAGCCCGTGGGCGTCGCCTCTACACATGGTGCCTAAAAAGTCAGGAGACTGGCGTCCATGTGGCGACTATCGCGCTCTTAATAACGCTACCGTCCCCGACCGCTATCCCATTCCGCACATTCAGGACATCACGGCTAGCCTACGTGGCGCCCGTGTGTTCTCGAAGATCGATCTGGTTCGCGCTTACCACCAGATCCCTGTAGCCGAGGATGACATTGCGAAAACCGCAGTCATCACGCCTTTCGGACTTTTCGAATTCTTGCGAATGCCCTTCGGTCTTCGTAACGCAGCTCAAACTTTTCAACGCTTCATAGACTCTGTCACCAGAGGTCTCGACTTTGTTTATCCTTATATAGACGACATCTTAGTAGCTAGTTCTTCCGAAGAACAGCACGCGAAGCACCTCAAGATGCTCTTCGAGAGGTTAGCTTCTAATGGCATTACTGTCAACGCTGACAAATGCATCTTTCAGCAACCATCCATCGATTTTCTTGGTCATCGAATTGACCAGCATGGCATACGGCCGCTCGAAGACCGAGTCAGTGCTATTAAGGACTTTCCCCTTCCGACTACTTTGGCCGCCATCCGCCGTTTTAGTGGGATGATTAACTACTACCGTCGATTTCTGCCACGTTGTGCCGACTTGCTCAGTCCATTGACCGACTTACTTCGTGGTCGCAAGAACGGCAATGTCGAATTGACGCCCGCTGCAACCGAAGCCTTCAGGGCCTGCAAAGAGGCCTTGGCCGAAGCCGTTATGCTTCACCATTTCGACCCGAAGGCTCCACTCAGCGTTGCAGTCGATGCATCGGACACCGCCATTGGCGCTGTCCTGCAGCAATTCACTGAGGGATGCTGGAAGCCACTCGCTTTCTACTCCCGACGCTTACAACCGGCAGAAGCCAAGTACAGCACGTTCAGCCGCGAACTGCTGGCAGTTTATTCTACCGTCCGACATTTTAGGCACGTCTTAGAAGGTAATTCGTTCGTTATCTTCACCGACCATAAGCCGCTTATTTACGCCTTTCGAAATCAATCAGCTCGACACTCACCACGTGAGGTTCGTCAGCTGGATTTCGTGGCTCAATTTTCTACTGACCTCCGACACATTTCTGGTCAGAATAACGTCGTTGCTGACGCCCTTTCGCGCGTCTCCGCAATCCACACCGCTGGCCAGGCAATCGACTTATCTGCCATGGCTACCGCGCAACTAACCGACACCGACTGTCAGAACGTCAAACAAGATTCTTCGCTACGAATCACACCGCATCCACTGCCGTCATCTGATGGCACAATCTTGTGCGATACTTCTACTGGACGACCTCGACCCGTCGTTCCAGAAACCTTCCGACGTCTAGTTTTTGACACCCTTCATAACATCGCTCATCCAGGCATCCGAGCCACGATCAAGCTCATATCCGAGAGATACGTTTGGCCCGGAATGCAATGCGATCTTAAGCGCTGGGCACGCGGATGTCTAACGTGTCAACAGGCCAAGATACAGCGGCACGTGTCCGCCCCGCTTGGTCGTTTTCCGCAAGTCTCAGCTCGCTTCGCCCATGTCCATCTCGACATAGTTGGACCCTTGGCACCATCCAGAGGAATGGTCTACATTTTGACCATGATCGACCGATACACCCGTTGGCCCGAGGCCGTACCTATACCCGACGTATCCGCGGACACCGTAACGCGCGCTTTCGTTGAGCGCTGGGTCGCTTCACATGGCTGTCCAGCCACAGTGACTACCGACCGCGGTCCGCAGTTCGAATCCTCGACTTTCAACGATCTTCTCAAAGTCCTCGGATGTCAACGCATCCGGACTACCGCCTATCACCCGCAATCCAACGGCATGGTGGAACGTTTCCACCGACAGCTGAAGGCCTCACTTAGTGCCGCTAATGCACTAAGCTGGACCGAAGCACTGCCCATGATACTACTTGGTATCCGATCAGCTCTTAAAGCTGATTTGCACACGTCCAGCGCCGAATTGGTATACGGACAACCTCTTCGACTACCTGGGGACTTCTTTTCTGAAAACCCTAGAACACCTCGCTACGACGCGAATTACGCTCGGCAGTTAGCCACGAGCATGCGCCATATTAAAGCAACCGACGTGCGAGAACAACGACGTAAATCGTTCGTTCCACAAGATCTACTGCATTGCACTTACGTTTTCCTTCGAGTCGATGGTCTACGCAGACCACTCGAACGACCCTACGAAGGTCCATTTAAGGTTCTTAAACGTAAGGACCGCGTATTCGTTATCGACCGCCACGGTAAACATGAAACCGTCTCTATCGACCGTCTCAAGGTTGCCCATGTGGAACCTGAGATCGACGATGACTCCTGTCCACCTTCGGACGAGTCAACGCAGCCCATGATCGACGATACGCCTACTTCCGATGCTGCGAAGCATTCTCCGACCAACTCTTCCGACTCAGTTCCTTACGTTTCTATCGAGCCGAAAGCGTCCTCATCCGACAAAACTGCTGGATCGACAACGCCTCCGACCGAACGTCCGAAATCGACTAGGTCAGGTAGGCGGGTTCATTGGCCAGCGCGACTAAAAGATTAGTCTTCTTTTCATTCTTCTTTTCCCGCTTCCTTTTTGCTTGTGGCCTAACCCGCCCAACAAAAACGATTTGAAAACCCAAAAAATTTGCAAAGCGTTTTGAAAACCCCAAAAACCGCAAAGACGTTTTGAAAACCCAAAAAAAGGAGAAAATCGTTTTGAAAACACAAAATGGTTCTCGCTTTATTTGCTTATCGCACTCGGTAAGTGCTATCGTTTTTCGTTAGCTCTGTCGCTCGCACCTGTTTGACACTCCGCGTCTCCGCTTCTTTTTCATATCCTCGACACGCGGACGTTCAACGACGATCGAACGTTACGTTTGCGGACACTACGTGCTCAAACATCGTGTGCTTTGACACTACGCACTCGAACGCTGCGAACATTTCCCCCATTTTGTGTTTTTGGCACCTGTAGGGAGGACACGGGTGGGAGCCCCCCTAGCGTCCGATCGCATTGGTTCTCCCCCAGCAGCTGCATCAGGTTTCACCGCCTGGTCTCGCAGAAGGCTGGCCGGCGACGGACAGTCCTCACGTAGATCGAAGGGTCACCTACGGTTCCCTTCTAAGAGGGGGGCTGTGTAGTGACCTGGAGATTCCCCTGTTTGGCTGCCGCATGCTGCGTAAAATATTACAAAATCACAAAATTATATTTTCTCGATGTACATAGCAAAATAGCCGCTCGCCTGTTTGAACGTTGCTCGCGTTTGTTTGAGTCAACATAGCATCCGCCTTCGAACGGCGCGACGCTCCTCGGCTCCGCAGCCATCTTTGCTCTCCGCGCACGCGACCACACCTTTCCCTAGCTAGCTATCTTTCGGTGCCTTATTTTTAGCACTAGATAGCCTTTCGCCCACTTAATAAATTTTTCCTAGCGTTACCTTTGGTGTTCTCCACTCACCGGAGGTTGGCCTTATTTTCGCGTATTGGTTTTAAAGCGTACCGATCCCGCTTCGCGCTTTAAGTTGGCGAGGGAACTAAGTGGACCGCTGACGATGGTGTTTCAGAAATCACTTGTACATTACCTTCCGAATGGAAGGAGGCTGTCATCTGTCCTATCTTCAAAAATGGCGACAGGAGTCTGTCAGCCAATTATAGGCCAGTTAGTCTGACTAGCGTCGTGGTCAAACTGCTTGAAAAGCTGGTGAGGGATTCGTTGGAATGTCACCTGAATAGATTTAATCTGCTCAGTAGTGTACAACATGGATTCCGGAAGGGATTTTCGTGTTTGACGAATTTGTTGGTTGCTCGTGAAGCTTGGGCCGAGGCAGTGGACAATGGCCACGTGGTGGATGTGCTTTTCGTAGACTTCTCGAAAGCATTTGATAAGGTACCCCACTTGAGGCTATCACATAAGCTGAGGTCCTACGGCGTATCTGGCCGCGCCCTTCACTGGGTATCTGCGTTTTTGCAGGGAAGAGAGCAGTGTGTACGTGTGGGTCGCAGCTTATCCTTTAAGCAAGCGGTCCTTAGCGGTGTCCCACAGGGCTCGGTCCTTGGACCGATGCTGTTCTCCATCTACGTAAACGATCTCCCTGGAGAGCTTGGGGTATCATCCCTATTGTTTGCTGATGACCTTAAGCTATGGAATGTTGTAAATGTTCCTGGGGGTTCTGAGGCCATACAGCATGCACTGGACAGACTCTGGGACTGGTCTACTTTGTGGCTACTGCCCATAAATCAGGCTAAGTGTTCCGTCCTTCGTATAGGAGCAACTTTCCCGCCTTCGAGCTACGTACTCGGTGGGGTCGAACTCCCCTTGTCTCCAACCAGATAGACCTAGGTGTCGTTCATTCCTCGTCTTTGCATTCTGGTGACAACTGGAAGAAGGCCGCTAGTAGGGGTTTCAGAATGTTATGGTTAATACGCCGTTCTTTCGGGGTCTTAACTGCCGACATATTTGTGAAGCTGTTCTCAGCTTTCGTTCGGCCCCATCTGGAATACTGCTTCCAGGCTTGCGCGCCCTGCCTTGTTCGGGACAAAATGGAGCTTGAGAGGGTTTTGAGAGTAGGTACCAAATTGGTCGAGGGGTTACGGGGGCAATCGTACCCCGAGCGTCTACTTAGCTTGGGTATGTATTCAATGCACTACCGACGGCTTCGAGGAGACCTAATCCTTACTTACCGCATTTTAACAGGGAAGGTTGGACCGGACTTGCGCTGGCTATTTAGCCCGGCTAGGTTGCCTTGTCTTCGCGGTCATCCCATGAAGCTACACAAGCCGCGTTCTGACCGGATCAGGGCGGAAACTCGGTTATCGCGTAGAGTTATCGAGCGCTGGAACTCGCTTCCAGAAAATGTAGTCAGTGAACCTACGGTTAAGGGTTTCGAGCGTCAGTTAGACGCTCTTGGGTGGCAACACGAAACCTTTCCCTTCTCCTGACCATATCCATCTTCAAACTTTCAGTTCTTATTCTGTCATTATCTTCACTCTTTGGTGTTATCCTTCATTTTAATGACTCATTCCCCTTTATCTTCCATTTACTTTCTACTTCTTTCTTACTTCACGTAACCTACACAGCGCGGACTGCTAGTGCAGGGAACGTGGGCAGTAATTGGTTGATCAGGGTGTGTTTCGGGTGTTTCGTTTTAGATCTATCAAGAACTAACACCTTATCATTTCCTGGCTCAACGATTTGCTCAAGAAGGAACACTCAAGGGATTTTCCTGTCGTTCCAGTCCATCTGAATCTGAAACGTTTGAAACTCGCTTCTGATTGCGCATTGACAATCGGGTCCGGCAGTCGGTTCCATTCATTAATTACTCGAGTAGAGAGAGCAACATCTGAGCTCACATAAAGTGCGACGCCATTTCCCTGCCGGCCCGCGGGGTAATCACATATAAACAGTGCGTAGCCAGATAGATGTACTTCACCACCGGTGATGTCCTGAGACAGCTACGTTTCAGTGTATGCGAGTATGTCGGGATGAGACCCATCTGCAACGAAACCTAACTCATACACCTTATTCTTTAGCCTGCGCACATTGCTTATCACTATCTGAAGGTATTCGTTAGGTCCAAATCTGGGTCGTGCGCAACCAGGACTGGCACTGGTAGGGCGGAAAAATGCCGCCGGATGACCACCCGAAAACCCACTAACTGGAGATCTTGTTCACCGGCCGCTTGCATGCTTTTGAGGTTCTTGATGGCCTCTTTTAGCTTCAGCCCATCGGCCATCGGAAGGTCCCGCTGAACACTGATATTAGTACCTTTCTGCTCAAAAGCAAACCGCATGAGTGTTGCTTTCTTTTCTGGGGTAGAGTAGTAGTCGTCGTAGTAGTAGTCGGCCGCGAAGTAGCCGCGGTCGAGGTTTTGGTGCATTAACTGGGACGTTCCCCAGTCTAATCAGCTTCCTGACAGCAACGCCTGGAAAACCAGGCAGAAGTAGCTTCGTTACGCACATTTTAATCAACATGCGATCAGCAGGAAGGACAGCAGTGTATTCAGCCGCGTTAAGGAATATAGCGCTACTATCCGTGAATCACCATGACGGGGTGTATTAACCCCATAGGTCTTCGATTTGACATCTGGGGCAGGTGGCTTCGCCACTGGTGATAGGACTGTCCTTATCCTCTCCGAGGATGTAGCAACTGCAGCGTGTTTTTCGCTCCATTGTCCATGACTTTTTTCAGGTCATCGAGTCCACTGAAAGGCTTTATGGCAGATTTGGTCTGCTTTTTCTTTTTGATAACGAGAGCAGGATTCCGTGACGCTTTGATCTGAGTCAAGCAAACTGTCAGGAGCTGCCTTCTCGGTCTGAACCGAAATATCCGGCACCCTCTACTAACAAGTAGTGCGTGTGGGAATCCTCGCCTTTGCACAGCCGTCAGACGGTTTGACAAGCAACGACACTTGGCTTGTTTCCCGTACCGAGACAACTACAACTTCTTGCTTAACAGAGAGATTACGGGTTTTCTAGGCTCTTTACTTTACTTTAATGGACCGTTGAACCTGTAGTGGTTATTAGTATTTCACATTTTGTCTTTCCTATCATCAATTTTATCATGGCATCCTTCGTACAGTTTTTTGAATTAATGATTACAATACAAAACCTTTTGCCAACCTGAAGCGAAATGCCAAAACGGGTGGTGGATTCCCCGCTCTATCCTCAAGTTCAAGTTCAGTTGGGACCGGAACGATAGGATAATCCCGTGAATGTTCCTTCTTTTGCGTATCGTCGGATCGGAAATTGACAGGTCTGTTTGAGATGTTGGAAAGCCTAAAACAAAGACCGCATCACACCCTGTCCAATCAATTACTGCCCACATTTCCCTGCCAGGCCGATTTATGTGAAGTAAAAGAGTGAAGGGTAAGCTAAGAAAACAAGAGGAGGAATGTCAGCTAAATAATGATAATACCAAGGTGAGAAGGAAATTTCAAACAAGGAAGGGAAAGTTGAAGATACAAGTCGGTTAGGAGAAGGGGGTTTGGTATTGCCACCCAAGAGCATCTGACGTTCGAAACCCTCTATCGTAGACTCCCTAACCACGTGCGCCCGAAGCGAGTTCCAATGTTCAATAACTCGACACGACAAGCGAGTTTCCGTCCTTACCCGGTCAGAACGCTATTTGTGCAGCTTCAACGAGTGACCTCGGAGACCAGGCAGCTTGGCGGGAATAAATAGCCATGCCAAGTCCGGACCGATCTTACTCGTTAAGAACCGGTAAGTGAGGATCAAGTCTCCTCTAATTCTGCGGTAGTGCATTGAGTATATACCCAAGCTAAGCAAACGTTCGGGATACGTTTGCCCCCGTAATCCTTGCACTAACCTTGTACCCACTCGCAAAACCCTCTCCAGTTCCATTTTGTCCCTTACAAGACAAGGTGGACAAGCCTGGATACAGTACTCTAAGTGAGGTCGCACAAAAGCTGAGAACAGCTTCACAAAATTATTGGCCGTTAGTACACCGAAGGAGCGGCGAATAAACCACATCATACGGAACCCTCTACAAGCAGCCTTCCTCCAATTTTCCCCAGAGTGAAGCAATGAGATATGGACGATACCTAGATCAACCTGCTGAATGACAACAGGGAGATCACTTCTATCAACTACATAGCGCGTGGGGGTCTAGCACCTCCAATGCGGAGGACAGAACATTTCGCCGGATTTATGGGCACCAACCATAAGGTTGACCAATCCCAGAGGTATTCAAGGCATTCTGAAGTGTCTCAGAGCCACCAGGGATATCCACAATATTCCAGAGCTTGAGGTCATCAGCAAACAATAGCGACGGTACTCCAAGCTCCTGGGGTAGGTCATTGACATAAATTGCGAAAAGCAACGGCCCTAGAACCGAGCCCTGCGGAACGCCACTAAGAACAGCTTGTCTAAGCGAAAGGCTACGCTCCACGCGTACACACTGTTCTCTGCCCTCTAGGAAAGCAGAAACCCATTTAAGGGCGGCTCCAGATATCCCATACGATCTCAACTTCAATGAGAGTCGTTGATGTGGGACAGTATCAAAGGCTTTCGAGAAGTCGACGAAAAGCACATCGATGGCGTGACCGTTGTCTACTGCCTCAGCCCAGCTTTCACGAGCTACAAGTAAATTTATCAGACATGAAAATCCCTTACGGAATCCGTGCTGGGTCGCACTGAGAAGGTTAAACTTAGTCAGGTGATTCTCCACCGAATCCCTGACCAATTTTTCAAACAACTTAACTACTACACTTGTTAAGCTGACAGGCCGGTAGTTCGCGGGCAGAACTCTGTCCCCGCCCTTAAAAATCGGACAGATGATTGCCTTCTTCCATTCCGAAGGTAAGGCACACCTGTCGAGTGATATTGTAAACATGCATGTCAGAGGGCCACTTAGCTCAGCGGCCAATTCATGCATCAGCTTCGGATGAATTGAATCAGGGCCAGAAGCTTTGGAAGGATTGAGCCCTTGCAACAGCCCGAAGACTTGTGTCTCCGTTATGCTGATTTCAGTTAGGCGAGAATCCTCCGGAACTTTTGTGACCAGCTCAACCTGAGGTAGAGAGGCCTCATGAGAAAAGACAGCAGTGTACTGTTCGCTAAGTATACAGGCATTATCATAGTCGGTATGCCCATGGGTCCCGTCCGCTCGTAGTAAAGCCGGTATAGACGAGTTTGTGCCGCTACGTCTCTTTACGTAAGCAAAGAACTTTGGATTTGTTACGGCTGCGTTAGCCAAATCCTCCTCGTACTGAAGACGAAGAGTTCTGAGATGATGCTTACATTTATTTCTAACCGCTCGATAGCTTTCTTAGGTGCTGGTTGATGAAGCCGCTTGGTAAGTTTGCCAGCACTTAGAGCGCTTCCTGATCTATCCATGGAGGCTGCGCCCGTGTCACCCTTCTCTTAGTGAGTGGGATGTGGGGAGCAGAGATCTCTGTGAGGTGTGCCTTAAATTTCTCCCAGGCTGTCTCAACGGTGTCAGCCACGGTGATCGCATAACGCAAAACTGAAGCGTTGTGTCGCATTGCGTTTAAGTCTGTCCGCCAAATATTTGGACATGCCTCAGCGGTAGCTTGACGACACTTAGTTAGAGCACATCGAAAGGATATGCAGACATGGTCACTGGATCCTAGAGGACAGTCGTAGGTAACATCACTTACGAAATCGTGTGATTTCGCAAAAATGAGATCCAAGTTAGACGGAATTTGGTTGCGCATATATCTAGTCGGGAGGTTGTTATGGGGACCCAACGTCCCTATAATTATTAAAGGCTGAAATTACGGAAGGCTGAAAACCTGATTCACTCGAGTGCACATGTACTCAGACCAGACAAAACGCACACGTTTCAGTCAGCCTTCCAACTCGTGTAACATGCACTTTGTTTAGCCTTTGCAACCAGAAACAGTCTTGTTTCCAACCAAACACGCATTGTTGTATCCAAGCAACATTCATTTTTCCGGACAACTCTCGCCAAACTTCCAACATTTCTGCTCAGTTACGGACTTTGCACACTTACACAAAACCATGTTTCTTGTTTCCAGGGTTTGCGTAAGCAAACCCTTCCAAGGAAAAACCCCCCTTCATCACCGTTTCGTGATATAAAAATGAGGCTGTAGAACGCTAGAATCGCCTTAGCTTTGGCCAGTAAAACGCCTGTGGCAAAGGCCTGTTTTGTTCTTGCTTCAGTCTTGGGTTGGGAAAATCGTGCGTAGAAACTTTGCGTTCGGTCTAGGAACCTGTTCGACTCGCGTGAATTAATCTTTCGCGGCTAAGTTCCGAGAACCCACAGATTTCGAGATTGTCAGTTACCGTGCCGTGCGAGAAATAATTCTGAGTCTCGTTCGTTCATCCGTCTAGGAGAGTTGGCATCACATTGTTAGAACCTGACGTATTCAAGAGGCAGTATTCAACAGAGGTCCACGAACTGATGCAAAGGCAGTTGCAATGTTAGCTCAAAGAGATCCGAACCGAAAGTGCCCACCGCCGAACTGCAAGATAGATCAGCCCAGCAGACTTCAGGGAGGTTGAGGTCACCCAGTATTAGACACCTATTGGCAACCTGAGTACGAATAAATTCAATAACCTCCCTGGAGATACTTCCGGGACTTCGATATACTACTACAACTGTAAACTGAGCAGAGGAAGTGCACACAATAGTCGAGAGGGCTTCAACAGTTTGATCCGGCGACTGGAACACAGGTCCTCAACACATCGAGTTTACAACTCACATAAAGAGTGACGCCTCCACTTTGGCGGCCAACGGAGCGATCGCATCTAAGCAGTGCGTAGTCAGACAAACATACTTCACCGTCTGTGATATCCGGGGACAGCCACGTTTCGGTGATAGCAAGTATGTCGGGACGAGATTTGTCTACAAGTAGACCCACCTCGTGTACCTTGTTCCTTAGGCTACGCACATTACTAAGCACTACCCGAATGAACTCGGCACGACCAGCCTTGGGTCGTACGCTACCAGGAGAGGTTCTGGTAGGGCAGAATTTGACTTCCGGCTGACCACCTGGAAACCCACAAGACGAAGGCCTTACTCACCAGCCGCCCGCCTGCGCTTGAGGCTTTTGATGGCTTCCTTTAACTTCAGTCGATCTGCCAGTGGGAGGTCCGGCTGAACGCTGACATTACTACCCTTAAGTTTGAATGCAAAGCGCATTATCGCTTTGCGTTCCTCCGTGGTTGAGGGAACTAGACGAAGTAGTCGGGGTAGCGGATTTGGCGTGTCTACAGGGGTGTTCCACAACCTGGTTAGTTTCCTGATGGTGACACCGGGGAAACCAGGTGGAAGCATCTTGTTGACGCAGAGCTTGAACCACTGGAGGCCATCCAGCATGCGGTGCTTTGGAAGAGCTGCCGCGGACTCAGCAACGTTACAAAAGATAACGCTACTATCAGTAAAAGAATCACCTCGACGAGGCGTATTCACTCCACGCGTCTTCTACGCGACCTCAGTTTCGACCGGTACCTTCTAAGGAAGGTACCGTTCTCTACGCGATGATGAAAAAGCAAACCTACCGGATGCGCAATATTCCTCGGTCTACGCAGTGGAATCTCCGCTGTTCAACAACTGTTAGCCTACCCACTACTGCTCTCTGTACCAAGTTGAAATTAACCCCGAGGTAGTCACTAAGCTACTCAAACTGGATCCGAACTCCCCAGGCCAGGATGAATTGCATCCCAGCTTCCACAAAACGATAGCTGAGTTCGTCGCCGCCCCTCTCTGCCAAGTATTTTGGCCATCCCTCGAAGTCGGCTGCCTACCCACAGGCTGGAAAGCAGATACCGTCCTGCCCAAATACCAGGGGCGAAACCAACAAGACCCAGCGAACTACTGGCCAATATGTCTGACACCAGTCATATGCAAAATCATAGAACGTATAGTCAAGTGCGCCCTCCGGCTACACTGTGTGAACCTAAACATCATCTCACCCGCTCAACCTGGCTTCCGGAGAGCACGCTCATGCGTCTCTAACTTAATCATCGTCAGGGAAACATGGACAGAAGCCACAGATGTGCGAAAACAGGTTGACGTAATACTCATTGACTTCAGTAAAGCCTTTGATAAAGTTCCACACATACGACTGATACATAAGCTCTAGGGAATCGGCAATACAGGAAATCTCTCCTGGATTTCCGATTTCTTAAGAGGTTGGACAATGCGCGTAAAAGTGAACCAATCCATCTCTGATCATGTGCCTATGATTAGTGGCGTTCCCCAAGGATCAATACTTGGACCAGAACTTTTCAAACTGTACATTAACGATTTGCCGACTGCTTGATCTACGCCGATGACCTCAAGCTATGGTCTACAGTATCCAGCCTTGAGGATGCGAACAGATTACATAGGGTTCTAGACCAGCTACACAACTGCTCCATCAAGTGGGAAGTGCCAATAAACCGAGATAACCGCGCTGTTCTCCCAATGGGTAGCACTGAGCCGTACGGTACATACCACATTGATGGGTTTCTCCTCAGGAATACCACTCACGAGCGAAATCTCGGGGTTATCTTGGCTTCTGACCTTAGAACGACGCAGGACATGTTGATGATGGCTGCTGGAAGGAGACTAGTGGGCACCTTTAGAAGATCATTCTCTCGAATGACTCCTGAGATTTTTCGACCATTGTTCGAACTAGCTGAGTTTGTTCCCTAAATAGCCGTATCGAGTGTTTCCTTATCTGGTCACGCTCTACGGGGGAGTTATGTAGTGGTTAATAATATTTCACATTTTGTCTTTCCTATCATCAATTTTATCACGACATCCCCTGTACTGTTTGTTTGAGTTAACGATTACAGTAGACTTCTTCGTTTCCCGCGCTGCGTCGTGCTGATTTTTAGCTGTACTGCTTCTGCGTGTGTACGGTGCCGTTCAGTCTGCTTGCGAATCAGATATTAGACGCGGAATTACTGTCGAACGTCTATTTTCATCGTGCTCGATGTGTGTCAGGTATAGCGCAATCTACGATTCGAACTCAACTGTGAGTATACCGTGAGTTGACTCTTTCCGAAAGTTTTTGCGGTTATTAAGGGACGGAAACCTTCCTACTATTCATTCGATCACTATAAACCAGCAGTTCGGCGTCGATCAGGGTAGCTTTAGATACGACGTCCAAAGCAGCTTCATTTTTGTGGTTCACAGGCATCTGGACGGATGACACAATGGTTGATGACACAAGTTGATCTCGTGTAAACGATGAAATCGTTGTTGGAGACCGGAAGCGTCGTCAGGAGCAGATCAATCTTAAGATGAAGATCTGAGAACATCGAGAAAAAACGCTCTACATTTCGCAGCCGAGTGTCAAGAGATTCTTTTCTTGTACGGAAGGCCGCGCGGACTTGACGACGGCTGCACCAATTGGCACAACTGAAAAGCAACTTTTCCCTGGAGGCCAGCGCTGCGTACTACTCGGTATTCAAGTCTGTGCAAAGTTGGTGGCTCCGTCGGTTGCAGACATCGCACTGGATGCCGTCGGAATCGTCAGTTACTGGTATATTGCAGCTTGAACTGCCATAAAGTGCGATAGCCTCAGATTCCAAGCCACCTGGAACAACAGCTTCGGTGCATTGCGTGACCGATACAGTGGAAAACGGAGGGGAATAATAGCACGTATACAATAGTAAAACGACCTCAATAAAAAGGCAAAAGCAGGGTGCAAAACGGGATTAAAACTGGGAACAACGGGAAAAATTACTAGTAAGCGCCAAAGACGCTTTGACCAAAACCACCTTAATCGATCCAAGATATTTTGGATCAGAGGAAATTGGACAATAGTCAAATTCCGTTTCAAGTGTTTATTCAATCACTATTTTCCACAATATTGTAGCTAAAAATCTCGATTAGGATGGCACTCCAAAAAGTCAAGTTACCGCGCAGTACTCAGAGACAGGGACGATCTGTTCGATGAGCGACATCAGCTTGGAGTAAAGAAGATTCCACGCATCATCAACATTGAGGTGCCCAGAGCTACTCCAATCCACAACGCTTGCAGCCGTTTTCAAACGATGCGCATCTACACGCCAGAAATTTCGACGCTCGGTACATTGGCTGTGGACAACGAAGCGACGAGTCCACTGGAAAGAAACAGCACATTGTTCACTTCTGCCAATGGGCTCGATAACAATTAGGTTTGTGATGTCTGATTGCGCTGAGGAACGCACAAGGTCTAGGATGTGCGGCGTCTGATCTGGGAAAATACGATTTGGCGCCATGGCATGTTGAAAAAGGCTGCAGTCCAGCACGGTTTGGAGTAAGGCGGCATCGAAGTGGTCGAATGAACGATCACAATGAAGAAAATTCCAAACGATATTTGGTGCATTGAAATCCCCTACGATAAGATAGTCCTTGCCTCCGCCGTACGCCCTGATGGAGTCCAACAAACTAGCTCCGTAGCCTGGTGACGTCCTGTAGGCGACACCGATTAAGATGTTCAACATCTTTCTCGCTATCATGACAGTAAAGTAAGAAAGATCTGCATCCGTCATGCATTCGGCACCAGAGGGCTTCAAAATTGTTCTCATGGTCACTAATAGCTTCGACCACATGAGCTTTGAGATCCGCCTTCCAATAGAGCATTATGCCACCACCAGCCCTTCCGCCGTGGTGATCGGACTGGGTGAGGTGTTATCCAGGGATATGCACTTTCGAGTCTGTGATTTATGGGAATAACCACTTTTCAGCGAAGGTCATCAGGTCTGGATGAGTCTCTGAGGTAAGCAAATGAATCTCTTCCAGCTTGTTACTCAGATTTCGAACATAGGCGGATAACACGCGCAGTCCGCTCTTATTGTTTACTGTCCGGGGATGACGAGAATGGGCCTCCAACGGGCTTTCGGAGTCCTCCGAACTACTCGAAAACCCGCTGTATGGAGGTCTGTTTCACCAATTCCTCGTCTAGCACGTAGCTCTTCTACAGCGTTTTTCATTTTGATTCCATCCTCCGGAGAGAGGTCACGAAGTACGTAAAATGGCTCACCTTTGAGGCGCGAGGTCCATCGCAGGATGCGTCGGCATTCCTCCTCACTCCAGCAAACGATTTTGAGGGGACGAATCTTCGAAGTATCCTCTTGTTTTTTTCACCAAGACGGAAGGCAGATACAATATTGATCCTCTGCTCGCCTTCATCAGCAACGAGATCAACCCCTTAGACAGTGTTTGGTCATATAGTATTCTTTCCGCGAGGGTTGCTCTTTCCGATTCCGCTGCGTTCATGACGATGTGACAACGGTCGCGAGATGGCTGGGTGCGTTTAGGAACTTGTGGCTTGCTAAGGGACGGATTTTCCTTGACCGCTTTTTCCAGCTCGGATAGTCTGTCGAGAACTAGCTTCCTTTGGAACTAAGAAGATGATAGTCTAGATTTGGGTTTTTCGATGGCCTTAGGCCTAGTCTTGGCGCCACTTGTAGCTGGGCTTTTTCTAATAGGGACGGGGACCGCGGTTTCCCTCACAATCGCCACATAAGACCTTGTTGTGGGCTCAATGGGCAGTACCTGTGTGGATGGATCCGAATGAGTAGTGAACGGGGTTCAGCTTCGCTTGGCTATGGGGGTGATCAAACAAGAGGTATATGATGATGGGGAGCACGGTGGAGCAGATGAATCGCTAATAGCGTCAGGCTCCGTCGGAGAAGAAGTATCAAGGCTCCACGTAGATAGTCCGGCGAGAAGACGCTTGCTATTCAGTGAAGCACGACAGTTGTCGTAAAAGAAATTAATGGCTGGCAAGGTGAATCCCTGCAAGAGCACATATTGATCAGGACAGGTGCTGCAGCAGGCAATGTTCATCCACCCGTCACATTCAGAGCACTGCACTGCTTTTGAATGAGTAGTGACACCTTTCATACAGCACGAGCATTTGGACGCCAAAGAAGATGAAGTCCGAATATTCACTAAATGATTCTCCAAAAATGATCTCGATTCTCTTTTCTTCGTTTAGAAGACCTCAGTGAAACGGAACACTCAAGATATCCGTTCTTACTAGTTGGTTGTCCATCGGTGTCTTCGCAGTTTGTCTCACATCTGGTGAGAACACCGAGTGAGCAACGAGCGAGCCTTGTTTATGGCACAAAAAGGAACTGAACCGCTCAGCACCGTCATTTCACGCACCAGGCTCCGATGGCTCGGCCATGTGTTACGCATGCCAGCCCACCGGCTCCCGCGACTTGCGTTGTTTTCTCGCCGGGGTGTGGATGGAAGCAGAGGTGAGATTGCCAAGCGATGCCATCCCTTTAGCCTCCCCCTCCATCTGCGATCTTATTTCGTAGGGTAAAACGTAATTAAATTTTTGTTTTTGCCTAGTAGCCGGCTAGTAGCTTACCGGAACGATGCGTATCCGTTGCTGGTAGCTCAGCTGGCATTCAACTGTCGTATTTATTTTTCCTTTATGTATTGTATGCATGTATGTATTTCCTTTATGTATTGCGGTACAATAGCGGAGGTGTTTTACCATCTCTAGCTGGCATGTATGATGATGATGATGTGAGATGATGATGATGACTTAGTCGAGAGGAATGAAGGCCCTCACTTCGGAGCTGGCCTCGGTTAGAGCGTCAGCTCCCTGGTTGAGGTCCAAAAGACGATGAATAGGTTTGGCTAGATACACTTGCTGACATGGCTAGGAGCCGACCTCAATGGCGTTCCTGCTATGAGTTTCTTTGTCCCTCCCCATCCCTTTTAGCCTCCCCCTCCAACCAGGATCTCAGTTCGTAGCATAATATAATTTTACATAATACTTTTTTGTTGACTAATAGCCGGCTGGTAGCTTGCCGGAACGACGCCCATCAGTTGCTGGTAGCTGAGCTGGCATGCAGCTGTCGCTGTATTTTATTTTTTTATATTTTTATGTATTGCGGCACAGTAGCTGAGGTGTTTTACACCTCTAGCTAACGTGTGTAGTGATGATGATGATGATGGTTGTCCAGCTGCCTACGTTCGCCCTTTGCTTTCCATTGCAGGTCCCCTGGCCTATTGCGACCTCCATCTGGTGATGAATACGAAGGAACCTACCAGCCTGAGCAGGATGGATATTACGTATTTGGCGACCCTGCCAGCGGAACTGATTTGTGCACTCATAGAAAAGTTAGTGCACAAAACGATCGAAACGCGCTTAAGGTGGCGAATGCCAAACCAGTGAACCGTTCACCTGCGAGCGATCGGTAACAATCAGCCCCGTTGTGCTTACTTCTTTTGATCTATGCATGCAAATACGTACTATCGCTGTTTTGAATCCAACTCCGCCGGAGAAGTACGGTTCTGAAGTCGATTATGACTACTGAGAGCGACAAGCGCGCTGGTACCTGAGTCGGTTTCCGGACCACGAAAAGGTACTAGTACTGCTCAGTCTCCTAGGGCCCGAGGCACTATCGCCGTTGAAGATGTTGTTGATATGGTCGATGAGAGTACTTTCACCCGACTTAAGGGAGCCATACTGCCTCCGTTGCATGAGTGGGAATAAGGGCGGTTGTTTCACTAACGAATGCGAAAGGTTGGGGGACGATTTTCCACATTCGTGGCGGTGTTGCAGAAACTCTTAGCAGCCGCATACCCCAGTGACAGCCAAGCATGTCTTGAGCAGAAAATCCTCACACAAGCTCTGCAACGGACGAGAGACCCTGATGTCTGGCGTGAATTTCTGGAGAGGCCGCCAACCGGATTGGAAGAATGTAGTATGTTGCATTTCTTGTGCCATATTGCTCTCACTATTTTTCGTAGTATTAATCACATGCATCTTTTTGCCTCTAGCCGATACTCGTATTCTGTCAGATGATTAAAGTCTAATCTACGGGCCCTTTGCCTCCTCGCTCAACCGTCCTACGTTGTGTCCGAGTTTTTATTTACTACACTTTAATCATCTGACAAAGTGACAATGGAACGCTTCCTTCGACCGGAACGTTTCGCCGCCGATCCTAACTCACTAGATGCTTTCGACGCTTGGACCTATTGGCTTCGTACTTTGAGCAATTTCCTGGACTCAATTAACGGCCTCTGTCCTGACAAACTGAAGATACTGATTAACTATCTTGCCCCGTCTGTTTGTCGCCACATTCCTGATTGCCAGGAATGTGACCTTGCCATTGCCAAACTGAAATCTCTGTACATACAACCGAAAAACGGAGTTTTTGCACGTCACATGGTTTCCACTTGCAAGCAGGACGTCAGTCAATCCGTGGAAGAGTATCTGCAAAAGCTTCAGTCGCTCGTTAAAGACTGCAACTTTCAGGCCGTCAATGTGGAATAACATAGGGATGAATACGTGCGAGACGTCTTCATCAGTGGACTCCTATCACATCCTATTCACCAGCGGTTATTGGAACATAAGACGCTGGACTTGAAGACAGCGGTCGACCCAGCGAAAATACTGCAAATGGCACAGAAACAACCGGATGCCTTTCGTGAGCCTACTGACCACGCTATCAGCCACACGCACGGAATCACATCCTGTCGTGTAGCCCTCCGGGAAGCAAGAAGACTGGGCCGTGATCACGAAGTCATTTATTAAGATTACGCTCGGATATTTATGGTATACACACTATTTACAACAGTCCGTCTCAATGGCTCATCCCTGTCATTTGCATTGTGTTGCTGGCTCCCTTTCCATTTGTTTATGCTTGCTCGCGACGTTCACCCTGTTTAAATCACCTTGACTTTCTTAGTCGATGCATGATTGGCGGTATTGAGCCCGCGCGCTTCTTCTCTCGGCCCAATGCTACAAGCCTTGGCTCAAGGGTGCACAAGTATGCGCTTCTTCGCCTACTGGCGCCTGATTAGTCAGTGGATATTTGTAGGGTGGAGGCGATTACGGATCAACTACTTCCGGATTGGCTAACCAATCTGCTTCCGGCAACATGCTCACACTTTATCGGTCTGGCCTGTGACATTCGATCGGCATTACAGCATTTGCAATCACCATCATTTTAGCCCCCATCACACATCCGATGCCCAGTGTGCGCCCATAGAAACCGCCCCTCCTTTCTATTACTCCACTTGCTGTCACCTGCTCAAACTGTTTCTTCTGTGGTTATGCACGCCATCCACGCTCTCAGTGCCTGGCTCGCGATGCTATATGCAAGTCATGTGGGAAGAAAAGTTATTTTCAAATGGCTTACAAATCGCATGGATCTTACAAACACCCATCGTCTATCCTGTCCTCCTCACATGCGGCGGCGGCACCTGAGCTTAGCGCAGCTACTGACGTTGTCGTTAACGGGGTACATCTCCGAGCTCTAGTTGACACTAGCAGTTCTGAAAGTTACGTTTCCGAAAGATTCATTCGTCTTCATCGGTGGCGCATCGAAAAGTCACAGAACCAACTCGTCTTGGCCTACACGCGGCACACAAGTACGACTTGTGGTCATTGTTTCGTCTTTCTGAAGCACAAGGACACCTACCCGCGCGTACGTCTCGCAGTACTTCCAGATTTGTGTGCAGATGTCCTACTGGGGAACGGCTTCCTGAACTTGCTTAGATGCCTGGAAATCCCTTTTCATAGTGAACAGCCATCATTTTCGCTTTGCTCACTCGCATCTGCTCGTATCGACGCACCTTCGCTGTTTACAAACCTCACTCCTAATTGCACCCCGGTTGCAACGAAATCGAGACGATATTGCCCAGACGACGAATGCTTTATCCGCTCTGGAATTCAGAGACTAGTCGAAGAAAATATCATCGAGCCGCCCAACTCGCCATGGCGTGCTCAAGTTCTTGTCACGTATAATGATCGCCATAAAAAGCGACTGGTAATCGACTACAGCCAAACCGTGAATAGGTTCATGCAACGGGACGCCTACCCGATGTCAATGATTGATGAAATGGTGCATAAAGTTTCTCAATATCATTTTTTCAGTACGCTTGATTTGCAGGCCGCCTACCATCCATCAATGAAAGTGACAAACCGTATATCGCATTCGAGACATGCGGCAGCCTCTATCAGTTTCGACGAATTCCGTTTGGGATCACGAATGACGTGGCTTGCTTTCAACGCGCCATGGACGAGTTAATTTGTAAAGAAAAGCTCGCCGGAACTTTTGCGTACGTCAACAGCATAACGGTTTGCGGCAAAATTTCTTCAGAACACGATGAGGACCTAAAAAGGTTCCTGTCAGCAGCAAACAAGTATGGCTTGACGCTCAATACTAATAAATGCACCTTTGCTTCGAAGTGCATCCAGTTACTCAGGTATCAAATTTCCTTGGGCCTGATTAAACCTGATCCTGAACGATTCGCAGCGCTTCTAGAAATGCAGCCTCCGCACGACTTGAAAGCCTAGTAGCGCATTGTGGGCATGTTTGCCTACTACTCCCAATGGATTTCTCATTTTTCTGTTAAAATTCATCCGTTGATCCACAACAGACTTTTCCCACCCCCGGACGGAGTGGTTACTACATTCGAAAATTCGAAGGAGTTAATCGATGCAGCGATGGTTACAATTGATCCAAAATAACCACGTCCTCGAAACGGATGCGTCGGACATCGCCATCGCCGCCACCCTCAACCAAAACGGCCGATCGGTAGCCTTTTCCTCCCATACCTTGTCTGGCAGCGAGCGACACTATTCGATCGTCGAAAAAGAGGCGTGTGCTATCGTGGAAGCCACTAGAAAATTTCAAGCTTATCACAGACCAACGCTCGGTTTCGTTCATGTTTGACACCTAGCACAAGGGGAATATCAAGAATGACAAATTTTTACGGTGGCGCATAGAGTTGTCCCCTTACAACTACAATGTAGTATATAGGCCTGGTGAAGATAACAAAGTGGCCGACTCACTATGACGCGGCTTTTGTATAGGCGTGCTGAACACCCCTGATTTCGAACAACTACACGCAACGTTACACCCTGGATTGACTTGGATGATGCATCTAGTCCATTCAAAAAACTTACCGTTCTACGTTGAAGAAATCCGTACTGTCGTGCAACAGTGCCACAGTTGTGCTGAACTAAAACCTCGATTTTTCTAACCTGCAACTCACTCCCTTGTTAAAGCCACGCAGACATTTGAAAGTGTTGATTTCAAGGGGTCGCTACCATCCTCCACCCGTAACAAATATTTACTGACTATATTTGATGAATTCTCACGGTTCCCTTTTGCTTATCCGTGCACCGATATGTCAGCCTCGACTGTTTTATCTTTCCTCGTTAACCTGTTTTCTATTTTTGGTATGCCATTCTACATTCACACCGATAGAGACTCTTCGTTCATGTCCACCGAACTGTAAAGTTTCCTGCACGGTCAAGGAGTCGCGACTAGCCGGACTACCCCGTACAATCCCCAAGAAAACGGACAGGTTAAGCGACTGAACGGGACATTATGGAAATCCATAACCTTAGCACTCCGTTCCAAAGAACTGGATATTCGGCAGAGAGTCCGTTTTATCTGATTCATTACATTCTATCAAGTCACTCCATCGCAATGAGGCTGGACCTTACCGTGGTGCGATGGTTTGTGTGTCTCAGTGACCCATTGAGCTATACTGGGTGGTGCATTTTTGCACCTTCAGAGCCACTCATAACAGATTGGTCAATGGTTAGAGGCCAGACAAACTCAGCCTCCTGGTCCTCCAGGTTGGGGGTTGCAATGAGGGGAGGGTGGCTCCTTATTCCTTAAAACGGACTCCTTGTAGCCCAACGCCAAACCCGCTGCCTTGCGGTCAGGTTTTTTGAACCAAAGGCTTTGGTTGAGAACCCTAATCGTTCTCCTGTCTAGGCCTGGGCAACCTGACAGTATCCTGCCCACGCAATACCATGAATCACACTTCGAACAAATTTCTGATGCTCTGGCCACCGCAGAGGAAAATCAATAGTGCCCTATCTGCTGCATCGGAAAGGGTGGATAGGGGTTTGGATGCTACTGCTCAAGCCTTCCCGTCTTCTTATTTCCCCTTTTGCGCTTTTTCACCCTTATCGTCCCGTTTTAGCTTCACTTTTATCCCCCCCTGTTTTCAACCCCCAATTCTCGGCCCTCCCCCACGTTGCTTCAATAGTCGCTTGCCTTTTAGTTTCAGCTCACATGTGAACGCGGAGCGTCATTCCTGCCCTCTCAACAGGCCCATTTCTAAGCAAGCGGCCCATTCCAGTTTATCGGCTTCCATTTGGAGCCCTCGATCCTCCTTCAGATTGGCATGCCTCTATGTTCGCACATTGCTTCAGGTCGGTCAACAGGCAGCACTTGCTCGAACGTTAGAGACCCTATAGATCGATATCTGCTGCTTATCGGAGACCCGCCTGCAAGACTCGAGCTCTGTACTCACTTTGCGATCCCCTTCAGGTGACACTAGCAGGACTTTCTCGTTGCGCCTATCCGGTGACGATGCAGCTTCGAGCACCGGCCAAGCCGGTGTTGGTATTGCCCTGAGTCCCCGGACTGAAACTGCTCTGGTTGATTGGATTCCAATCAGTAGCCAGATGTGTGCGGTCCCATTGGCTGGCTCGTTCAAAACTTCGAAGTCACGTGGGACTAACAGGTGTCTATTTGTTATCGCTGCCTATGCACCGACATACTGTAGCGATTACTCGGTAAAAGACGACTTCTATCGTCAACTGAACGAGCTCCTTAGCCACAGAAGAAGCTCGGACACTGTACTGCTGTCTGGGGATCTGAACGCTCAAGTTGGAAAATTATCCACTGATGAGCTGCATCTGGGCGGCCAACATGGTGTAGGCTCCCGTAATGATAAGGGTGAGCGGTTACTTCATTTGTGTGAGGATGCTCGCTTACTTCTTGCGAGCACTAATTTCCGACACAGCACCCGCCGGAGGGTGACTTGGCGCCCACCAGCCTCGAACCAGCTATGGACGCAGATCGATCACATTGCAATCAGTTACCGCTGGAGAGGCTGCATCCAGAACTGTCGCTCGATTTGGAGCACAGGTGTGGACACTGATCATGCACTTGTATGTGCTGACCTGCGGATGCGCTTTGGCGGACGCCCAAGACGACGTTGTGAGCGCATTGACACCGGCAGACTGGCGAAGCCAGCTGTTCTGAATGCGTATCAAAGTACGCTGTCATGCGAGTTGGATAAACGCTCACTGGATGCAATTGAAGCTCACTGGTCTCATATTCACCAGACCTTACTTGCAGCAGAAAAATCCTCATGTGGTATGTCTAATCGCCAACGAGGACATTGGGTCTCTTCGCGGTCTCTGGAACTTATCGATGCTCGCCGGCATATTCCGGCTGGAAGAGAACACAATGAAACTCGCAAAGAGCTCCGGGCAAAACTCCGTGCTAGCCTGAAGAGAGACCGCGAATCCTGGTGGTCTCATCGTGCATCAGAGATGGAAATGGCCGCTGCCCTTGGTAACTATCGTACGTTATTCCGTCTGATACGGGAAACGGGCAGCAGGAGACCTGGTGTTTGTGAAACTATACGTGACGAGAGTGGACAGCCTATCCACAACTTGTTAAAGCGCTTAGAGCGTTGGGCTGAGCACTTCAAAAGGCAATTTAATCGGTCGGAATGGTTAGATTTCTCGCTGGCCACTGATCGCCCCACTCCCTGGGCTGTCCCTTTGGATCCACACTCTCGCTCAGAAGTCGAACGTGAGATCGGACTGTTGAAGTTGAATAAAGCCGCGGGACCTGATGATCTTGCTCCAGCCCTCTTCAAATTCGGGGGACCTGCTCTTGTGGATAATTTACACGAGTTACTAGTCAAACTATGGGAACAGGAAATTGTCCTAACCGATTGGAGCCGCTCCGTCATAGTCCCAATTTTCAAAGGAGGCTCACGATCGGAATGCGGCAGCCATAGAGGAATCAGTCTGATATCCATCGCCTCCAAATTACTTGCCTCTGTCAACCTTCACAGACTGACTGACACTCGTGAAAGCCATATTCGTGAAGAGCAAGCCGGGTTTCGTCAAGGTCGTGGCTGCATTGACCACATCTTCACCTTGCGTCAGTTGTTGGAGCACCGTCACATGTATTGGCGGCCCACCATTGTCATGTTCCTCGATATTTAAGGTGCATTCGATTCGGTGGATAGACATGCACTTTGGGACTGTCTACTCAGGAGAGGTGTGCTTGAGATATATGTGAATATTATCCGATCATTATATGCGCGTAGCTCGGGAAGAGTGAGAGCTTACGGCAAGTTGTCGCCCTTTAATACCTCCAGCGGGGTGAGACAAGGATGCCCGTTGTCACCTTTCCTCTTCAACTTCGCTGTTGACGAAGTCATGGAAATCGCGTTCACAGGACACGACTTAGGTGTGGGTCTGCTCCCAGGAGAACGACTTCTTGACTTAGAGTATGCTGATGATATTGCCCTAATCTGTGACAGCTCCCAGAGGTGCCAAGCGGCACTGGACAGATCAGCACTAGCTGTCCGTCACTTCGGGCTTTGCTTCGCACCCTTGAAGTGCAAAGCGTTCCTCCAAGATTGGTCTGGACCGCTCCCTACGCTGACCGTTGGTGGGGATCAGCTAGAATTCGTTCAAGGATTCAACTACCTGGGAAGTTGTATCAGCGCCCGTGGGATTGAAGATGAGATCACGAACCGTATAACAAAAGCTCGGGGCGCTTTTGCTAACCATCGCCACTTATGGCGCCGGCGCGACATCACTCTTGCTCTGAAGGGTAGTGTACAATGCAGCAGTACGTTCGACCCTACTGTACGGTTGTGAAACCTGGCCCCTTAAAGCAGCGGATCTGAACAGGCTAGTTACGTTCAACCACCGGTGCCTTCGTAATTTAGCTCACATCTGGTGGGAACACCGCGTGAGCAACGAGCGTGTTCGACGCCTTGTTTACGGCACAGGAAAAGGAACTGAACCGCTCAGCACCGTTATTTCACGCACCAGGCTCCGATGGTTCGGCCACGTGTTACGCATGCCAGCCCACCGACTCCCGCGACGTGCGTTGTTTGCGGGCCGGGGGTGTGGATGGAAGAAGAGGAAGGGTGGCCAAGCGATGACTTGGCCCAGAGGAATGAAGGCTCTCACTTCTGAGCTGGCCTCGGTTGGAGGGTCTCGACTCCCTGGTTGGGGTCCGAAAGACGATGAACACGTTTGGTTGGACACACTTGCTGATATGACTAGGATCCGACCTCAGTGGCGATCGTGCTGTGAGTTTCTTTGTCCCACCCCATCCCTCTTAGCCTCCCCCTCCAACCACGATCTCATTATTTAACCTTATATAATTTTGCATAGTAATTTTTTCTGATGCACAGTAGCCGGCTGGTAGCTTACCGGAACGATGCCCATCCGTTACCGGTAGCTCAGCCGGCTTGCACCAGTTGAATTCTTTTTCTCTATCCTTTCTTTCTATGTACTACGGCACAGTAGCTGAGGTGTTCCCCACCTCTAGCTAACGTGTATAATGATGATCAAGTCACTGCTCTGCGCAACCACAAATGCTACACCCCACGAAAGGATGTTTATGCATAACAGAAAGTTAGCTACTGAAGTATCTTTGCCGAGCTGGCTTCTTTCCCCTGGGCCAGTCTTGCTAAAGCGGAGTAATCAAGCTTCCAAGTATGACCCTTTGGTAGACGAAGTGGAACTGCTGGAATGTAATCCGGTGTACGCACACGTGCGATTGCCGGATGGCGTCGAGGAAACGGTCTCTCTTCGTCACTTAGCTCCACTACCTGATGTATCAGAAGTCACACCCCCGGAAACTTCCCAGAGGAGTTCGGATACTATTACTACAGCAGATCCACTCCATGTCGAACCTACTGAGCCAGACGAACCATATAGTACACGGTTACCGTTGTCAGACAATTTTGAGAACTTATACCGCCAGCAACAGCGCACACAACCTTACTGTCTACGTAACAGAGAAGCATAGACATTCTGTCACAACTCAAGACATTACAAACATTTATTGGCGGGGGATAAATCTAGTATGTTGCATTTCTTGTACCCTGTTGCTCTCATTATTTTTCGTAGTATTAATCACATGCATCTCTTTGTTTTTAGCCCATACTCGTATTCTGTCAGATGATTAAAGCCTAATCTACGAGCCGTCTGTCTTCTCGCTCAACCGTCCTACGTTGTGTCTGATATCTTATTTACCACAAAAAAGCACTGCGCGTGGCGGCCCACCGACAGCAAACACGCGAATTATTGACCCGAGACTACCAGCAGAAATAGGAGTATGCCCCCCGAGTTGCACTCGTCCAGCAGAACGAACGTCCAGAATCCGAGCACCGGCCAAACGCGCAAAGACCCACGCTAGCGGTCAGTCGGCGGTGGCGGAGTGGTCTGCACGTTTGCTTTGCAACCATAAGGTCACCGGTTCGAATCCGCGTAGGGGTGAGCGTCCTCGCGGTATACTCAGCCCGCGCGCTACTGGTGGTGGTCGCGCGGCAGCGAAGCGCCGTTACGGCGTACAGCTGACACATTATTATTATTTATTGTACCAGTTGTGTCAAGCTCGCCTTATGCAGCTGTTCCCCTCTTATTTGGGTTTATGTGGACTAATCGTGTCAAAATGCTGGTTGAATCGGGAGCTACATGCTTCCTAGTTCGAAAATGTTTTGTCCCAGCCGACGCAAACGTCTTCCTGGACGGTTCCGTGAATCTGGTGGCAGCCAACAAGACCGCTATTAAACCCTTAGGTTGGACTACAGTAACAATAAAGTTAGGACTATCCGCCGCACATTAATTTTTTATATTGTCAATGACCTTCCTTGGGAAGCAGTGTTAGGAGTCCATTTCCTTTCCCATTTCGAAGCTATTAATTTGTCCGTCAAAACCCTAGAAATCAACAAGCAACTATTGCTATCCGTTTCTACCAAGAGTCCGGTGATGGCTTACACGGTGGAAGAGACGCATGTATAACGATTTACTCGAACATTTCTGCAAAGCTACCGACTTTTATCGGTAGTTAATTAGAAGACATTTAATAAAATACCAACATGCCTTTGCTTGGTCAGAGGACACTAGGGCGGTGCAACTTTTTACATCACATTGACACTGACAATGCACCACCAACTCGACAACCACCTATACGGGTGCCTCTTCAATTCCAGGAAGAACTAAATCGCATTATTGAAGATCCTTTGCGACGCGATATCATTCGACCGTCAAAATCGCCTTAGGCATCGCCCATCGTTCTTGCCAAAAAGAAAACCGGCGAACTACGGCTTTGTGTAGATTATCGGAAACTAAATTCGGTTACTCGAAAGGATTCATTTCCGTTACCGAGTGGCTCACGTTTGTTTACTATCTTGGACCTGGCTTCGGGTCATTGGCAGGTCGAACTACACCAGGACGACAGGTGCAAGTCTGCACTTACTGTTCCATCCGGTCTGTATGAATTTCAGACTATACCGTTCGGATTAACAAATGCGCCTGCAACTTTTCAGCGTCTAATGCACATAGCTTTGACAGAGTTGATACCGAAACACTGTCTAGGTTACCTAAACGAAATCACTGTGCAGGGTAGGACTGCAGAAGAACACAATCAGAGCCTTATAGCCGTATTAGATCACCTATTGCAGCTGGGGTTAAAACTTAAGCCCTCAAAGTGTCAATTCTTAAGAGAAGAAGTGGCCTATCTAGGTCACATCGTGTCTGGAGAAGGAGTGCGCTGCGACCCTGGATGGTTCCAAAAATCGCTGACGAAGTGAGTACTTTCCTCGGCCTTGCCTCTTACTAGAGGCGTTTCGTTCGGCAGTTTGCTGTTATTGCTACTCTGTTGAACGATTTTCTGAAGACTTAACAGGCTTTCAATTGGGAAAGCACGCAACAGGAAGCGTTTGAGACGCTTCGAACTGCGCTGTATGAAGTGCCAGTTTTGACATTCCCTGGCACGCGTCCATCCGCGGGCGCTTTCATTTTGGACACGGATGCCAGCGACACTGGCATTGGAGCTGTACTCGCGCAACGCACGGCGGAAGGAGCAGAACTAGTTATCGCGTATGCAAGCAGGAGTCTTTCGCGACGAGAGCGCAATTATTGCACAACACGAAAAGAAATGCTGGCATTTGTGTTTTTCATCAAGCACTTTAGGCATTATTTGCTCTGCCACAAGTTCATTGTGCGTACTGACTACCAGCCATTGATCTGACTTCAAAACTTTCGAAATCCCTAACGACAGATCGCCCGTTGGCAGGAGTAGTTGTAAGAATACGACTTTGAAAGTCAGCACCGTCCGGACACAAAGCATGGGAATGCCGACGCCTTATCCCGAAGGCCTGTCAGGAATCACGGACCATGTCCATCTTGCACTGCTGCTTGCGTAACTGCCGTCATCCTGGACACCCCGGAGACAGAGGAATGGATTCAGTTGCAGTCGACGGACCCGGAGCTGAGCCTCTTGTATAATCGCATCGTCCGGGATGAAGACCGACCAACGCATCAGGAGCTGGCAGGCGCCAGCTGGGAAACTAAATGCCTATGATCTATATGGCCACATTTACGCGTGACCAATGGCGTCATGTATTTCTAAAACGGATCGGCTTATTTGCGAAGAATTGTGCCAACTCCTGCAACGCAGGAAATGATAAGAAGGATGCACGAGGAATTAGGACAGGCAGGACAGAATAAGATGGACGCCGCAATTCGACGTTGGTTCTGGTGGCCCCATCTAAGGCGTGATATCGCTATTTATTACCAGACGTGCGCTGAACGTCAAAAGATTAAAAAAACCCTCAACCACTCGTCGTAGTCCACTGCAGCCAATGACGGCCGGCTTTCCGGATGAGATCGTGGGTATCGACACTATTGGCCCGATGCCAGAGACTCCTAGATGCCATCGTTACGTTCTTGTTATGGTGGACTACTTTACCAAATGGTGTGAAGCAGTCCCTCTTCAAAATATGGACGCATGGAGTGTGGCAATAGCGTTCTTTAGCAACTGGGTGGCAAGGTGGGTATCACCCTATCAGTTACACTCAGATCACGGAGCGAACTTCGAAAGCACCCTCATGAGCGAGATGTCACATTTTCGGCATCCGGAAGACACACAACTGCTTACCACCCGTAGGGAAACGGACTAGTGGAACGCACGAATCGTACGCTGAAGACGCTGTTACAGGCTTTCCTGACTACCGAGACTCCTCGGGAATGGGACATAGCTCTACCCAAATGTTTACTGGCTTATCGAGCGTCCGTCTATCCATCGACCGATCAGACACCACATCGTGAAGTTCGTGTGCCCTCGGATACTATGCTGCCGACGTCACACCATGAATCTCTAACCGCTTCGGATCATGTACTTCGGTTACAGTCAAGTCTGTTACGAGCACACCAATGGGCACAAGCGCAACTGCAAACCTCGCAGCGCCACCAGAAGACTTACTTTGACCGGAAGGCTTTCGAGAGTCTGTTCAAACGTGGTGATACGGTCTGGCTCAAAGCAACAGTAACCACCGGGCGCCCCTGCGAAGCTCCGTCGAAACTAGGAAGGACCGTTCGTCGTGGAAGAAGTGTTGTCGGATATAACTTATCGAATCAGGAGGCCGGGCGATCCTGGTTCTTCAACGGTTGTACAACTCAACAGGCTGACGCCAGCTAGGGAGTCGCAGGTGCTGTGGACAGCGCCTGTTAGAAGGGGAGCAATGTAACGGGACGCGCCATCTTGTTTTAACCCCCTCGGAATCGGGCCTTACCGGTCGTCGTGACCTTGACTGTTGACGCGTGATTCTGCGCTCGGTTACTCGTACCTATTAGGCCACTTTTCGGTGTCTGCTTGCAAACAGACTCCTGATACGTTGTTCGTCGATATTCGTTCGGCGTTGCCGCTCCGGTCTGATGCGTTCGTCGTCGTTGTGTTTGGTCTGCGCGGTGAACTTCGCTTAACGGCTAGGAACTATCCCACGGCTCACGCTACGCTATACGCGGGATCATACCACTAGGCTGGGAAATCGTTCGCAGTTGAAAGCTTACCGTGGGTCAGTGACTGTTATTGTTTAACCCACTGAGTTCTGACTAAGATTATTTTTGTAATGTCAACTCGTTCGCTACATATTTGGTGACCCCGTTTTGTATTTATTTTTGGTTTTCTTTAACACTTCTTTAAAGCTCGTAACTCACGTTTTTTTGGCCATGGCCTTTGAACATGTTTCTTCTGAGGCCACATCGTAACGCCTTGTTGGTTTTTCTGTGCCTACTTTCGATACATCCAATCCTCTTGTTTGGTTTTTACAACTCCAGGCACTTTTTCGTTGCCTCTTTAGTACCTCGCAGTCCACCATGTTTTCTTATGTTGCTGCACATCCCCACTTGTGTCGCCGCTGACGTCGCAGATTTGCTTGACCCCATTCCGACTGGTGCACCTTACGATAAGCCTAAAGCTGTTCTTCTAAAACGCACTTCCGCCTCCGATGAAGCCCGACTTCAGCAACTGCTTTCCGGTGTTGAGCTCGGTGACCGCACACCTTCACAGCTCCTTCGCTACATGCGCTCCTTAGTCGGTCCTACCAAGGTCGATGACGGCGTTTTGCACCAGCTTTGTACAAAATGTCTCCCGACAAATACTACAGCGATTCTTGCCGTGTCCACCGATGATGTATCCTTAAATAAGCTAGCAGAAATAGCAGACAATATCCATGAATGTTTTTTTTCAAACATCCAGTTTGTCACGCTGTCGATTTGCCTACGACTTGCCCCCCCCCCCCCGGAAACGACTCACGATCGTTATCACACAGGCTGTCCAAACTTGAACTCCAATTTTCGAGTGTTCGACGCCCTCGCAGTAGAAGTCTCAGACCAGTATCTCAAGACAGATGTACTTTCTCGCGGAACGCAGTAGGTTACTATTGTTACTACCATCGCCGTTTTGGTGACTCAGCTAGGAATTGTCGCTCTGATTGCACTTACCCTAAAGCATCCAGCATGCCGCATCTGGAGAACGATCAAGCCAGCCAGTAATGGCGACGGCTGCAGCTCGCCAACCGTCTAGTCGCCTACTTTACGTCCACGACTCCACAACTAATCTCTCCTTCCTGATTGACACCCGTGTTTAGGTAAGCGTTCTACCTCGAAGAACAGAACGCTACATACTTTTTACCGGAATCAAGCTTCAGACGGCCAGCAGCACCAAGATCAACACGTACAGCCAAAAGCTGCTAACTCTTGACCTCGGACTCAGACGATTGTTTCCGTTGGTCTTCCTCATTCCAGACGTCCAACGTCCCATCATTGGCGTCGACTGTTTTACGAGGTACAGCCTGATGGTAGACCTACGCTGCAGGAAACTCCGTGTTAGTGTCACATCTCTCACTGTCCCTCGTAAAGTTGCCACGATAAGTTCAATCGGCCTCCGAATGTCGCTTCTCATCGATAGCGTATTCAGTGAATTACTTCATCAATTTCCTGCTTTATATCAGTCGTCTGACGAATTTTCAGATCCAAAGCATCACAGTGTGCACCATATCCTTACGACCGGACCTGTTTCTGCTCGGCTCCGACCGTTGTCACCTGACAAACTTGCGACAGCTAAGGCTGAATTTCAGCATATGCTGAGTCTCAGCATCATCCGACCGTAGTCTTCTCCGTTACACATGGTCCCTAAGAAATCGAGCGGGGACCAGCGACCATGTGGAGATTACGGTGCTCTTAACAATGCTACAGTCCCAGACAAATATCCCATCCCCCACATTCACGACTTCTCCGTCGATTTGTACGGCAAGTCTGTTTTCTCTAAGATCGATCTTCTCCGTGCGTACTATCAGGTTCCTGTTGCCTCTGAAGATATCCATAAAACCGCCATAATCCCTTTTGGCCTTTACGAATTCCTCCGTATGGCTTTTGGGTTGCGAAACGCTGCGCATACTTTCCAGCGGTTCGTCGACCAAGTCCTTAGAGGGCTTGATTTCGTTTTCGCATATATCGACGACATCCTTGTGGCTAGTGCGAATTGCGAGGAACACCTCTCTCACCTTGCTTGATCTTCGAGCGCTTTGCCGAGCACGGCGTCAAAATCAACGTCGACAAAGGTCTCGTTGACCAGTCGCGTATTGATTTCCTTGGCCATCGAATAGACCGCGACGGCATAAGCCCGCTCCCCCAAAAAAACGCAAACCATTTCTGAGTATCCTATACCACAGTCCTTTAAAAGTATATTTCAATTTCTTGGAACGGTTAACTATTATAGCCGTTTTATTCCGGAGTACTCCGGACTCCTCCTGCTGGGATTTAGCAGCGGATGGCAGAACTCCAGTGTTACTGCAACTGCCGCATGAGGATTATAGAAGGAACATGATATAGAAGGAAGAAACGGAAACAGGTGAAGGAAAGAACGGGGTACCAGTTGTACCACGTTGTCGCTAATGCACCCTATTGTGCGTATCAGATAAAGCGATCGTTTTAAAACCGCGATGGCCGATGCAATGTGACGTTGAAGTTAATGATAAACTCATTTATTCGTATTTGCGCGTGGGCTGGGATACTCTCAAAGCACCCCAATCTAGACAGGATAGCTAAACCAAAGCCTTTTATTTGAAGGCCTACTGCTAGGAAGCATGGAGATCTATTGCGACATGACTGGACCTTAACGTGATGCGATGGTTTGCGTGCCCCAGCGATCCATTGGTCTATGCTAGGTTGATCAATGGTCAGAAGCCTGATAAACTCTCACTCTCCTGGCCCTCCAGGTTGGGCGATGAAGTGAGGATGGCTCCTTACTTCATAAATCAGACTTTCTGTAGCCCAATGCAAAACCCGCTGCCTTGCGGTCAGGTATTTGGACCAAAGACTGGTCGAGAATCCTGGTCGTTCTGTTATCCAGGCCTGGGCAACGTGAAAGTTTTGTGCCTACAGAATACAATGGCTTTCCTTTCAAGCAATTTCTTGATGCTGTTGTCGTCGCAGGTGATAATAAACGGCATTTTATCTGCTTCGTCGAGCGGAGTATATAGGGGTTTGGATACTACTGCTCAAGCTTTCCCGTCTTCTTCTCTCTTTTGCGCTTTTTCATCCTTATCGTCCAGTCCCAACCACTTTTACTCCCTGCTTTCAACCCCCAAATTTTTGGCCCTACCCGATCTTAGTGCAGTAGTCGTTCATCTTCTAGTTTCGACTCACACGCAATTGCAAGGCATCGCTCTGGTCCAGTCGACAAGTCCATGTCCAGTCTAATGGATTACGGCACATTAGATGAGATGTGTTTATCACCCTCGGCTTACGTGTATTGATGATGGTTTTACAGGAGTGCATGCCATCCCTATCCTGACGCGCCAGGAGGCTGGGCTCGTCCGACGAATAGCTCTCAAGAGACCAGAGGACATCATCATCATCATTGGGTCGAAGACGTACGCAAAACTTCGCCCCATGTCAAGTTCCGGTCTCATCGCTTGTGTTGTTGACAAGTTGTAGGCGTGTTGATCCAGACCGTTTGCTTAGGGTATTTAGGTTTTACATCAGGTACACATATTTCTTCTTTTCCTAAGCCATTGTGGCTGCATAGCGGTAAAGTATCCGTTTAAATTACTAGTGTACTGCTGCTGTTGGCAAGGACTATGCAACAGTTCAGATAGCTGTGATTGACGATGCTTACCCTTAAGGCTTTTTATCCGACTAAAGCATATAATGGGCTTTGCGCTTCGCATGTTTAAATTTCTCCGCTGATCTTCGCTACAGCTTCAAATCGCTTTCACCCCTCTTCTCGTGAATGACTACCGCCGAGCAGCCTCCATATGTCGTTCTTGAAACGAGGTACTCACATATCGTCTGATTCCATAAGACTAACAATATTTCTTTCAGCCAAGGAACCATCAGAATAGAGCTGTACTGGAAGCATGCGCCGAAAACATGCATGAATTTTGCCGAATTGGCCAAACGCGGATATTATAACGGCGTACCATTCCATCGCGTCATACGAGATTTTATGATTCAAGGAGGCGACCCTACAGGAACTGGCCGTGGAGGTGCTTCGATATACGGCAGTTGTTTCGAAGACGAAATTCATCCTGATCTTAAACACACAGGTTCGTTGGTTGATTATTTATCAGAAATTCATTTTCCTTAGGTGCTGGAGTCATTTCCATGGCAAACGCTGGGCCGAATACAAACGGAAGTCAGTTTTTCATCACTTTGGGCCCAACTCAATGGCTTGATGGAAAACATACTATCTTCGGACGAGTCGACGCCGGTATGAAGGTTGTTCAACGTATGGGCATGGTTGAAGTTGACCAGTTCGACAGACCAAAAGATCCGTTGAAGATAAACCGAGCTTACACGGCATCTGCTGCCTAGAGACCACATTTAACTGGCCAGATTGTATATATTTTCCCCTATAAAATGTGCTCGTTTTCCACTTGTTTTCAGACAAACGCATTGGGTAACATGCGTGATAATATCGATTATGAGGTGTCGCCTGTGTTCGGTCAGGTGGAAGAAGTGGGTATTTTGGAGCAAGCGACCACAGAAGCACTGCGTGTATATGCACAGGACTGACGACCATGTGACTCAAATCAACATTCCACTGATTCGAATGTCTTGTTCATTTCCAATGGATGGATCCTACGGAGTAATGTGTTTGTTTGTTTGTTTGGGGTCCTGAAACCTCTTGATCAGGTGATTCTGTCTATAAAACTTCGGTTATCACGTCGTCCCGATTAGTTAGTCGACAGCCGACGTAAGGTAAGCACTGTAGGATCACCTATATGGAACGGTTTCCGCTTCCACAATAGGCGCATGAAGGACCTCCCACGTCGACACTGAGTTGTTCAATACTGGGCGCTGTTATTCGGTCGGCATAATTGGTCAGTGCGAGGTGTGGTCTATGGTGTCAACATGTAGTCAGTATGTGAGGTCTTCGTGCTACATGCACACTGGCTACTGAAGCTAAGCAGCACGACTTACATAGACTGTCACCAGGGCAATTGTACATCAGTCTTCAAAGGACAAGTACAACCCGGATACAAGGGTAGATGTGCGTGTGCCGCTTAAATAGTGTTTACTACAAAGACTTGCGAACAGAAATTCGTTTCGATTTTCCATGATTACACGGTTAATGCATATCAACAAGTATCTTCCCTAACCGCCTGCTGTGAAACAGGAGTAGGGCGCAGAAAGACACCGCTATGAGCCAGAGGTGGTCATCGCAATTCTTCTATGAGTTCTTGCCCCTGAGGCCTTTGTTTGATCCTTATGGTGAAACCATTTGCCAGTCAGCTTTAAATAGTCGTGGTTGTAAGTGACACCGATTTCAGTACGCCGCATTCTCCGGAACAACATCTACATCGCCCATGTCAAACGAACTCTAACAATCTTGTTCTGTTTATCTGATTTCCGGTGGCACTGATCCTATCACAATGTCTCTTAGCTATCCGTTACTGTTTCTCGTTCGTGAAGTTGCATTCGACTTTACACGCAAACACCTTTGTAAAAAAATCTCAGGTGATTTTTAACAACCGCTTGGACACCTGCGCAAGACATGTTTCGCTGTGTGAGGCTGTGGTGCCTGCGGCTAAAACTCAACATCAACCGAATCGGTGACAGACTGAATACTGTAAATAGAGAGCTAGTAAATATACATCTGTGTTGCTCCATCATTGTTAGAGCGGGCACGTTTGCGGAATCATATCATTGATTTCTGCCCGTTTGCAGCACATTACAGCTGCGCCATAGGTTATTCGAGTGCGATGCGCACACATTCCGGTAGATTAACGAAACTATCCCCTTACCAGGACGATCGCGACCGTATGCACTGCGCTTTAGTAGAAAAGCAATCCGTTCTTTATTCAAAAAGTCATGCCTTGAAACAATACGGCTTCATGAGGATATAGGGTACCACACTGTTGTGGATGGGAACATGCGGTCACAGTTGAAATAACAAGTACATATTCATAGAGTAACGCATAAGGAGATCGATCGCAGGTGTGGCCGACATGCAGTTTACTCAAACAGTAGCATAAGACTTTTGCGTAATTAAAAGCAAATGGAAAATGAGTAGTATTCGCAGTGGGTAAAAAAAAGTCAGCACAAATGTCACTGGGAACGCAATGCAGCACAACGATAGCGTCAGTATCCTGCACAAAGAGAACAATAGCGGTTAGTCCGACTGGATTCTGTCACTTTTTCTTTTTCATTGTGAAGTTTCCTTGCTTCGCCTGTTCAGCTAACAGCTTTCGGCGTTCAAAAGCGGCCATTTCATCTTCAAGAGCCCGTTTCTTCTCTTCCAGCTTTTTTTTCTCCTCGGCGTGTGTCCGCTTGAGAGCCTCGAATTTAGCCTGAAGCTGATGTGTACAGATAAATCAGTAGCCACTCCATCAAAACTAGTGCTATGTACGGAAACAAGTGTTTGCATGACCACAATCTAGCCAAAAGCATCTGTGGTTTGATGGAGATGGCACAACATACGGTCGTATTCTACGCAGTTCAAGGACAGGAGCATAGACGGTGGTTGTGGTCACTTGACGCCCAGTTTTTTGGATAAAGGATTCTAAGAATGAAAACACGCTGTGCAAGAGATGTCAATGAGGACATATTGAGGGATATCTAAAAAGCAGTTTGTAGCTCAGGGCACCCACAGTTAGTGACGTTGCTTCAGCAGATACACTATGTGGTATAAGCAGATATAAATTGATTTATTCACTGGACTGAAAATCTGCATGGGCTCACTGGAGAAAAACTGCCCAAGTAACTGATTCATGCGTAAAACTATGCGACTATCTAGTTTAGTACAATTACAGAGTGCAGAAATACGATGAATCTGGTTGCAACGGCCCACATCGCCGTGATGGTAGGTGACAGTCTGTGGAGATACAGAGAAAAATGGATACAAACGGACAGCGACCAGAGGCGAAACATAAGGGATTATGAGATGGAAAGTTAGCATTGTTAGACAAGGGCAACATTAACCTCTCTGTTGGGTCAGGTTTTTAAAGTTGACGCGACTGACCTCTTGGGCCCTAATGCAGGAATGAGAAATGCAATTCGCAATGCAGGCCACCCATGGCTTTTCTGTCGATGTGGATGTCCTGTGACTGTTCACCATAACATTGGGGGACAAACTCATTAACGGATGTCGCCAGTGGGCCAGCATTCCAGTCGACCCTGAGAGCTGTTTGCATCGCTTACGAACGTTCACATCGCTCTACAGATTGTAAACATCGAAACTTCATTTCGAGCTAGCGTTACATAAGTACCTGAAATTTAAGATGTCAGTCAGTTGAAATCTATTAGATTTAGTTTAAGAAGTGGATTCAACTGTTGTGCGTGTACCCATTTCATAGTCTCAGAAGGATGCACCACCGCAAACGCGACATGCATTTGGGGCTAAAGTCAATTCGCACTGCAACAAAGCTATTCAGGTCTGTGATTCTGTACGCGATAGTGCATGAACATGTGAAAGTACAAAACGGAGAGGCTAGATTCCACCATAATCGAGCTGTTTACGCCTCATTTTCACCCTTTGATAAGTATCCGAAAATTGCCAGATGTTTCGCTATTAGGATCCGATATACTTCGTCTTTCGGGACCAACTATGTTCTCTGCAACGTTCGCAATTTGCATGGCAGTGGAGGATAGAATGCGCTATATCCCAGTTGTAAATCGTGGTGGTCCTCCACTATCCCCGGTGGCTGGCGGCGCAAGCCGCTAGTGGCCAAGGGTTCGAGTCCTGGTGGATCCGATGATGCCCACAACAGGCTGAAACTGCAGTCTAATGCTTTTCCGGGCATGTGGAGGATTAGCTGATTTAAAAGTCGGTGCGACGAAATTTCGATTAATTACATCAAAAATCCCCTACCAATGAGTACATCAAAATACCCTCCCTAACAATCCCCAAATGCTACGTCGTACATAGCTACTGTCAGTGGACGTCGTGTCTTTCGGGGTCAAGGCTGTCCTCTGCAACGCTTGTAACTTGCATACCAGCTGAGGATAAGATGCGCTTTATCGCGGTTGGCTTGTAAATCATGACGATCCGACACTGTTCCCAGTGGCATAAGCTGTTGTCTGGCAGCTCAGGCTGCCAGTGGTCATGGGTTGAATTCGATAGATGTGTACTACTGACGAGTCTCGGCAGGTCGAAACGGTCGTTTAACGTTTCTGCGGGCTTGTATAGGACTATCTGATTGAGAAAGTACTGCGAGAAGACCCCAGACTATTATTTTAATCCTTTTTGGTCTCCCGAGAGCATGGATTGCATCTGGCCCATCAGTAGACGGAACTCTGAAGGTGAGTATAGTGCACAGGACATTCTACCCTCGCAAAGTCGCGCGACATGCCCCCATTATCCTCGTTCAACTTTATCATCACGAAGATCTATGTCGAAAACTATGATCTCGACTGAACGGAACTAGTCTCATGTGGTAAAAAGTCTTTGATGAAATCGTTACAATTTGTGGCTCCTACAATTTGCGTGGAATGTTTTACACTGGTTATGGAAATCTGACTAATCTTTGGTGATCGGCCCTCTGGTTGACTTACCATTAGAACTGCAACACCACCGTGGATTCGATAAAACCCATCGCGCATTTTAAAACAGGTCGTTTTTTATCTTTGTCCATCACCTCAGTGCGTCTTGAACATCACTATGTCACGCTGCGTCTGCGACCCGTTTTAATGTATTTTCCGTTGTGGTCTTGCGACCCGATCGATTGTATGTCCGAAACTCACCAGTACTCATCATCAGTACCTTTTGGCAGTATACGATGACAAAAAAGGCATCAGCAGTACGCCGGTACGCAGTACCGATGCTTCGATGCCGCGCGAGTACCAACAGTCGCGCGTGCGCTGAGGATACTGTGAGGGTCGCCCGGTCCATACGCAGGCTCGAACCTGCGCTTGTGGTCTTTAAGGGTACGCGAACTGGCGTATACGATAGCAGCACAGTATCATCAATGGCGAACGTGGTAACTCATTTCCAAACAAAAAGCATACCTATTTCGGCCACAGAGCCATATCATTTTATTTCCAGGGTTGTAGATAACGAGCCATTGTCTAACTAGACGTGCTCTTTTCACATATGCTCTGTCGACTGGTTGAGTCGATCCTATAATTGTTCTGGGTGGAATCACTTTCCCTTGAATGACATTGAAATGCTCACGAACATTTGAAAGCACCATCGGATAAAGTTGAGAGCCCTTGTCGAAGGCGAATTCGCTGCGATATACTGTTTATCATGCATTCCTTCTCAGTTGTTTATCTACCTATGGTCCGTGGGTTTTGATTTGTTCTTCTAGTTGGATGATCGGTTTGCAGACGTTCCGTAGCCGCACTACACGCAGCATCATCGATGCAGTTTCCAGGGTCCGGTCCGTGGCACCACCTAAACTACTTCTAAACCAAAGTGTTTATTACAGACGTTCCGCTTCGATGGACTCACGTGCCTAATGGCCTTTTGTTTTTCCGTGGATTTCGACGCGCTTCAAATCGAAGTGATAGTTTTCTACATCCATATGTACTGATTTCGGATCTTAAGGGTAGCTAGATCGTGTTCATGTAACCTTGCACTAAGCTTTCTTGTCTGCCCCACGCAGTGTTACTCGCGGTTTCGACAACAGGTCTTGGAGATCACCCCAGGCATTCCTACTCTGTTAAGTTTATCTTTCATCATGTGAAGTTTTTATTCAGATTGTTTCCGTCGGTTGGTGGGCAACCTTGAATCAATGACTTAATAAAAGTCTCGCTGATATTTCGGCATGGCTCTCTCTTCAACCGTTGCAAAGCAATCACTCAAACTGAAAAATCCACATCTGCACTCTTAGCTACGGATATTCTCAACGACTGGTATATACCTAGTGCATATAGTTGCGCGTAATGTTAGTGAATAAAGCTTTCTATGCTAATGTGGAATAGTACTGTTTTTATACGTGTTCAGTTGTCACGTGCACCAGCAACAACCGCGAATGTGACATCATACCTTCGAAGGTTGAACGCCCTTGTTAACTCTGCCTGGGATTAGTCGCTGTTTCCGTCATTACAATCATGCTACAGTGGAGCCTCCCTGTGATTTAATTCAACCAAGAAAGGCCAGCCGACATACATAGAGTGCAACTTGGGTACATACGACGCGAACTGCGAATGTAGTGGAAATGTCAGCTTACCTCACGCTCAGCTTCTTTCAACACCTGCTCCTTGTCTTTGACTCGCTGGACGAACAGTTGACGCATTTCCTCCTCCTTTTGTTGCAATTCTTTCCGCTGTAGCTCACGGCGTTTTTCATAGATTTCCTGCGATAAAACCGATAGCATATTTATGATACCACAATGGAAAACTGACAGCTCAGTATACATAGAAACGGAGTGCCCTAACGAACGGTGCAGAGAACACACGATCAATAACGCGGAGTTTTTGTGAAATACCGTGCACATAAAAGTACTTTGAACATCATAATGTGTGGTACACGATCTAAAACCAAGTGCAGTGCAGCGAAATCACACTGAAGCTTGGGGGACGGAAATACAAAGGGCATGCGCCACAAAAGTGAAGTCATAAAGAATATTGGTCCAGTCCAGATATCAATAGCGGGGCTGGACAAGTGCTCCCAATCGTCGACCAGAGTTCAATGAAGCAGTTTGATACGATCATCCATCTGAAAAGTCTCATCCCGACACAGATGCACTGGAGATAAGGTTACCCACTAGATTTGGAAACTGTGCCGCAACCGGTGTCCGACCCCAACAATCAAGTCTATGTCAAATCAATCTTCGGTCCTAGTCTAAATGTATAGGCGGTTCAATAACTTGACGAGAAAATTAATGATGGAAGACAAAGAGGAGCTCTGAAGAAGAGTTCCGGATAGCAAGAGTGAGCACAGAAGAGACGATTAGAGACCAGTTTATGATGGTAGATATTCCGCGAGTTGTTCCGTTAGGTCTCAAGAAATTCCGTAACGAAGCACTTAAGTAAACCGCTTGTCTTGGAAAAAAAGTCTAACGAAATGCAAATCAATCCCTCTCAAATAAAACAGGTGAATGTGCGAAGTCGTTTTCCAGGCACGGCTCAGAGTGCTCGTACATGCTGCATTAGACTCCAAGCAGCCATGTCATAAGATCACGTATCGAGCCCTACATAGTCCAGTTTCTACGCTAACCTAGGTGACCGATGATTGGTCCAGAATATGACGTATCATATTAGGGTGATAAGCGTATACATACGGTTACAATCCACTCTGACGGTGAGTTGAACTTGCAACTTTACATTTCCACATAAACATCGTCGTAGCTTACAGACGGGCAGTCTGTAGCTTCATGCAAGCTCGCTGTCTGCCTGTGTTCCTCTCTGCTTTCGTGTTCATCACGTACTCGTCTGGCTGGTGATTCAGATAGCGCGCATAAAGGTAGTAGCTTCGCGTGGGTTTGTATTCGTACCAACTGATCTTTCCGCGTCTGTACACGCTTTCAACTATGTCGTGGATATCGTCAATCTGTTTATTTCTACCCGAGACTGAATGTATCCATAAAAAGGAAAAAGGCAGACAAACCCATGCGATGCGATTAGTCAGATGCACTGTGTATGAAGGAAGCTGTGGGGTTATTGTGTGTACAATCGATATACGCGGTCAACACCACACACCACCACAAATTGTAAAACCGGGTGCAACAGTTCGATAAATCGGCTGTGTGATTTTCAAGCAGATGATGGCCCTAATTTGACACAAACACGTAGGAGGGATGCGGTGCTACGCTTCCGAAAGAAACTGTGCAAACCTAGACGGTGATTTTTGCGCGAAAGCAAAAAATGGGGGTACCAAATCATCTGCAGTTCTGAAACATCCGGGGACAACAGAACAGTTGAAGCAGATAGTAAAATATATGTACAAAATGATCAGTGCTATATTATATAGGAATAACTTTTTACCCGAAACCGTGAGTGAACGTGTGATGTATTACCGCCCCATTAGCCATACTTCCATATTGACTCGTATTATGGAAAGAATAGTCAAAGAAAGAGTCATGGAGTTTTTAAATTCACAAAATCTGATCGACAGGTCGCAACATGGATTTCTCCGTGGTCATTCATGTAAAACCTGAATTTCTGCACTAGGTAACCAAGTTGGCTGACTCTGGGCAGTCGATGGTTATTCTATTCTTAGACATGGAAAAAGCATTCGACCGCGTACCCCATGCAGAACTTCTAACAAACTTAACCTCTTATGGGTTTGCTAACCCATTACTAGCATAGTTGTCATCTTTCTTGTTTACACGCACCCAGGGTGGAAAACTGCGTAGCTTCACCTATACCAGTAACCAGCGGCGCCATATACAGGGAAGTGTTTTAGGCCCACTGCTATTCCTACTATACATAAATGACATTTTCCGAATCTTTCGACATGGCAGACCCTTTCTTTTCGCCGATGATATCAAAGTTGTGTTCGCTTTTGATAGCATAAATGAACCAAACGGTGCCCAAACAATACAGATGGAGCTCTTTGCCCTTCAGCGGTGGTGCCGAGAATGGAAAATGGCATTCTCTGTTGGCAAATGTAAAGCCCTATTCTTCAGATGCAATCTTATTAATGACGTACTGACGCTAGATGACAAACCAATTACCTGCTGCACAACGATTCGTGAAGTCGGAGTCCGATACTCAAACTCTTTCAATTTCTCCGAACAGGTACATGCTGTCACCGCCAAAGCGAGATTTATCATAGCACGTATTTTCAAGACGTTACGTTTGAAAGACTCTAGGCGAGCTATGTATAAAGCACATGCGCGTCCAGTCTTAAAATATAGCCCATTAGTATTCACAAATTTAAAAATGTATGATAAAATCAATGTTAAAAAGTACAACGTTCTTTTACCAAACGGTTACTAGGATTTGGATCCTTGAATTACCAACAACGGTGTAAACTAATGCAGCCAGAACCATTATGGTTGAGGAGAATTAATGTTAATCTTATCTTGCTGTTTGCTTTAGCTCATACCAGTTCTGAGGGACCAGATACTGTCCAGTTTCGCACTTCCCATTAATATGCAACTAGAAATGCATCATCCAGCCTATTCGTCCCTAGAGTGCGTACAAGATTACGCGCCAAATTCTCTCATAAGATATATAACGTCATGGAATAAGCTGCCGGAATCCATTAGATGCAACAACAATAAGCATATATTTCGGGCTCAAGTATTCAACCACATCACCGTAGAGATATTAGGCATACTGAGCGAGTCTACAACTCTAGACAATATTTATGAGAAGCGCCACAGAACTTTAAAGGTCAAGACTCACATCTACCACATTCTAAATGCTGCTCGGCTTAGATCTCACCTTGTACATTAACTCCTGACTGCTTATCTGTCCATTTTATTTTACTTTTTTCTATGTTCGATGTTTTCTTTGCCACATTTCGTTTCACTGGCTCTCCTAACCGTCCTGCACTGGTTACTGATCATCTGATTTCGTTTTTTGCCTTGTTTTGGTTTGAAAAAAGTTTCACCTCTGTACTCCACGTCATAATATTCCAGGTAGTTCTTTAACTATTCCTCTGATGAAACAACAGAGGTGACCCAGGTTTTTGTCACTCCACTTCATCTCATCTTGGCCCTCACCATCTCTTATTTTTTATCGAACTTGAACTTCCGCCATTTGCTTATGTCAGCATTGGTAGATTAGCAGAATGAGAAGCTAGATCCTTTGCGGTACATTATTATCATGTTGCTCTCATATATTTCATATTGATTTTACCTGGCCCAAAAGTTAACCGTGTGTCGGAGTGGCCCGTGTCATTTCGGAGAGCCGGACTTCCAGGATGTTTGACCGCCTCCACACTCTACCTTGGCCATCTCCATGAAATTCTCTTTTACGTGGCTCCATTTCCCATCATGCGCCTGTTAAAGCTCAGGCTCAGTGATGGGTGGACACTCAGTTCCTACTTTTTTCACAGACCTCATCTTCCACGCTTATACTATTATTCGTACTTTACCCTGGCGTAATAAAAGTTTACATCGTTCAGAATAACCACAGAGGTTATGGCTGATGATGCACGCAAACCTTGCTGTATGCTGTAATAATCCGGAGTATAGCGGCGAATAAAGCTCTCCACTACAACTCATGACCACAAATTTTATTGTGCTATACCACACATTGTAGACTTCATTTGACAATTTAGAAATTATGTTGCTATCATCTGGGTCGCTTTTCCTAGTATAGCTGCGTCGCACTGAAATGTTGTCATCTACCAAATGAGGCACCTTTCGCTTTCATTGTACTTAACGCCAGAGTCTGTTGCTATTAGAATCTTCGTTTCATTCTGAAGTACTTTTCTCACAGCGTAAAGCTTCCGGCATGAGTCCGCATTTTTAGATGTTCCAAAACAACTACTGAGGAAATTACAAGAACGCTTGCCAAATTTTATATATTCCGTACAAACTGATGTCTATATGTTTGGATAATTCTCTGTCAGACATTGAAGTTTTATTTATTTTTACTGGTAATCATTTTATAGCCGTTACTTACCTACACCTTGATACTAGTGTTTATTTTATTTTCTCCCTGAGTCCACTACAAACTGGGACTTCTGCACGTGGTTTAATCGAGCGGTGAAGTTGGATTGCGCGTCAGCGGGAGTATGAAAGAATGACTTATCCAAGAAAGTTTCATTTCCGCCTTCTGGTCAGACTGCGATGGTCCAGATCGACGGGACATCCGTTAACGGAGGGTATAACCCCAGTACAATCTTCTGCACTTCACCCTGAACAACGTGCATGTGTGAAACTGACATGGATATAACATAGTGCATATTTCCATCTAATATGTGGAGGGGATTAAATGAAAAAAATCTGTAAATATTTTGATCTTTCCCTATGTGGGAATAGTCTCTAGCATCGTCGAGAAATAAAAGATTCATTCATTTATTTATTTATGCAGCGGTGGCCGAATCGTCTCAATTCAGCAATTCAACGAAACGAACTGGCGGACCCTCTCATCTTCGCTCGAGTAATAATGACAACAGGAGTGCAGAGGAGATAGGAGAAACAAAATGCGCTCAGAACAGGATCGGGAAAAGCCGAACGAAAGGATTACGAATTAGAAGCAAAAATGAGGACCGGAGTACTATTGATTTCACAACTGCGAACCACATTTGATAAACCCCATGGCGCCTCATTATAGCGTTTGCACTATCATCATAAGCGCTTGATCAGAACCAAATTTAAATTCGCACATTGGTTTGACTCGGCCTACTAAAGTGGGAAAAAATCGAAGCGAGCTAAAGAGGAAAATGTAAGGCGCTACTTTCGCATGATAACTCGCGAAATCAATGCAAGAGCAGCGGGAAAATACCTTCCGAAACGAAGTACGCAGAAAGCCATGTAGCGCGAAGATGCGTGTATGGTGGATCACTAGCTATGGATAGCCTTTACGTACTGTATGAGTTGGCGACGCTACGATAATGATTGGTCAGTCTAGTAAAATAGGATAAGACTGCGAAGCTAGAATGGAGTGCTGTGATGTAAAACCTCTATTACCTACGAAGTCACACCCACCTGAAGGGACATCTTTTCATCATCTCGATAGCCAATCTCGATGAGTCGCTGTCGTCGATAGGTCTCGTAATGTACAGTGTGTGTACGCTCGCGTAAATCTTCCATGTTTACCCGAAGTAGCATTTCTCGCAATCGCACGAAATCACAGTGATTCTCATTCTCCACCTGAACTGCTCCCCAAGGGTACTGTCGAACTCGTGTGTTTTTGCCGTTGATCTTGACCTCTTCAGAACTGCCAACAACAGCGAACGGGACCAGTTGCTGCAAAAGAAAGAGACTAGACTGCCAGTTTAGAACAAGGCGAATATTCACCATACAGATACAAAGAATGCAAACGAACCGGAGTCAGCAAAGAATGGACATGAGACTAAGCGTGAGTGGCTAGGTGCAATGAGGGAGACATGTGAGATGCACATCCATCACATGGTGACAACGAGGGCTCAGCTGCGATGATGAAATGGGAACATAGGGAAGACACTGCAAAACGGGCATTGTTGCAACACGGCCGATATGGTGAATGGAAGCAACGGTGAACATCAAGATAATAGTGTGTAGCGATGCAGAAAACTGAAGTAGAACTGAAATGGTCACTCGGGCTTGTGTGCTCCTCTCGAAGAAAACACTACATGCATCGGTGAGGTCCGTGCGGCATCGATCGTCTGCAGAGCAGGTTGGATGTCAATCAGAGGATGAACGAATAAAGGCACCGTGCGATTGATGGTGCCGCACTGATCAGGGATACGGGCACCGCAATCCAAGGATATTAGGCGTCTGGTCGTCTTTACTCACCGGTAATTGCTCACATCTATTGGGAGCATCGAGTGAACAATGCTAAAGTCCACCAATTGGTGTTAAGCAACAGACCCTTTGACCATTTCCTCAGATCCTTCGCACGCCCGCGGACCGGCGGGTTCGGCATGTATTGATTACCGTTGATGCACTTACTTGGGGTAGTCGATGAAAAGGCGTAAGAGTGTAAAAAGCTGAAAGGCGAAGCCTGGTCAGGCTAGCGCTTGCCGTTTTTCTGGATGAATGTCTCGGGGTCGGCCAAAGCATTGATTGCAGTCAAGTCAAGATAAGCTTTATGTGCCTATGTGGAAGCATTTTCAGCAATGTACATTATCCCAACATAGCATCAATGGGAAAAATGCCAAGTAAATTTTTACTCAAGCAAACGGTCTCGCAACTGGGTCGACTAACAAGCGAGATAGAGATATGGCAGAATGCAGTTGCGAGATGACGAGGTAGGAGAAAATAAAACTAGCTTCCGACCGCGTGGAAATACAGTGCAGTACCGACTATAATAGGCATCAGCAGTACGCCGGCACACAGCACCAACGCTTCGCTGCCGCGCAACCATCAACAGTCGAGCGTGAGCTAAGTATGCGGTGAGCGACGTCCGGTCCCTACGCAGATTCGAACTCGCGCGCTCAGATTACAACGCAGGCTTGTGATCTCTAAGGGTATAGAGGGAGGGGTTAAAAAGTTGTGTTTGCTAACGACAAAATAAACGAGGGATTCTTTGCTTAATCCATAACGTCGATAAATACGTTAGTGGGCACAATAAGAGTATGATCTTTTGAAAAAGTCCGGGGTATATAGCAGTGGAATAGTAAATGCAATGGTGGAGAATGTACCAACATTTGCAAACATTAGAATTAACGCATGGGTAGGGAGAGTATTTGGAATTTGAGAACGTAGAAGTCTTCCGACTTTTACATAAGCTTCAAAAATATGTATCGACCAGAATAAATTGTCAGACAGAATACACCGACATACTTTACTGTGGATAAACGAGAGATGCCTTGATCACTCACGATCAAAGGATGAAAAATGCTTAATAGGAAACGCAGTATGTCGGAGCGAACAGAATAGAACGAGACAACACTTAGGAGGGTCAAGGAAGTGGAAACGAGAGCTTAAGCAAACCAAGACTTCGTCAAATCTTTGGGGTTTAGAAGTTTTTAACCACTAGAGCTATACACTCTAGGATGACGTCATCAGAATATTTACATCCGGTGAAACTAAACCACATGGGCAGAAATTCGACATAGGGGGAAAACAAAGGAGATAAAATAGTTTCTCGGAAAACTGGCTTTATTCGATGAGTTAGTGGGGAAATCTGGCGCTCATGAATGCAGTCGCCAGCGACTTTCTGCTGCATTTTCTACACGGGACAGGACACTTTCCGACTTCTTTTATGCTGAACCTGTGCCTGCGTGCGCTTTACTGATTTTGTTATTTCCCCTGAATTTGTCACACTGCAGTGCCCGAAGCACAAACGACCGATTGAGCTGGATTTAGCAATCCGTGAGAATATTTGTAGCTCGGGATGCGGATGAGGGTATGCAGGTGTTTTCCGAGCTGGCTGATTTGGTTGCAAACGTTTCATCCGCCGACATGACCAGAACTCCCTGATGTCGGTACATATGGACGCCGAGAATCATCAATTTGATTTCGAGAATGTCAGGATCATAGGCAGGGCAAAAAGTCAAAAAGCACGCGAGTTCATCCAGGGTTGATATCCGGTGAACAACTCAATCAATAGACAATTAGATCTAGATACTGCCTATGAAGCACTGAGAGTCAAAACAATACTCCGCCCCAGATCAACAGGACAAAGAACCTCATTGAGGCGGACTCTAGCCAAGAGTACGCAAGAGCTGACTACACGGTCAGCTCACGTGGACCAATCGACTCCTGACGTTCGAATCAAGTGATCAATAATCACTTGGATCTGCAAGTGGCCCGCATAAATCGCACTGATGATGTCGTCTAGTCTGACGATGAAACGTTTGCAGCCAAATCAGCCAGCTCGGAGAAAACCCACATACCTTCGTGAGCTGGATTTGTTATCATTAAAATAACTAGCTCCTTTCATGGGTTCGGGAAGAGCGATCAGAGAGAAATCGGAGAATAGGTGTTTAACACTAGTCAAAACTATTAGCTATAAGTGAGAGTTCATCGCAGCCAGTTCCAAATCAGATAGTCGTCCATATGCCCAGAAAAGCACTAGACTGCAGTTTCAATCTGTTGGGCATCATCAGTAGTGCGTATCCATCGGCTCCATCAGGATTCGAACCCATGACCATCAGCGGCTTGCACTGCCAGTCAGCAGCTTATGCCACTGGGCCACGGGGGACAGCTTCGGACCGTCATGATTTGCAAGCTACTATAACTATAAGTAGTAAGTGCATACATATTAGACTAAGCGCGATCAAATGAGTCCGAGGCGTGGGATGGATGAATTATCGCATTCCCGTCCAACATCGACTTAACGCGGTTGATAAACTAGAGCAAGCGACGATCTGTGTAAAGTAGAATTTTGTATACATAAGTTAAGTTCAATCGGTGACTTCGAATTGTTAAAAAGGAGATCTGCCGTCGAAAAGTGCCCGGGATAACTTCGTAGATAATGGGACAATGAACAATCGACAATGTTAAAAAAAACAAGTGCTTGGAAAGTCACGTTGGATGGTTTGGGTGAAAAGTAAAAAATCCAAAAGATGCCCTATCAGTTTAGGCGACTACCGATTCAGATGCGCTGCTGCATAACGGTAGTGTGAAATGGGAATTGAATGCAGGCACACAGAACAATGTGGGGACCAGTTATGGTTGATGTATTCTGTGACAAAAATGGAAACACTCACACATGTGCCACTTTTTTGGGTCCATGTGATATGCAAATCCAGTTTGAGTACAACATATAGATATACCACAGTAGCACCGTTTATGTAACGAAGTGCAGGAAGTGAAACTAGACACATTGATTGATGGTGTAAAGGGCCATATAGCACAATCTAAATGTATGAGTGCATCGTCGAGATGTGTTTTTAAATATTGTTGATGTGGAGGAAGAAACAGCGTCAGTGGGGAGGGTGTTCCGATATTGGCACACATGTGTTAGAAACAAATTCTGGCGGCATTCCAACCGGCTATATTGTGCCACCCACCTTAGCTGGCGACCTCTCAGATTCAATTTTAGGTGGCGACAAGCATGATTGGGATTCCTCAGGATCTGATATCATTATCAAATCCGCAGGCAGGCATCGATATTATCCACTGTAAACCCTAAAGCTTTTCAGCCTCAGTTGGCAATGGAGATGAAACAGACTCTTCACGTTCTTGCTAGCCCTTCGTTGTGGCATTTCAGGTGAAGCAAGGTTGTACTTGTGCCAATTCTGTTAGGCATACATGCTGTATTCCGAATAGGGGCTAATGTAGGTGTTGAGCATCTGAGAGAAGATGAAGGAATCAAGTCGTCCGAATGCCATCTGCAATAAGTCAAGGTGTTGGTTGGATTTTTGGATGGTTTAGGAGCCTGACGTTAACAGCCAACGTCTTCTCTTGCAATCTCACATCCAGTAGAAACGCGCTTCAAAACTTGATCCCCCAGACTGTACTCGCAGGTAGATTGATGGCGCATGCTGAATGCCTTAAACTTGGTAGTGTTGAAATGAGGCAAATTCTAAGTCCTCCATTCATATACCCTGTCAAGATCATCCTGCCATGCATATCTTGAGATCATCAGTGGAGAGTAAAATTTTGAAGTGATCAGTTTTGTGAGAACGTTTAGGTAAACCAGGAATAGGTGTGGATCAATTACCGAGCCCTATGCTACACGGCACTGAACTTCGACAGGGTCGAGAATGACACTGTAAACTTTCATATTCTTATGTCGCTGAAGCAGGGAGCTACCTATCCAACCGAAGACCGGATCATCAATTCTACAACTCTGAAGCTTTTGAAAGCGGATGCGGTAATTCGGATAGTCGAACGCTTTTGAGAAGTCCAGAAAAACCGCGTCAATTCCCACACCGCTGTCGAGGGCCACAGTCTAACTGTAGCAAGCAAGTAGCAGATTTGTGGTGTAAGACTGGTTTTGGCGGAATCCATATTGTTCTAGTGCCATAACGTCGCATCTTTCCAAATAACCCATGAGCATTTCGGCTATAATGTCCTCCAGGAATTCGAAAAGCACCAGAAGGAATGTTATTGGACAGTAGCTGGTCGGATCTGCATGACTTCCCCCTTGCGAATGGGAGTGGTGATTCCGTGCTTTCACACTGCTGGAACTCGCATCACATTGAGATCTTGTGACTATGCGGGAACAGTCTTCAAAAGTAAAGCTACTACTTCGGAAAACTTCGCATGAATTCCGTTGACTCTGTTCGTGGCTGAAAATGAGAGTTTACAACGATCAGTCTGCATGCACCTTTCCAGTATCCAAAATAGCGTTGAATGGGGCGGACAGACTCATTCATCAGAGGTACCTCTATCTTTCGGCAAAAACCGCGGAAGTTAATCAGATACATGCGCCTTATTCCTCTTGTCATCCTTCACAGACTGACTGGCACGCGTGAAAGCCTGATTCGTGAAGAGCAAGCTGGATTTCGTCGAGGTCGTGGCTGCATTGACCACATCTTCACCTTGCGTCAGTTGGAGCACCGTCACATATATTGGCGGCCCACCGTTGTCGTGTTCCTCGATATCAAAGGCGCATTCGATTCGGTGGATGGACTTGCACTTTGGGATTGTCTACTCAGGAAAGATGTACCTGAGAAATATGTAAATATTATCCGAGCATTATATGCGCGTAGCTCGAGCAGAGTGAGAGCTTACGGCAAGTTGTCGTCGCCCTTTAATATCTCCAGCGGTGTGAGACAAGGATGCCCGCTGTCACCTTTCCTCTTTAACTTCGCTGTTGACGAAGTCATGGAGATAGCATTTACAAGACACGACTTAGAAGGTGTAGACCTGCTCCCAGGAGAACGACTTCTTGACTTAGAGTATGCTGATGATATTGCCCTAATCTGTAACAGCTCACAAACGTGTCAAGCGGCACCGGACAGATTAGCACTAGCTGTCCGTCACTTCGGGCTTTGCTTCGCACCCTCGAAGTGCAAAGCGTTCCTCCAAGATTGGTCTGGACCGCCTCCTTTACTGACCCTTGGTGGGGATCAGCTAGAAGTCGTTCAAAAATTCAACTACCTGGGAAGTTGTATCAGCGCCCGTGGGATTGAAGATGAGATCACGAACCGTATAACAAAAGCTCTGGGAGCTTTTGCTAACCATCGCCACTTATGGCGCCGGCGCGACATCACTCTTGCTCTGAAGGGTAGAGTGTAGAATGCAGCGGTACGTTCGACCATACTGTACGGTTGTGAAACCTGGCCCCTTAAAGCAACGGACATAAAGAGGCTAGTTACTTTCGAACACCGGTGCCTTCGTAATTTAGCTCACATCTGGTTGGAACACCGCGTGAGCAACGAGCGTGTTCGACGCCTTGTTTACGGCACAGGAAAAGGAACTGAACCGCTCAGCACCGTTATTTCACGCACCAGGCTCCGATGGCTCGGCCACGTGTTACGCATGCCAGCCCACCGACTCCCGCGACGTGCGTTGTTTGCCCGCCAGGGGTGTGGATGGAAGAAGAGGGGTGGCCAAGCGATGACTTGGTCGAGAGGAATGAAGGCCCTCACTTCTGAGCTGGCCTCGGTTGGAGCGTCTCGGCTCCCTGGTTGGGTTCCGAAAGACGATGAACACGTTTGGTTGGACACACTTGCTGATATGGCTAGGAGCCGACCTCAGTGGCGTTCGCGCTGTGAGTTTCTTTGTCCCACCCCATCCCTCTTAGCTTCGCCCTCCAACCACGATCTCGTCATTTAGCCTTATATAATTTTGCATAGCAACTTTTTTTGTTGATGCACAGTAGCCGGCTGGTAGCTTACCAGAACGATGCTCATCCGTTACCGGTAGCTCAGCCGGCTTGCACCAGTTGCTTTTTTTCTCTCCTTTTTTCTATGTATTGCGGCACAGTGACTGACTTGTTCCCCACCTCTAACTAACGTGTATGATGATGATGATGCCTTATCACTCTTCAACAGTGTGAGCTCACGTCGGGTCTCTCGCAAAGTGAGAGGCGTGACATCAAACTCCGACGTGGGTTCAGGTAACTCAGAAAGCCTGTTGAACTGATCTTCGAAATGCTCCATTCGACGGACTGGTTCAAATGATTGGGAATGGATCAACTATCCATAGTCCCCAGCCGCTGTTTTACTAACGGTGGGCACTTTTGGGCCTACACTCCGGATAAATTGGAGAAGTACTCAGCTACTAGCAAAACGTAGTGATTTTCTACATCCCACGGGCGCTTGCAAACGATCATAATTGTAATGCTCTTAGCCGGACACACTGAAGCTGAACACCCAACGAAACCACTCTTATTAAAATAAGCGGTCCGGACGAATCAAGTTGGATGGACAGAACGCATCATCATTCTTCACGGCATAACTGAAACGATTCCAGACAACATTGCGCTAACTCAGTTCTCCGGTCAGTTACAAGTAGCCGGCCAATTTCATAGTGATAATGTCGAGTTGCAAACTGCAGGTTCAGGTTAGGCGCTCTAGAAGAATCGGAACAAATTGGTGCTATACGTGCGCGTACCACAGCTTAATCACAGTCCAGACACGCAGTCCAAATCGGCTAATAATCTTGGACTGAGGTGCGTTATCCGTTGTCGATGACAATATGGTTATTTTAGGTTGCGATCGTCCTAGAGTTCGGTGGGCACCAGGAAAAGCGATATGAACGTTTGGGCAGAGAAGCGCGACCGCCAACTCAACGGTTGTAATCGGTATATATTACGAAAACCGGATCGCCATTATGCGTTTAGAAGGTGTTAGCCTCGAATCCATCTCTCGGTTGATGTTCGGTCTCTAATAAGCGGCTCGTTGGAGCATTTACGTTCTCAATAACGATCATTACACTCGCATTCGTGGCCTTACGAAGGAAGATAGTACGCCGATACAATGTTTCCTTGTTGTTTCCCAAGACGTATCCCTTTGGAATATACATAAAAGGGCTTAAAGCACATCCTGTTTTCAAGTGATAGCTATTAACCTCGATGGAGGATCGAAGTCGAATACTGCAAATGTAGCAATTTGGTATTAAAAAGGGCAACAGCAGTACACCGGCATGCAGTACCAACGCTTCGCTGCCGCCCAATCACCACCAGTCGCACGTGCGATAAGGATACTGTTGGTGTGTGAGGGTCGCCCGGTCCCTACGCAGGCCCGAACACGCCCCCAGATTACAAGACAGGCTTGTGATCCTTAAGACCGCGGGCCGGCAGTTCGGTGGGATCCATACGAGTAGTGCCTACAGCACTTTCATTGATGGCAAAATTAACAACACAAACAACTCGAGTCATCGACTCGTTATCGTCAGAGAAGAGAACATAATGATTGTTTGTAGATGGCCAGTAGTTGGTCCAAGACGCATTGTTATTTTGTAGGTGCGTTAAGGAGGAAACCCTGTCTGATCTGAAGAGACCAATGTGAATTGGGACCTTGGTATGGAGGACAAGAGGCATCAGAAACATCAGTTGAGAAATCAGCGATGCTATTGTTCGGTGGCCTTGGAAAATGATACTCAGTAGGGGAAGAAAGCAAAAGGAAACGTTGGCGACAGTCTTGTGTTAATTATATTCTTCGGCTAACCACTAAGAAAGATGAATACTGAATTATAGAGCAAGTAGAAATGGATTCTGTACAACTCTTTCGAAATATGGCGAAAAACGTTATAAAAGTTGCCAACCTTGAATCTCATTGTCGTTCTCATGTAATATTTAAAATATTCGACTTACGATATTTCAGGATTCACAAATGTGATGTCATCGTAAGTGTGCAGTCGTTCTCTGAATCGAATGAGGCAAAATGCAAATCTAACAACGTTTTGAACTGTTGCACAGATGTTGCCTCAATCACATGTTCGGGCAAACTATTCCAAATGTTTACTACTCTCCGTTCGAAGCACAGTGGGTGGGGAACACGTTTCATATCCGGCACAACAAGTTTGTATCTGTGTCCGCGTGTGCTGCATGGCCCTCGTAAGTGCAGCATTGGCCTTAACATGGGGAACTCAACGAGATGTAGAATTCGGTAGGTCATAATGAGGTCGACTCGCACCCGACGGTAGGACAAGGTGTAGAGTCCTAGTTTCTCGCACCGGTCTTCATACCCAAAGCCACGTAAACTCGGGATGAGCCTGGTAGCAACGTGTTGGACCCGTTCGATCTTTTGTGCCTCGCCTCGGGTAATCGGAAAGTAGGCGGGCGAACCGTACTCTAGCATTGGTCTAATGATAGAAGAGAACAGGCGAGTGGCAACCTCTTCAGACCATGTGCCGAAGCTACGTTTGAGCGCCCAAAGCATGCGCAGTCCGTTCCGATATAGCCTGTTCGTGTTGTCCACGGACTTCAAATCGTAGCGTGAGAGTACACCTAGGTCCTTCACGGAGGGTGTGGGATATAGCGTTTGGCCGTCAAGGGTGTAGGTTCGGCCGTCGGCACCCTTCCCCAGGCTCATAAATACCGACTTGGCTGGGTTGACCGGGAGAAGAACTTCTGTAGACCATGTGGATAAGCGGTTGAGATCTTGCTGAAGTAGGCCACAGTCATCGGGAGCGTCGATTTCTCTCCAAATCTTCATGTCGTCCGCAAACAAGGCACACGGCGACCGGAGAAGCTGCGGTAGATCGTTGATGTGGATCAGGAACAGAGTGGGCCCCAGCACAGTGCCTTGAGGCACGCCACTTGTAGAGGGGTACCAGTCAGTTAGATGGTCGTCGACCTGTACCCTCCACTTTCGTCCAACAAGAAAGTCGCGGATCCACCGGTGCAGTGAGCCACCGACGCCACACATGCTGAGTTTGTGAAGGAGAACCTCATGACTGACCTTGTCGAACGCTTTACTGAAATCGATGAATATCACGTCGACGGACGTCTTCTTGTTTATTGCCTTCAACCACTCATGCCTCGTCACAAGCAGGTTCGTAATGCATGAGCGACCTTGCATAAAACCGTGCTGTGCGGGCGTCAGGACCTCGTTTGACTGTAGCAACTGCAGCAATCTCTTCTTCACGATTTTCTCAGCAACCTTTGCCAAAATAGGTGTCAGACAAATTGGCCTGTAATTGTCTACTTTGCTAGGGTCGCCGCCTTTCGGAATAGGCTTCACCACCGCACATTTCCAGTCAACCGGCAACGAACCTTCGGACAGCGACCTGTTGAAAAGGTCAGTCACGACAGGAGAGAGGATGGTTGAAAGTGACTTGAGAACCAGTGGGTGAAGCCCATCAGGTCCGGCAGGTTTGGTGCCGTCAAGGTTGGCGAGTAGTTGAGCTACCTCTTCGACGCCGCAATGCAGACTATCGAGTTCGGTAAAAGCGGTACACGTCGAACTCGGAACCGACACCTGGTTATTTGCAAATACAGAAGCGAAGTGCGCCGCCAACGCGGACGCACGCTCAGTGCTGGAGGTTAGGGGCTGTCCATCCGTGCCATCCAGCACTGGCACATCACCCGCCGGCTTCAGGCGTCGCTTCACGTATGCAAAGATTCCCTTGGGGGCGGTCTTCGCGGCTACTGCGATTTGCTCTTCAAAGTGTCGGCGTTTATTCTTTTTTACACTGTTGCAGAGATTCCGCTGACATTTATACCCTTCGTAATCATTGGCAGAGCCAGAGAGAAGGAATTTGTCCCACAGTCTGCGCCGCCTCCGAGCCAGGTTTCCATACTCCTTATCAAACCAATGAGGCTTAATCGGTCCAACCTTTCGACATTTCAATGGCACAAATTGGGAACACAATAATGTCAATCTCTCTTTTATAAATATCCAACAATCTTCCACAGATGCAGCTTGTGACAGAGACCAATCCAGTTGGCTCGCGGCTCGAGCAAGACCATCGAAGTCCGTTTTCCAGTAGTTGGGAGCTGGTTGCAGCGGATGTGAATACGGTAAAGATAATTCCATATCAGCTATCAGTACTGAGTGGTCGCTCTTAGCCAGGGGCTCCAGGATCCTAACGTCACGCACTCGTTGTTCGTAGCTCGTTAACATCAGGTCGAGACAGGACGAGGTTGAACGTGTTGATATGCGTGTTGGCTGGCATATGTGTTGCGATGCACCAGTTTCAAGTACCAAATCCACGAACTTTGCTTCAACCTCACTATGTCCAGGCATCAAATGCACATCAGGCCATCGTATTCGAGGACAGTTAAAATCGCCCATAAGCAGAAAGTGTGGACGACTCATGTGGGTCCGAAGAGTGGGCAGCCAATCCAAACAACGACTCAGGGGACTGCGATAAACTGCGCCCACAAGCAGTTCTCCTCGCCTGAGGCGGATGGAGCACCACAGTAGCTCACACAGGCCATCGTCACTTCGGTAGGTGCTCACAAGTCTCCCACGCAGGGAAGACCGGATGTAAAGTAAGACACCACCGTGGGCATTCTTTAGTCTATCGCATCGGAAACACGAGTAACCGTTGAGTTCAAGTTCTTGGGTGTATAACTCTGCATGCAGCCATGTCTCTGCGAGTCCCACTACGTCTGGCCGCTCAGACGCAACGAAACAACAAAGCTCATCGCGCTTATTCATAATACTGCAAACGTTTGTGAAGGCTACTCGCAGGCCGCAGCAGGAGCCACCGGGCGTGCTTGAAGTGTGAGCAGCCTGTTTATCCTGATTCGCGAATTGTTGGAAACCACCCGAAAATTTACGATACGAAGATTTTCCCCCCTCACCAGTGCGTCTTTTCAACTCAATGCTGGCAGACTTGAGCCGCTCCCTGTCTACTGGGTCCAGGTCAGGACGAACATGGATCTTCAAACCTTGCAGCCTACTTAGGCGAGACATGATCAGTCTTGGACTGGCTTCGTCCACAGAAGTGATTCTCATAGACCGATTTTGTTGATCACCTTGCTTTCCAAGACGGGTAATCTGCCTCACTTTTACCGAGTCCTCACCAGCGTCGAGGAGTCTATCAATTAGACCCTGTAAAAACTCGACATCGTGATTGTAGCGCACTTGGGGTGATGGATCACTGGACTCCGGTGCGTGAAAGATCACGAGATTATAACGCCTCTGGTCGGACGAGGTTGGCCTTGCAGGGCGAAGTATACTCCCAGCCTCAAGTGGTTTAGCTAACTGTTGACTTACAGAACGTAAACACCCAACGTTCCTTCGTAATTTCGTCCTCTGTTCTTTCCACTGGTCTTCAGCACTCAGACTTTCACCTGCTGGGACATCAGTGCCCGGTGGACACAACAAAGGCAAACAATTTAGGCCAGGTGCAACTGGGCTTCTCACAACGGTTGGACTTCGTGTCAGTGAGTTTACACGGGTAGAGGAGGACGACTGAGCCGAAACCTGAAGGCTCTTCGCGCTAGGTTGTTGGGCCAAACACACGGAGCTGTTCGCAACGAAACGCTGAGGCCTACACGTCGGCTTTACTCTTTCTGGCTGTATCTTATTTCTGTTGAAAGTTCCGTGCCTCGAAGTTTTGATTCCGCAGTCTGACTCACAAGGATGTGGGTTAAGCATATCGGTGGGGGAGGTGGCTCAGATGTTTATTCAGCGATTTACGAGTTACCAGCGCTAATCTCCGTAGGTGCGAGTGACCTCGCAGTATTGCGTGGCACCTAATCGTCAGTACGGAATTCCAAAGTATCGATGAAATGGCGGCTTGCTTCATGGACTCCACCCAGAGCGCACAAGGATCTAATCAGCAAAGTAACCCTGGACTGCGATTGATAAGTCCCCTTTTGATTCGGATGTGGCCTACCGCACACAGCCCTGGAAAATTGAGATCAACCCATACAAAGTGCCGATCAGATGGAGACACACCTGCGGTGGGATGCAGGGGACTTTTGGCGGGTCTGAACCTTCTTGACCGAGGATGTTTGGATTGAGGCGGGCGTTAGCAAACCAGCTAGCAACGGGGCATGTTGCCTCACTATCGGAGACGATACATGATGATTATGATCTTGCGTCAAATGAGCTGAGTTCGTGATCCGTAACCGATGTCTCTCACAGCCGATTTCGAAAATAGATATATCAGCCTCGTCCTAGCCACTGTTGAAGAGGGAGATGAAACAAGGCTTTCCTGGCCTCTAGCCATTGAGCTATCTGAAATGAGTAACTATAACGCCAATAGATGCCTAAATGGTCTAATAGTGTGCAGAACATCTCGTTAAGTTAGAATGCAGCCTCCTGGCAGTGGATATTAATCAGAAGTAAGATTATGATAAGGTTTCCTTGACCGTTTAAGTTCCAGATGGCGGTAACAGATAATAGTAAAGTTGAACGGATTCTAGTTCGGCCAATTTCCCAAATTCCCGAGAAACTGTACAAATCTCGAAAGCAACCTTCGATGAATTTTTAAAGAATATAAGGGCGCACATAATACAAGTGGTCAATCATGACAAAAGCGTAAGCAGTACGTCGGTACACAGTACCGACGCTTCGCTGCCGCGCAACCACCACCAGTCGCACGTGGGCTAAGGATACTGCGAGGGTCGTCCGGTCCCTACGCAGGCTCGAACAGGAGCCCTCGAGTGATTAGACAGGCTTGTGATCCTTAGGGTTACGGGCCTTTACAATGCTCTTAATTTCCAGCAATCCTGGCTACATTATACGATACACTAAATGAGTTTGGCTTGGTTGATCCAAAGCTGCACTATGAAGTAAGGCGCAAAAAGTAAGATGATTTATGGGACCGGAGGCCTTCTACACAATTGGAGTGATCACAGTAATATGAATACTCACTGGATGAGTCGTTTAAAAGCACTATCATCATCATCAGTGACACTAGCAGAAGCGGCGTCGCGTACTGGTGCCACAATATCACAGGGTCATGATCAGTTAAAGATCAGTAGCCAAAGGCACAAGGGAAGGTGGGACTCTTGGCATCAAATATCTCCCTAATCCATTGGGAATTGAAAAACTAAGAATAGAGGTCTAACAGGTGATGAGTTAATGTCAGCAACATTCAGCATAACGAGCACATGCTCTTCTGTAATACATAAGCTGTGATAAGCGGAAACGTGTGTTGAATGCCGAGACTGACCAGCAGAACGTAATAGGCTGATTTACGTTTCCGCCCTCGATTCCTTCCCAGTATCTGGGCCACTCCGATGCCTATGCGCTAGGCAATCAGACTACGTTTCTAACCGACAGTCGGCAAGCTGTCGCTCGTGAGACGCAAAGGAGCCATCGCAACTTTGTGAATGAGAGTGATCACAATCAAGCAGTACTATGCTGCACATATTGTCACCTAATATCTGGCTCTAATAACAGCTAATCCGACCGGAGAAACCAGAACATGTAGTTGTGCAGAGGGAATGATCGTCAAGCCACATCGTAGCAAATACTGAGAGGTTCCCAGAGCACTACTCGTAAAACGGTGTGTCATTAGACTTGTCCGAAATTCAAATACATTAGCAGCTACGGTTCGTTTTCATGGACTCGAAATTACACCGTTAAGGACAATAAAAGACTAAATGCTTCTTCGATAAAGTCCTTCAAGAGTGTACAGTCAAACAGTAAGTGTAGGTGAGATCTGCCGTGCTAGTTAACAGAGACGTAAGCGAAGCTGAATTTGAGAATCGACTGAGAATTGATCGGCCAGCAAATACCAGCCCGAGTAGAAGGAAATCGAACTATTCCGACAATATGATAAACCCGTGGAGTGGAACTCACTCACATTGGCTGAAAAGCAGACGCCGAATAGTGAGCGACCTCGACCTCCTAAATTAGCATGTTTCGGTTCCCAATAAATAGAGTTAACCTATCGTGTAGAATACACTCTCTGTCTACCGAATGCTGGCCTTCTGTGTTCCTTCGGTTGGCTGGGCGCGTGACTGAGCAGTCAGACAGTCGCAGGTTCACAGCGCAGCAAAGTAGCAGTACAACAGTTGTCAGCAGTAGACAGCAGAGGAGAAGACAGTACAACAGTTGCCAGTGGCAGAAGCAGAGGGAAAGAAGAAGCGTTACAACAGTGGCGACGCGAGTTTCAATCGAACTCAGAATGGCAGTTAGCTTCGAAGAATCGCAGGCACTTTTGCAGCAGTCGTAGTTCGAAAAGTCACAGAGGGAGTTGATCGAATTGTTAGCACAAAAATTAAACATTCAAGTATATTGGGAACTGGAACTGAAGCTGACATCGCAAGAAATTGTTTCAGAATGCCAGAGGTTGCTCAACTTAAATGCTGGTACAAATGTGGTCGTAAATTCGGAAGTCAAGGAAGAGCAACACTTCTGCCACACTGTCACTTCAAAATCAGAGGTGCCCATCAGACCTGAAGATGCGACGGTAGAAATAAATGGCAGTCAGACCACGCAGATGAACAGACGCCACGAAGCAATACGACAACCTGGTCCAGAATGTTGCAGAATCACCGGTGCTGCCCTGAACCTCAACTCAGTCACTAAACCAGGATTCAGAGCAAAGCGCCTTGTGTCAAGCAGGAAAGGAAACCACTGCAGTTATCATGCAGGGGAAAAGTGGACAGACAGCGTGCGTCATTTCAAAAGTGGGAACATGGTGTATGCACGAGACTTTCAAGGACCGCAGAAGTGGTCGACAGAAAGAATGATCCGCAGAAATGGTTGGGTCATCTACGAGCTAGTGATAGGAAATGGGAAATGAGTCAGGTCAATCAGCTGAGGCCGAATCACGGCAAGACTCAAAATCCCCCAGAATCGCCACACTTACCATGGGACATCCTGCTAGACACGTTTTGTTTGGAAAACGAAGCTTAGCGGTTACGTGGATCACAACAAAGATGCAAGCAGCAGATGACGCACAATGCAGGCCGACCCGAAAGCGGAGACGACCACCATGGCTACAAGTGAACCCCGGGGTAAAAAGCTACGATCCAGCCCAAGTGCGGAAAATGGGTAGGAGCAATCAATTTTGAGGGGGAGGTAATAGAGACGCAAATGGAGCTGAATTTGGGAATCGACTGAGAATTGATCGGCCAGCAAATACCAGCCCAAGTCGAAGGAAATCGAACTATCCGGCAATATGATAAACCCGTGGAGCGGAACTCACCCACACTGGCTGAAAACCAGACGCCGAATAGTGAGCGACCTTGACCTCCTAAATTAGCATGTTTCGGTTCCCAATAAATAGAGTTAACCTATCGTGTAGAATACACTCTCTGTCTACCGAATTCTGGCCTTCGGTGTTCCTTCGGTTGGCTGGGCGCGTGACTGAGCAGTCAAACAGTCGCAGGCTCACAGGGCAGCAAAGCAGCCGTATAACAGTTGTCAGCGGCAGAAGCAGACGGAAAGAAGAAGCGTTACAACATTATTTCTAGTGTGGAATTTGAGTCGGGTTTACCTTAAGCAATGGATGTTCGTCACGGGCAACAATAGTCGGGGAGCAATGTAAACCTCTTGCGTAAAGTGACCTGAATGGGTAATGGTTGTAGTAAGATGGAAGCTTGTGCGATTCACCTCTGTTCGCATAACACCAACCATAGTCATCTAAGCGAAACTGCTCTAGCTGTTGCTAACAGGCGCTTTTTCGGTTTTTCTTGATCTATCTTTGACACGATAGAGAATACTCTAAGTGAACCGTCGGCGCGAATACGATGTTCAGTGGTAAGAGGGTGCTCTAGTATGGAACTGTGGACTTGTTAAGTGTATCATGCTGGAACGAGGCGCGCTGGTGCCCTACGATCCGTTGCAACAGGTGTGTCAGAAGCGTCCTGTACCACGAAGCCTCAATCATACCATGATCAAAGCCCAAGCAGGCGACTTCATGCTCAGTGGTCTACGGCTGTCGGTGTCTACGGTTGTCGGTGGTTGCCGCGTCCGAGGAACCAACAGTTCTCCAGTTAAATGTGACACATGATATACATGCTGGGTTAGAAAGAATTAGCGGTCACGAGCAATACTGTATCCTTAATCGCACAATATTGAGGAGCTTCAGTGAAAAGAAATCTCTTCGCGAATGGCCTTTCATTTGGATTGCATTCTCCTCGTTTCCGATCACATTCACCCGTTCGTTTTCATTGGCTAAAGCTTGTACGCCGAAATGTTCAGGTCAATCGGCTTCATCTCTGCGTATGGTAAGTTACCCGTTGTTTACACCAGGTTGAACTAACTGTGAGACGACTATTCTAACCGAGCAGTTATTGTCAACGTAGTAAAAAGGTACCAGTGGTACGCTATACCGACGCTCCGCTGTTAAGCAACCACTACCAGTTGTGAGTCGCCTGGTCCCCTATATAGCCTCGAGCCGTTGGCATCCGGGTTGCAAGGTAGACGCCCTGTCATCTCGGCCACCGGCTGGCGACATCTTGGTCATCGAGCTGGCGATGTATGGTAAGTCATATATCCGATGACCCGACATTCGGAATGCCGTATTGTCAGGTTGAAGTGGGACTCTAATTACAGTACCGAAAACGCCACAGATCCGTAAGGACGATAGTGGTTCTGATGGGCTGTGAATTTATCCCGGTAACATGATCGTCGCTGATGCGGCGACCTCAAAAATAGGCAAAAATATTTACCAACACCAGGTGGTAGCGGCGGGAAGTTGGATGGACGCATGGATCGCAAACAGACTGGACCTTAACGTGGTGCAATAGAATGCGTACCTCCGTGACCCACTGAGCTATGCTGGGTGTCACTTTCCAAGTGCCTTCAGAACCACTTATATCGGACAGGTCAATGGTTAGCGGTCAGACCAACAGTCTCACAATCCAATCCTCTTCGAAGGTTAGAGATAAGTCGATGGCTCCCTTCTTTTAAAACCTAGTCATGGAAGACAACAGTTCTACATGTGTTACGGAGAGCCAGCTTACAGCCAGCGTACAAGCCGAGAGTCGTGGCGCAAGATTGGATTGACCTATAGATGGAGATCGAAATAGAGCTGAGATAAAACGGGAATCTATGTGGGGTCAGTGGCAAGTTTGAGTTGTGTTAATTGATATTAATTAGCATCTCCGGTATTGTAGTGGTTACCTTCAACCTATTTATTCCGCTATGTTCTTATGCGAAGGAACTCTCGGTCCTGTCTGATCTTTGGTGTTCTCATTTCGTTGCAGGTTGAACTGGTTGGGGGTGGCACAGCAGATTCTGTCAGGTTATCCGTACAGTCAGCGGAAACCACAAGTTATAAGCTCACAGCTCCATTGGCGTACAGCACGAGCACCACGCATTGTCTCTGAAGGTGGGAGGGCACTTTCCGGTGCTCAATAGTTTGCTACCGCCAGCCTCAAGCCAGGCAACCCCTGGTCAATATGGTGCAAACCCGCCAACTCCCACCTACGGCTGGCCGTGGTCGCAGGTGCGTAACGCAATACGGTCGTAAGACACAGGTGAACTGTTCCAAATCTTCAAAGGCTGTGTGTGACAAGCCTCGCGCGGACCCCGATCGGTCTCTGCAATCACACCACCGAGTTGGGATTGTACACCAATGCCTAGTGGACATTGAGCCAAACTTTCCGGATGTAGTCCATCAAAAGAAGCTCTAAATCACCCATTGCCCCGTGGGTCAGACTGTTGAGTCAAAGACTATTTCCTTCGTTAGCTGCTCTGAGCCAATCCTCTGACCACAAGTGTGTTCTCATTGGCCCGGTGCTAGGGTTTTGTGCGTAATTCCAGTAAAGTGAGCGAGCTGCCCGTTGACCACGTGAGACTTGTGAATGAACCTCCAGTCCATGGACATAGGCGGTGCCACGGGCTACTATGCGCCCCCCCCCCACCTCACGTCCGAAACGTTGGATCACAAGTGGTCTGAGAGCAATGAACGGTCGGAACATAAGCGCACGACTGAATGGATGTCTTTCATTCTAGCGTGATCAACATGCCTTCTTGTGTTCGACAGAGTATCTCGTCAGACATTCGTGACCGAGTTGTGGGTGTCTTTGTCAACGGTGACGACTGGCAGCTCGTGGCAAGCTTGAATAATGTAAAATATCAGACTAACTACTCCTAGATTCGTCGCTCTCTTGATCAGAAGCCGGATACTACGCAGGCGCGTGGTCCTAAGTGCATTCTGTGGCAGGAAGAGATTGATGACATCCTGGAGTGAATCGCGAAGGACGCAATCCTGACACTGCACGAAATGCGAGCCGAGTACGTGCCGATATGGATAAGAATATCTCAAAGTCTACAGTCGCACGACGCCTAGATGGCCCTTTGATAACTATGGAGAACACCTATCGGACTCTAGAATGAATGAACAATGATCGAACAGAAGCGATACGAAAGGAGTTCGTTCAAGTTTTTCGAACTTGTGGACCACTCCGGCTGAGAAGTTAATTTGTATCAGACAAAGGGGCTGGCATAGCCCTCCGTGTGCCACATGAGAACATTCATATACCTACGCTAACTGTACTCCATTCGTTTACGAATGCTATTGGGTCAAAGGATGGATCATCCGAACGATCAAAACGGTACCTAAGTCGTGCTGGAGATCAACAGATAAGCAGGAGTCATCGAGTCATAATCATCGTGGCATGCTAGTTGAAGGTGAGCAACACACTTCAACTAATATGCCGCAGGAAGAATGGAACATTTCGATAAAAAGTAGAACAAAACATTTTTAGTTGGTTTTTCACACGCCGCTTTTTTCATTTTTTGTCATTTTCAATGTTTGAAGTATTAAACGTGTGAATCAATACAATACTGTACACAATTCTTCCACTAATTCCGGTTGCGGGCCATGTATTCAAGCGTGTTAAGTCATTGGCACTCCTCATCTTTGGGTCAACATCCTGGAAGACGTACGGATCCAACAGCGGCTAGACACGATGTCAGCGATTTCATGTGCTGCCGCTAAGTGGAAGGCTGACCACCACGCGGTCTCCTCCTGCCAGGTCCTTGACGAGCGAATGGAGCGCGACGCGGTAGATGCTCAGGTGTCATGCGTAGGACGTGACCGAGCCATCTTAATTGGCGCAACAAAACCAGTTTGTTGAAGGGAATACTCGCATTCCCAAAAATGCGATGTCGAACGTCATTACTATTAACTTGATGTTGCCACCAAACACAAGCCATTTTCCTTAAGCAACCGTTATCGAAGGCAGAAAAACGACGCATGTCTTCCACGCGAATCGGCCAGGACTCGCACCCATACAACAATACTGAGCGAACTGATGCGCTGTAAACGCGGCCCTTTAGTGAGAATGAGACTTCGCGACGACGCCACAAGTGCCTCAAATTGACAAATGCTGATCGAGCTTTAGCGATACGAAGAGAAACTTCTTTGTTGATATACGGTGTTGGTATCGACCTCAGAAGATATGCTGTAGGTAATCGACTCGGCTGGATACCGGTGAACAGCTACATGTGTGCGGTTCGACTTCAAACCTTTATTGGGGTTAGTAAGCACCGTCTGAAGACAAGGTGCCTCTTCATCGCCTCCGTTTATGTTCTACTAACTGCTGTTCGGAGGGTAGCAAAGATGATTTCTACTACCATCTTTCATCTCCTATCTGCATGGCGAAGAGTAATGACATCGTGACTGTTGGTGGTGACCTGAATGTCCAAGTGAGTCGTTCAGATTCTGAACAACACCTGGGAGGGCGCTTCGTGGTAGATGCATGCCGGACGGACAATGGGGATCGAATCCCGCAATTGTGACAGGGTGCGTGTTACTAGCCACTAAATAAAATCACTGCTCCTTGCCTCGCTGAGTAGCATTGTAATTCAAGGGTGTGTTGGGCCCCTGGTCCTATGTGGTCCTAAAGGCGTATAGACCACTTGTTTGGTCACCGGCTCCCAACGGGTTGCGTTACCCTCAAATCGCCCTGCTGCCTTGTAGATTAGATCCTGGATCAAAGGCTCCGAGTGGGCCCCCTAAGACAACCCTCTACTTCGGCCTGGACAACCGGGTAGTACCTCGCCCACTGACGAACCTTAAATGGATCACCCCTTTCCTTCCCCAAATAAAAAACATCAAAAAAGCTCAAAAACTGCGAGTGAAAAATGGACAAAAAAGTGTTTATTTGCTTTGTTCATTTAACCTAACCCAGTTTTTCCATTCCACCATGGTTCCGATGACACAATAGCTGTACACAGATTGTGATCAAGATATATATATATATATATATATATATATATATCCATATATATATATATACATATATATATATACTGTGCGCAGACCACAATCTTTATAATAGCAGCACTGCTTTCCAGCACAAACGCGCACACCTCGTCACCTAACGCCCATCGAATTTCTCCATGACGTGGACCAACTGGCCATTTTGCCACCAGCTACAGGTGGCGCACATCAGTCCAAGACTGTCGGTCAATCTGGAGCAAATGCCTGAATTCCCAACATGCTGTAGTGCACGCACGTCTGGAACTCACTCTTCCCACTTCAAAGAAGCGCATATCTTCTAATCTTCTTACCTGTGACTTGAACTCGCAATCTGAGGTTTAACAATATCATGACGAACTGGACCACCAATGGTCAGTGGTGAATGAGGTTGGTGAGCCGAACGCTGACTGGGATCATCTCAAGTGTGCCGTGAAGACGCTTGCACTGCACGCGATTTGAGACGTCGTAACTGTGAATTGATCACTGAAGCATCGATCAGTTTGATCGAAGCGCGTAAACAGGTTCCGATGGGCATAGTTTCAGCGTGTCCCTAACTCCCTTGAACGTTGGTGGGTTGCATAGGCCCGTGAGATGGAGAAAGCCAGTGCCATTGGAAACAGCCGAGTGCTATTCCAGCTCACCCGGAAGACGGGTTCGAGAAAGCCATCAGTTAGCGAGACAATAGCTGAGACAGATGGACTGTTGACTTGGAAGTCGCCTTTGACTCTCGCCTTTTAACTCATTTCAATTATGAAGTCTCTATCGTGATTCCCGAGGCAATGTAAATGTCTCTGGGAAACTCTCTCCTGAGTTCGACAGGGTTGTCCTATACATCCTTTTCTTTCTAACTTTATAATCGAAATGATCATTAGTGACTCCGTACTTTTAAACTCTACCGGAGTGGGGGTTCTGCCAGGCAACCGACTGACAAAAGTGGAGTATGCGGACGACATAGTTCTCCTTGGGTCTAGTGCATTGGCTATGCAAACACTATTGCATAGACTTGTGCGTAGCGCTGCACGCTTCGGCATGTACTTTGCACCTACAAAGTGCAAAGTGCAGTTGCAGGACTGGGCCGACACACCTCTGATTTTAGCTATTTCGGAACAGCCACTGGAAGTGGTGGATTGGTTCACTTACCTTGGTAGCTGTGTCACCTCTGGTCACATCACTGAAAAGGTTACTTCGCGTATCAGCAAGACCCGTGTGCCTTTCCAGAGACTCAACCATCTATACAGGCGGTGGGATAACAGCTTGTCAGTGAAAAGTTGGGTGCATGAAGCTGCGACAAAGCCTGTGTTACTATATGGATCAGAGACCTGGCCAGTTTGTAGTGAAGACACTAAACGCCTGGCCGTGTTTGACCACCAGTGCTTGCGAAGTATTGCTCAAGTTCGGTGGGGACACCGGGTGAGCAACACTGAGGTCCGCCAGTTGGGTTTTGGCAAGAAACCTGGTGCCTCTCTCGAGTGTTTGCTAAACCTTGCATTGCTTGCGTTGGCTAAGCCATGTCCTTCGTATGCCCGTTGATCGGCTTCCTCGGCGTGAGTTATACGCCGTGGCCGCACCAAGTTGGGCGAAAGCGTGAGGTGGCCAGTCCATTACATGGCATACAAGCTTGAAGAAATTGATCTAGTCGGGCTGGTGCGTGCGGTCTTCCTGGGTGTGGCCCTCGCGACGGTCGACATCAGTAGTTGGAGATTGTGTCAGACATAGCGCAGTCACGAAGTCAGTGGCGTTCCTGCATTCGGTTGCTTTCATCTGGTTGTTAATTCTCGTTCCATTCTGATTAGTCTAACGCAGTTCCTTCTTGCTTGTTTTCCCTACAGTCTGTTCGCACCCAAAACCACTATCCCAGCGTCGTTGTTTATTGTTATTCTTACGGTGTGAGTCGTGGCAACTGGATCCACCGCACTTCGGTGCTCGGATCATAGCTGTTCAACTGAACTGGACGGGCTAATGAGTCGGTAGCCTTGCGGCAGCACAGTCGTGTGCAGATAAGAATGAAAACACAAACATTAATGACGGTAAATGTATGTATAAATGAGTGAGAAGAAGCGGGTTTCATTCACGTAATCCTATGTAACCGACCCAACACGGGGCACGATTCCAATACACACGATAGTGGACCTACATGAGAAGAAGCGTCGCAGTGGAGGTTCACAGTAAAGCGGAATATCTGTCAAAATTGAACAAGACTGGGCGACACGACATGCTATCTGAAATGCATCCTGCAATCTACTGTGAACTAAGATGTGTGCATGTGTATACGGTGTGTACGTTCAATGAGTTCTTAGCAGGTTAAAACGATTCGGGATTTCGCTAAGTGTCTGCGTCGACAGCTGACGAATGTGCAGAAATATCTACTTATCAAACTATTCCATGAATGCTTATCAAGCAAGTTCGGTGATACTCACACCCGTGTGAGTGAGTGGTGAGCCAAAACACTAAACCCATATATGGCTACAGAATAACGACTCACGTTCATCCGAGAATTCAAATCGCTAACAGATGGATCATCCGTTGGAAACTGGTAGATGTCGATCTCGTTAGACTTTATTTCTGCCAATATCTACAGGCACAGAAAGTGATTATTGCTACAAGTGGTGATGGTGACGTACCTTTGATTTGAACCGATTCATTTCCGCTTTTGTGACCGTATCGGATTTGGAAATCACCGGTACTACATTTACTTTATTCTGAAGCGCTTTCATTGCAACAACGTCTAGGGATTTGAGGCTAAAAGTAACAAAATGAAGCAGTGTTGGCAGTGTAGCAGCGTTAAGCTTCAATTAAAACATGGATTGGTATCAACAATAAAACCTTATACTAGTACTCTGTCGTCACACAGCCGTACATTACGGTTGTGGGGCTATACGGGGAGGATTTTTAGCGACCCGTGGGAAACGGAAACACCGTTGGACCAACGTCTCTATTTGCTTGTTGATACGCGGTCAGCAGACGTAGCCTCGGACGATGGCCCTCATCCGTCCTGCACCAGGATGACCTGTATGAAACTGACGCAAGACTATCGGTCGAAGCGAAGAAGTCATGACGATGCGATCGGTAAACATTAGACAGGAATCGATTATGAACAAGCTGCCACGACGGGGATAAAAATGTCGTAGGTTTCCAATGGGTGCTGTCATTGACCATCGGCTACGGAGGCATTTAATTGCGCCCTCCTGAACATCAACGGGATGACTTCAATATTTCTCCCTTGATGCTCGCACTAGTGACCAGTCTCTTAGAGGATCTTATATCTCTGCTGCCTGTACATGTGGATACTCATGTTTAATGAGACCACCCCGTGAGTTGTGCGGAGATCCGCCGGTCGATCTTTGTTTGCGTACTAGCCATTGCAGACCTATGCTATATTTCGCACCAGAACCATCTTCGCTGTCTTGAACATGTTATTCCAACGCTTATCAAACACCTATCTCATCGTGGGTTGTTCTCGACAATGTGCCGGGTTCGGAGAAGCTGTCAGATAACCCGTCGACGAATAGGCGTGGGAAGAAAAATAGGTTAAGACACTTAGTCAGGCTGATGCACGTCTCCCTTGAAAATTGGACTTGGGATCAGCCATACCTGTCGTTGGAGTGCCTCAGGTGATACAATGAGGTGGCAGGCTTAGTGGGGTTCGTGTATTCGTTGTCTTACGCACCACTGTTTACTTGTGCACCCGGTTTTTTAACTACCACTTTCTTAACTCCTCACTTCCTTTCCTTTTTTGAACTTCTCCTATCACAACGACGCTTATCATGGTTACTGCTTCAACTGCACTTCGGTTCTCAGATTACAGTTTCTCAGAAGAACAGACTGAAGTGGTCTTTCCCTCATGCAGTCCCGCAGTGCCGTTATTCAAGCCATATCAACTCATAAACTGTGGTCGCGTCTACATGTCGATTTCGTTTGCCCAATCAACGGTATTATGTATATTGTCGTAAATGTCGTAACGTCCAAGTGACCCGAGATGATTCCACGGTCACAGGTGACAACACCGTCCACTGTCTCAGCTCTGCGCAGAATTTTTAGCCAGTATGGGTTCTCAGATAATCTGGTGTCAGATAACGGAACCCATCTCCACTATTCCAGGACTTCTGCCGTCGATGTGTTACTAGCCAGTTTAGCACTCCGCCATAACACCTCAACCAAACGGTCAAGTTGAGCGGTTTGTGGACACGTCCAAACGAGCTCCTCTAAAAAAAAACGAGGGGAGGAGAGTACGGATGAAAACGTCCAATATTTCCTTCTGCTTTGCGGAAAAAAGCCAAACCCGGAAACACTAAATGGATCCTCCTCTGCTAAATTCCTTATGAGACGAAAAGCACGCATCATTTTTAGTGCAATACTACTATCGGAAAAATCGTTACTAACACCGATACACGTATTTGAGTCGACATTTTAAATATGTGATTTGGTATACATTCGTGATTACAGACAGTAATCCATCATGGACCCAGTAGTGGTTGTAGGTCACCGTGACGTTGTGATGTGTGTAGTGTGGGTCAGCATAAATGGGTGCGGCATAAAAACCAACTTCGTCCACGCCACGACAATGTCACAGTTACCGACAATGAAGAGCAGCCGTTGGAAATAGTATTAAAAACGTTCGGGATCCCGCCGAGCCCATTGACAGTAGTACCATGCACATCCCTAGATCGAGTCCCACCACGAAGAAGAACGAACAGGAATTCATAAGCCACTCAGCCGTCACTAGGGGTTGTTCGGCAAGTCAGCGCCTCTTTCGGATTCATGTGCAGTAATTGAATCCCTGCCATCGTCAGGGCCACCAAAGTACTAAAAAAGCATCAGAGGTACGCCGAGCTGGCGCTTTGCTGCCACGCAACTATCATCAGTCGCGTCTGGACTAAGGATACTGCGAGGATCGTCCAGTTCTCTACGCAGGCTCGGAATTGCGACCGCGTTGCAAGGCAGACGCCTTGTCCTTCCGGCAACCGCCCGCAAACGGACAAGCTGGTGTTTGGACTGCAATCAATGCTAGAGCCAAAGTCGCCAATCTTGACTGGATTCCAGTCAACACTCGTCTTTATACAGTGAAGCTTCGTGCCTCTTGCAAGGTTTGCACACGTCAAGTCGACAAGTGTGCTCTTTTGTGATATCTGCCTTCTCGCTCATTGACTGCAGCTCGCATACAGCCGAGAACTAGTTCCAGTAAAAACTACACGACCCGCTTCAGATGGCACCCTAAACGGACATCATCACTATGGCAAAAACATTCAACTCACGTGTCGGTCAGTCGTTGCCATGTGGACGCCATCTCGGAGAACCGCATGAATATTATGATGTTCGCTCCGACAACGGAGAAAGACTGATTAGTCTAGGTGCCGACTATCAGCTTTTCCTCTCAAGAACGAGCTCTCATCACTATGGAAGCGACCATGCCATCTGACATCCTTCATCATCAAACCAATATTGGTCGCAAATTGACCAAACAGCTAATAAGTCGCAGGATTGCCAAGCATATTAGTCAACCTGTGTCAAAACAAATCATAGACTGGTGTATGCGACAGTTTACCTGGATCTTCGTGGCTCACCCAAGGAAAAACAAACCCAACTAAACACAAAAATTGGAAGGATCAGCGGTTCGAATGAAGTATCAACAAAGGTTCGTAAAATCCTCCCTCTCTCACATCTGGATATCGACCAGCATCAATTAGACTTGCAACAAGCCCCGTGGTAAACAGGTCTGTCCATCTTCGGTCTCGCTCGCTGCACAGTTAATTGGTGGATCACGACATCCCCGAAACTGCTAGATCATCGACGGGCTGCGGCCTCCAGCGCGGAACACAACGAACTCCGCCGGTTTATTTCTCAATAGCTGAAGGCAAGTCTTCAGTATGACAAAGAACCGACTGTAAAAGACTAAAGCACCAGCAGTACGCCGGTAAGCGGTACCGACGCTTTGCTGCCGCGCAACCATCACCACTTGCAAGTGGGCTAAACATACTGCGAGGATCGCACTGCCTCTATGCAGGCTCGAACCGGCGCCGTCAGATTACAAGGTAAGCTTATTAATTGAAGGCTTCGGCATCGGCTGGGAACTGCCGCAATCCTTTTTGCTTCCTCATGACTACCATTTGCCATTCACACGTCATTAGCCAGACAACATGTGAAGTAGAGGGCATGAAAACAACCAACCTAGCCAGGCGTCTGAATAGCTGGGTAGATTATTTTGCTTTTCAAGTTAACTACATGGGACATTTCCATAGGATAGTGTTTGATTTATCTCCACACAATCCGATCTGTGAAACGTCATAAAGTTCCCTACCCTAACAGCCTCACCCTTGATCTATTCAAAGATGGTGGGAATGTACTTGTCAACGAAATCCTATCGATGTGCACGAAGATTTGGACTGAGGAGAAGGTACCAACTCAATGGTTCAATCAGTCGTTGTCCCAATCCACAAGAAAGGCACGCGTGAAGATTGTGCTAATCTCCGATGAATTTCGTTGATCTCTGGTGCGTCCAAGATTTTTGTGTCCGCGTATTTCACAGATTTCCAGCAGAGGATTTTTCACTAGAGGAACACATCGGTTTTCATCTAGGCCGAGGTTGCATCAACCGAATCTCTACGCTCCGCCAACTTCACTAACTCCGCCGCGTCCACCGATGACCAACAATCACAGTATTCATAGACATATGCAAAGAACTCTTCGAGAGTGGTGGTAACGTAACGTAAGCATAACCGAATTTCGTGACCGGGTGCTGGAAGGAAACAGTCTCTACCTCCAAAACGTTATTCTCGGAAACCACACGCGTTGACTGGGCCACATATCGTACAGGTCAGATCATCGCTTTCCCCGTCGAGCGTTATCTGCGCCTACCGGATGCGGCTGGGAAATGTGCCGCGGTGGACAACCAATGACGTGAAACAGGAGCACGAAAAATGCAGCTCCAAGCCTAGCATCGGTCTGGTCAAATCGGTTTCTAGGCCGGGGACCCCGCGACACTGACCCTCAATGGTCGCAAACGTCAGATGTTATGTCCAGGGACAGTAAACAATGGAACTAACGTCGTTCTACCATATCGCCTACCGTTAAATATTCAAACAACAACGAAAACGAAACAGCGCATGCGAAACAAAGAATGAACATATTATGCGCTTGTTTACCACTTTTTGTCATAGTGCTGAGAATTCGAGAATTCATATATTTACATATCGTATATTACAGAATATAAGCCGGTCTAAGGTTGAGCCGACAGTATGACTGCAATATCAAATCTGACTAAAATCGTAGGTCCTTATATTAACCGACTCATGAAAAAGCAGAAAAATGAAAAACGAAATTGCTTTTCCATGATCTCGGCGTTATCACTTCCTGTTCAAGCGAAACCTGCTCTATCATTGGTCAATTGTGGCGACCGTAATATATAAGCGCTTTTGACTCTCTAACTAAAAATACGCTAAAGCGACGTCACATGATCTAAGATACCGTCCATCACTAGCAAGTAGTTCTAATTGGAGATAGGGGCAGATGTGTACAGTAAATTCATGGAGTGGAATTTTTAAATTTTAATTCCGTATAACCTCTGTAAACGGACGCCCCTCTACAGAAATGAAAAGCAGTATATATATACATATATATATGTATATATATATACATATATATATATCGGTACCTAAAGCCTAAAGTGGTGAGGTTGTGCTACGTTAATGCCAGTAGAGTACATTTGTTACACAGCACGTGGAAAGTTTAGGCACCGGCCGACGGAATCATCACAAAGTCAAGATACCTCGTGCTCCTGGTACAACTGAACTTAGAGTATACATCCAAAGAGTGCCACGTGAATCGAAATTTGTGTGAAAGGAATGGGTTGACGTGCGTTGATAGCCCCTCGGCTGGCGGGAGAAATAGGGACACGGGTGATACTAGTAGAAGCTATAACAAGTATTATTAATGATTCTGGCAACTAACGTGACCCGGAATTTCTGCCAATAAAAAGCAGAATGTATAACTAAAAGGAAAGCAGATGGTAATACATATCCACGCTAGTATGGGAATCAAAAAGGTGATCGTGAAGGAAAGCACAAAGAATATACGTCTGAGCTAGCAAAATCAGATACATCAAGTGAATGAAGGATATCAGAAAAGTTCAAAATTTAGTTTAGAAAATCGATAATGCGGCATAATATCTAAGGTGTTTTCCGCTTGCATCTAACGTATATAACGATGATGATAGTAAAAACAGCTCAAATAATGGGAAGAACAGGGTGAAGGTAAAGTAAACCTATGCAATAGCGAGTAAAACATTACCTGTGACCAGTAGGAGCTATAAAATAAATGCAAACGTGGACTCTTGAATCGTGAATGTTCTGCAAAGATCGCTTCATTTTGAGCTCTTCCTGTAGATATTTCTCGAACTGAGCATTAATATAATCAACGACAGGTCGAATGCTAAATTGTCGCATAACTAATGTAATACCTACTTGTCTTCCTTATTTATCTGGTCTCCAAAACCGCAAGTTTCGATTACCGTTAATTTTAACTTAACGTTTGCCTCCTTCATATCTATAAAGTCATTCGTAAGAGTAAATTAAGCCAACCGAAAGTTGATTCCTTGAGTTTTGGATCAGAGAGGTCGTGTGATGAAGGAGAAAAATCAAACTTTTGATTAAAAAATGTTTCAATTAGAGTGGACTTTCCGCACCCAGTTTCACCTATATGCGTCAGATAATAAGGTGGAAGCTTGCCAACACATAAAATGTTGAAGGAAAAACCTTGAATGATTGCTTTGTTAACTAATTGATCGGGTAAACTGTCGAATCCAACATTGCCAGATAGTTTAAGCGTCCTAACCTCCGAGCCCTATTTATATGGGTAACACAGAAAGAAGAGTACCAAGTTTTTCATGACCTCCGCCGTCATACCGAACGAAGCAAAGAGAAAGTTAAGACTACTTCCAAGGTCAAGTTCGAGGTTACGCTAAACTAGAACGATAAAACCTACTAAGGTTACCAAACATCAACAGTTTGACTATTGCTTTATATCTTTGCTAAACTGGTTAAACATCTGAGCGGCCGTATAACGATACGCGATTAAGGTATTGTCCGTGACAGTCAGTGTAAACATGCGTTAGTAGGTTTAGAGGTTGTAAAGCCATGTAAACGGTAAGGGCTAGTTAAAGGTATAGATAAGTCATAGTTAAGGAATAAAGACAGTGTAACTCGAGTTTATGCGTGCAGTATTGGTCGAGCTTTTTACCTGAAATATTTTGGAAAACAGTGTTTGAAAATTACATGACGCGAAATTTGACTATTTTCAAATTTCCTCTGTTCTAAGAAAACTTGGATCGATTAAAATGATACTGACTTAGTGTCTCCTTGACGATAACAAGTAATTTTTGCAGTTGTTCCTGCTTTTTGTCCCTTTTCACACACTGTTTTGCTTTTGTGGTCGCTTTAACGTTGTATACGTGTTTATAACTTCTGCCCCGTTTTCCAACTAAACATGGTCGTCTCGTTAAAAACGAGACAGTTGTAATCCTTGGGTTTTCCTTTGATGAGTCCAATTAAGCTTGCAGCAATTCTGCTTGTTCAAGACCAGTTACAGACTCATCTGGTGATATTGTAGCGCCCAAAAAGATAACTCTTATCTTTCGTGTACAATTTACTTGTTGACCGATTGTACATTACTCCTTCTTGTTTTAATCTTACAACCGGCTCGACACACAACTGCCTTGTAAGTCCCCGCGCTCACGTGTACGCTCTTGCCTGGCTTCATCCGTCCGTTTCTTGTTCTAGCCCATCGAATACAGTCCGCTGTGTCCGACTTCCAATTGCCTTCTGATATCCGCGCTTAATTACGCGCATCGTCTCGGACTAGTATTAACTAGTCCTACAAATTGGTGACCCCGATTCGCACGCGCGAATTCAACTTTTTTTCTCGTTTGTATTTTTTGGTGAGTTCGTTCCTTTTTCTCGATTATATACCTATATTCATTTGTTTCTTGCGTAATTTTAGTACTTTATCGTATTTTGTTCGTTCTTTATCTTTCGACTCACATTTCGAGAGCGGCATCTGAGTCGTTTCACAGCGTAACCATGCTTACTTTGGCTGTTCCAAGTTTCATGGAACACAGTCCAGAAGTTTGGTTTAAGATATTCGAGATCGAGCTAGAAAATAAGGGCATAACGGCGGACCGTCCAAGGTACAATCAGCTCGTCCCACGCCTTCCTCCGTCGGTAGTGACGCTGATTGAGGACATTCTACTCTGCCCATCGAATGAGGCAAAGTATGAAACGATGAAGCAAGCGATATTGAAAGAGTTACGACCCAGCGCACGAGCACGATTTGAGCAGCTCAATGGTCTCAAGCTTGGAGATCGCAAGCCGTCGGCATTGCTCCGCGAACTTCAGCGCATCGCTGGTCCCTTATTCTTGAGCGAAGAAGGGATAAAGGAGCTGTGGTTTGCACGTCTCCCAGAGCCATTGCCGGTAATGCTGTCCATGTTTATAGATGCATCCCTGAAAGACTTAGCTACCAAGGCAGACGCTGCGTTCGAACGTTTTCCGCAGCAGGCGACCAGTAACTCCGGTGGCGTATTCTCACCGATGAAAACCGAATCCCATGTTTGTTTCCAGTCGCTAGACCGATCTGACTCTAAAGACGAGGAAATTGCGCTACTTCGCAGCAGGATAGCGGCAATGAAGGCTTCGAAGCAGCGTGTGCCACGGTCAAATGCTGACCACGTTTTGGCTACCGTTCATTGCGGCTCGTCTGTGCCTGCACCGAGTACGTCACGTTCGGCACGAAAGCGCAACATTTTCCTTACAAGTTCTCAGTCAGATAATGTCAAACCCGTCGAAGAAGTATGTTGGTATCACCGCCAATACGGTGGAAGAGCTAGACGTTGTCGGGCTCCCTGCATTAGGCACGACCCAGGGAAAACGAATAGCCCGCATACTAGCACTACAAACGTATCATTCAATAACCAAGCAAACCGACTGTTTTACGTTAAGGATCGACGTTCTTCCATCACATTCCTCATCGACACAGGAGCGGAAGTCAGCGTCATCCCAGCGACCGCTAGCGACAAGCACTCGAAGCCTACGTACAATTTGCGTGCGGCCAACGGTTCTCCGATAGCTTCATTCGGTCAGCGCATGATGAACCTAGACCTCAATCTTCGCCGAGATTTTCAGTGGGTCTTCATGGTTGCGTCTGTACCCTTCGCAATTATCGGTATCGACTTCCTCCGACATTTTGGGTTGCTTGTTGATGCTGGTCGCCACAGACTTTTAGACGACCGTACGAAACTAGGTGTTGATGGTGTCCTTTCAGATGCCCCGATAATCAGCCCTGTATTTCGGATCGCAGACGCACCGTCCGACTACTTGAGCCTCCTCTCCGAATACCCGCGACTGGTTCGACCGGCTGCAGAGCTTCCACCAGTCACAACAGAGGTCGCTCACCACATAGTTACGCGCGGTCAACCAGTTAGCGCACGGCCAAGACGGCTTGCTCCAGACAAACTACGGGCAGCACGAGCCGAATTTGACCACATGCTTCAACTTGGTATCGTCAGACCGTCCAACAGCCCATGGGCGTCGCCTCTGCACATGGTCCCGAAGAAGGTTGTGGGGGACTGGCGTCCTTGCGGCGACTATCGATCCTTGAATACGGTGACCACGCCCGATCGCTATCCGATCCCACACATAGTGGATCTCACCGCCAGTCTGGCGGGTAAAAGTATCTTCAGCAAAATCGACTTGGTACGCGCATACAACCAAATTCCGGTAGCCGAGGCGGACATCGCTAAAACTGCCGTGACGACTCCATTTGGTTTGTTCGAGTTTCTGCGTATGCCATTTGGCCTAAAGAACGCCGCGCAAACTTTTCAGCGCTTCATCGACCAAGTTTGTCGCGGCTTAGACTTCGCTTACGCGTATCTTGACGACATTTTAATCGCAAGCTCTTCACGAGAAGAGCACATACGCCACGTGCGAACACTTTTGATCGTTTATCTCAACACGGGGTGACGATCAACGCAGAAAAGTGTTCGTTTGGTGTCGATTCAGTTAATTTCCTGGGCCATCGTATCTCTTCTGCAGGCGTCGTGCCACTGCAAGATAAAATTCAAGCCATTATCGACTACCCCGAGCCTCATTCTTTCAAGCAGCTCAGGCGTTTTGATGGCCTGGTCAACTTTTACCGTCGATTTATACCCAACTGCGCCTCTCTGATGCAACCCCTCACGGACCTTCTCCGAGGGAAACTCAAGACGTTCGAATTTCCTACCGCAGCACGCGCTGCTTTTAAGTCGCTGAAAGAGGCTATCGCCAACATAGCTTCTATAGCGCATCACGATCCGGCCGCCCCACTGTCCCTCAGTACTGACGCCTCGGACGTGGCAGTCGGCGCTGTTTTGCAGCAACGCGTAGCCGACACGTGGCAGCCCTTAGCGTTTTTCTCCAAACGCCTACAACCTACCGAATCTCGCTACAGCACGTTCGGTAGAGAACTACTTGCCGTATATCTAGCGATACGTCACTTTCGACACATCCTAGAAGGCCGCTCCTTTGTCGTCTTCACCGACCACAAACCCCTGACTTACGTGCTCGGCTCGACTACCGACCGATACTCTCCTAGAGAGTCGCGCCACCTTGACTATATCGCTCAGTTTACGACCGATATACGGCATGTCACAGGTGTGCACAACGCCGTCGCCGATGCACTTTCCCGCATTCAAGCTATCTCCGCTGACGCCGGCACGGCTATCGACTTGGCAGCCATGGCCACAGCACAACTCAACGATCCTGAGGTTGAACTACTACGCAGGTCTCCCTCATTGGATATACGACCCGTTCCGCTGACATCATCAGACGGAACGATACTCTGCGATCTGTCTCTGGGCACGCCGCGCCCCGTCGTCCCACGCGAGTTTCGGCAGACCGTGTTCGACACGTTGCACGGCTTGTCTCATCCAGGCGTTCGTGCATCGGTTAAACTCGTAACCGCACGATTCGTTTGGCGCAATGTTAATCGGGACGTCCGTACCTGGGCAGCTGCTTGCCTTCCGTGTCAACGCGCGAAGGTGCACAAGCACACGAGAAGCCCATTAGGCGCTTTTCCGACGCCAGACGCACGTTTTCATCACGTGCACGTCGAACTCGTAGGTCCTCTGTCGCCTTCCAAAGGCTCGGTATATCTACTGACCTGCATCGATCGATTTACTAGATGGCCTGAGGCCGTCCCCATCCCAAATTGCTCCTCGGAAACGGTAGCGAAAGCTTTTATGGAGCGCTGGGTAGCTCAATACGGCTGTCCCGCCATCGTGACCACCGATCGAGGGTCACATTTCTCGTCGACCTTTGCCACGTTGCTTAAGGATTTAGGCTGTCGCCACGTCCAGACGACGGCGTATCATCCGGCCGCTAACGGCATGGTGGAGCGTTTTCACCGCCAGTTGAAGGCAGCGCTACGTGCGCACGCAGATCCTTCATGGTCTGAAACGCTTCCCCTCGTTCTCCTAGGCTTAAGAAACACGGTTAAGAGTGACTTCGACGCCACACCAGCGCAGCTAGTCTACGGTTGCACGCTGCGGTTGCCCGGACAGCTGGTAGCACCAGCCCCATGTACTTCCACCTTTGACTACGGAAGTTACACTGACCGATTGGCTCACTAGATGCGTGAGCTACGTCCACCCGCTCCTCGATCGCAGAAGACACCAGTGTACGTGCCCGAGAAGCTGTCTACTTGTTCACACGTCCTTCTTCGCGCAGACGGTGTTCGACAGCCTCTTCAGTCGCCGTACATAGGACCCTTCAAGGTGCTGCATCGTGCGAGTAAGGCGTACACTATTGACCGCGGTGGTCGACACGAAGTGGTCACCATCGACCGTCTAAAACCCGCCTTTATGGAAGAAAACCCCACGCCTACTTCGTCTAGTAGTGCTTCGTGCGACGTCACAACTCATCGCACCAGCTTACAGCATCCTGGTCCAGTTCATCCAGACCACGATCTCGGTCTACAAGCCGTTCCAACATCTCCCGAATCTAGTCCGCCGCTTCCCACGACCAATCGCCGTGGTCGGGAGGTACGTAAGCCCGTCCGTTTCTCCGACTATGTACAGTGTAAATATTTTTAGCTTTGTAGATATTGTATATATTTGCCCCGTTTTTGGTCGATTAACGTTTTGAAAACAAACAAAAATATCAAAAAACCCCGAAAAACCTTTTTCGAAAAAAATATTCAAAAACCAAAAAATATTTAAACACGCAGCTCATTCGTTTGTTCTTTTTGGCGTTTTCTGCGCGTGTCTTTCTATTTTCTCGTTTTTACATGCTCCAACCCTCCCCTTCGATCGACTGGCCCACACGAGGAATGTGTTTCGAGGACCCTGACGCGAACACTGGTCGCTTCTCCGCGGGACGAGGATCGCTTCTCCGCGGGACGAGGATCGCTTCTCCGCGGGACGAGGATCGCTTCTTCGCGGGACGAGGATCGCTTCTCCGCGAGACGAGGGTCGCTCCTCCGTGGGACCATGGTCGTTTTCTTCGTGGGACGAGGGTCGTTTTGGCGCGGGGCGGGGTGCGACGGGGGGAGAGACCACTCCCAAGCGCACCGTTTGGCAGCAGCGGAGGTTGAGGTCCTGTCGGCCTTTTTCTGGGCTAGCCAGTTTTTTGTAGTCCGACAAGCCCGCTCCAACGGCTCGCCGAAATGCACCCTGCCCTGCATTCAATAAATAACGAATCATAAACGGCACAGCGGACTCCGACTTCCGACGAACCCCCATTCACACGAACGCTCATTCATTTTTACTTGGCACGATTTCGCCTTACGAACCTCGTTTCGACATTCCTTTTCGATTTCGAAGGCTTTCTATGTTCAGCCTTCTAGGGGGGGAGCTCTGTAGCGCCCAAAAAGATAACTCTTATCTTTCGTGTACAATTTACTTGTTGACCGATTGTACATTACTCCTTCTTGTTTTAATCTTACAACCGGCTCGACACACAACTGCCTTGTAAGTCCCCGCGCTCACGTGTACGCTCTTGCCTCGCTTCATCCGTCCGTTTCTTGTTCTAGCCCATCGAATACAGTCCGCTGTGTCCGACTTCCATTGCCTTCTGATATCCGCGCTTAATTACGCGCATCGTCTCGGACTAGTATTAACTAGTCCTACAATATGTAGTGTGATGTTTGCTTCCGCTTGTTTCACAAAAGTTTTACCGGCGTCTATGCAAATCATTGCCATATGCTAGCGTCGAGCGGAAATTTTTTAGACGCACTGAATACTGCGCTCAGAAAGCGAAGCGTCCGGCTAACGTCTGTGCTGAATCCAAATCACTGGCATCCAGGTTCACACCGGTTGAGAAGGCGTTAGCCGAACTTGCCTCTATTGCCCTGCTGAACACTGAAGTGGATTTGGTTATGAAATACCTGAGTATTGCAAAGGAGGACTCTGTGGCGGACTGTCTTCCGGCTGTAAATCCATCCGTTGACGGGTCTTTCATCCTACCGGACCCTCTAGTTCACACTGAGATATTGGACTCATATGCCAAGGAGGAAATCGTAGACCCTCCACAAATGGAAGTCTCTTGGCCCAGAAACGAGTAAGCAAAACGGGCAAGGATGGTGCACAAACCCTCCGCCACCAAACCGGTATGTAAAAAATCGCTCAAAATGCTACCGCCTGAGCAGGAAACCCTACCTGGTGATGAAATTTCCTCAGTTTTATCTAAGGCTGTGTAGGCAGGGGGTGAAAACACCACTTGTCCCCACCGCATAGTAATCAAACTGCGGTACCTACTTTAAGCACCGCACCTGTCTTCCGGGGTTCAAGGTCGTGGAAGTGAGCATGAACGTTGAACCATGGGCTTCTTCGCCTGTAGGACGTAAGAAAAATCGGAACAGTATTGCAAGCATTCTTCAGGCCAGTTCGAAAGACCTGAAGAATGAGGCGTCAACCAAGCTTTAGCCCAAGATGTACGCTACAGTTACTTCAGCGTCGTCTTATAACGGGCGTCTAGTTTCCTTACGTGTGTCTAAGCCGGCTGATATTTTGCTAAATGCAACTCTCCTGGGGTAAATACACCCCGTCAAGGTGATTCTTTCATGGATAACAGCGCGATTTGCTGTAACGAAGTGGAATCCACTGCCCCACTTCCTGTCGAACGCCAGGTAGACGACCTACAGTGGTGTATGGTGTGCGTAACGCAGTTTCTTCCGCCTGAATTTCCCGGTGTTACTGTCAGGGAATAGACTAGATTGGGTACCGTCCCAGTTAAGGCTCATTACTCTGGGCGGAGCTTAGATCGTATAGTCTTATCCCACCCGCAGGAACGCAACACGCTGTTGCTGTTTGGCTGCAAAATGAAGGGTACTAATGTTGGCCTTTATCCAGACCATCCATTAACGGCTAGGCTGAAGTTAAAGTAGGCCAATAAGGACCTCAAAACCAGGCGGGCTGAAGGTGAACAAGGACTCCGGTTGGTGCGTTTTCGGGTGGTCAGCCGGCGGTCTTTATCCGACAGACCCGTGCCAGTCCTGCTAGCGCAGGCGAAAGGCTGAACTTTACGAGTACCTTTAGATAGTGATAAACAATGTGCGCAGCATTAGTAATAAGATGTGCTTGATAGGTCTGCTTTTAGGTGTGTATCACCCGGATATACTCGTATCCACTGAAACGTGGTGGTCTCAAGACAACACGGAGGGTGAAGTACATCTGTCTGGCTACGCACTATTTAGAAACAGTCGATTCGTTGGGAACCAAGGCGGGGGAGTTGCGTCTTGCGTTAGCTGTGGATTTGAACTTTCACGAACCTACATGTTTCTGTCTGCAGGTAAAACGGTAAACACTCTATCGGTAGTGATTAGCAATTGCCCAACTATATTTACAGTTGTAATTGTGAATAGAAGCCCTAGCAGTGTGTCCAAACGGTGCCTACCTTTACCCTCTCCCACTGTGCAAACAGGTGCGCAATAACGGTGTCCGTGAGAAAGTAAGGATTGCCTTGGGAAATCGATTAATCGATTATCAACGGATAGCGCATCCATTTCCAACGTTCCGGAATGTTCTAATTCTGCACGTACTTAAAAACCAACTGACACCTCGCCACCAGAAATGGGCAACTACTAACCTTGGTGGCTGACCTTCCAATTACATAAGTCCAACGTCAGTAGTAGACCTATAAATGCACCCGACGCTAGTAGTATTTGTACAGTGTACGTTGGCGCCGATTAATACTTTACATTGTGAAGGTCATGGGCGTTTCGCTTTTTCCTTCGGTTGGGCTAGAGGTTTGTGGATCAGTAAATTGTCATATTTGGAACTGCTTCAATTGAAAAGATTATAACAAATGGCGACGGAGAAAATTGGAAATGTGATGAATTTTTCTGCTGAACAATTTCAAAAGCTGCTTTTGCAACAGCAAGCTCAAATGGAGACACAAATTAAAATGATTTAAAATCTGACACAATGCTTGAGGTTGCGGACAACAGGAGCAGCGGCGCGGGACATGCAGGCGAGTTCTGGTGATCTTCCCACGAACGCTATCATTAAACTCAATTATGACGCGGATGCTAGATGCACCTCCGAAGCGTGGTTCAAACGCTGGGAAGACATGTTTTGGACGGACCACATTCGTCAGAACGACTCCTGGAAGTTTCGATTGCTAATCCGCATGCTCGGAACAAGCAAACAGTCCAGGTTCATAGACCAACCCCTGCCCAAACAGCCGAAGGATCTGGGGTTTGACGAAGTAGTATCGCAGCTGAAGGAAATTTTTGGTGAGTCGGTATCTTTTTTTAGTATTCGCTATTAATGCCCGAAATTGTCAAACAGGAACCTGACGACTTTGGGGCCTTAGCAGACACGATTAACCGTGAGTGTGAACGTTTCAAACAACGCTCTTTAACGGGCGATCAGTTTAAGTGCCTCATTTTTGTCAGCGCTCTAAAATCACCCAGTGACGCTGAGATCCACATGCGGCCTTTAGCCATGCTGGTGCAGGATCCGGATCTGACACTGAAGTCCCTCGTAAGTGAATGTAAACGGCTGCTCACCCTAAAACACGATATTGCCATGGTCGAACGAAATGGTCTCGCACCACCAGATACCGTGCAACTCGTGAAACTAGCCAGGACCGTCAACCGAAACAAACCCTTCAAGAGGCCTACGAACAAACCGTCCACAGCGCGCGGATCATGCGGCGAGTGGCACCTCGCGCGCTTCTGTCCCTTCAAACATCTTATTTGCTAAACGTGCCATAAGCGTGGGCATAAAGAGGAATGCTGCAGTCAGGTCCGGTCGAAGAAAGTGAAGTCTTATCGAAAGAGGAATTCTAGGAAGGATGTCGTCGAGACCCTTTTCATAGTTGCCGCATTCCAAAGCGAGTCTAAACCGAGACAACGGTTTATCTGTGTGTTGATCAATGGGAGCCCAACAAAACTGCAATTTGACACGGCCTCGAACATCCAGCTTAGTTCCAGGAGTACTGGGAATCACATAAAGCGGCAAAAGGTGGTCGAGTCTCGGAAAGTTGCACATAATGCATCCGGCGGTGTGTTAAACTAAGTGGGCGAATTCAATTGCAAGTTTGCTTTCCAAGGTGTGAGAAAGTCGGGAACGTGCTACATTTCAGACCGGCCGAAGTTGAACCTTCTTGGTCTCGACCGGATTGAAAAGTTGCAACTCCTTGATGTTCCCTTGTATCAGGTCCGCAAAGGAGTTCGAGCAAGTCCAGACCCCTCAACAAAGTCCGTCGAACACATGCCACGTACCATGAAGCGAAAATTTGTTTCTATCTTTCAGGATGGCTTGGACCACTGTAAGAAATTCAGAGCAACGCTGAAATTGCGATCAGGTACCAAATCAATGTTCAAGGCTAAAAGGCCGTTACCATTTCCAGCCATGTCAACCGTTGAGCAAGAGCTCCATCGATTGGAACGTTCCGGAGTCATCGCAGCCGTCCACTACTCATCATGGGCTGCACCTATTGTAGCAGTGAAGAAAGCAAATGGCAAGGTACGCGTCTGCACTGACTTCTCAACTGGCTTCAACGCCGCGCTAGACGACTACCAGTACGCATTACCTGCACCGGAATATATCCTTGCAAAGCTGAATGGTGGTAAGTACTTTGCTAATCTTGATCTATCCGATGCCTACCTACTAGTGAATGTTGAGGATGAACACTTATCGTAGGTTATTCCAATACAACCGTTTCCATTTGGTGAAAAACGGTGCCATCCATTTTCAACGGTTGATGGATACCATGCTAGCGGGTGTTTCTGGAACCGCTGCATATCTGGATGTTAGCATGGTGATGGGTCGAACACCAGAAGAACTATTCAACCGCCTGAATGAAGTGCTTAATTGTATACAGCGGTGCGGTTTCCGAATCAATGAATATAAATGCACATTTTTTACGCCAATCATCAATTACCTCGGATTTATCTTCGAAAAGGGACGTCGACCAGATTCGGAAAACATAGAAGCCATTAGAAAATGCCTCCACCAGCAGACCTTCCATCCTTGCGTTTATTTTGTGGGCGCATCAGCCACTACAGCTCTTTCTTGCTCGAGATGCACCGCCTGCGTACCCCGATAAACAAGCTACTAGCCAAAAATTAACCAAGTAACTGGACATCAGACTGTCAGAATGCCTTCGAACGGATTAAGTCCCCGATGTCCTCAAACTTGCCAAACGCCCAGCCATTGGATTTATGGATTTATACGTTTAATATGCGAAAATCTCCGCTATTTCACATAAGTCTATGGTGAGTCCACCACAACGCTTTTCACTTTATTGTGCAATTTATTTTCGCAATAATTTCCATCCCACAGGACTTGTGAAGCGATGCTTTTTACCCGTAATAAACCATTGTCCATTGTCCATTCTCTCATTTGCTCCCTCCAAAGAGCTGGTCCTAACCACAGATGCATCAAGCCATGGGATTGGTGTAGTAATTGCAAACACGTACCCTGATGGATCTCAGAAAGAAATCGCCCATGCCGCCAAAACACTTACGAATGCCGAGAAGAAGTACAGCCAGATTGAGAACGAAGAATTGGCCATAGTGTATGCGGTTAAGCAATCCCACAAAATGCTATACGGCCGCCGCTTTATGCTTCTGATAGATCACAAGCCCTTGCTGGCTATCTTTGGTTCGAAAAAGGGTGTCCCGGTCTACACAGCCAACCGGCTACAACGTTGGGCTCTTACCTTAATGGGGTATGATTTCGAGATCCAAACCAGTCGACGGTTTCCATTGGCCAAGCCGATGCACTGTCACGCCTAACTGATGCCCGCCAGCAAGCACATGAGGACACTATCATAGCCTTGGTCAAGATTGCACCTGACGTCAAATTTCTGGTTACTGATGCATTGCACGGTCTACCAGTTACCGCAGAAGCTATACGAACCGAAACACTTCGGGACCCAATACTCAAGAAAGTTACACAATTCCACAAAACAAGTTGGCTACGTTCATGTCTATCTGCCGAGTTGCAACATTGCTTTCAGAGGAGACACTTGCTCTCTATTGTAACCGAATGTATACTATTTTCGGCAAGCGTGGTCATCCCCAAGGCACTTCAGGAGCGCCTTAGTCGGCAGTTTCATTCCGGGCATCCCGGACTCAACCGGATGAAGACGCTTGCCCGCCGTTTTGTATACCGGCGCTTCATGGACAAACAGTTAGAACAAATAGCTACACGCTGCCAAAATTGTGCCAATGTCTTGAATGCGCCACAAAAATCAGTACTCTATTCATGGCTAAAAGTTACTAAGCCATGGTGCGGCATCCATGTCGACTTTGCGGGACCGATCAGCGACCGAAGTTTCCTCATTATAGCCGATTCACACAATAGGTGGCCTGAAGTCTTTCTTATGGCTAGCACAACCACAAATGCCACCATATCAAAACTGCGCCAAACCTTTAGCAGATTCGGCTGTCCCATACAATGGCTCAAAATTCACTTCAGCAGTGTTTACGGAGCCTTGTAAGCAATGCGCCGTCCAGCACGTTCGCTAGTCGCCGTTTCACCCACAGTCAAATGGTCAGGCGGAAATTTTTGTCGATACATTCAAGCTAGCTCTCCACAAATCAAAACTTGAGGGATGTATAGCAGAGGTGGTTGATCGGTTCCTTTTCCTCTACCGATCAATACCGAATCCACAAGCGCCAGACGGCGTTTCTCCAGCACAGGCGATGATGTACCGGAAGCTCCGCATACCTGTCGACGCCATCCGACCGCGCTCGGAGTCCTCTGTTGGTGAAAGAAACCGCAGAATTGAACAGGATTTAAACCGGCGGCATGGAGCAAAGAAGCCCTCTTTTACGCTTGGACAGGAGGTGCTAGTACGCGACTATCGGGAAGGCCATGCGAAATGGATGCCAAGGACGGCCAAAAGCAAGCGCAGAAACGTCATGTATGACGTGACGGTGTGCGCACAGATCTGGCCATGGTATGCAAATCAATTACCGCCTACATTGTGCTAACCAGAACAAGCGAGGCCTACTGATCTCAATTTCGATTTACTGGTGGAAAGCTTCAACCTGCCGAAGGCAGCGGTGGACTACTGCACACCGTCGAGCAAAGAATCCAGAACACGGACATCGGAACAAAGTTCCCGAGCGCTTCTGCCAAAGAATTGCACAGACAGGTAGAGAACACCGCCCCGAAGACTGCAAGTTTATCCTAAGCTTTCGTCTTAAACCTCGGAAGAAATCTCAGTAGGGGAGGTGTCCGACAGAAAGTAAGAATTGTCTTGGGAAATCCACTATTTTAGCGCTTAATCGATTATTAACGGTAATCGCATCCATTTCCAACGTTCCAGAATGTTCTAGTTCTACACGTGAGTAAAAACCACCTGATACCTCGGCAACAGATATGGGGAACTACTAACCTTGGTGGCTGACCTTCCAATTCTAGAAGTTGAACGTCAGTAGGAGACCTATAAATGCAGCCAAGGTCCGCAGTATTCGTACAATGCTCGTTGGCGGCGATTAATGCGTTATTTTGTGAAGTTCACTCGCGTTTTGATTTTTCCTTCGGTTGAGCTAGAAGTTTTGTGGATTAGTAACCAGTTATTTTTGGAACTGCGTCTGGTGGCAAGGTTATAACACTAGAAGCCTTTGTCTATTAGAATTTTTTTGGGCAGATCATCCTGACAACTCGGCGGAGGCTCATTTTGGTACGGGTCTTCTTGCGCGGACACTACAAGTACCGTTGCATCGGTTTGTGTTACATGCATGCCGAAGTACCGTCTATTTTGTTCAGTTTGTTGTCATGTCTCTAGACTTCGTAGGTGACATCACTTACAGCTCTCCTTCAGGTGCCAGTGCTCATGTCTGTTAATCATTCGGGTGTACTCTGACCAGACGTCACCAGAGATCGCGTAGCCCTATTCAAACACATGGCATGCCATTATCAGGCAACGCGTATCAAGCTTTATGAGTTGCGTTGCTAAATCTCGGCGGTCAATACGGTTCAGGCGGCCTGGGATAAATCTAAGCCTTATCTCACGGAAGTGTCTACTTTATACATCCCGAGCAGAAAGGAGACACGAGCGCGGCCGTAGTGGATATATACCACTGACAAGTACCTGCTCCAGAATCGTTCTAGGTGCTGGAGTACCCACCGTGCGCCTCCATCAACTAGCACCTTTGATAGGTACCTCGAGGCTAGAAACAGCAGTCAACAACACTTAAGTAAAGCTCGGCTGTTTGACTATAAGGAATTGGCTGATGGGGCTTCGGAAAACATGAAGTACTTCTTGGCTTATGTTAGCAGACGCTGTGGCTCATTTTCGGCAATTCCAACGTTGACGCGTGCCATTGAAACTCTTGCGTATGCAAACTCGACCAAGGCTCGTGTACTTTGGGAGTAGTATGCAGGGGCATTGGTCCGTAAGGCCGCTTTAACTGGCGTTGAACTTGTCCCCAGAATACCTGAGGGTAATTATTTAGCAGGATCTACTCTGGTGGAAACACAAGAAATGAACTCTTCTAGCGCAGCTGGACGAGGTTCAATTCACCCGAAGCTTCTACGTGAGTTGGCGGGGAACTAACAAGGCCGCTGTTGACTGTGTTTCAGAAGTCACTTGACAGCTGTACATTACCCAAATGGAAGGAGGCTGCCATCTGTCCTATCTTCAAAATATGGCGACAGGATCCTGTCATCCAATTATAGGCCATTCAGTCTGACTAGCGTCATGCGCAAACCGCAAGAGAGATATGACGATACAGTGAGTTCGTGCACAAGTAACGCAAAGGTCAACGGTGATATCATAGAAAGCAAAAAGACGACAGTATATGCAGATGTAGAAGTTCCAGTGTAACGAACCTATCTAGAATGGTGACGCTAGTTGACCTGCCAGTGTGAAGTTATGGGCTGTGACTTAATTCGGTGGCGAGTCACATTCGCCACGTTACAGTGTTGTTAAACGGACATTTGTGGCTTTTTATATGGCGAACGCTTGCCAGGCGAAAACCCACCACGTCCTGAAACACTGCCGCCAGTCCATTGAATGGCAAGTTGTAACTGGCTATGTTTCTGATTAAACGTTTGTTTGCTCGGTTTTTCGCAGTCAGTTGGCGTCCCATTTTTCTGCTGGCTGATGCGTTAGCCGGGTGCCTATTGGGTTCTTGAGTTCTGTCCTGTGCCCGTTTGGTAGGTCGGGAACTAAACATACTTTTTGAATATGACGTGTTGATCCTTTGCAGAACCACGTGAAGTCTCCGAGGGATATGCATTGAAATATGTTGCGTTGTTGTTGAAGTCTTGAAGGATAGAATATGGTTCCCAAGAAAGAAACGCGAATCCCCGGCGTATGTAATAAAATTGATTAGAAATATAGGAGACCACGGCCAATTGAGCGGTCAACGCGGATTGAAGGGCTCATAGCGACCAATTGTTCTGGCTTTGTATCGCAGGAGAAGGTGCCTTCCGAAGTCAAAAGTTGTTCTCCAGGCAAGAGTAATGTGGAAGAGATAGCGTTAGGCAAACTGAACCCAAAGGTTCAAGCCTCGGAATATTTGTATCCGCGCATGATAACGAATGTTTTGTCCGGTTGGTGTTGTAAAAAGGTTGATAATCTTCCGCTCCTGTCCAGATAAAGGAACTGTTTAGCTTGTATTGTGGTCGCAACGATGGACGATTCCTTGAATGCATGTCGCCGTACCTGTGACAAACTAAGTAATGCATACCTAATTTACTGTTACCCACAACCCGAGACCGTTGCTGGACTTTATCAAGTTTTATAAGCATAGCAACTTTTAACCATAACCAGTCTAACTTTAATGACCATCACTATTGGTCATCCCAAATGTAAAACACCACCTAGTCTCAATCCGTCGACCAAGTCGGTCACTTCGGACCGGTCATTTGCTTTGCGATATTGCTCAGTCCAATGAAAGGTTTCCGAACAGAGTTCGGCTTAAACAAAGGCTAGTTCATAGAACAAATGCACTTGAGATAATCAAATTATTCATATATACTAAAATAAGCATCATCAGTTCAAACACAACTGCAATTTGGAAACATTATAGTGTTGCTCATCCCAACACTGGCACCCCAAGACCGCGGTTTCATCCTGGTTGGGACTCATCAGTTGGAGATAGCCTGAGTTGGGCTGGAACTCAGAGCCTAGTGACTCATGGTTGACGCCATATGCACTATGACACTGAGAGCCACGAGCAAAGCTTGGTCCAGCGGAAACGAATGCAAAGTTGGGCTTGGAGTATCCGCTAGTGGTTGGGTTGCTACAAGCAACCTCTATTGAGACGTCGGTTCACTTGAGGTGGACCTCGGTCATTCCGATCAGAAAGACCGTGAGTAAAATGGAAACTTTACAACTGCAATTTGTTTTATCTTTCACGGCGTTCCGGATACATAGATGGCGTCGGTGGGCGCTGGCTAATTTATCCAAGATATTCAGATAATCCGTGCAGAGCAACCGAGCAAACGTGCGTCGCTTTCATAACAATTATACAACAAATCCTATGTTCGTTTAGCTGAAAATGTATAGATAATTATTCCGCTGTTTTATTACTTACCGAATGGATAATCCACTTATTCTTTATCTTAAATGCCACTCTACTGAGGCCAGAACAACGGGGTTCAGCTCGCCTTTTCTTCTCCTACTTCTTACCCGGAGCTGTCTCCCTGACATTTAATGTCAACTCTGATCTTTCGCCTGACTTCGATGGGCAGATTTTCCTGCCTTTGCTATGCCCTTAATTCGGAAACGTCCCATGATCATGCCAACTTTCACTATGGCCGGAACAAATGGGTTTGACCATGACAAATACTTTTCACTTACATGCGGAGCAATTCACACTACGTTTACCGTCCACCTGGCCGTTGATTCCAGTGTTTCCAGTCAATCTAACTTACCCCGGCAGGAATTCCGATTCGTTATTCCGGACAAGGTGCTGCACGTTAGGCCTGAATAACTGGGTTCTACCATTTTCCGTGCTCCAAATATTGTTCAGCACCTTATTATTTTGGTTACTTCCCGGAGACGTTACACGGTTCTACAAGCGGGTAATACACAACGTTCCAAATTCAGTTGCTCATTTGTTCGCCGAGCTGCGAAATTGGTTTGCAAACGTTTCACCGTCATGCGAGATTACACTCCACATCCCGACGCACTGATGATGCCGTCTCGCATGACGGTGAAACGTTTGCAAACCAATTTCGCAGCTCGGCGAACAAATGAGCAACTGAATTATCAACCCGAGCTACCAGTTTTCCAAAACATTTTAAACGTTCCAAATTGTTCAAATCATGGTCCACCTACCGTACGGAACGTGCTTTTCCGTCCGGACATGACAAGACCTTTGGATGAAACAGTCACTCGCCTATCATAACACAGCCAGCTAAAATTATGGATGTATCCCGACTGCGACTAACCGAACCAATAATTAGTCGTTAAGAGGCATCGCCAGTTAGAATTTTTCGTTTAAATGGATGGATGGCAGTGTTTCAGGAAGTAATGAGTTTTCGCCCAGCAAGCATTCATTTTATAAAATGCCACAAAGTTAAGTTTAACAACACTGCGACGTGGCGGATGTGATTCGTCAACGCGTAAAGTTAAAGCCCAATACTTCACACGAACAAACGGACTAGGACCATATACCACCGTTCTTGATACGTCTCGACGCATTCCCATCCGTATATTTCGTCGCCACCTGTCCTCCTGCGCATTCACCCATTATCTCTATTCTACACTTACGTAAACCCAGCGTATGGTGTAACCACTGTTGAGCTTGTTCGTCACCAGGTCTTTTCTAGATGATCTGCTCTAGTTACTAATCTATTCGTGGCTGAATCGGTACTAAAATTTATGGCAGACTGCTTATGCCCATACGAAAGTACACCGAACTCAGAACACTGGGATTATTTCATTTCTACATCTGTCCTACTTGTACAGTTTCAACCATGAATGTCTGAACCATCTCCGATTGTTAATGATACAGTTGCCATGAAACGTCTGTCCCAGTGCATTTAGTTGATCATGTCTCCGTGGGAATGCCTCACCTTTTTGTATATACATACCTTTTTATTGAGTTATGTAAATATTTTTAAAATATAGCAAGCCGGTGTCTTGGAATATAGAAGCTCAACACTTTGCGTGCTGATATGCAACGTACCTGTTAGATCTGCGCCGCTTTTGCCTACGTTCTTGGCAGCATTCATCGTTGTTTTGATGCGGGTACCGAAGGGCCTCGCTCGTAGCACATTGGGCCTGCTTGCCTCAGATGCTCGCGACTGCTTATGCTTCGGCACTTTGCGCTGGATTAAGTTGAAGTACGACCCGCCAGCGCCTTTCATTTTCGCACTTGCCGCTTCTTCTTTGCATGCACGAGGGCTTTCGCTTGCACCTCCACAATTGCCTTCGTTATCACATCTCTTCCTGCAGGCCGATCAAGCGCTTTTAATTCCTGACACATGAAAGCAAAATTAGCTAGGCTCTCCTGAATCACGTTTTGGTAACGGAGCTATGCTTTGCTTGCAAGTCTCTTTCCCATACTCAGCTAACCATATAACAGCTTCTTCGGTATGTGCTTCAAATCCAGACGACACACATGACCGAGACAACTCTAGTCAGCAAACTTACGCAGTCCACTGCATAATTCTACTTCGGCGCGGCACCCCCGGTTATGCAACCACGCCGTATCAGCTGTTTTGCAGAATTCGTCGCAGACGCCGCTGCTAAAACCACTCGAGAGTTCTTACCTCTCGCCAGTACTTCTCCAAGTTTCGCTGCCGTATGGAAAATTGGACAGCACCATTGATTCGTACACCATCAGCTTCGAGCCTACGGTAAGTTGGAAATTGTTCCACACTCGGTGCACAAGCTTTTCGAAGCCGCCGCTGTCTTCCATATGCGGGTACGTAGCTCACCGTCTAGTTGCTGGTCCATCGGAACCACCTTCTTAAAGTATCCGAAGCGGGTGGTTTTCACTGCTTGAGCACCAATGCCGATTTCCGGCTACTTTGCATATTGCCCCTCCGGTCCCGGCTGAAATAAACACTTACTTTTGGTAAGGTTAGGCTTGTATTTGGCCGCGGAAAAAACTAGAGCACTATCCAAATGCTGCAACTCATCTGCGCTGTGTGCAAACAACGCACAATCGTCGGCAAATAGCAACATTCGGATATTCTGCTCACACCCTAGGGTAGTCGCGCCGAAACGACAGATGTTCAGCAAACCACTAGCACTACAGTGCTCCACACGAACACCCTAAGCGCAAGCCACATCAAGCGCTCAAGGTATCAAGGCAGGAGCCAAGGCGGGCCTTGCTTTACACTAGGGACAACTGTAGACATCCGAGTTCTGACCACTCAGCTGCGCCCTCACTCGCAACCCACTGTGCAGATATTCAAGCAGACCCAAAAGGTTACCCGAACATTCAACCTTACAAAACATTGACCATAACGTTTCACGGTTCATCGTATCAGATGCTTTGACTAACTCAACAAACTGCACGTACAATGCTGGTGTCGTTCTCTGCACTTCTCTTACAACGGATGAGCCGCAAACACCGTATCAAAAGTACTGCAACGAGAACAGAATCCACCTTGCTGTTTCTCCACGTTTGGCACTACAACTTGACTGAGGAGGCAGTCAGCATGCTTGGGTCAATAATCTTGCTCAAAACTCAGCAGGTTGACATTATGACAACTCGTGCAACATTTCTTGCTTTCTTTGCCTTTGCACTGTGATAGCCCAAGGTCAACCCTTAGCTCAGGAGGCACCTCTTCCTCAATTCACACTCATTGCACCATTTGGTGCAGCCCGTTCATTAATGCAATTCCGCCATGTTTCAATACTTCAGCAGGAGCCCCCATGCACCGGTACCCTTTCAGTTTCGCAGCGGTGCAACTAGTCACCTTATCACATCCCCTGTCCGCGTGTCTGCCAGATTCACTTTCATCTTGTGTTGCCTTGGACTTTTCCATATAGGCCAGTCAATCCCTGTAGGTTCGTTCAAGAGACGCGCAAAGAGATTTTTCCAGATCTGCATTTTGTCTGTAGACCGTATTCATCTAGCTTTTAAACTCGAACCTCTGTCCAGCCACTGCCTGCAAAAGCCAAATGATGCATTGTGATGTCAGCCTTCGGCGGAGTCTTCTAGCTGCTTTGCCTTCTTCGTCTACTATATAGTTGTTATGCGCGAAGCTCTCGATTCAGCCGCCGCCAAATTCTGCGGAACCCCCTTTTTCCCCTAAGTCACTGGGGTCTGCCACATGCGCAGACATTAATGCATTCTCATCCAACGTCTATTCGCCAGTGGTTGCATTATTCGCATCAAACTAATCCTGCCGCTTAAATTTTGTGCCCCCGATGCTCGCTTCGGCAGCAGCTGTTACCTGGTCGCAAACGTTGTGCCACAAGCCGCCCGATGTTTCTAGGCACACAATATCACACAGGCGTGCAGCCGTCGTCTACATCAGCTACTTTCGCTTCTCCAGAGTACCTAGGCAACCGACGTTAAATTTCCGCCGGTTCACAGCAGGAGCGCAATACACGGATTTACAAAAGTATAAGTAAAGTTTCGTCCGTGCCAATTTGTGATCAGTGCCACAGCTTCACGCAGTACACGTGCCATGAGTGTCATGCATATCACGCTTACGTCCGATGGCACATTCGAGCAGGTAAGCTTGACCATTCAGTGGATGCGTCCAAGCCGCTATATCCCTTGCACTTCGTGAAAACCGAGTGCTCGTGATCGCCAGGTCGTGAGTGGCCCACAGTGAGAGCAGCCGGTCACCGTTTGAATGTGTTGACCCAATTCCATGCGGACCGATGACATCTTTCCACACCGATGCAGCACGCCCAACACGCGCGTTGCAAACACTTAGCAGAAAAAGTCGATCGCTCCTCTACACAGACCGTATAACGGAGGATATCTGAGTGTAGCATTGATCACGCGTGGCCTCAGGATTAGGCATGTTTATGCCATTTGCGTTTATAAACTTGGCAATTTAACCACTTGACAGTCATATGCAGGTAGTCATCAGCCGCGCGCTGATGTCGCTGGGCTCAACCATTAGCTGGCCACTGAGACGGTCGGTAGTGCAAAATTCAGCCCATATTCACGTGGTGTTGAAGTAGCGTTTCACTTCCAGTAGAATGTATGACCGGCAACAGCTTCAAGCAAACTTACCTTTGTCAGTGAACAGAGTCTCGCTGCTACCTAGATGCATGCACACTAAGCCTGGCCTCTTCATAGCCGCAGCTTTCGTGCATCGATCTTCACTCTGCCGTTCTCTTTTCCCTTGATCATTCCTGAAAATACCCTACTTGTCCTTACACTTTCTATGTCAACCATTACGTTAATGTTGCCTTGAAATGGTGCTTGCTGCCTGGAGAATACCGAGCCATAGCATAATCTGCAGATTCTTATCCATTTTGACCGGCTTTTCGACCGTGCTTATAAGGACCTTAATCATGCCTGACTATCTTACAAGCTATAGACCGCGGTCTTCTCTACTTCAGAAAGTCCGCTAGCTTGCATATCCGCCTCACTCCATAATTACTAGCTTTTAATCTTCTTTATACATTACTTCGAGCTTTACCACAGCCTACAAATCTCCATTCAGCCTAAGCCTGACGACCATTATGCCAACCTTATCAAACCCTCTGACTGCCATGTTCCAGACCAATAAATTCTCCTCACAGTTTGGACCTTTTGCGTCTACGCAGGCATTTTATCAGCCACCATGGGCTTCTCTTCCTCATCTACTCTCCACTTTAGTTTCCAGTGCATTCCTTACACTCAAATGCAGTTATATGGACAAATAATCCACACAACCCTTTCGCACAACGGCCAAGTTTTCGATGGCAAGCAGGGAGTAGTTACTTTACTTCACCATGAAAAGCTTTCACCAACCAGTAGCATGTCTCACCTATCCTCCTTATTGTTTATCAGTCTATTTTCCAGACACTTTACCTTTGGTCGGCGTACTAGCAATGCTTATGACAGTCCTATTCCTGTCTGTCTACTCCCCAGCCTACTGAAAGCCACTCGATCACTGATGCCTCACTTAGCCTGGTCTCTCCAGCGCTGGGGACTCACTGTGTCCCATTTGAGTGACTTCCTATCACCCCTCACATTTCCACTTAATTTACTCATTTCCATAGCTCTCATACACGCCCACACCCAGACCCAGGCTACCAGTACGCAACTCGTGCCTGAAACTACCCCTTGCTCACTTGCTCTATTCTTAGTTGCCTGCACCTACCAAGCTCCTTCCTAGCTGGCCCCCACATTTAACGCAATGGTACGAGCAAACATAGCCATAACTCCTCCTTATCAACAGTCACTCTACTGGTTAAACTAAAGTTCCATCTCTTTCAATCGGTTGCACTATTTGCTCGATACTACCTAAAGTATTCTGACTAGATGGCCGAAGGTCCACTGGATTAAATTCGCCGTCGCCTACTGCACTTGATACATCAAACAGATGTACTCAAACTGGTTGACGAAGTAACAACTACTAGGGCCATGCTTCCCAGAATCAAGCAGATTGCTTTCCACTTTACCCTCAGTTGGCCTCACACACTTAGTTTTATCTCTGTAGTAGGTATGCCGATTACTACTGGAAACGCTAGTTAGATAGGCATTATGAACATCCAGCTCCTTCCTTCAACAGCTTCTGCTATCACAACGTGGAATTCATTCACTTCAACCAACGGAAGGACTAACATTGACCATGAAGGATGTGTGTTGCGGGCACGTCAAATATTCCCGCAAAAACGCGCCAGAAACCCCAGCAGAATGGCTGTGGAAAGCGAGGGCCAATTCCTCCCCACAACGCAGCAGAGCTCAGCCACTCCGAGACGCGGCCCCAACTGCACACCTTTTGACAATGCTCATTTGCAAACTATCACCTCTGCGTGGTGACTGCTTTCCCTAACTTAATAACCTATAGCACTATCTGTGATTGCCCTTTGTTGGTCGTAAAAGAGCCTACAGAGGACCACTTGTCTTTTCTTTCTCTTCGCCTCAGTTGGGAGTCGGTCGGATCGCGTGATTGCGTGTGCATCGTTAGCTGGCCAGCCTTCGCGTCTAAGTCATTAGCGCGCGTCTATCGTACCCCCCTCTCGTGTGCGCCCGTTCCGAGGGGTCAGCGTCTATCCGAACACTTGCGGCTAAGATCGGTCACACACTCGCTCAATTTTCCGTCTCACCCGGCTAAGCTAGCGTCATCAGGTCAGCGCAACTCCGTACGATTGGTCAGCGACAATCTTATCAGGTGTTACGCAATCCATATCGAGAGGCGGCGTTCCCTCAATTATAACCGCGGCGACGACTAAGGCAATCTACGCTACGCAATCTATAACAGTGGCGACAGAGTTGGCGAACCATGATTGACGAATATGCCGATTTAAAATTGATGCTGCAGCAACAGCTTAAATTGATGTCCGTGCTAACCGAGAAGCTTTCCAGTTCTTCCCTTCATGCAGGTCCGAGTGCCAAGTCTCAGTCAGTGGACCAGGTGGTTAGCGGCATCAGCGAATTTCTGTACGACGCCAAGGCCGGGGTAACGTTCGAATCCTGGTACAAGCGGTACGATGACCTGTTCACCGTTGACTTGGCTTGCCAGGACGACGCGTGGAAGGTCCGGCTGCTTCTGCGCAAACTTGGTACCCTCGAACACCAGCGTTACACCAATTTCATCTTGCCGAGGAACCCACGGGACGTTACCTTTGACGACACGGTCCGAACGTTGTCACAGATTTTTGGCGAGCAGTCCTCTCTGTTCAATGCTCGTTACCAATGTCTGCAGCTGGTCAAACGTGATGCCGACGACTTCATCACCTACGCGGGCATGGTCAACCGTGAATGCCAACGTTTTCAACTTGGTTCGCTCACCGAGGACCAATTCAAATGCCTGATCTTCGTCTCTGGCCTCCAATCTCCACACGATGCCGATATCCGGACGCGCCTTCTGTCCAAGCTACAACAGGATGGATCAGTCACACTCCAGAACCTGGCCGAGGAGTGTCAAACGCTGCTCAACCTGAAGCACGATTCTGCAATGATCCAGAACGCCGCCGCACCGGGTATGGTCCAGGCAGTCACAGCACCTAGGGCGCAATCGTCCGCGCGCCCCACCCAATCCGACCGAGCGAAGTCCCCACCCTACGCATGCCGATTCTGTGGTGCCTGGCATTTCCACCGCGACTGCAAGTTCCGCCAGCATCGTTGTCAACGTTGTGGCAGGGTGGGGCACCGGGATGGTTACTGCCATCCTCCATCTCCCAAGGGGGCCAAAACTGGGCTGGCCCCCACCCGCGATCCAAAGAAGAGGTCCCGACCCAGACGCACACCCAAACCTGGTCCGGTTGGCAGCTCCCTGAGCCTGCTGGCCACGTTCCAAATCAACGCTGCGGATCGGAGAAAGTTCGTCGACGTCTTGATCAATGGTCAGTCGGTCCGATTGCAGTTGGACACTGCGTCAGACATCACAATCATCTCCGAGGATCTCTGGCGATCCCTTGGCAAGCCACCGTTCGAACCGACCTCCCAAGCTGCCACCAGCGCCTGTGGTGGCCGCGTGCAGCTAACTGGGCAGCTGCACTGCTCCGTCTCCTTCCGGGGCGCCACATTCAACGCGACCTGCTACATCACGAAGGCGAAGCTCAACGTACTTGGTCTCGACTGGCTCGAAACCCTTGGCTTGGCCGATCTTCCTCTTCAGGCCATCTGCAACGTGGTACATTCTCCGACAGTACCAAACGACCGAACCGATGACAAAGCCAGTCAATCCGCTCCCGTGTTCCAGGATTGTCAACAAGCATCCAAGATGCCACCACATCAATCACCAGTTCCTTGGCAGCCGCCAGCAAAACCGTGGTCTCGGGTGCACATCGATTACGCTGGTCCCATCGATGGCATTTCCTACCTGGTCATGGTCGACGCCTATTCCAAATGGCCGGAAGTGGTCGCCGTCAACCCCCCAACTGCATCCGCCACGCTGGCTTGTCTCCAACGAATCTTCAGTCAACATGGCCTTCCCGAGGTCTTGGTGTCCGACAATGGTACCCAGTTCACGTCTTCCGTCTTCGAAGACTTTTGCCGCCGACACTGCATCGAACACCTCCGCTCACCGCCTTACCATCCCCAATCCAACGGTCAAGCGGAGCGATTTGTCGACACATTCAAGAGGGCGCTTTTGAAATCTCGCGGGGAGGGGACCGTGGATGAGTGTCTTCAGGCCTTCCTGCTCTCGTACCGGTCCACACCGAATCCAGCTACGCCAGGATGCCAGTCACCAGCTGAAGCATTGATGGGCCGCAAGCTACGCACCACAAACGATGCGCTCATTCCGACAGAGAAGCCACCTACTCACTCTGGTGCCGGCACCAAACACAAAGAATTCGCCGTCGGAGCCCCAGTCTACGCTCGCGATTACCGAGCCGGTCGTCCTCGCTGGATCAAAGCAACAGTGACAGGCCAGGCGAGGTGACATGCTGCATGATGTCTCCGTGGGTGATGACACCTGGGTTCGCCATCGCAATCAACTTCGTCCGCGCCACGGAGAAACCTCCACGCCAGCCAGCCATCCCGTGCACCTGCCGCTGCACATCTTGCTGGATACCTTTGGAATGGCTCCACAACGGGAGACCACGGTCGAAGCCGCTCAATCGACGCCGCGTCTCGAAAACCCACCTTGCCGACGAACAGAAAGAATCCGGAGGTCACCGAAATCCCTCCAGGTCAATCCTTGCCAGAAGCGGTACGCGTTCTCTTCAAAGGGAGGTGTTGCGGGCACGTCAAATATTCCCGCAAAAACGCGCCAGAAACCCCAGCAGAATGGCTGTGGAAAGCGAGGGCCAATTCCTCCCCACAACGCAGCAGAGCTCAGCCACTCCGAGACGCGGCCCCAACTGCACACCTTTTGACAATGCTCATTTGCAAACTATCACCTCTGCGTGGTGACTGTTTTCCCTAACTTAATAACCCATAGCACTATCTGTGATTGCCCTTTGTTGGTCGTAAAAGAGCCTACAGAGGACCACTTGTCTTTTCTTTCTCTTCGCCTCAGTTGGGAGTCGGTCGGATCGCGTGATTGCGTGTGCATCGTTAGCTGGCCAGCCTTCGCGTCTAAGTCATTAGCGCGCGTCTATCGTACCCCCCTCTCGTGTGCGCCCGTTCCGAGGGGTCAGCGTCTATCCGAACACTTGCGGCTAAGATCGGTCACACGCTCGCTCAATTTTCCGTCTCACCCGGCTAAGCTAGCGTCATCAGGTCAGCGCAACTCCGTACGATTGGTCAGCGACAATCTTATCAGGTGTTACGCAATCCATATCGAGAGGCGGCGTTCCCTCAATTATAACCGCGGCGACGACTAAGGCAATCTAAGCTACCCAATCCATAACAATGTGGCGAGTTCACTGCGACTACTAAATATTCCAGCTTATTCACTCCATTCCAGATCAATTGTTGACCCACCGCCAAACCTCACAACTGCTTGATGATCGGAACAGAACGGAATAGTATTTTGTGTATGCATACACATAGCTACCCCTTCGATTCCCAAAACCTGAAATGAACAATAGAACGTGATAGGCTCACCTCAATCATGTCCTCGTAACGAAGCTTCGATTTTCACCTATTCCGCCTCCGTACACTCAGCTGAGCAGATAACAGTTGCTTCGGGATCCGTGATGAATACATACGACGCACATGACCCAACCACCTTAGGTGTCTCAGCAAAAGCGTTCAGCCCACTTCGTACATTCCACTTCGGCGCAGCACTCCGTGTCTGCAAGTCCGTCGCAGCAACCAATCGAAAACGGTTGGTCGGCGCGTGTGGCGCGATCTGATGGCGAAGCCAATTGCCGTCGTGCCTGCTTAGAAGCGGAAACTGCGGAAGCGACAACGCCAACTAAGTGTACTCCATCGACGTCAAGTGCATGGTGCTGTAGCACATGCGGTCGTGAGTGCCTGAGTCAAGCAGGTCTAGTGGGTCACGAGCGAGACGACTTGGGACCAGTATCGAAACGACAACGGGTGCCGCTGACAATGTAAGCAGAACCGGTGTAGCGTTGGTCGCTACGCGACATGCGCTTCCATTCGATTTACTAACTGTGTGCTTCGGTGCTGAGATCCCGCTTTACAGGTTACTGCTTTGTTATCTTTTCTTCATGCTTATTGTCTTACCTCTTTAATGTCTACCTGAATAATCTCCCATTAACTTACACATATCGTCTAAACGAAATCTGCTTAACTCCGTTTAGTTTTCTCGTTGGTTGCATAAATCATTGTCATCTCTTGTTTTGTCACCCTGGATTTTTCGCGGATATGTTGCTAAGGCATTTAGTTCATACGCTAATTTAGCGAAGAGTTATGTCGGGAAATCCGTATAGTGTTTTCGCTATTTTAGTTGATTTTGTCAGTTCAAGTGATTGGCTGTTTCTTGACTCCGCCGATGTAGCTGCGCTTGATATGCATGTTGACAAGTGGCCTACCGGTCTATTAACTACCACCTCATCTAACCTGGCTCCAGGAGACGGACACACTTGCAGATTTGGCGAAGAGTCGGTCCCAATGGCGTTTGTGTTGTGCGTTTCTTTATCCATCGCCCTCACCCATATATTGCCCACCGATTCCCATCCAATATGAAATGCATGACACAATCTTTGACACCATGTTACTTGGTTTAGAATTTTTGTAGCGTAATTAGTATCTAGTCTTGTTATATTGCGGCACAGTAACTGCTATATGTTTCTCACCATCAGCTAACAAGTAATGTATTGTATGTGCTCCAGGAGACAGTTGGTTGTTACTGAATGGGACAGGGTGGACGGTTCTTGTGGCTGTACTAGGTTGGAAGAGTGGTTTCATCCAGTGTGGAGCAGCCTACCGCCTAAACATCGCCTGTGTGAAATTGATTCCCAGATGCAGCTTGCTTGTGTTCTCCTTTGAAGGAGTGTGGGTCGGCTCCGTTGATGAAACGTGGCTCCCATCCACCTACATCTTGGTCATACTCCTTCGGGTTTACACTGGATATGTGGTGTGTGGATGGAGCTGTGGGTGGTGCAGCGCAAGCCATCCATGGTCCCCATGTAGGCGCGGGAGTCTTATGGCTGTCCTATGGAGACCACAGTGATAGACAAATCCGGACACGGATGTCGCCAACCAAATGAGCATGCAATCATATGTGGTGGCTAGTTGATGATTTGTATTTGCTGATTCGGAGTTGTGCTGCTTGAAGCGCTGGTTGTTGATTACCGATTATCCCGTAAGGGTTTGCAGTTTTGATTCCATTGGGACCGCGTTAGTTCCAGGCTACCAAGCGCTAACTGCATACAACATAGAACATTCATTTTTAGCTTCGGGTGACAAATGCGCTATAGCAATTAACAATTATCGCCGGAGCCTAAGCACTCCACAACGTTTCTTCACTTTGGCGTGCAGTTTGGAATTTAGAGTCCAAGGCCCAGCAACTTTCGTTTTAAGAGTCCACGTTGCACCATAAATCTCCAGAAAAATCGCTGGGTACGTCCGTGTAATATGAACAATCCCGGAGAGTAACTGACCAGCGATTACCATAATGATGCTTAAACTTCGTGTTCTGGTCCACATATTAGTCATGAGAGTCAGCAAAACTGTATTTCAAATTCTTTATCCGTGGACTTTAACAACTGAGCTTATAAAAATCAATTAGCTAAAGTGCACCATTTCCATGCTAACTTGAAAATTTACTTACTCTATCTCCGTTATCCTCTTTGCGTCATCCTTATTCTATCGCTAATGTAACTCTCGTGGGTTCAGTTACACTCTAGAATGGTTGACTACTGACTTGGTAAAATGCAGCGTCTTCATTGCGTCTTTACTGCAAATTTTTAGATGTAAGATCTACATCTAACCAACCTCTTATCGAACTTACTTATCTCAGTTGTATTTTGGGGTTACTTCACGCATCGCCCGCTATACTTTGTACTCTTCGTGCCCTTGCTATCTTCTCGAATTGATACTGATACTGTGACATGCCGAGACGTTGAGCTACGGCATCTTGCTCTTCTTATTATTCGTCCGTGCTTCATATCATGATGTAAGCTCCATGTTATTACTCACCAGATTACGAGGTTCTGTCGTTGTCTCTTCTTCTACTTCGGTTGTTCTTTTAAATTGATTTGTAAATTACATGACCCTAGCTCGACCACCTGCCCAATGCTAACACGACGCTTAGAGAGACGGTGCATCGCAGGCTAAAGGTGCAGTCCATCCATGATCTCATTCGCATTAGGCATGTGTGCATGCATGTCAGTGGAAGCCATTTCGCGGAGTTTCCTGAGCTAATTGAGTTCCTGATACGGATCTATGCTAGGATGGCAAATTATTGACTGTGTTTCCAATTACCGGCCTAGTCATTTTGAGTTCGGTGGCTGCACATGATTCAAAGGTTCCAAGCGCTTAGTCCCTCACAGTGCCCATAAAAAACGCTTCCACGTTTATTGCAAAGTTGAAAATTTGGAACACAATGCTCAACACTTTTCACTCGTGTGACCACATTAGATTGTGCACCCGAAGAAAAGGCGCCCCGGAAAATCCGTGGAATGTGAAGAATCCCCACAATTAAGTGACTAGCGATCTTCCTAATGAGATTGATGCTCCATATTTCGTTCCACATTTTATTCATGCGAGTCAGCGTGGCTATATTTTTCATTGTTTATCCGCCATACTAAATTTAGCTGCGTTTATGAAATGGCAGCTGCTATCCAGCTTACAGGCAAAAGTGCAGAGGCGCTCGCTGAAAGTTGAATTAGAAGTGGCCAAACGTCTGGGTAGACTGAAGAAGGTAAGGTCAGTTGTAGTGGTACCTTAGTGCCTTAGTGTATTAGATGGTGTTGAGTAAGTTTGCTTGTTCACGTAATTTTGTAAGTTTAATTGCATGTCTGCACAGTGGTATGCGGGCGAGGATGTGGCTGAGTGGACGGACCTCGGATGACTTGCAGTTGTCTCTGGTGTGAAGCAAGGCTGTGCCTTAGCTCCTGCCCTGTTTAGTAATTATTCTCATGCAATGACATCTTGTGCTTTTGATGCGGCTTGTGCTTACGGTGTTTGTGTGCAGCACCGTATTGATGGTGGGTTGCTGAACATCCGTCGTTTCGGTGCGAAAACTTTAGTCTGTGAGACAACTATCCGTATGTTGCTGTTCGATGAGGACTGTGCGTGGTTTGCACAGAGCGCGGATGAGTTGCAGCACATGACTAGTGCTCTGGCTTCGACAGCAGCCAAATGCGGGCTCACCATCAACACAAGCAAAACTGTCTGTCTCTTCCAGCCTTCACCGGAGGTGCAAGCTAGAATATCACCGAAAATCAACATTGGTGCTGAAGTATTAGAAACCACCTCCGCTTCTGCTACCTTAGATGTGTGATGTTGACTGATCAGCAGCTACACAATGAGCTTCATTTCCACGTCTCGAAGGCAGCGGCAGCATTCGGGCAGCGTGAGTACCGAGTGTGGAATAACTATCAGCTTACCGTTGGCACGAAGCTGATGGTGTACAATTCCGTGATGCTGTCCGTTCTTCTACACGGCAGCGAAATGTGAACGATATACCGGCGGGATGTGCGATATCTCGAGCGGATCCATCAAAAGTGTTTGTGGCGGATTCTGCGCCTCGGATGGGGCGACAGTTGTGGACGCTGAGGTATTTTGCTGAAGTGGCATGTATGCAGTGGACTGTATACTTTTGCTGAGACATCTGAGGTGGCTCGGTCATTCGTGGCGTACGAATTCGACTCGGATACCGAAGCAGCTATTATATGGTCAGCTAAGTGTTGGGAAGCGTAACGCGGGAAACCGAAGCTTTGTTACGAGGACATGATTGAGGTGAGTCTCTCACATTCAAATCTTGATTGCAGGTCATGGGAATCGAAGGCGGTTGATCGGAGAACATGGTGCGATCTAATCACGCAAGCAGTTGCCAAAGTGCAAGAGAAGGATCTCATGCATGCGGCGAAGAAGCGGAAGGTGCGGAGAAGAAGCGGAAAGTTCGGAAATGGCAGGCGCTAATGGGTTGTACTCCATCGACATCGAGTGCACGGTACCGTAGCACAAGCGGCCGAGAGTGCCTGAGTCAGGCACGCATAATGAGCCATGGGCGAGCCCACTCGAGACCAACACCGAAACGACGACGAGTCCAGCGGAGAACGAAGGCGGAACCGACGCAGCGTTTGTAGGCACGCTGCATTCGATTTATTAACCGCTTGCTTGCATGCTGAGTCTCTTTATTTCAGGTGGTGGGTTTGCTATATTGTCTCATTAATGCCTATATGAACTATATTCTATAAGCTTGCACACTTCGCTCGTTAATTGTAGTTAACTTTGATAACGTTTTCGCTCCTGTGGCATCTTGTTAAAATATATTTTCTGACGTCTTGAACCTATCGCGGACTTTTGGCGCCCAATTTATTTCCTATGCTCATTTATTAAAGAGCTATGCCGGTATATCTGTATGCATCATTCGATTTACTTTATTTGATATCGTCATCTCAAGTGATTGGCTGTTGCTTGATATCCGCGGTGTGGCTGCGCTTGACATGCATGTTGACAAGGTGCCTCCCCTGTCTATTACCCACTATCTCCTCCCTACTGGCTCCAGGAGACAGTTGGTCGTTTCTAGAGGGGACTGGGTTCGCGGTCCTTGTGGCCATGCTAGATTCGAAGATTGGTTCCATGCACTCGGTATGAAGTGGACCAAGGTCCAGCCACCGCCTTGTGTGCGCTTGATTCTCAAATTCAGCGTGCTCGTGCTTGGCTCTGAAGGAGGGTGGGCCGGCTCCGTTGATGAAACGTTGCTCCAATCCACATGCTTCCCGGTCTTATCCCTTCGGGCTTACGCTGCATATGGGGGGTGGTTGGAGCTGTGGGTGGTGCAGCGCAAACCACCCATGATCCCGCTGTAGGCGCAGGCGTCCTGTGGCTGGCCACAGTGACAGCCAAATCCGAAAACGGATGCCGCCAACCATGTATCAGATGGGAAGGAACTCATTATCACCATACTTATACACGTTAGCTAGCGGTGTAAAACACGTCAGCTGCTGTGACGCAATACATATAAGCAAGTAAGAGAAAATAAATGCAACAGTTTCATGCCAGCTGAGCTAATGTTAATGGATGGGTATCGTTCCGGAAAGTTACCAGCCGGCTATTAAAACAATTCTCATGTAAAATTAAATTATGCTACGAACGGTGATCGTGGTTGGAGGGGAAGCTAAACGGGATGGGAGGGACAAAGAAATTCACAACAAGAACGCCACTGATGTCGTCTCTTAGCCATGTCAGCAATTGTATCTAGGTAAACGTGTTCACCTTCTTTTGAACCGAAACCAAGTAGCCGTGACGCTCCAACCGAGGCCAGCTTCGAAGTGAGGGCCTTCATTCCCCTCGACCATGTCATTGGTTGGCCAACTCTCCTCTCCTTCCATCCACACCCAAGGTGAGCAAACAGCGCACGTCGCGGGAGCCGGTGGGCTGGCATGTTTAAAACATGGTTGAGCCATTGCAGCCTGGTGCGTGAAATTACGGTGTTGAGCGGTACATTTCTTTTCCCTGTGCGTAAAAAAGGCATCGAACACGCTTGTTGGCCACGCGGTGTTCCAGTCAGATGTGAGCCCAACTGTAAAGGTACCAGTGCTCGAAGGGAACTTTATGTCGGCTGATCTAAAGGGGCAGGTTTCACTAACATACGGTTAGGTCGAATGAATCACTGCATTGTACACTCTACAGATCAGGGCGAGTGTGATGTCGCGCCGGCGACATAAGTGACAGAGGCTAGCAAAAGCACCTTGAGCTGTTGCTATACGGTTCGGGATCTCATCTTCTGTCTCAAGGACGCAGATACAAATTTCTAGGTAGTTGAATTTCTGAACAATTTCTAGCTGATCCCCACCGAGGGCCAGCGAAGGAGGTGGTCCAGACCAATCTTGGAGGAAAACTTTACACTTCGATGATGCAAAGCAAAGCCTGAATTGGCTGACAGCCAATTCTAATCTGTCCAGTACAGCTTAGTACGCCTGGGAGCCTGGAAATGAACCAGCGCTTAGCGACAATAGTTTAGGAGCACCTAATGACTGCACCCAAGAGGTACGGTGACAGATCGTTGCCAAAAGGCTCATCGCAGCAGCAGAATACACCGTTGCTAACGGTGGAGTACTTGGATGACAATCTTGTTACTTCCTGGAAACTTGCTGTACAATGTGAATACTGTTTGGAATCCGAATATTTGACAGCGGGCAACGAGACTTAATTGATATATTACCGCTGTTGTGGTCGGGCCAAAGAGGCCATAAGAGAATGTGTTATTTTACCATTTGTTATTGCTTAAGGATGCGTTACACAGGTTTCTTGAGAAAGCGCACTAACCTCGGTCAGCAGATGATCGGACCGGTCCAGTCTTAAGTGGGGGTGGCGACACGGAGTGGCTGCAGTTAACATTCTGTCGCATTCACACGGTTTGAGACCTCCATCAGCTCTGCAAGCTTAACTTCACATACAAGAGACGGCATCTACAATAAACCCTAGCGATAAGTCATTACTGTTTTACTGTACCTCTTATTTTGTGTCATTCCACTTGGTAACCATGTTGATAACATTCAATTCCATATTCCTAAATATTTCTATATCCAAAGTTGATGTCCACGCTTCTGACCAAATGGCTGGCTACCAGTTAGGTTAACGTCTTAACCCAAAATGACCACCAACCGCTTGCGTTGGTTCCTTATTCTTTTAGGTGCGATTTCTAAACGTTGACGAATATTGCTGTTAGCCTGACCTCCCAACGAAACCCATGCACATTTGTAGTACTATTGTTCATGAGTTATAATGTATCTCTATCCGGTTTGTGGTAGCTCATACATAAAGTTAGTCAAACTGGTGAGCATATATGGTATTCGGACTGCCATTGGACACGGATACCGCCAATGCATGTGTATATGTATACAGAATGAATTCGACTTGGATACTCATATTGTAGCGAGAACGACACGACAGGGGGGTAGACGTTTATTGCACACCGAAAACGGGCACATGAGGGTCTCACGCGCGCCATCGAATATCGACTAGATTTCCGTCCCACAACGCAACACAGGTACGGATGTTAGAGACGAGCCAGTCCTTTCGCCTCGGGAGCTCTGACTTGGAAGACCCGCCTTCCTGTTTTCGCCTCGATCTCAACTTCTCTGTACCCGATTTGGATCGGCCAGGAGTCGTTCGAGAGCTCTCGACTTGCTTGTTCTGGGCTGTGTCAATCGGCTCTGCCTCGGTCCTGTGGGCTGGGCTAGCGGCGTATATGTCTGGTTTATTGCGCTGTCCACATATTCCCGCTCCTTAGTTCCGGGCCCAGGTTCGTCGCTAGCCGTCCTTCTCGATCCGCTCTCAGCTAGCTCCGAAGAGCTCCCCCGAGGCATTCTTGGAAGCGGCCCCTCTACAATATAGGTTTTGTACGGTCAATTTAGTGCAGGGAACCAGCGCGCGGGCAAACCGAAAATACGTTACCAGGACATAATCAATGTGATTTTCTCACGAACTAGTGTTGCTTTCTTGTGTTGGGAATCAAAGCCAGAGTTGATCTGTGCGAATGCCGTGGGCTGATCTACAGGGTGATTGCCCAGGTGTATGAGAAGGCACTATTGCTCACGAAGAAGAAACTACGGGTATGGAAGAGACAGTCCCTGATGGAGTCTAGGCCATCGACGTAGAGCGCATGTTGCTGTAGCACATGCGATCACGAATCCCTGAGCCAAGCGTGGCCACTTGGGACCAGCCTCAAAAGAGGTCGAACCAACTAATTATCTAAACATAATCAGCGCAACGATTAGAAGGTACGCTGTGTCCACTCCCATTTCATTTACTTAAGGTGACGGATTGCATCTTGTGGTTACGGATTACAGCCTCCAAACTAAAAAATTATACCCACGCAAAACCATACTGCTGCTGACTCGCTGGCTTATAGCAAAAAAGTGCCATACTTTATTGATCCGCGTGATGGAACGAGCTGAGGCTTTATCGCCCATAATGTATGCATAAAACAGCCCTTATAAAAAAACAACTGAGACCCAGCTGATGGCCTATCTACTATTTTGCCACAAAGGCAGAGAGCCACTTGGGGCATGGAAGTGCGGGTGAAACCCATCAAGGGAATACCCTGAATGTAAGCAGGTCCCCTGGGGATAGTTACACGGATGATCGTATTACTTTACTTTAACTTTCGGTTAAATCTACATTTATTATTGTTCCCCTTTTCTTAATCTCTCTAATACTTTCAAATTGTTTTTCACTTTTACAAACCATATGGGAACCTTTGTACAAAACACGTAAAATTAACTATATTATGCCATCACGTTGTACAACTTGATCAGACCGCTCAATTAGTCTGTACCTCGCATTGTTGAGGAAGAAATGGTTTATTTATTGTTTATAACCCAATCGAATAAGGCGACTGATGTGGTAAGTGTATTGCACGCTCACTGCAGTTGGTCTGTACTTGTGCCTGCATATCGAGCTGCTTGCATTTTAGGGGCTAACTATTGATTGATATTCCGGGTACGGCTGCGCTTGATGTGAAAGTTGACAAGGTGTCTACTTATATATTAACCACTAGGTCGCATATACTGGCTCCAGGAGACACTTGGTCGTTCCTGGACTGGACAAGGTGTACCGTCCTCGTGACGGTGCTAAGCTCAACAAATGGTTGTATAGATTTGGATTTTGTGTGTTGCTGGCTGCAGCCTAAACGTCGCCTTGTGGGCGTTTGATGTTCCAAATACAGCGTGCTTGTGTTTGCCCTTGAAGGAGGGTGGGCCGGCTCCATGGATGAAACGTGGCTTCCATCCGCATACCTCTTGGTCATACTCCTTCGGGTTTACACTGGGCATGTGCTGTGTGAACGGAGCTGTGGGTGGTGTAGCGTAAACTACCCATGGTCCCTCTGTAGATGCAGGCATCTTATGGCTGTCATATGGATGCCACAGTGACAGGCAAATCCGGACACAGATGCCGCCAATTCATGTGGGCAGAAAGTACTTAAGGTCACTTGCAACACTCAACATCCCTTCCTCGTGCTGAAGTGAAAAGATGGGGGCGGTAATCAACAGTTGTCTTTCGAATCCAAGTACTCAACAACGCTCCATCGCTTTGGATGACTACGTTGGACAGTGCATCAAAGGAGGAATCGCTCTGGTAAATCCGTGGATAGGAAGCAGTCCTGGCAAGTAACTGACTAGCGATTAGCATGATGTTGCTGGTGTTTTATGTTTGGGACCACCTGCGAGCCATGACAGTGAGCATAACAGTATTTCCCGTTCTTAGTCCGCCGACCTTAACAACGTTTGTGAAAATCAATGATGTTGTTTGCATGTTAACTTAGGTGCACCATTTGCTTGATAACTTGAAAATATTGCTTGCTTTACCTCTGTCAGCTACTTTATGCCATTGGTTTTTTAGCGATTGTGCAATCCGATTGCGTGCCGTTTCATTGCTTAGTGATTAACAACTGAATTGGTGCTAGGCACTATCTCTATTACACCTGTCTAATACGTATGAACCATGGTTAATTTACCCCTTATTGGGCTTAGCTAGCTCGACTAGGCTTCATGAATACTCCGCGTTTTTCCCATCACACTTCGGTTCTCTTTGTGACTTATGCTACCTTTGCTGCCTCATGTTTATTCTAGTACGGTGACACCATGACTGACACTGAAACTAGACTTTCCTAATCTGGATAAGAAATAATCCATTTTATTTAACTTGCTCAGTTCTGCTACTCCATTGTGTGATTCGTGTTAAATATTGCGTGTTTATTTTCCTTTAACTTCTGTTGACAAGGTGCCTACCTGTCTAACACCCTCCACCTCGTCTATACTGGCTCAAGAAGGCAGTTGGTCGTTATTAGAGGGGACGGAGTGCACGGTTCTGGTGGCCAAGTTAGCCTCAAATCGTGGTTGCACCCAGTGTGCAGAGAACCACGGTCCAGTCCCCCTTGTGTACGTCCGGTATACATGAGTTCCCAATTAAGCAGGAATGCTTCCCCTCAGCTTGTTGAAAGAGTGTGGGCTGTCTCTGATGATGAAATGTGGATCACATCCGCATGCATCCCGGTCTAATTCATCCGGGTTTACACCGGATGTGGGGTGTGTGGATGGAACTTGGGTGGTGTAGCGTAAGCTATCCATGGTCCCGCTATGGGCGCAGGCCTCCGGTGGCTGTCATATGGAGGTCACAGTAACAGGCAAATCCGGAAACGGATGCCGCCAGTCTATCCACATAGCTAGCCTAAAGTGGAAAACATTTATCCGTACTCACTTGCGGTGGTAGGAGTGGTCTTAACTGAGGAGTGTTAAATGAGATGTCACAAATGCCCATTAGAAGCGCGACGACACATGTAATGAGAAGACCGGAAATTCTGTAACATTGTGTAGCCACCACTAAATGCTTTCCTCCGTTGGCGAATATGAAAGTCTTCAAGTTCGAACCGGTAAACAGCTTTATGAAATATAACTCCACCCACAAGTGTTATTTGTTCACTACATCATCTCGACAACGCAGTGGGTAGCGATACTGGAACATGGCAAACTAACTACTTTTCCTAAAATTAGGACAAAGCCGGATGTTACGTTGTTTACTCTTTTTCTAAGTTCTCCATTTATTGCGTTTAAGATGACTGTATATTATTCACCGCTGTACACCAAAGACAGCTAACGCACATTCGCAGATATTTCAAATGATATTATTATCACCTATGTCCAGGTAGTTAATTCCAACCCCTCACATATTCACGCCAGCACGTAGAAGTCCGAAACGCGTGATTTAAAAACGCTCGTAGTTATCACACAACCAATGGCTTCACTTTTACTGGTAAGCCAAATGTCTTAACTGGGAAGGTTTTAATAGTCGCGGTTCGCCATCTTCCGAAACTGAACCTGCGGAGGCTACCCTCCTCTCATAAATTCCTCTGCTATAATGTTTTTCGTTACTAATTTCTACTTAGTAGTTGGTACTACTAAAACATAAATTGGGCAACAGTAAACAAGCTTCCATTTGTGTGCGGAGCGACACCTCGTGGGTAAAGCCACCAATTCGGAAGGGTTTCTGAATCTAGATTTGTGCCACCCCATGCAGGTGAAGACGAATATCACATAAACATTTGTTGGGTAATTGACTAGATGCAGTGGCATTTCTAAACCAACCTTAGTTCAACATATTATATCTGTTCATGTTAATTCAGGTGTACAAATTGATGCGAAAATACGCACTGATATCAGCCATCCTTAGCGTTTTATACAACTGCAAATCTAGTTCCTCAACGCAATGAAAATACAGAGCCGTATATGACCGCATGCGCGCCTACGGCTCAGCTACCATACCTTATCTAGTTAGATTTCCGCTTGATCCGAATATTATCATTCCAGAAGTAAACAGCAAATTATGTTAGTGGTCCCGTACCACACATGAAACATTGTTTTAGCCGCCATTTTTAGCTGTTTTGGCATGTTTTATATCATTTTTCATTACCATTTCGATCGCTCGCTTGTTACAGCTGAAAATTTACCCTTCATGGGTGCATAAAAGCGAATTCTTGCCGACTTGACATACGCCACATTATTTCCCGGTTACCGAATACTGTCAGTCGTATGGCCTAAGATGAATGACTTTGGTGGATTGCACAAGCGCGTACAATTTCTGTGGAACGGTGCCTGGATATTCACACAGAAAATACAGATTCCTTCAAATTACGTTCTCATCGTTAATGTGTGTAACAACTGGAGGGTGTTACAATTCTGACTTTTTGGTTGTGTGGCGTACTGCTCAGATACTAGTCGCAAGCGATGACACGTAAGAAGTCTAAGTATGAGGATACGGTGAGCACTAAAAGCGGCCGGACCCGGTGTGCATCGACAAAGTATACAAGGGCTGCAGAGCAGCATACAGTGCGACTCACCGCGGAAGAGCAAGTGTTCGGCATGTATAATCAGCGAATCAAATGGACGTTCGAAAAATGTAAAGCATACTAAGCTCCAATGTCACGAAATACTGAGGGTGTAAATGTTTCATGTTCACTAACGTCGTAATGGTGCTCACCACTATATGTTGTTCAGCTGTGGTCTGAATTTCTGGTATCAAATCTTACGCTGATTTCATAAGGAACCATTTTCATACTTACGGATTATTTCATTTACAATGATCTCGTTGCTTTCGAGACTCCTCAACGAAGGGCAACCAAGAACCTCGGGGGCCTCTTTCATCTGCCCTATCAGCTTAGACTGAAATCTCTAGGAACATAGAGCAGTCGATATCGGCTTTTGCGTGGGAATCTCATAATGGTTTGCCAAATTCTGAAGAATCCAAACCACACCTGCCATCCGCTGTTGGAACTGAACCACAACACTAAATTAAGAGGTCACCCTCTGAAACTGACAATTCAGTGTAGCAGGCTTGAATGCCGTAGAAATTTCTTTTCCCTCCGCGTGTGTCCGTCATGGAACGCCCTGCCTAATTATGTCGTCTCTGCTCCCAATTTGGCGATATTTAAAAAAAGTGTTGACGATGTATTGTCTCACTTACATTTCATTTTAATGACTGGTTAGCCAGGAGCTACAAAACGCAATCAAACAGTGTCTTGCCAAACGCCTAACCAATGGATTTATGGATTTATACGTTTAATACGCGAACATCTCCGCTATTCCACATAAGTCTATGGTGAGTCTACCACAACGCTTTTCACTTTATCATGAAATTGATTTTCGCAATAATTTCCATCCAACGGGATTTGTTAAGCAATGCTTTTTTACCCGTAATAAACCATCGTTCCATTGTTTCAAATGATGGAACTCAAATATAGTATTTTCATTCAAAAAATTTGTCAATTAACTTTTAGTTCTGGCTTAGAGGAACAGAAATTCGGGATAAGCTTGCGTTGTAGTTCATTTAAACTTCAAAACTTCTTTGACATAAGTTTACACAATAGCCGATACAAAAAAGTACGCAATCATTGTGTCGCAGCTCGCTAATGTTTTGAGTAGTAGCATACCTCATCGGCCGGAAACAACTGGTTAAGATGAATTAAACATGTACAATGATTTATCGCGAGTAAAAAGCAGATGATCGACAAGTCCCGTAAGGTGGTTACAGTGAACAAACATAGATCATCAGTGTATCATCGGTTTAAACGACTACAAATTTAACTGCAATGCTGTAGAACGGTAGTTTGAAATGAGAATTAAACGTGCGCACACAAAGCAATATGGGGACTGGTTCTAGTTTAAGTAATACGTCAGCAAATATTGAGTAGGGGAAATGACAACGCTTACTCGTGTGCAGCTTTCTTTGGTTGACGGGATACGTAAAGCCAGTAGTAGCTTTTAACAAATTACGTGCTGAAGGTGAAAACGCGCGCGTTGATTTGTAGTGCCGCGTTAACATCCTGATAAAGCGGATTAGCTGGCATAAAGTAAATGTATGTGTGCATCGTCTAGACGTTTTTTGTATACCGTTAATGTGTGGGACAAGGAACAACTTAAGTGAGAAAGGCGTTCCATGATTGGTGCACGCGAAGTTAAAAGAAATTTCTGCAACAATCCAAACGGCGACACTGTGTGGTCACCTTTAGCTAGTGACTTCTCGGAGTAGTACTGTGATTCAGTTTCAGAAGATGACTACAAGTGGGGTTTGGATTTCTCAGTACCAACTATCTCATAGTCAAGTGGCCAGGTAGGCGTCGGTATTGTCCACTGTAGACCCCAAGGATTTTCATCCTTAGTTGGTAAGAGAGATGAATGAGACATTTAACCTTTTTGGTCGCGCTTCATTGTGGCAGTTCAAGTTCTGTGAGGTCCTGCTTGTAGCATGTCTGCCAGGCATGAATAACGTATTCTGTATAGGGCCTAATATAACCACTAGGCAGCTGACAGAATATTGAAGGGTCAAAACGACCGAACGCTCGCCGCGAAAGGCTGTGTTGCTTAGCTTTCTTGGACGCCTTCACAGCCTGACGTAAACAGCCAACATCCTCTTGTATTATCACACCTAACTTGCATTCAGTAGTAGTAAGCTGCAAAGCTCGATTCCCCAACCTGTACTCGCAAATGGATTGACGGCGCAAGCTAAATGTTTTACACTTGTTGGGGTTGAAGTGAAGGTTCTGAGTCACCCATTCATATACCTTAACAAGGTCATGCTGAAACGCTGCATGGTCACTCGATGTCTTGATGGCCCACAGTAACTTGAGATCGTCAGCGAAGAGCAATATATTGGACCTGATCACCCTTGCGAATTCGTTTATTTAAATCAGGAACAGGCGTGGACGAAGTACTGAGCCCTGTGGCACTCCGGATTGAACATCGATAGGATCAGAGATGACGCTGCGAACTCTCACATTCAGATGTCGTTGAATCAGAAAGTTACCTATCCACCGGAAAATGGCGTTATCAGTTCCGCGAGTCTGAAGCTTGTGAATGAGGGAGCGGTGGTTCAGACGGTCGAACGCTTTTGAGAAGTCCAGAGAAATTTTGTCAACCGCCACATCACTGTCAATGACTACAGTCTCACTGGAGGTAGCAAGCAGCCGGTTGGTGGCACAAGACTAGATTTGGTGCAATCCATGCTGTTCTGATGCTATGAGTTTGCATGTCTCCAAGTAATTCATGAGCTCCTCGGCAATAACAAACTCCATGACTTTAGATAGCCGCGGCAGGGGAGTTATCGAACGATAGTTGGCCGGATATGCATGAGTTCCTCTTTTTTGTATGGGCATGACGATTCCGTGCTCCCACATTCTGGGAGCACATATCTCGAGACATTGTTGGAAGAACCTAGAGATTGGATCCGTTAAGTTTAATGCAGCCAACTTTAGCGCCTTTTGCCGAATATTATCAGCCCTATGAGAGCTATGCTCATGCAGAGAATTTAGCCTTTTCAGAACATCTGTAGTCGTAAACGAGATATGACTAAGTCCTGGTGGTGGCATAACTTGGGTGAACAGCTTGGGTAACGAAGTTGCGCTCTGGTGGTTTGGAGAGAATTGATGATGTAAGGCGTTGGTCGACTCCGCAGTAGTTTGTGCTTGTCCACTTGACCTGTGGAGGGCAGAAATGTCTCGCTGAACTTTACGGAATTGATTGAGATGTCGGTAAATGGGGTTGGGCATTAAGGAGAATTTATCGACTAGATCCTGTTGACGATTTAGCTTATCCTTACGTACCAGGTGTGCCATGCCAAGTCCCTTAATGCCATGCACTTACGTGTCCTGCTCCTTACGAAAGACTTCATCCTTTTGGTCCGGTAGCGTTTGGTTTCAGATGTCCTTGCCACGAGCTTGGTGAATATGTTGACGAATTCACCGCAGGTCACCTCAGGGGTTAATTCAGCTAAGAACGACCAGCTGGTTGCATCAATTAGGTCGGACAGTTCTTCATAGTTGTTTACGACACGATATTCCTCGGCATGCTCTTTAGGATAATCCGCGTAGCACATGTAATGAAACCATAGCGTCGCATGATCACTGCGGCCCAAAAGAGTATCGGTTATCACTCTCTCGACCATTAATTCTTCATTGGTGAATATTCGGTCCAAAATGGATGGCCTGTCAGTACCCCTGAATCTGGTGGACGTAGTGACGTGGCCATAAAGAGGGTAGTCTGAAACCAGATCTTGCAACTCTGCTTTGAATTGCTCTCCTAGTGTGGCCTGGGATTCGAGGGCATGTAAGTTGAATTCACCGGTGACTAGAATGTGACTGTACTTCCTGTTTATCACATGCTTCAACGCAGCCATCAAATGGCAATCCATCTCAGGAGTAGACGATGGTGGGCGGTAAACAACAATCAACAGGCCAAGATCGTTCCCTCTTAGCCGGAAATTACACCAAATTGCGTCAGGTACGTCGGTTTCCGAATCGTTTATGCGTTAGCATTTCATGTTGTTACGAAAATAAAGGGCTATCCCACCACCTTTGCTGGTTCGATCCTTCCGGACAACGGACATGCCCGTTAGTGCAATTTCAGCATCGGTTATCTCGCAGCGCAACCACATTTCGATGACAGCGATGAGGTCCCAAGCTGCAGACGCGTGTCGAAGTCTTAATTCAGCTAATTTGCTGGGCAGACCTTGGGCATTTGTGTACATGCATGAGAGATTCTCGGAGACCAAAAGTGTGTTAGATTGGATGGATGAAGCAAAAGAGTTTACGCCGACCATTAAAGGGTCGGCGGCTAATCGTTTTTTGGATGGGTTGCATACTCTCGAGAAGTATTTGATATATAAGCAGGTATCAACTGCCCCGAATCCCGTTGTTTGCTCGTGCTCTGCTGCGCCCCTCCGGATAGTATGGCTACTCTTGAAACCGTCCCCGAGTCGGGTCCTGCAGTTGGCGTTTTCACTAAGAATAGTGCCTCTACTGAATTGTCATTAAAAGGTGTTGGTGTTCCTGCTGCTTTCAGACGAATTTCTGTTGGCAATCCGCAACGGAATTTAACCCAGTTCGCTAGTACGGTTTGTGCCATTAGTTCTGACTGGAACACAAGTTTTAAGAGCCTGGGACCGCACCCTTTATAGTTTGGTGATATGGAGATCCTTTTCACCGAGTGTATGATAACTGCGCTACGTGAAGAGCAAGACGTGAAATGCTGTAACGGTGGAGAGTATCGTTACTATGCGACCTGTCCGTGACGGCACATATTCGTCAGAGATAAGGTCCATTGTTAGCAGTACACTGCAAATAGGGTACACCTTGGAATCCGAAATACCAAAATGTGTTTAATACAGTGGGGGAGCGTTAGTTAACACAGCTTGTGCCAAATACTGACGGGTAGAGGTAGATGACTGCGCTCTTTGGCCTCCAGTGACTTATTAAGTTTTCGGGTTTTTCCTTCTTTCCTAGTACACTGCTTCAGTTTCCGCACTTACCTTGCTTAGTAATATACAGAAGGCCAATGAATACACTAATCATATCAGTAGGTTGAGTATGTAAGCCGGATCTTGCTTGACCCCTCTCTTCTGTACCTCCTCCCACTCTGTTCTTACTCAAATTGAAGAGTTCTCACTAATACGTGAAAAACGAAAACTGCACCGTGGTTGGATAGGTAATCCTTACTTTTGACCCTTCTTTCTCCAATTCGTCATAAGTCAACAGGAGGACAGGCAGTATGTCAATGAAACATGGACACAATAATAAGTTGGACAGCTAATATCGGTCCACCAGTTCAGTTTGCTCACGCACCGCAACTCATTTTCCCTAATTTACTATATCTCGACGCCGTGTGTGTGTCACGTAGTTTGCTTTCGTCCGCTCGAACTGAACGTCTTACATATACATGTACTACGTACGTTGTGTCTCACATCTGCCATCATCTGTAATAAGGACATGGTTTTGCGAATAACTTTTAATCGTATAAACTTCCACTTGTCCAACACCAAAATCGCTCTCTGGTGTGCAACTGATTGCCACATAAGCGTGGTATTTTCACTTCCAAACTTTCTATTCTCTACTTGCTGTTTAGTTCACTACTTTTATTTATGTTTCCTCTGTTAAATGCTGCGTCAGAATAACATGCAGCGCTTTCTGGTTGTCACCTTCGGCCAAGTGTTAATATGACGATGCTTGCACATTTCCTGAGCAAAATCAGGTCAGTTTACTAGCGACAGCGTCTAGCAAAAAATACATTTGCTCTCGCGTAACAAAGCAATATTCTGTTGATTTTAATTTGCACAATGTGATTTGACCAGTATTACCTGACCGTGTTTCAACGAGATAAAAATATGCCTACTAGTTTTCCGTATCCAAAGCTTCAGTAAGTTCAGAGCTGTGGAACTGGTGACCCAGTTCTGAGCGCAGCGCATTCGTGGTTCTGTCCGAGCTTGTTGATTCTGACCGCCTAATACACATTGGCTTCATATGTGCATTAACCGTTAGGGAAAATAAAGAGCGTGGGACCGTTCGAACCCCTTTTGCGAGTTGCTGACAAATTGTTTCCCGGTTTCAGACGATTTCATGTGCTACCTCGAATAGTCCAAGTCCTGTCAGATTGACATTAAAAGAAGAATTAAAACTTGCCGTCGTGGAAGTTTGAGCGAAAGTTGACTGATTCAGTAATGGGTTTAGATGCCTTTAGTCCGTCACTTGTGCTCCGATTCATTAAGCGTAGCAGCTTCCAATATCCCGTAACAGTCCGTTTTACTTACCGGTCTCGAATATGTTGATCGCATACAAATGTTTTAATTGGCATCCCCTCCAGGCTGTTAATCGATAAAATGTATGACGAATAGAACGTGAGCCGGTAAATATTTACTGTTCGTTATTTGAGTCCTAGACCCACTTAGGCATCTCATACTACTCTAAACAGTAGCCGTTCTGGAATCTTTAAACCCAAACAGGCTGTGGACTTATTGCAAATACTTGCTAACACAATAAAACTGAATGTCTTCTCGACTAGAAACAAAAAAATCTGGGAACTGCAGTTAAACACGTTGCTAATACATCCAAGATCCTGCCTGAGAAACTTAAACGCATTGACTTCGAGGCAGAAATCAATTCACTAACAAACAAACGCGGTGAATTTGGCAATAACTACGACTACATTTTATCATTCTGTGAAATAATCAATGGTTCGGCAAACATTAATTTGGTTAGACTATCATTTATTACCTCTGAAACCCAAGAGCTCGTGTGCAAATCCAAAAATGTGATTATATTTAATCTACCAGATAGACTGAGTATTAAAAAATTACAAACCGCCCTCCTCACCACCTGCAACATGGATCGGTTTAACTGCGTTTGTATAAGGCTTCGGAAAAATGTAATAATGAAGTTGTGTCCGGTTTGATTGAAGTTCTCAGAGGAATCAAACGCTACTACTTTTCTGAGATTCAAACGGCTGATTACTGCAAGAACCGAATTCCAAAACGCTATAGTCAGGAAAGACCAAACACCGCTAGAAAGACGCCTAGCTTTTAAATAAAAGCCTCCAAGTGTGTTAACTCACTATCCACCAAGTCACCGAGTGCACAGTGCAATAAACCTTGGTAGAACACCATTAATGTCCTTGGGAGATCCACTACATACTAAAAACTTTACCCATGCCGCTCATATACTGAACGGCACTACACCCACTAAATTGCCGAATACACTGAAACAAACCTAGGAACTAAATCTCACCGAGATAACAGCCTAAACCACGCCTATCTTGACTGCTCTATCTACAAGTAATGTGCGCATGAAAGATGTATGTACTGCAACTGCATCCCCTACAGTGCAGAACCACAGAGCGAAATTCTCAATTAGGGCTGTGAGAAACAAGGAAACATACCACTGTTATTTTAAATATAAGTGTACCACCTCGATCGACGAGATCACTATAAAACATGGAATGGTTTTCCGTCAATGTCTCTGCCACAACATATTCCAGAGCCTCAGTATGACTCGTTAAATCATTTCTGAACTAAACGGTTTCGTGAGTCAACTAGTGACATTAAACCTGGCTGTAGGGTCAATGGTAGAAACATGGCCGAACACCCTCACATCTCATAGCTGTCTCTGAACCCAAATTGGCAACATATTAACACAAGTGAACGTGGAGCCAGTGACCGAAATTCGGAAATTCCTAAGGCATTGCCTAGTCCACACAATAGCATCCCTCAGCTGCTCCCACAACAACTAGTCTATGCCTCGCCGTCATTCCCTGTCATGGAAAACCCACAAAATCCTTTTTTAGGAAATCATATCCCCAACATTACCCCCACCACTGGGATTCCCACCACTAGGCCCCATGCATCAACAGATGATCTCTGTATGCGCACATCTTCATCGATGGAGGCAATCCAACCTAGAGATCTCCAAATCACGAATGCCTCGTTGTGGCACACCACCAATGACAATGCTAGCAAACAGTCCTTCTTGACCCTCACTACAGCACCTCTTTCCGTATATTCTCTAGATTCCGCTCTTAAAAACGTGCGTTCCCTACTACCTACATTGCCTCTTCTTACAACTTTCGTCTATCTAAACTCATCATTTTCGTTTCATTACTGAAACATGGTGCAACTTAGACATAAGTGACCTACAGCTACAAGCTGTTAGCTACCAGCTGTACCGAAAAGATTGTCTGAGCAAAGGAGGAGAAGGATGCGGTATCTACATTCGAAATGAGATCACAGTGGTGCTGGTTGATCTTCTGACCATCAATGATCTAGTAGGTTCGTTGTGATTAGCAATCCCTTCCAGTGACCTACTACTGGGTTGCATCTATTGAACACCTAGCGCTATTAATCACCATACTGAACAACTAGTTGATGTTATCAACGGTGTTTCAAATACTTCCTACAAACATAAACTTGTATGTGGAGATTTCGACTTACCGCATAATGATTGGACGACGCCCACACTTAAAGTGTCAGGGAGCCTCATGGGAATAATTCATAGCATTCAGCTCAATAGTTGGACTCAACAAATTAATCAACCTACAAGAAGAGCCAACACATTAGGTCTGATATTTACCATAGGCATTCCGTCAGTGCTGGTCACTATTAGCAGCCCACTAATGGGCTGCGATCACAATACTGGGCTCCGCAAAAGCATCATTAAAATAGCAAACAGACTACGAGTGACTGACACGCCTTCTTGTTGCATCCATCTCTAGTAGAATGTCCTCGATTAGTTTACAGTCGGTCTGGCTTGCTCGCACTGTTTGGAATGGCATCATCCGAAATACGCAAAACGTGTCCCAACAACAGGTCCGAGAGCGAAGTAGTCTCACAAGATGTGCTTTGGTTCTGTACTGCGTACTCGACCATCCTATTCGTCAAGTGCTTGCTTAGCTTAGTACAGTAGTGTGACCGGTTAACTGCAAGAAGCCGAGCAGAGGATACACGATAAGGTTACTTCAACGGAAGCGAGTACGCGCCAGAGAAGCGTAGCAGCTTCTAAGCAACGGAATGCTGTAAAGTCCGCTTCCCCCTAACCGCAGTCAGCCACTTTTCCACCTCCGTTGTCTTCTCCAACTTGGGTAGAACGCCGTACTTACGAGAGTCAAACAGTACGCATGGTAACGGAAAGCCCGTACCACTCGAAACATCTGCTTAAGAAAATTCCACTAGATCTGACATCTAGTATTAACAAGAATGAAGCAACCGAATCTCGACCCTCGGTACCTGTAGGTCAAATGTCTCTTGTCGAGGCAAAGCCCCCGGAACCTCAGTTACATATGCAGAGATTGCAGAAATGTTAAGCCGGGAGGCGGCCATTACGGGCTCTTCTGTTGTAAACACCGTTAACGCGAATAGAGGGACAAACAGTTAATAATCAACACTTGTCAGCAGGCAGGAGAAAGGATTACCCAACCTTGTAAATCAACGAAAATGGGATACAACAACAGTGTCCGGACTGTTGTATGCTCAAATGTCCCCGAGTATACCGCCATCACATTGCGGGGTAAGTTATCGGACGACCAAGACCAATGTAACTCATTGTGCGTGCTGATGAGTGCCAAAGCCAGGCCCATAAACCTATTACGAATTGTCGTTATCCGAACTAGCCACACTATGGAGAACCCAGACTTATTCGTGTAAGACTAAAATCTTCCACCGACGTAGAAAACGTTTCGCTCTCCGCAAGCACTCTACAACACGGATCCTCTGGATTAAGCATCTATCCTGATGTCCCCTAGAGCGCGTGACATTAAAAAAGAAACACCGAAGTGAGACACCGTAAACCAACCACCTAAACACAATCTTCATACATAACATATCAGAACATCTTTCTGACGAATTTCAAGAGACCGAAAAGCGCGATTTAGAACATTAACGGTTCATTCATGCAACACATTTTTGGTTAATATTATGGCGCTATCGCTTCCCATGATATCTCTCACCAAATTATAGAGGATGCGGCCCTAGAATCCTAAAACTTGTGGTTCAGTTGAAGCAACTATCAAAGAATGTTTTCGATCGATGGCAGAGAAATCGGAGGTCTTCCTTCTGAACTTCGGTTAAAAGTCGCAGATGCTTTGTACAGTTCAACTATTAAAACAACTGAAGTAGCAAACGTACCGACGAAGGTACAGAAGCGTAACTTGACTGCTACTTTAACTGACTCTGACGTAGGTGTAGAGGAAGATTACGATGCACCTTGGCCGAATTAACTTCCAGACGAGGTATTGTTATCCCATCAAAAAACGAGTAACTTCCGACCTCCCATCGGTCGGCACACACTTGACCTCTTCACCCTTCTGCTGGCACCTAAAGAGGGAGAAACTTATCTGCTTGTATACGAATGCTCAAGGTTTTTTTTACTAAACTGGCCAAACTGAAAGATCGCCGGACTTCCGGGTTATATGATGTCATAGGTATCACCGAGACGTAGTCACACATGGGAATGACCGAAGCTGAAGTTTCGCCACCGGGCATGTCGCTGATCCGGAACCATAGGCTCACAAAAGGAGGAAGGGTAATCCTGTATTACCGAAGCGACTTACAGTGCGAAGCCATAAAGGATTCAGACCCACAGCTCCCCGACTCTCTTTGGTGTCGCTTGCAGTTAAAAGGCAGAGAGGCTTGTCTTATTGTCTTGGTATGCCACTCCCTAACTCTACACTCGAAAATAACTGCCACCTAGCGGCTGCTTTAAGATGCAGTTTCCAGCGAAAGTACACCCACATACTTGTCATAGGTGATTTCAACGTATATTGTGTAGAAACTACTGCCATGAGCGGAGAACAATGTAAAGCTGATCTGCAAGATCTCGTGACCACCGTTCCTCTTTACAATCACATCACTTTGCCCACTCGGTTCAGAACAGGTAACTGACCATCTGTGCTGGATCTTGTGCTTACCAACGAGAAGCATATGATTGATGTGTTTGTTTTAGACTGCCCGTTGGGTCGCAGTGATCACGAAGTCATCAGTTTCAACTTCGTCTGCTATGCGGAATATAGGAATGAGAATGATGAGACGGTGCGAACCATCACAAGTCACGATCGATTAGCCCAGCTCGTCAACACTATAACTTGGTCGTTCCTTGCCGAAGAAGCGCCGAAAGTCGCCTGGCTCGAGTTCGTCAACACATTCAGTCAGCTGATTGCAGAGGCTTCAGAAATAAGCGTTTGCAATAAGTGTAAATCAGTTTCTTTCGTTAGGACCAGAACTCGAAAATGGGTGACAGAACGCAACGCAGCATGACGAGTGTACAGAGAAGCTCCAGCACCAGAGACTTGGAACAGCTACGTAGCCCAACGTAACCATCACACTCAGCTACAAAGAGGAGACAAAGACGCCTATCAGCATAACATCGCAAAAACCTCCAGTGCTAACCACAAACGGCTGTACAAACACGTCAATAGGCTACGAAGTGTGAGGAAAGGATTTCCCCACTCAGGACGGCTGATGGCCCAACAAGAATGGTTGTGGAAGCAGCAAACGTGCTGCGGATGCAGTATACTCCTAAGTTTCAGAGGGTCTTGCCACCAAGCGCCTGGACTAACCCACATCACTTTTGCCGCTGAGGCTGTATTGCAAAAGCTGACGTCTCTACGCAAACACAGTGTGCCGGGTGTTGATACCAGTCGTCCAGAGGCACTGGAAGCAGCAGCAAGCCAACTGGCAGGGATTTTAGCTCAGTTTTCCAGCGCTGCTTAGACCAAAGTAAGTTGCTGCCATGTGGAAGCTTGGAATAATAACCCCGAGTCACAAAGGTGGAAGCAGAACTGAGCCCTCCAACTACCGCCCAGTATTCCTTCTTCCTATACTCCTCAAGGTTATGGGATCCATTGTTGCCGATGCACTGGTGCGTTATCTGGAAAAATGTAACCAACTCGAGCCGTCTAATCTCGTCCATGATGTCTACTCCCGTTTCGGTCTTCGCTCGTCCTGGTGGCTTTTCAGTCTACTGCACGATCGCTGCCTTACGCGCCAATACAATACTACCAGATGACTAGCGTTTCCTTCCTTAGCAATCCACTAATTGTAATCAGTTGTAATTCTTGCTTAATTGTGTGTGCAACTCATCACCGAGCAACAAACATAAGCATTTGAACGTATGGAAACTTGACAGATGGATTATAGTTGTTGAAAACCATCGGAGCATTAGGACTCAAACTAAAGTTGGGCCATTGTTATTACGACAATTACCGCTTATATTTTGCAGTCGTGTTCTTCTGTCGTTCCGGAAGAAGCCCACGAAACCGGAGAGGACTGTTAACCAAAATGTACCTTCCAATTTCTTTATACTATATTTGAAAAGTACGGTAAGAATATGAAGGTTGATATATGTATGCATCTCATATTGCCTCCTCAATACCATTACCAGTTAACGACATGAGTATTTATAGCTAACATTTGATAAGTGTTGCTTTTCGCTCGAAGTTCTTCTTGCGCTGTGCATTGCAAAGAGACGGCCCAAAAAACAAGAAAGCTATTAAATGCAACCCCACCAAGAGTGCGGTGCTATCCACAAGAAGACACCCTCAGCTTTGGATGCGATATCCAATGCTTTGGCGAAATTAACAATGCATGCACCAGTTTTCAATTGCGTCGCCCGAATCCAGTACCAGATAAACTATTCTTAGGAGAGAAGAGCAGGCCCAGCTATTCGTGCAGTCTTTTCCACCATCTCGACACTGTAATGTTATTTTGGGTTTGGTGACAGGCGAATTATTCAACATCGCTATAGGCAACGGAGTTTTGGTGCGGGAAGTTACGGGAAGCACCTTCAGCATCTGGCTCGCAACCAATTTTCCTAATTACCCTGCTGTTTGATACAGGGCACCAACAACTTGGAAGGAAAATCACTACTTTCAACCTTGTATTGAGGTGACTGTCAGAAAGCGTGAAAAAGGCATTTCAGAACAGCGCTTTTGTGATTTTCATACACATTTCATTCGGAAACCGTTCATCTTACGCCCTCCCAATCGACAGGATACGGCGAAGCAGTAGGGTGAAGAGCTGGAGTGGTGTGATGATGCACTTGACAACCTCTGCGCTGTCAAGTCAAGAAACTGCTTTACGCACCGAGGACGGACGAATATTCAGTAGTAACACACACAGGCTTTCAGCGATGCAGCATGATATAAGTGTAGGTCAAGAACTTGACCAATAATTGAAGAGAAACAATACCATCACAGCATAATCGGGTTAGTTAATTCTTGGATAACATTTTTACACTGTAGCAAAAATTTCGTGAGTTAACGGATAACTGAAGCACGGTACTTTCTTGCGCATGCATAAGTGCATTTATACTTCTGTCTGATTGACGAAGCTAACACAATCCGGCAGTACACAATGAAAGGAGGACTTGTGTCGGAAAGTACCGTTGATGCTATCCCCTTGGAAGAGCCAACATAAATGAATACAAGAATTCAAGAAACGTCAGCTTTGTTGCACCACCGCATCGCAACAAGTGTTTTAATGACCTGGAGTTTAACCTGAACTTGTCAAATAAACCAGAAAAATCACCAGTGACCAGTACACCCAGTGTGGAAGAACACAGGAATTGACTAGGCGAAATATCATACCATAAGGGACAGATGAAGCTCGCAAGCGTGAGGCGTAAAACGATAACCTTCGGACTTTTGTTAACGTTTCTTTTACATGGTCTGACCAAGATAAATCCTAGTTAAGCATGACGCCCAATTATTTTACCGGCAGGAAAATGTACAGCCTCACGCCCTCTATGTTGCGTTTTGGGCATTACTTGAGGTATTGATATCGATCTCCACTATTCAGGGAACACTGCATTTTGACATGTTAAGCGGCAGCTCGCGGGCCTTTGATTAGAATGTGAGATCGTTAAGAATCTCTTGCAATCTGACTGGATTGGTCCATTGATTGAGGGCCAGGATAAGGTCGTCTGCGTACTTCAGCAGCGTTACCTCTCCTATGACTGGTATTGAGTTCACATAACACTGTGTAACATCCCTTTTAAAACAAAAATGTGATAGATTGTTTCTAGAAGTACCAAGTGAGCTGATTACGAATATGCAAACCAAATGTTTCCATTACCTGTGGTACAGTTGGAACTAATTTTTCATTTCAGCTAAGCAGTTTGTTCCATGCATCGAATGCTCGCTTTTGGTCTATTCGCTCCCTGTAACCGTGGAAACGAAGTCCTCTCGGCCATGGCATCTACCTGATACTGAAAGTCGATTTAGAGCTGAGTTTCCTTACTTGATTTCTCGATCATGGTGAAAAGAAGCTGCTGGGTCAATGACCAAAATCATTTTGTTACCTTGTGGACAGTTTACTACAAAGTCGCAGTGAATACCCACTTCTTCACTACAGAAGTCGGCCAACCAGTCATATTTCGGGATGAAACTGGGAGACAAATATAAGAAGTTGGCGCCACATATTGTATGTGTGTCGTGCAATCTTTATCTGATTCTGTGTCTCAAAGCCAAAGGTAAGATACCCTTAGCAATCCCCATGGTGTGGAGCGAGCAGAAAAATCACAACACAGGCTGCTACCTCCGCGTAACTAGTGTCATTGGAATCTCCAACTGAAATAAGGACAAAATTCATTACCCCGATCTCACATCTGCTATTCAACCTGTTCCTCATGACTGCACGTCACCCATTCCAATGCCTCCAGTGAATACGACTCTAATAATTAGTAGTGATTCCGCATCAACAACTTCCCCTGATTCTGACGTCTGTGAAAAGTTTGAAGCTGATGTTGTCAAACTACCTCTAATTGAACAATCAGAGTTGCATGACTTTCTATGTGACCAGGGCTTACCTAAAAACAAGACCGAGTTGTAGGCACCTCGACTGCAGCAGTGTCACTTACTTGCTGCAGACACTAAGGTTACTGTATACAGAAAGTGGTGTTATATTGTCCGTATTCTGTGATGAGAGAGAAACCTTGTGTTACTGTCCCGACGTGGAACTACTGATAAAAGAGCTTGGTGTGAGGCAAATCAGTGATAACTGGCGTTTGTTCATTGCCTCACCCAGAAGTGATATTAAGGCCATACTGCTCCACAATGTAAATGTGTATCCACTGTGCATGCCACTTATATGAATGAGACTTCCGAGCGTGTGCAAGAGGTACTTGCTGCTCTGAACCATGATAAGTACTGTTGGAACATTTGTGCTAACTTCAAAGTCATTGGACTCTTAATGGGTATGCAAAGAGTCGTCACAAAATAGTGACGCTTCTTGTGCTTATGGGACAGTAAAGAAACACAACAGTAATACACAACCGTAAAGTGCCCAGAGAGGACAGAGTATGCTGCAGGGAAAATGAGTTCCACCATTAGGATGTACAATGAGCCAAGTCATCGTACACCTTTTTTGGATAAAGTCGTTGATGGCAACGAAATAGTGGCTATGTGAAGAGAGTAGAAAGGGGCTAGTTACGCTCTACCAACGGTACCTTTGTCCCTCCCCATCCCTTTTAGTCTCCCCTCCGACAACGATCTCACTTCTTAGCATAACATAATTTTGGTTAATACCTTTGTTGCTACATGGTAGCCGGCTGGTAGCCTTCCGGAACAATGACCATCCGTTAGTGGTAGCTCAGCAAGTATGTAATGCGACACAGTAGCTAAGTTGATTTCCACCTTTAGCTAACGTTCATAATGACGAATGATATGTGATGAGGAGAGGAAATGCGAACTGCATCGAAGCAATGTCCTCAACTGGCAGTCCGAACCTACCTGTTTTCAATCATCAGTTGAGTCATCACAAGGGGCTGCTTTCACAATATTTTCGGTAACTGAAAAGGTCCTTAATTACTCCCTGACTAAGGCTAGGGATTTTGGCACTCCGCTTATTGGGTGGGTTGGTATCGGAGATTGTAATAATCTATTAAATAACGGCGTTTTTCAGCTCCTAATGATATACCTGTTTGAACCATATGCCTGCTGATTGAACTACTAGGCACACGTAGTCTTATCATGGCGTCAATGTTCCTCGCTAACAGGAAACTGTAGCGTCAGTTTTGTTGTAGTAGACAACTTCCCTTTCGCTGACATTATTGGGCTGGACTTACTTGCTACGATGCGATGTCCGATTTAACAAGTTCTGGACTCCTGCACCTTAACATTGAAATGCTGCTAACGTGTTGCGTTTGAACAGTACACTAGCTGTGATGTCACAGAAGCAAATTCGTGGATGGACGAGTTGATGCACCCATTAAAGTCATCTAGTGTGGACTTACCATGAAGTGGTTGACAGAAAGTTTACACAGGCGCTCTGACGCTTTCGTATAGGGAGTAGGGAACAGTGACCTCACAGATGTCGCGTAGCATATCATCGATACCAGCGCTGCAAAATCCGTGAGGCTCTCATCGAGACGGCTTCCGGCTTAAAATGTTTTGGAATACTGGTAATTCTGGTTGACGATTCTGTATCGTATTTGTTCCCTGACAGTGGCACTTTGGTTGCATACATTTCGCCGGCATGTAAGGTGAGATCGCCAGTGCGACGATAGCCGATGTGTAATCGTGCGGATTAAATCGTAGATCCGTGATCGACATGCGGATGATTTTTGAAGGTGACGGCTTCGATTTGTGCCCCCTTCTCTTTGCCCATTTCTCCGCGGCTGAAGTGGTCGCTGGAGTTGTGCTGATGCAAGCGGCGTCCTTAAATTCCTTCCAGTTTCTGTCTGTCGGAGTGGTTGGTATACTGACCGACGTAGATATATAGACGTCGATCGAATTCATTGTAAAGAAACAAGCTACTTCGAACTCACTCTTCTTTTCCGTCTCGTACCAACTTCCGTTTTGGTCCAAAGCTATGTCCTTCTCTATCCACGTGCATTGAAACTAGTGATGGTGCGTAATGCTTTTTGCGGGCTCTTTTGTGCTCTTGCATCCTTGTAGTCAGTTTTCGCCATGTACGATCAATATAGTCCTTGTTGGAATTGCTGTAACGCAGTTGTTTTGCAACATTTTGTCATCCAGCAGCTTCCAGTTTTTTAGTTGATTTTAACAGCATTTCCTTTATGGTGGTTGTTATTACCTGTGTGAGTATGAGATAATGCTGTTTGAATAATCTGGCCGTCATTCCCATGATACCCTACATATAAGGTGAAAGAACCCTTCACGTCGATCACAGATCGACAGTTCAATCTGCAGGATTACACACTGCAAATCACTACATTGACCATGCCACTTCGGCTGGTCACGAAAGGTATGCGACCAAATTGCCTAGTCTGACGAACAAATAAAGAAGTGAACGGATCCCATCTCCCTTGCAGTATGAGGTACAGCAGATAATAGATGAAACGTATGCGAAATTATCGTCTAACCCTACGGCTCCATGGGTATCGTCTGTCGCTCTGGTGAAGATGATGGGTGGTGCTCACCCGTTGTTTGTGGATTGCGAACATCTCAATCAGATGACTAGAATAAATGCTTTCCCCCACTCCAGAGTGGACTACCTGTTCGAATAAATTGTTGGCGCAACTTGTTTCAGCACATCTGAGCCTGCTTCTGGTTACTGCAGATGGAGTTTACAGACAGTGCTCGCGCGATGACTGTCTTTGTCATGCCTTCTGGCCTGTGCAAATTCCAAACGATACATTTTGGTTTATCACATATCCCTGCGGCTTTTCAGCGTCTGACACAAAGAATGTTCCACGGATCGATCCCGTAGAAGTACCTGGATTAACTGGCTAACGTTATTTTGCATCGGTAAACTAAGCACGAGCACTTGCACAACCTGACCGAAGTGCTGAGCATCTGATCGAAGTACGTCTCAAAAGCAGGCCATCCAAGTGCCAATTACCACCGGAACATTTGATCATTCTCGGTCACATCATCTCGGGATCCAGTGTTCAAAAGACCCCCACAAGAAGCAGCAAGTGAAATCGTGGCCGAAGTGTTCAAGAACTGAGCATTTGCGTAGTTTTCTTGGGTTGGTTTCATATTGCCGACAATTCATCAAAGCTTTTTCTACCATTGCTTTTCCGAACTTCTGAATAATCATCAGAATGATAAGAAGCGTTCCACAGGCTCCATGAGTCTGTGCGACCCCTGCGCTAGTGTACTATGACGTATCATCCTCGACTGGAGAATTCATTCTGGACACAGATGCGAGTGACCAGTCGATTGCAGTCGCTTTGTCTCAGAAATGATCAGATGGGATGAAAAGAGTCTGTGGGTCATATATAAAACCTAGTTACTGGTGTTCGATTTAGGCACGAGCTATACCAGAATAATTGTGGTCTCACATGTAATAGTCAAAGAGGTGTGAATCGATCTTCACAAAAATGTAGGGCATGCGGGGATAAAATTGCATGTAGCAGCACGACGGCGTTTCTTTTGTCACACCAACGGAGGCATGAAATCGATTTCTGCCGGCTGTGCGAGAACTGTAGCTCTTTTAAACATTTCCGATTCGCCAGCCATGTTCCGTTGCAATTCCATGCAAGCTAATTATCCTAACGAAATGTTAGGTGTAGACATTATAGGATCGTTACCAGAGATGTAGATGCCAGAGGATGTAGCTTCATCTTGGCCATGGTGGATTACTTTACCAAGGGGTGCGTGGTTGTGCCGATTGCACAGCTGATACGGCTACTGTGGCAATAGCACTAGTGAATCACTTGGTTTGCCATTGTCGGCACCCGGGACAACTACATTCATACGGGGGCTTCTGTTTGGATAATGCATTGGTACAGGAACTATGAGGGGTTCTAGAACGACAGCATATCACCCCCAAAACATTGGGAACTTGAACGACCAAATCGTTCTCCCACATTTTTACCGAAATCGTCTGTGTATTAGTGTACTATTGAGCGCGACACCGCGGTGCCCATGTGTTTGCTTGCCTAACGAAGTACGGTTCAGTTCTCAAATTCACGAACACCATGCCTTTTGTGAACGTGAAGAGAGTCATGGTTGCCTTCGGATTTCTATCTTCCCATAGCGCAGCGATTGCAACTGTCAGTGAAAAAGTACGTTAGTTAGCTACTGGGCTCAACTTGACAAGCACATCAGGCTGCACAGGTAAGCCTGGAAAATGCTCGACGGCATCCAAAGGAGTATTAGAACAGGATATTCGGTGTTACCATATGATCTGGTGAACTTGTCTGGTTACATCATAATCAGACCCAAGGAATATCTGTCACCGTGAGAAGGTCTGCAGAGGATACTGTCCGATATATACCTGATAGAGCGCTTCGGCAATCACAGCAGCCAGCCCATGGCGATTCACTTTAATCATCTCAAGTCACTTCAACAGTAGACCGACTAAATCCACGGCGAATCGGCTAACCCACCTCCCGAAGTAGATGCTGACTTAAAATTGCCTGCACAAGTGGGTTACGGCCAGGCACTAAGGATGTTGCGCGATTAGAGGGGATTTAACTAAGGGGACGCTAAACCGTTCGCGCACAAATTAAATTTGAACCGTTGCTGTTAAGGCACCTTCCACATGGTTTTCAGAGTCGCGCTCTTCTGTTGTTACAGAGAAAGATTGAGTAGTCTTAACGTCAAAGTCAAACCAAAATAAGCTTGATGAACCCTAATGGGCTCATTTTTAAGGGTTACACTACCACTACGGGGATAGTGGATGATAATATCAATAAAATATACATGTGGGGAGAAAATTGATTGGATGCACAAACGTTACCTCAACAACCGCCTGCATAGCATATTTATGACTTACCTTGTAGGTCAGTAAGCAAAAGTGATAGATAACCCAAGACAGTATTTCGATACGATCAAGTGAGAGAGAATAAAATTTTGAATTTCGAATGTGTAGAAGAGGAGAGCTTTTTTGAAAAGTCAGTGTGCACTGTATGAAATCGGCAAAGTAGTTCCTTAGTCGAAAAATTATCACAGGCATCAAGATGTCTAGAAATTAGCAAACCAATTAAAGCGTATCTAGAGATACCGCTGCATCTAGAAATGCGTTTTATCGACCGTACCAAAAGGAGTTGGTATTTCTGAAGCAGTCCAGGAAAGCAGTATAACCAATGGACGATAATAGATGTTGTCGCAAACCTAACTATTGAAGTACGGGATACTCAGAGGCTGAAGGCATCAAAAGAAATTCATCCGACTTTATGGAAAGCTTCACGGACATGCGAGGACCAAGAAAGGTGCTGGGACAAAAAGACGCAAAGCCACATGATCTTGGATCATTTGGGTGTAGGATTTTCATTTACAGTCGGAGTGGGGCAGCTATTTATGCAAGCATTCAGCTTATCGACACAGATAAAATAAATTATAACATCATCGCATCTAAAAGCATTGGGAGCAGGGGATCTGGATGAAGACTGCCCAAGCAGATCTTCTAATTCGTATTGAATCCATGAGGAGTCCTGATTGGTGGGGGCCGCAAGCCCGAGCACAATCTCATCAGCATATTCGCATCCTAAAACGGTGTTTTGCGTAGGGAGACGTAGAGCATTTGAGGAAAATAGAAAAAGTGTTATGCTCGTTCTCTGCAGAAGACTGCGTTCGACAGGGAGAAAAACCTTGGTGAATTGAGTAAGATCCGCAAATAGTCACGCAAAAGTGTGCACACACTCGGGTGAAGTCCATTTTCCGAAAGCATATTGAACAGCATTGATCTATCCACGCTTCTAAGTGCATTTGAATAAGCAAGTAAAAGAGACCGTACGGATTTATATTATTATTCTAGTGTTAGAGGCAATACAATAAACAAGGTATGCAACTACACTCTTTCATTTTCTCTGATCTTACGTTTGTTCCCTTTATTAGTTGCTACGTTTTGCTTCGCTCTTGGAGATCTTCCTGTAATATACTTTATACAGTTAACAAACTGTCCGGACTGAACCGGCAATTTTGAAATGCTTGTGATTAAAACAACCGATTCTTGTAGGTATTTGCACGGTGCGCTCTTCATTACCGTACCTTAATGGATGTTCTGCTAGTGAACTATGTCTCGCTAATCGTCTCCAAATTCTTCGCCACCAACCTACTATACCGCTCAACATTTGGCCGTCACATGAAGTTTGCCTATGGTCAGGCGGCCTAATTTTGTGAGAGAAACAAAGCAATCGTGCTTTGTGGGCTTCCATGGAAAAGGATTCGACTCGCGCAACTAAATGATTCAGCCTAGCGATGATAAGCATTCCACATACACAAATTTATTGTGTGAATAGCAGAAACAACCTGTCCCAGGAATACATATTTCGACTGACTAGTGCACGGATATAAACCGCTAGAACGATGAATTTATCCGGAATAAAACAACAAATGCCTGAAAATTTCTGTAGTTAAAAATTGAGATTAGGGACTTTCCGCCCAGTTGCCTAATCGCTAAGCCATGGAGCACGAGGTTGATGCTAAAGGCGCAACACTGTGAATTCGTAGACTATAAGTAAATAAATAAAGTCATCTATTTCCCGACGGGCTGGATACGTCCACTTTTGTGGAACAACCATTTTTACAGTGAGTTTTGTCAACATTTCATTTATGAAACTGCATTCAATTTGGAACTGTAACACAATATTTTATTGAGTATAAGGGACATTGGTTGAAAGGTAATATCGTCATATGTTTTGCGGGCCGGACTGCATGAGTACGCTCGTGGATTGCTGAAGAGTTTGAATGGCTTACCGAATAACTACCTAGTGCCAACTGGGTGGTTCTGGTCAATCTCGTTCAAGCGAATGGTTCGGAGTCAGTATTTCAGCACGTGGTGAGTTTCCATCTGGCAACCGTTCTCCCTACAAAAGGTCACAAATGCTCATTTAACAACAATTCGCCGTAGCGGATGTCACTCTCCAATAAATAAAGTCACCGTCTTTTGCCCATCAAGATGATCCTACCTCTCCACAGACGTTATTCGTCCACTTCGAACGATTCCTGTGATCCATTCTTGCACTGACAACGAAATCAAACACAATCACACATGCTGCGTTATATTACCAATTTCATACAACCTGACTACGTACATACCCATATATGTGCAGATACTCACATAAATCTAGTTTGCAACCGGTTAACTTTTTACGAATGTGTACAAATACCGATCATCTTTTATATTACCGTGATCATGCCTGTGTAAGCGTGTCTCGCACTGTCGAGAATAAGCAATTAATTCATTTATTTTTTTGCATTTGACAAGGAAATTAGTGTTTAAATGATATTTAAATGTGGACTGGCTCTCACTGGTCCTTAATTACAACGGTAGTTTATTCCACAAATGGACATAATTCACTAAGAAGTTTAAGCAATTATTTTTTTTAGTCCCCCGTAAGAATAGTAGACACTTCCCATTATATGTGGGCTTGGTTGACTCTTGTTGTAAAACGACGGCCTTACGGGTAGAGAAAACTCGTGAATATAATTTATTGTAGGGAAACTGAGATGGCTTTTCAGCCGTCCGAGTCAGAGTGGGTCGAGCTGGAGGCGAGAATATTGGTCCTCATGAGTAAGCGACGATCAGCGTTTTGGTAAATGAGCGCCGGAAGCTTTTCATAGTAATTCTATCCGTTTTGCGTAAATGTCTATGATAGTACAATTCTTTATAATGGGTCCCATTGTGAATTTGAATGATGTAAGTCTTGTTTGAGATAGTGAAAAGACCTAGTGATGTAGCTTGTTAGTTGCTTTGTTTTCGCTACTTGATGTAGGATGTGTTCGGAGAAGTTGGATCGGCTGGAATATCGAGTACCCAAGGCTCGAACGGAATACGCAGTTTGGATGCGAGTGCCAGTAAGTGTTATGGATCTTTCTCGTATACTACATCAAGGTCAAAGTATCTGAGCTTGGTCTGCTAACTCCTCATTGACCTGCGTCCACTCTATTGGTTTAGGGACGTAGGTCTTCACACATATTTAGAGAGCGTAGTTCCAGGTGGGCAGGTAGAAATGAGTAAACCAGTTACCAATATCCATGTGTACATCGCGAGTTCGGGTAGATAACCACAATTAACAAACTTTCCAGAACCCATGTGAGGATGACCTGAGCCGGTTTCTGAAAAGGTGTTAACCCAAAGTAAAAAGCTTAAGAACATCCGTGCATAAAAATTATTCCAAAAGGCCATAGTTAACGGAAACGGCGTTAAAAAGAAGTCCGTGCTAACTTATCCATTTGAGCATTCACGCGTGTGACAGCACCATATAGCGCACTCTTGCATGAAAACCAGCAAAAGAAGTCAATCAATGGAATCAATAAAAATTATCGCTACATTGAAGCTGTGGTTTGTGTCACAAGTGAGTCCAATACTACGTAAACCCCAGTTTAAGAGAATTGCACAGTTCACATCATTGCAGTATCTACTTATGTAGGTATGCGAACTCATGGTGCTAAAAGTACATTCATTTGCTGCGGAGTAAACTGTACTCTGAAAGGTTAGAAGTGAATAAATAAGAAGTACATAAACGAGAAAAGTGTGGTTAGAAAATGTGCCTTCAACGGGTGACTCGTAGTCTGAATCGGAACACTATTTGCATGTCCCGATTCTGCTTTTACCGCAAGTATACTGGTAGTGCTCATCATGACTTCAAGTTGTTGGATAAATCAGCTAGGGCCTTTAGCAAATCACGTTCCTCCTCAGCTCTGGCTGTGTGGATGTTATTAGTTGCCCTCAGCAAAGTGCCTTCAATCGGTCCACTGGACTTACACACAAAGGGGGAAGAGGTCAACTGTCAGTATAGTGTTTAACCGGCGGAACAAGGAGCTACGCATTCATATCTGGTTCGGTTTCTCATTATGGTTCTTTGACTGTGCGTCCCCAGTTTTTCTGCACCAAACTGTCTACACCGCGCCATTAAAAGTGAGGGGGTAAGGGCGCAGGAACTCGGCTGCTTACGGAGATCAAACTGCTCCTTGCCATATCCACACCTACGTATTTCTAGTTCATTCTAGCTCTTAAATGAATACAAGTTTTGAAGAACATTTTGACGGAAGCCAATTCAACTCAGACAAGGTGTTTTGTAATGTTTTGCGCCTAAGTAAACAGTGTCCAGAATATGCTTTTCAAGACTACGTGTTGCATGCTGATCATCAGGTGCTACCGTCACCGAAACAAAACACACAAACATGGACTATTTCCCGACCCGAAAATGCTGACGAGGATGATCTGAAGGATAGCCACACTGCGTATCGATGTGCGTGCAGCGGGCAAGAGAAACCTAGCCTGCACGCAGTTGCACTGTGCAGGTTATAGTAAAGAAAATGGTTAAACTGAAATTTTTCTTATGAGCAATTCATCAGTGGGCAAGATTCCAGAGCCCCAGAGTAATCTTGACGCGCTCTAGGTCGCTCACTCAGTTGCTTCAATCAAACAGACAGAAGCTACAACCTATAACAATCTGAATCTCAAGTAGAAAACAAAACATCACGGTATCCTACAATGTTTACTTATTGCATTCATTTATTAGGTGTAATTGTAAAATAGAATTAGCATAATTTGTGATAATCTATATTATTCACAGGAATGGTTTAGAAAGACAGCTTCTTATCACCTCTGGCCAAATCAGTCGTGTTGTGAATGCAAATTTGCAATCAGAAAGAGTGCACGTTAAATAAAGTCGTGTTATTTTGACTAATTTGCGAATGAGTCAACAAACAAGTTTGTTCAGCTAAATTGTGACCAACCACCATCAGAGTGTAGAACGGAAATGTTCCATCGGAACTCAGTGGAGGTAGTAACACGACTTCTGCGGACCGACTGAATACTGTTGCATATCTACGCCATACTAAGGATACAACATTCAGGAGACCCTTCAGACTCTGTCAAACATTACTATTGTAAACCCCAACCCGCGCAGAATGCCTACCTACCGGTTGGTCCCAAATCACCAAGGACACCAGTCAACTACGCTGTGGTTGCTTCAAAGACAACTCGGCTAACTAACCCTTCTGCTTCACCTGTTATACACGCCGCTAACGCGAAACAAGCAATCGTCATATGGCAGAATACCAAGACTAATGCTTGCAGTATTTTGCGCCTCTACGAAAAGTAGATCTAACACCCGACTATACCGACATCATACTGTGGGGTTAGTTGTGTAATGAACTTAGCCAATGGGTATTTTGACAAACGTCAAAGCCACACCTAAAAGTGTAGTACGGGTTACACGTCAACCGAAATCGGCACACAGTGGTAAAACCCAACTTATTAGCCTGATCTTAGTAACCACCATTGACGGAGAAAACGTTTTGCTCTTGGTAGCTGCTCTGCAATACGGATCCTGTAGAATGCCCACCTATCTTGATGTCCCTTGGAGGGTGTGTGTTATCCAAAAAACAACAACTCAGGGGACATAGCGGGCAAGATCGCCTAAACACAATCGACATCCATGGCATCCAACAGCCGCCTTCTTACACTAGTCAAGAGGGAGAAAATCACGACCTGGTACAATGATGGTTTATTCATGAAACAGTTCCCTTGAATAATGTTCTCCCGCTATCCAACAGAAGGCTACCGGTCTCACCTAATGACAAAGAATGTGACCCAGGAATAGTGCAACTCATGGTGCAGTCGGAACAAACCGCAATGGAACTACTACATGATCAACAGAACCATCAGAATATCCTTCCATCTGAACTTTGTTAAAGGCTGCAGGTGCTTTGCAAAAATCGTATGAACAAGTTTACACGGAATGCCCAACTGTCCTCGCTTACTCCACTCTGAAGCAGAGCCAGTTGAGGAATGAGACGCAACTTGGTCAAATCAAACTGCTGATCATGCGTCAGCATTGCATCAAAAAACGAGTAACGCCCTAACTCACATATGTCGGTATTCTCTCACGTCTGACTTCTTTAGCCCCCTATGTGCTCCAAAAGACGGCGAAACTGATCTGCTTTTAGACCAAAACTCAAGACAGTTCCAATAGTATGGAAAAGCTGAATGAGCACCGAGTTTCCAAGATAAGCTGTATCACCGGCGTTACTGAGACATGATTACACGCCGGGATAACAGACGCTGAAGCTTCCCTCCCGGGCATGTCATTTGTTCTAAACGGCAAACTCAAAAGACTGAAGGGTAATCCCTTATTAGCCAAGTGTCTTATGGAGAGTGGTCATGGACGATACAGATTCGTCCCTTCCCGATTCTCTCTGGTGCAGAGTACACCTAAATGGTAAGGACACCTGCCTTATAGTCTTGGTGCTTCATCCCCAAACTCTACACCAGAGATGGGCTGCCACCTAACTAAGCTAAATCGAAAATACCTTCACATCCCCGACATGGGTGATTTCAAACGACTTTGCATATAAGCCCCTGCCACTGCCGGGGAACAATTCAAGGTCGATTTGCAAGATCCCAGTGCCAGCGTTTCACTTTAAAACCATTTCCTTCCTCCAATCTCAATTGGTGTTCAGTGGGCTGAGGTTTTTGTCCGACATCATACAATTCGAGTGCATTGTACCTCAAGGCGCAGCTCTAGGACCACTTTTGTTTTGGGTATCCAACAATGATCCCGTTCAGACCATCGATTCAAATTTTTCACTGCTAACGGGCAACATTAAGATATGAATCAGGATTCAGGCGAATAGTGATTATTAAATGCTCCTGTGTGAGTCAGGTAGGGCACGTCAGTGGTCAACCCGAAGTCTGCAGCTGTTTATGTGAGCAAATGCAACCTACTCAATAGGGCCAGAGTAATCTCAGGTTCGGAACGCATGTACTTCAGTGATCGTCTGTCGAACGTGACCAAGGGTTAATGGTTCAAAAAGTCGGCTTGTTCCAGATAATCCGAAAACGCGTCGAAGACTGGAAACCAACACTTTGGGCTACTGAAATGGGTGTTCGGACACACTGACAGTCCTATTTCCAGTCGCATTTTCACCGCTTATTTACACAACGTGATGTAACACATGACTATCAGACGATGGGATTAGTGCATAACAAATAGTAGCCGATGTCATAATCCTCCTAAAGTACAGGGCGGAATATGCACACTTGCATTAATTCAAACTCCTTGGTGAGCCATGAATCTCGCGAGCTTTTTTACCCACAATGTTTGTAATTCCCGCCATAACCATCCTACGGGACTTGTCAAGCATTTGATTTTACACATTTCATGAGCAATTGATCCATTTTCCTCTCGTTGAATAGGAAGCTCAAGCCTGGCATTCATGTCTGGAGCAAAAACTCGCTGCTTTGGATCAGACGTAATGTTGAATTTCCAAGTACTTCACTCGAATGCACAACCTTCAATATGAACAGAGACTGCAACGTTTGGGATTGTTAGACGGACGTAAACTTTGATTACCAGGCGACCTGATAGTGGTCTGCTGGGTCATTTGCTCAGTTTAAATACTGTGTGCCAGTATTTGATGCAGCTCCGCAGTAAAGTCAAAGTTAAAATCAGCAGAAGAGTGCGGCCACCAAGAGTACTACAGAGATTTTCCTCTCATCTCTATCAGCCCTGGAACGCACTCTCCGGATCGGTCGTTTCCGTATCTAAACTAACAATATTTAAACGTCAGTTGGGTGACGCGCTCACTCAGCTTCATTTCATTCGTATTACCGCAACTAACCACTCGCTGGACGAGTCTTGGATTTACTATCCTTCAACTGTTTGTATTGTGAAACTGCCAGGGGAGCAGTACCACTACACCACAATGACGATAAAACAAGGAGTCGTTCCTTTACCAAGTAAAGTAGTAGCTGTTTTGCTCTTTGTAACGGTTTCAGTACCTGCACCTGACCACCCAATGAGGCTGGTATAACGACGCCAATTAACTCGTATAAAGTATAACCGTTACTCTATCGTACAGGCACGGCGAAAATTTAATCCACTACACCATCTCTGCTGGTGAAAATAGTCTAAAGAAATAGTGGATCCTTGTAAACTAAGCATATGAGGATAGTGGCAAATTATTATATACACTACATAATTTGATCATTGCGTGAAAGTCGACAAACAATAAGTCATTTACAGTAAAAGATGGGTCACGACATGCAACTCACCTGCAATCGGCACCCTGATTTACACCATAAATCATCAGCTGGCTGCACATGCTGCAGTAACTACTTGGTCCTCTAGGTACTGCTAGACCGATTACTCCGTACTAAATTGTTGTCCTCTTAAGACGATGGGTAGTCACAACTGCCCAGCATTGCTGTTGCACAGAGATGAACTGGACAAATCTATTTAACTATAGCTTCCATTGTTGTGAACTCACTTGTGGCAAAAATCACACCCTCACCCCGGAGTCGGACTTTGTTTTCTTTATCGATTCAGCACTTTCGTCAACTGCGATGTTAGCTTCTTATAATGCAATCATTCACAAACAACTGTGTGTACCTGAACCATTTGCTAATGAATTGTCTTCTCGAGTTTGCATCGTATTTCTTCAGTCGCTTTCGTCGTTGCTTGATCATGCAACAATTTTGCACCGCCCGTTGTTCTAACAGCGCATTCATAGCATGCGTTGACGAGTAATTTCTTTTCCATCCTACCGCCCCTATCCTCTCCAGTTATCCTTCGTTCGTCCTCTGTTTAAAACTGTTTCATTTATTTCCTGACAGAATTATTCAAACTGTGTCGTTGTTTAGTAGTGCTACTCCCTTCATTTTCATTGTGCACTAACCAATGGCATACGTTTGGGAGTGGTATTTCAATGTCTTTCTACTTTCTTGCCAACTTTAGCATGGCAGCTTCGGAACGCTCAACTCTCACGTTTTTGCCTGGTACATCACTGTTGATTACTGCTTAATCGCCTGGTTGATTTGTACATAGTAGTAGTGCATGTTCAACATATACTCCGTTCTTTTGTTTTACAGTTGCAATTTATTAGACCCTAGTTTATTCAGCCCTTAATTTTACACCGCACTTAGCATTTAGTGGCATTCAAGAGAAAGTATCTAACATAACAGGTCAATCTTAATTAAGGATGTGTTTAGTCAGGTGCTGATATTCGCGTTGAATCATCCCGGAGAAAAGTATCTACATCAGTTCCCTGCTTTGAACTGTTTACTTGTTGTTCATGTAAGTTTAAATAAAAACGCAGTCTCATTATAGTTTAAAATTACAGTCTCCTGAATCTTCAAAGTCCTATGCAAATGTTAGCCTAATTGATGATAGACTCTAGCCTGCATCCTGTCAGGACATAAAGTGAGTTAAAGAAGTCATGGCGGAGCACTTGTGTGTATGGATTTGCAACATGCATTCCCAATCTGGAGTTCCATTCACTCAGAGATGAACCTCTAGATCAATATGGCTATTGAGATATTATCTAAAAAAAGTGAATGTTGGGTGTTATCATTTGGAAACACTGTTATACCTCATGACTGGCTTCATGCAACTTGGCATTAGCCCCTTGGAGATAGCAGAACTGCAACTTGATCCCATTATGTTGAACGTTAGTCAAAGCCTCTAGCCCAGTGGTTCTCAAACTGGGGGGGAATTACCCCCAAGGAGGTAAAATGGAATTTCATGGGGTGGGGGTTATACCAAATTGCGAGGATTGAGTCATCAATCTGTCGCAAAACAAAAGTACTAGTGAGATCATCTGTACCAAAACCTTTAACTACCTAATCACTATTCCTTAGTCATCAGTGACTAAGCTTTAGTGAGTGGTCAGTGAGGCAGACAATTTTCGGTAATAAATTTTATTACCTAAATCACGAATACAAGTTTGCAAAGCAGCACGGCCACATGGCGCCGCTATCTGTATGCTCGTCGATCATTGTTCTTTTGAGTCAGGCAAGCCGGGTTTCGTCGTGGTCGTGGCTGCATCGACCACATCTTCACCTTGCGTCAGTTGTTGGAGCACCGTCACACATATTGGCGGCCCACCGTAGTCGTGTTCCTCGACATCAAAGGTGCTTTCGATTCGGTTAATCCATGTGCCCTTTGGAATTGTCTACTCAGGAAAGGTGTGCCCGAGAAATATGTTAATATTATCCAAGCATTATATGCGCGTAGCAGGGGCAGAGTGAAGGCTTACGGCAAGCTGTCGCCACCCTTCAATATCTCCAGCGGTGTGAGACAAGGATGCCCGCTGTCACCTTTCCTCTTCAACTTCGCTATTGACGAAGTCATGGAGATTGCATTTACAGGGCATGACTTGGAAGGTGTGGAGCTACTCCCAGGAGAACGACTCCTTGACTTGGAGTATGCAGACGACATTGCCCTCATCTGTGACAGCTCCCAGACGTGTCAAGCCGCGCGGGACAGATTTGCACTGGCTGTCAGCCGCTTCGGGCTTTGCTTTGCACCATCGAAGTGCAAAGCGTTCCTTCAAGACTGGCATGGATCGCCTCCTGCGTTGACCCTTGGTGAGGACCATCTAGAAATAGTTCAAAAATTCGACTACCTAGGAAGTTGTATCAGCGCCCTTAGGATCAAAGATGAGATCATGAACCGTATAGCAAAAGCTCGAGGCGCTTTTGTTGACCTTCGCCACCTATGGCGGCGGCGCGACATCACTCTCGCCCTGAAGGGCAGAGTGTACAATGCAGCGATACGTTCGACCCTACTGTACGGTTGCGAAACCTGGCTCCTAAGATCGGCGGACATGAAGAGGCTAGTTACGTTCGACCATCGGTGACTTCGCAGTTTGGCTCACATCTGGTGGGAACACCGCGTGAGTAACGAGCGTGTTCGACGTCTTGTTTAAGGCACAGGAAAAAGAAATGAACCGCTCAGCATCGTTATTTCCCGCACCAGGCTCCGATGGCTCGGCCACGTGTTACGCATGCCAGTCCACCGACTCCCTCGACGTGCGTTGTTTGCTCACCGGGGATGTGGGTGGAAGAAGAGGAGAGGTGGCCAAGCGATGACTTGGTCGAGAGGAATGATGTCCCTCACTTCGGAGCTAACCTCGGTTGGAGCTTCACGGCTCCCTGGTTGGGGTCCAAAAGACGGTGAACACGTTTGGCTGGATACACTTGTTGACATGGCAAGGAGCCGACCTCAGTGGCGTTCGTGCTGTGAGTTTCTTCGTCCCTCCCCATCCCTTTTAGCCTCCCCCTCCACCTACGATCTCATTTCTTAGCGTAAAGCATAAGATTTTTCACTTTTTTCTTTTACCTAGTAGCTAGCTAATAGCTTACCGGAATGATGCTTATCCGTTGCTGGTAGCTCAGCTGGCATGCAACTGTCGTATTTATTTTTCCTTAATGTATTGTATTTATGTATGTATTTCCTTATGTATTGCGGTACAATAGCGGAGGTGTTTCCCCACCTCTAGCTGACATGTATAAAGATGATGATGATGATGAGTCAGGCAATCGTTCTCCGGGTCGAATTACAAAGTTGAGTGGGCATAGGTCGGCTGACCAGGTAAAGGAACGATCGAATGAAAGTATTTCGTTGTTGCTCTTCCCAACACAGAGCATCACTGAAATACTTTCGTTTCGGATACGGTCCTTGCAATCGGAAAGACCGAGGTCTATCTCAAATTGAACTGCGGCCGCAGTAGAAGTTGCTTGTCGGCCATCTAACCACACAGTGTGTTCTCCAAATCCCACTTTGAACGAGCGCGTGCTTACAGGTCGAGGGGGCGGAACAGGCTATTAGTATTCAGGACCTATCGATCAGTGTGGTGGTGTGAAGCTGTCATCCAGGTCGGACTTGACAGGGATGATTGAAACAAATGTGAAGCCAATGATATTTGTTAATGTTTGTTAGGGGATCACACACCAACCCAAGGAATCGAATCAACTTAAAGCGCGACTACAATGTGTATTAGCCGAAACCGCAAACAGTATATGAGAAATTGTTGGAACTAAGCAAAAGCAACCGTCACCTTAACATACGTCCCCCCTAGTTCATCTAAAAAGGTCCAAAGTAGATGTTCTTATATTTGAATGACTGAAAGTAAACATTGCGTTAATTTTTCTTAGGGTTAAGGTAAATTAAGCAATAATTAATAGGTACTTGGCCTTTAAAGACAAAAGCTTTTGTGGGGTACGTATTTATAGTGAACCCGCTTTTTGGGCAACAGTCTCAATAAGATTGAGAACCACTGCTCTAGTCCTATGATTGTGGGTTGCTCGTTCCTAGTCAAGCCTGGAAAGAAGTCACCAATGTGTTCCGGGAACAAATGCTATCCGGTTTCTCAGTTGATCAAGTGGTCATCAGCATCATACAGACTGCTCTGTTATCATAGTAACGTTGAATTAATCAGCCTGCAATCAAACAAGGCACTCAGTCCGGATACATTGTTTCCTGTTGCTTTCAAGAACTGTGCAGTTCACTCAACAAAAGTTTGCACCAATTTGCACACGTTGTGTTCAAAGCAACATGAGATAGCCAATTGTCGGGTACCGAAGAACAGAACATGTAAATACCGGCCGATTACTTATAAATCGGTGACTTTGAAGACATTTGAGACGCACATTGTTAAAATCCTACACGAGTTCCAATGAACCCCATTAATTTGCAATAACCCTGTTTAAAGTTCATCTTAGATGAGGCGGCTTACTTTGTACATTGTGAAGTTCCATCAGTGATAATGAAAAATAATTCATGCGCATCTCTTTTGATTAAATAGAGCAATACATTCGATTGTCTGAACCGTGAACTGCTGTTTCATGATCCCTTAGGTGCCCGAGTCCAGCTTCGGGTAGATTTTTGACTGAAGTATTAATTTACTAAACGTACCCAGTTCATTAGTTTTTCGAGGAAGGACTCTCCGTCATTAACCACATATGCCTGTGTTCTTCAGCGAGCGCTTCGTTCTCTTTTTCCCCTATGTTACTACAATTTTGGCTCCTGACAAAGCCATCTTACGCAAGAATACGGGTTACATAATCCTGGATATCTGTCACGCAACCACAAAGTGATTAATGAAATTACCTGCTTCCATAGACGGCGTCATAACTTACTCCGATTTCCGTTACCAACGCTTAAGCTCCTCCGAACGGAAACATGTTTTTATCATTGCTTAAATGAAATCATCGCCAGAAAGTCCTTCTGCAGTGTCTACAACGTTGCATATATAGTGAAGGTCTAACCTCTCCAACGTCAGTGAACAATGTGGGAGTAACGTTAACCAGTGGTCTTACGTGCTCCTTTCATGCGAACGGAATATCCACTTAAGCCAAGAGGATTTCATTCTGTGTTAATCATCTCAGATAATCTTTCGTACCTCGGCTTCTGATCCAACGTTTTAGCACTAAGGGTTTGTTACACCTTTGGACTCATTGCTCGCTCCAGTTATCATCCCTGGTCTTTTGAGCTAGGATCTCAAATTAATTGCTAACGCAATGAAACCTTTATCGCGATGTGGTGGCATTTCAATTCCAGAACTTATTAACATCATTTATTTATCTTCACCGATTCCTGCAACGAAGTTGTTTTCAAAATTCCTATTAATGCTGGCCCCACCTACTACAGAGCATTGCCAGGGTGTAAAATAACCTCCTCTCCTAAACAGAGGCAATAAGGTATAATCCTGATGGTACCAAGACACCGAGCCCACAAAAGGACGGATCATCTAGGCGCTTACCCATGCGCCTTTAGTACATGATTTGTCCCTTGTTGCTTTCTTAGCTGCTAGCAAGTTAGTCCAGCAAAATCCTTGAAGTTACTTAACTTTTTTAGGAACTGTTGTGAATGTCCCTAATTATTCCCATCCGTAACATGTGTGCTGTGTTTGAGCATTCGACCTTCAGGGGTGCAAAGACCTGGTGTTTCATTTCAACAACTCATGCAATCTTTGCTTCTTTGCTGCTTCTTCAGTTTACAACGCTCATGTAGTGGACACGTTTCTAAAACTTGACACATATTCCATTTCCCATTTCAGCTTCTTGTGGCTGCTTTCACTGAATCACCTACAACTAATCGTATTCAACCGACTGCTTGATACATATTGCTGCATAATTCATGCAGCACTCGTTCGACGGGTCCCTACACTTCTCGGTCTTTCAGAACTTCAAGCAAATTCTCACCCAAGTAGCTACGATACCTTTATGCTAGCACGATAGTCAGGAAAACGTGTAAATCTTCATGACAGCGAGGAAAAGGCTACTGACATCAAGTTGTCCAACAGGATTTACATTAACCGAATTCTGCTTACTGTCTACTTGCAAACAACGTGTTCATTGGTACTGCAAAGCACCCATATTTTCGTCTATCTTGCAACACCGTCTGATACGGCCTCTTAGTAATCAAAGCTATCAGGGGGAGCTAAATGCGTTACTGTAGGGTTTGACCCTGGCCGGAGGAAGTCGGTTCCGGATTTACGTCACTACGGCCTCTATAGGACAGCAACGTCTACGCATACTGAGGGATCACGAGTGGCCTGCGCTGCACAATCCGCAGCTACGTCCACACACGCTATATACTGTGTGAACCCGAAAGAATGAGACCAGGAGGCATGTGGAAGGAAGCAACCTTTCATCAACTGAGTCGGGCCACACTTCCACATGCGCAGCGGCAGCAGAATTCCTGTCCATCCAATTTTAGGATTATACAGACCAGATGTAAAGAAGGCGGTGGCTGGGTCATAGCCAGCTCCATAATGGATGGAACACCTCACTGAGCGCAGCATGGTCACAGGAACAGTACAAAGTGCCCCCAGCAAAGATGAGCTGTAGGTTGGAGCGAGTAATCGAGCTGAGAGGTTTTCGACAGTTAAACACCTTGTGGTAGACTAAAGGCAGGCACGACTGCATCTGTTATCGGTGGCGTGGAAAGGCCAGAATGCGAAACTGCAACTAGCCAACAGCAGGCCATGCTGACTCCCCCAAAGCAGAGGAAGATATTAGAATGGCGGTTGTGTGTGCGGGAGGAATGGACGCACAAGCGACGCATACCGCACAACCCCTGGGCACAGAAGCAAACGCGCGCCATGCAGCCTCCAGCAAGAATAGCACAGACGGGTAGATGTCTCGTTTGTCGGAACGGATGCACCTTGTATCGGTAATGTTGACACAATAGATAATTCGCCGTCACTTCTACTTCGTACAACCTTACCAGCGTTCACATCAAGTGCAACCAGACAGGGAATAGCAATCCGCAAACATCTAAAATGTCTAGAACTACAATCGCATAGACACTTACGGACTAATTGCAGCAATGGTGTAGTGCACGTGCAACGCCGACCTCATTTTGACCTGGGTTGTTAAATGGATTCTGTTGCAGCATACTTACCAAGCACTGCACTGATACTTATTCAACCTACTAAATCGCCGCTTGCGCTATATTGACGCTTTGGGGCTACATTGATGGCCGACGAAAACGGTTTAACTAAGACACACAACCGCATGTGTTACGACACTAGGTGCTTGACGTCTACCAGCCACGCTCTATCGTCGCCTGTGACTTCTGTAACCGACGCTTTTACTCCTGCTTCAAAAAGACTTTCAGGTGCATGTGGATGTGACAATAACTTCCTGCATACGTTCCCTGGAGTAGATGATGGACCGTTAGGGTCAGTGCGTACATTTAATCGCTTCTCCGGGCAGGTTCTCATTGAGTCGCGCAGGGCTGTCGTAACATCGGTGTACGCCATGTGGTTACACAGTTTTATCGGAAACCACATTGAGTTTGCAGCAACTCCATATGATGTTATACGTAATTGGTTCCTGTGGAAGGCTAATGATTCACTAACAAGGCGTTTAGAAGCATCTGCTTTCTCTCTCATCCGATCAGTACGGCCCACCATGATGACCATCAAATCGGCAATTTCCATAGTCAAACTACTCTCAGGCTAAAATTAGGTGAACTCTAACTCGTGGTCGTGTCTTCACGGGATCGAAACAGTGTCAGCCCAAAGAAGAGATGGGCTATTTGAACTCGTCATACCTCAACACAGAACTAAAAATATTAAGGGCGCTTTTGACAATCGTTAAAATTCTGCCTCCCCTCATTGTACCTGAATACGCTGCAACCTGGACAACACAGTGGCTGTATAATGAGCGTATTTCTCCACAGAGGAAAGAGCGTATTTCAAGCATAAATCGGACAACTACTCGGAGCGCACCAGCGACGAATTGGTAGAACAATGAGTGAGCACTAATCAGTGCAAGTGTCCTTTGACAATGTGTCCATAAACTACCTTTATATGTTCACTAGGCTGCTTGCTGTTGGAACGTTTATCAAGAGATGACGTGTAAAAGATCATTGACTCAGCGTTGGGCTGTTTTGTATATACTGGAAAGCTGAAATAAATTCAGTGTTCGTCGTTTACAATCACTGGGGCGACTTTAATCAATTCCTGTGAGGACCTTGGATGGTCCTGTTACGCCAAACAGATGTTAGTTCTGCCAACTGCGTTTGTCCCCAGTTGTTTGTCTACATCCACTGGAAATATGTGACAGTGTCCGTTGTAGCTGCGAAGAAGTTGTATGATTTTTATGCGTGTGGTTTCATGTATGACTTAAAAATCAAAGTCGAAAGACAACCTGCAAAAAGGTCATTAACAGAACAGCACAACGGAAGTTAGAGAGAGATATTGAACAGTGTAAACAATTATGCTGACTTCCAGGAGGATAAGAAAGAGAAATGAAAAGGAACTTCAAGCCGAGCAGGTGCTTTTCACAAAAATAGCCGTTGTGCTTTCTAATATTTTTAAATGGTTGGGAATCCAATTTCACAACATGCAACGTGATCAAAAAACACATTACAGAAACACCTCGAACACGCGCACGCCATCGCGAACACGTCCATGGCTAAAGATCAAGGTTTCATTCAGCAATGTGTGACGAATTTTGTGTCCCTGATCACAGAAACTGGCATGCTTGTTGATTGCTTGTTTTTACTGTTCAAAAATGGCATTGGAAGTGAAGTCGCTGTGAACATATCTGCTTCAGATATTTGGACAGAGTTCGCCTGGTTGTGTGGGCTGTGACCTGACTGGCGGTGCAAGGCCCCCGACAGTTTGGATAACATCGCCACAGCCGTCACATTTAGGGCAGACAAAAGCGCGGTGGAATCGAGCTGTTTGTCATTAACCAACTTAGTTGCATAGTTTCGAACAAGAGGATTTAACAGCTCGCCGGTGATCGAAGGAAACGTGTGCATTGTAGTACCATTCCCTTCAGTAGAGAAGTGATCCATCCTTAGTTCATTGTTTTGTACATCCGGGAAAGAGCTTACGAAAGAGTGATGGTCTGGATGTCGTGAATGAGTAACCGGCGGGAAATCTTTGACTGACAAATTAGACCCATTAATTCCACATTGGTAGTTAAGGATGTCTGTAGCAGTCGACTGCCCATTCGGTAAGTGACCTACTGGAATAACATCTGAAAAGCGATTTGCTTTAAAAGCGGGGTTTGCCCATATTGCACGTCTCAGCTGCGGACTGATTCGCTGTAAAGAAATTGGCGCTGACTTTATAGAATTCCACCCGTGGGATAGTGGAAACTGATTTTCTTGACGTATCACACTGTACGTGGAGGACGGCAGTGGAGCCAACAGTGTCCCGTGAGTGGCAGTGTCAGGTCCAAGCATCGACGGATCAGAGTGCGCCATCAACGAAGAGGGGTACTGTAGTGTGTAATACTGACCTGATCGGGCCAGTAAACTGTTGGGCTCTGTAGCAACTTCCGGAGCTTCAAAGTCGGCAATCACTTGGCGTTTCCACTTATTTCTTCTATTCTGAAACCAAATCTTTACCTGAGTCTCCGTCAACTGCAGAGCCTTGGCCAACACAACACGTTCCGAGCTGGACAAGTACCGTTTCAGGTTGAATGTGCTTTCCAATTGGTGCACTTGACTGCGTGAAAACACCGTACGTGTTTTCTTTTTACGTCGAAGCAAACTGATTGATCCAGAATGAGACAAGCTGTGTGGCCTGTACATCAGCGAATGGCCGAGTTCTCCGTCACCCTCATCTGTAGATGAAATTGAGAGAGAACCTAAATGTGGTACCCAAGTAATCAAGATGAAACTGTCAAACAATAGTACTAAGAAACTCTCGTTTGTTGCAATGTTAGAAAACATAAATTGTGCAGCTACCGCTACATATCTAAGAAAAATTCCCTCCAGTCCTTCTTAGACAAGTGGAAGCGTAGTTAGAAGGTTGGATTACTTCACTTAACTGCTCGGTATCTCAACGTCCAAATGCACTCCTCCGTTCTTTACTGGCTTGCTCTTGTACCAATATTGTGTTTGTTACAGAGACTTAGGAGTGAACATACTTCTAATGATCACTTTCACATCGTAAACACCCATCGGTTTAGTAATAGACGCATATCCCACCGAGGTGATATTTGTTGCATATACGTGGACAATAATAGTTACGCAACTTTTGAGTGTGACCGATTTCTAAGTGGCCTTGATGATTCCGTTCGGGTTAACAATAGCCGAAGTGCAAAATCATCCTTATCGGATGTGCATACAACACATCACAAGGTAGTAATTCTGATGTAGATTATCTCGCGAAAGTACCTACAGAATTTTCTGAGCAGCCTACAGCACAAAATGCGAGTGATGGAGTCCATATACTTGAGACAGCCTGGTAGCCCACATGCTCTCCACCCAATGGTCTATATTTGCTGTAAACACAGTGACGCAGATCAATTTGTGCAGAAGGATGAACAATCTGCGTTTACGTGCCATAAGTATTAACTATGACAACTTTTAATTTGGTTTTGCTTTGCTATCTCAATCCCATAACAATCCCTCGTAACACAATTACTCTATCGCTTTGCCCATGCGCACTTTAGTTTGTCCACTTAGGAAATATTTAAATCTCAATTTCTCCTCTTGCCAGCCTACGGGACATGTTAAGCTTATGCTCTGTACCCAGTAAAAATCGTTCATCCTGGTGAGATTGCATTACCCACTCTTATACGAACTAGCACTTTCCACATGTAACTACTGAAATTAATATGTAATTAGTATTACGCAAACAACTACATTTCCCCTTCCATCTCTAGCAATGCACACATGCATCCATTGGACCCATACAAGGCAGTTTTCAGTGAGAAAAGTAAAAAAGAACCGAGTGACGAATCGATTTAATGCTGCCAGTCAGGAAGACGGGACTAATTTCCAAATCACCTGTTCGGACGTGGAAATCGAACGCCGTGTCATCGAGAAACACCGAGTAAAGATTTATCGAGCTGCTGCGTATTCATAACACTGACTGTAACGGTGCGAAATTTAACTATCTCCATTGTGTGTCTATATACACGAGCATGTATACTGTACAAATACTGACGTATACCCCTCATGAGGCGTAGTCAGTTGTTTAATCGAAGCAGAAACTATTTGTATGATTATTTAGGAGACGTTGAAGCATCTGTTTGTTGTCATGGGCGCCCTCAGGAATCAGATGCCAGGCTTGCTTACTCGAGTGATAACAATCACACTTTTGTTATAATCGAAGCTATAGGCAAATTCTTGAGCGATTAATGCCTGTTATGCATCTAGCTTCGTGCTTAGTCAGGTCTAATCAAAATGTGTTTGCATCAATTCATATATTTAGACCATCATAAACTATCATTGTGAACACTTTCGTCTTTTGTACAAAGCTTTAGTTAAGTGTCCAAAAATTTGTAGTTTACAAAGAAAGACCAGGCAAATCTGAATTCCGCATGCACATATTATACAGGAATCAATGTTAGTTTCTTTGCAGCAAACATTTAGTTGTCCTGTGTTATCAGATCATAGTTCAGTTTCTCTAGCATGTAGTCCACAGTGTATTTCGGTGAAAACGCTGACCGACAGTTAGCTACAAGGTTTCTACGCAATTCGACAAAACCGCACAAGTCACTTTATACACCTAAACAGTAATCATCGTTTGCTTAGTTTTTGTCGTGCGAAGCACAAACAGATGTGTCGTCGTGACTTGTTCACGGGATAGTTACTCGACCCTTTTACCATTGGGTGAACTAGTACTGATAACTCACTGCACTTCACGATCGGTTGCGTAATCATTTCCACTTATCAAACGGAGATAGCAGGACCATGACTCGAATCAGAGAATCCGGGATGTTGGCCGAAACCCTTGGCCCTTATCCATCTAGTCGCGGCCGGTAACGCTTGACTCGAATGTTAATGAGACTCACTGGAGCGATCATTTTGATGAACCAGTTGATTCTAGGGCTGAAATCGTAGGTACGAACAGATGTGATGAGTGCTGACGGCAGCGACTGGGTTGCTTAGGGGTATAGGCTTCGACTGATATCTCAAGGGTCTCGCGTTCCTTTCGCATTCCCATTATCTCAACTTGATGTATGCTATCGAGTGATAGACCGCTCGTGGAGGACGGTGCTGTTATCGGGCGACAGACAATGTGTATCTGCCTGGAATACGTTCCAAATGACCGAATTGACAAGGCTTCTCCCCAGAGTGGATTGGTGCCTTGGTTGAGATTGCGTGCTTCAACCCACTCAAGCAAATTGTGTTCCAATATGACCCTTCCAATGAAAAATACATCAGTGAACTTATTCCCACCTTCCGCATCATTAATGTTGGTCGGGCATAACTTCATTCTTTGCATCATAGCTTGGCATGAGAGCACATGGCATTGAATGCCTTAAGACTTTCTGCTTATGTGTCTCGAAGAGGGATCTGGGAATTGTACTTACGACAGCAATAAAACACACAATTGTTTAAAAAATATCAAGGAAGAGAACCTACACGGGTCTTCCAATTCTGTCTCTTCTTGCGGCGAATTCCATACCTGGTTCTGCGTTTCGGTTTGTTCAACCTTTTCAACCAACTCCTCCAGTTCCCCTGGGCTTGGCAGAGTGCTCCCCTCATGCGTCACCGTGATAGGCTTGCTTACTTTTGACAGTTGCGGCTGAGACGGCTGCGTACTTGCGACCTCACCGCGCTCACTGTGCTGCGACACCGTCACCGTTGATTCAGTGCACACACTAGAACTGATCCCGTTGCTGACTGGCAACTCGGATTTTTCAGTTGCATTCCTACAGTTCGCTGCTTTGTTAGAATCAAGCTCTTGCTGCTGGGATGCTGCATGTCGTGCATAAGAAGAATGAAGCAAAACGTACGCCTGGTCGGGGTGATTAAGTAGCCACTTCATTAGCTCCAGGCCTAATGTTTGGCTAACGTCATCCCGTGGATTACTGACTGCTGAAGGTCCGACAGTCGTCTCAGAAGAATTCGCCGGCTGAGTTTGTGAAGTGATGTTTCCATGATAATCGTTCATCAGGTCAATCGTTCGCCTTGTTTGATCGAGTGCTTCATCAGAAGACGTGCATAATGGAATGTTCGAACACGGGAGCTCAGTTAACCGCGGGTCTTTCAACCTCGACCACCAAGTGGAAGCGTGTCTAACGAAGTCCAGCATTTTCGGCTCAGACGTAACGTCCATTGAAGTGTGCTGACCCGGATATTGTAAGCAGTCAGTTGGCGCAGACGACCCCAAAGAAGAATGCTGGGTTATTAGTGCTGAAGAAGAGAAAAAAGCGTGCGAATGAAAGAGAGACTGAAACTGTATTTAAGAGCAAGTAGAGAGGTTTCTGTACAACTCTATCGAATTACGAAAAATCAAAATTTACTTGTGAATCATCAGCAGTTGTGTCTGGTCCGTTAATGGTTAGGAATTTGTATAATGTATAATGTCATTATGTCCGGGCATACAATGTCTTATTTTGGCACTGTATGTGCATCGTCTCACAAAAGCACAGGTTTCCAAGATAATCGTCGATACGGGTTTTAAACACTTCACAGAATCGGCCTCTATTAATCCTTCAGGTAGTGTATTCCATAAGTTTACGATTCTTCGTTCGATACAAAGCTGATGTGATACTTTGTTCATGCTGGGGACCCTGAGTTTGTAACGATGTCCTCGGGTGTTACATGGTACCCGCAGGTGAAATATTGGCCGCAGTATGGGGAAGTGGCTCAAGTGTAGTACTCTATGGGTCATAATAAGATCAATTCTTACTCGGCGATAGGATAGTGTGTAGAGTCCGAGCCTTTCACAACGTTTTTCATACGGAAGCTTTCGTAGACTTGGTATCATTCTAGTTGCGATATGCTGTATTTTCTCCAGCATTTCAGTTTCCCATTGGGTTATCGGATGGTAAGCTGGGGCACCGTATTCAAGGATTGGTCTAATGAGCGAAGTGAATAGACGAGGGTCGGTTTCTTCGGACCATGTGGAGAAACTGCGTCTTAATGCCCAGAGCATACGAAGCCCCGCACGGTACAATTTCTCTGTATTTTCTAGTGATCTTAAATCATGTCGTGAGAGAACTCCTAAGTCTCTGACAGATGTGTTGGGATGGAGCAACTGACCGTCCAAGGTGTATGATCGAGTGGCTGGACGTCTGGTGATACTGATGAACTCCGAGTTGCTTGCGTTAAGAGGGAGTTGCATTTCAGTGGACCACGGAGACTCAGTTACATCAATTGTCTGTATATAAGCTATGGAACGTTCTTGTTCAAAAAGTGACAGCGAACAAATGCATGTAACTGTTGAGGGACGGTTGGGTTGTTACCTCCAATTTGGCTGAGCTGAGCCGTTCCCAGTTTATAAACCTTAACGGCCGAATGCTTGCTGGGTTAGTTGCGTATGGCTGAATGTAATTACGGTTTGAGGAGCAAATTATCACTAGTTTCTGACTTGATGTCAGCAGCGACGGCTCAACTGCCTAAGGTCGATGTGCTATATCAGTTTCACCTAATTCACAGTTGGGAATAAATCGTGCTGCGTTAGGATTATAATTTAAACCAAAGTTGTTTATGCCGCGGTTCTATAGCAGTATATCGCGTCGCACCCCACCACCAGAAAGTTGGAAAACGCAATAGTTTGGGGTCCTCGTATATTAGCGTTTAAATTCCTATGTTGACGTGAATTGTTCACCAGAATTTCACTTCGCTCATTTAGGAAAGAGAATCGCTCTCCCATAAGGAAACGAAACGTTATCACGTTTTCTTTTCGTCACTATTGCACAGACTGTGTAGCGGTTGCTAGAGTGTGGTTCAATGACAGACAAATTCGTTACCACGCAATCAGTCATTAACCACTGTACCAAGAGTTGCCCGTCTTAACCCGGTAGCTTGGGGTAGCGGTCCCAACTAACATCCTAATGGTCCCTAGTTTGAGGCTTGCTGTCTCAGCTGGATGAAAGCGACTAAGGTGGAAACGCGCCGTGGAGTACAGTGCTCTGGGGTAGGCAACGCCTAATGTCTATCTGCTAATATTCAGTCATGTTATTCCAATTTACTACGGGCCTAAGAAAATGGAAGCGATGGTTTGAGTGCGTGTCTAACTACCAATCACAAAGCGATACATTACCATAAAGATAAAGTACACGATATCGTTATGTTGAAATTGGCAGTGTTACCTTGACTTAATGTCAACCAATTAACCTCGAGGCAATTCCCATTTGTACTATCTATGAATCCATAATACCATTAAGTTTGCTGAAGTTAAGGTGAGTAAGACCTCGGACGAGTAAAAAGTAGCAAGTCGATTTCGTCGGAGTTGTCTCGCTTAACATCACCCCGAACAATTCTCTGAATTAACTGAGCCTAAGTGTACATATTAGAAGTTCCATGTGTGGAGCTGACCATACTTTCAAAACCAAAGCTCGGAAAGCGGTATAAAGAGAGTGGCCTGCACCCAGATTTTTTGTCTATAGTTATCCAACTTTTTCCGGCAGAGCTTTCAAACTGGAGTCTATATCTTAACTGACCGTTAGAGCTTGGCCCACTCCGTCGAACTTTAATCACATATCGTGCTGGTATAGCAAACCAATGATACACTGTACAAGTGAATTTTTACCGATGATCAAACATGTTTAGTGGTAATAGCTAACTGGTGCTTCCTGCTTGTCACAGAAGTTCGTTTGTTTAACGAGTTTCGACCAGTCGATTTGGTTTTCCAGGTGGCAAGTGTATTCTGTATTCGTTTGCACCCGTCAGTTAGCTATAGCAGGACAGCATCTCGAATCCGAAACTTAGAAGTGACCATGCTCTTGTACTACAGGTAATGGTACCTTATTGATTCGTTTGAGGCACTTGTTACGTGGTCAGATTGAGACACTTACCCGCTAAATGATATTGTGAGCAAGCAATAACTAACAATCGCCTGCCTCATCTATCGTCCAGTGACCGAATTGAAAGATTCACTTTAAAGTAATTGTTTCCCGATTTGAAACGGCGTGTCGTATTCCTTCATCCGAATATTTCAAGCGATCCAATTATGGGTTGTTAAGTTATGACAGACCATACCTGATATAAACACTTGGAGCTTGTGCGACTTACTTCGGAATGTATTTGAACCGTGTCCACTTCACCCTGGGTGGTTCTAGTCGCCTTTATTGATTTAGTACAACATGGTAGATCAAATAACATAGTCGAAACAGATACATTAGTGCCTTTCATGTACACTTTCAGTGCATAAGTTATGCCAGCTAGCATGCCTGTCACTTACCGTACGAGTAGTTGTCATAAATTACTCTGTTTTGACAAAACTAACGGGGCGAACATACTCTGTTGCGGAGATTGCCATAGGATTTCAACTTTTCTGCGCAAGACAAGCTGTGACCCCGTGACTTGTAATCACCTCCCTACACTCCTTCAGTTGTCGAATACACCAGCTGATGCACTAATAAGAGGCACTGTAGTGAAGTTCTGTCACAACAGTGCAACTGAAACTGTCCTCAGATTTCGCTGATCATACGTGGGGAGATGAGTTTACATATGACATGACTGAGCTCATGAGCTAATTTAAACCAGTTCCAGGTAAGCCACTACTGCACAAGTTGGTAAGGTGTACTTTCGTGACAATTCTTGATTACCTGCTTTCGTTGCGTTACCGTCCGTTTTTTGGCATACGTTTAAACGTATCATTTGCTTGACTTGATTGCCTAGCATGTGTCGTTCGCAATGGATATTTTCCCTTGGTCCCATTCCAGCTAACACCGTTTTCACGGATACACCTAATTGGAGCTTAAATTTATCTCTTCTTATTCGTCTGTTTCATCCAGCGTCTCCTATGTTGTTGGTTTACCCTAATGTACTTCAGTTGCTTTGCTTCTGTCATCATTGTACCCCGATTAAAGGAGGCAATATTCACATGCATGCAACTCAGCCTTGGCTCGTCTTCTAGTTTGCTCTGTGGTTGTGGGATGTAAACGCTCGACTGTGATGCAACAAATTCTGCCGACGGATGTGGCAGTAATACAACGTAAGGCGTTCTTGCGCGTTGGTTAAATCGTTAGTTGAATTGCTTGGGTGCACCGCAGTGAGAACCCTACATCCCGTGCTATACTCGAAGGCGTTTTTGGTATTCCCGATTCTGTGCGACTTTCATTGTTAATTCATGTCCGCCTAAGTTTAGTGACTCATAAAAATTAACAATTGGATCCACATACTGTCTTTTTCGATTAACTTATAGTGTACATTATCACCATTGTTATCAACGTGCGTTTACCATTAATACATAGATCTCACATAACCATAAGTATCTTACTACTGAGAAATACAAAGATGTGAAGAGGGAAGCGATGTTGAACCTTAAAACCACAAACAATTTAAGAAGCGTACACCATACCAAAAATAAATGACTTTAAACAGATAGCTGGGTGAGAAATATCCTTTGCAACTGTCGCCACTGTGTGTCTGAATACACATGTAATGAGCTCACTGTAAGAAAGAGTATCCTTGACTGCATTGTTCATTCACTAATTCGCTTTCGCTTCTTATCTGACTACTTGGGGGCTTCATTTCCACATTGGCTTTGATAGGTTAGCTCTCCATTGCATGTGTCTGAGTTGGTTAAATTATCTTGCACTCTGCCTATTCGAGTTAGCCATTAGCCTAAACACACTCATGGGGTAGTCAGATGACACTGGGAATTTCGGCAGGTACCCGAACTCCTGGGGAAAGGTAAGATACCAAGGTGAGGCAGTTGAGTAATTTCACTCTTTTATTCAACCGTTTATCGGAACATGCATGGACTAAAGCATAAAGTCTGTCTCACTGCCAATGCTTCAGCATAATCTTAGCTGGTCACGACAGCTAACATGTTTCCAGTGTCTACCCTCAAGTTGTTACCCGGAATTTGTTGGTTTTGATGATCCATTGCGTGCCGTGTGAGTTGCTTGTGCCAATCTGCCTGTGTAATTTGTCCTTTCGTGTCACACTGGACAATTAGGCCGAGATGCACGGCCTGGTTGGCTTGTTCGCATTGCCAACAGCAATTGTATTACGGTCGGAGAAATGCAGGCGACATATTTGGATGATGGTGCAACCTCCATGCAACCAGCATGAGAGACAAAATGAATAAAATGTTCGCACTGCTCAATTACTGGATGGCCTGGTATTGTGTTTGGGAATGTGAATGAAATAATTGCATCGTTCTTTTCCGGTACAAGAACAGTTTCCAATGAGTGAACTAGCTGTTTTTAGGTCTGCACCAAATAGAGTTTGGCAAATTTCGATCAGTGGAATCGGAAGTAAGAAGCAATGATTGACTCTTTTTATTGTCGTCTAACGTTTAGGCTGTGCTCAGCACGGCATGCCCGGAATCTCATGAGAAGTCGCACTAATTTAGGTCATGAATGTCGAAACCAACGTACAACGTAGGTCTGTGTATTATAAATCAGTAAGATTATCCTCTGAACTAAAGTATGGTAGGAATTTGAACACGGTTGAAAAATTATCCTTCTTCGTTCACACTTTTCGGACTCCTCACAGACGTTGGCTGTTATAATAATCACTATACTTTATATAACCTAGTAACTACTTGCAATCGCATACCGACCTGGATGTTAAAACAGTGCAGATCATGATTTACGATGGGAACCTCCTGTTCACTTGTGTTGAACGACTAGCATCACAGTGCAGATCCGCAGTTGCTCGAAATTCTGTTAGAATTTGTAGCCTATACAAATTCCATAGAGAAATTATCCCTGTGTTACTCGAACTGTGATTTGTTTGAGCTTGTGGTAAGCTTGTGACGTGAAAACCTATGGTGCGCTGAGGCTGCTGGTGGCTAGATCCTAACAGATGGTCTACCCACTGCTGCTACTGTTGTGCCATGGGCTGTTGTCCAGAACGCCTCCTCGTGATGACCGCTGGGTGGGAGTTGGGTTACGCCCTTCTCCCTGATAAGATCCAGGACACCAATCCGCATGAGTCAGTGAACTGACCATGTGCTAGATCCGCTGCCTTTCGGATGTTCATTTAATCGAAGGCTTTGGCTGAGGACCCGAGTCGTTCTCCCGTCAGGCGTGGGCGCCCTGCCAGTGTCCTACTCCAAACCCCTTCCTCTTTGGATGTAAGGAAGTGGTTGACGGCCCCTTGTCGTAAAACAGCAATGGGAGACAACAGGTCCACGGGTTATAAGCTCACCGCTCTATTTGCATAGAGCACGAGCGCCACGCATTGTCTCTGACGGTGGGAGGGCACCTCCGGGTGCTCAATGGTTTGCTACTGCCCGCCTCAAGCCAGGCAGCCCCTGATCAAATTGGTTTAAGACCGACAAAACTCTCCTGCGTCTCATCGCGGTCGCAGGTGCGTATCTTACCACGGTCAACAAACATACAGGAATTGTTCCACTACCTCAAAGACCGCATGTGACAGCCGTCAAGCAGATCCCAAGCTGTCTCTGCAATCATCTTCCCTAGCTGGATCTGCTCCACTCTACCTTGTGAGTCAGGCTATTGAGTCAACGGCTCCAGGCGGAGTCAATCAAACAAACCTCCAGACCAACCATTGCCTTGTGTGTCAGGATATTGAACCAAAGGCCCCGGGTGGAGTCCCTCAAGCAAACCTCTGAAGCACAACCACCACCACCACCACGCGTGCGATTGCCCACCAATGCAATCATAAGTCTGTGTGCAAAGCACTCAACATCGGGTGCTGGAACATGCTTACACTACCGAACCGAATTCGAGCCAGCGTCCAGAGCGACGTACTGCACTGGTCGCGATGGAACTGGCGCGCTACGACATCGATGTTGCGGCGCACAGCGACACCCGCTCGATGAGCAAGGTAAGTGCTATTGCTAAAGAGGTCTTAATTAATCAAAAATAAAACTATGAGTTTCTTAACTCTTATATACACGATTAGCTAAAGCTAGCCTGTTCTGAGAACGGGATTTTTGTTCGATGCGTTATCCCAGTCTCTAAATTTTTGTTATGCTACATTTTACTTTAAGGTACTCCCTTATACTCGACAGTATCACCTTTCAGCTTGTTTAATTCCACCAAAGCAAAAACGTTCTACTTTACTTGCACAACCGCTATGATAAAGGGGTTTTTACTAAACTGAAAAATAAAAAGCGGAATTCCTTAAATTTTTATTTAAATGATTTTCGTTCCTGTGCTGAAATGGTAAATGCGACTAAAAACACAAAATATACTAACGAAGGATGCCGCTTCTGGGAGGATTAGAAACTGGAGTATTTTGCACCTAACAACTGAACAAGCGTGTGTGTATGTGCTAGATGCGTTTGGATTGTGGCTATTTCAAAGAATTTAGCATCATGAGGCACTACGAAACGAAGCATGCTATGACAACGACTAAAAAATGAACTCGTTTTAGAAACTGAAGCAACTGGAAACTGGACTAATCTCCCAACAAAACCTCTTTGTAAGAATCAGTCAGTCGAATGAATATGTGACTAAGGTAAGTTATGAGGTGGCAAAACTAATAGCGAAACAATGTAAACCATTTACTGAAGGCGATTTTGTCAAAAATATGGAAACCATAGGAATTATCTGTCCTGAGGATGGCAGGTAATACTGTGGCCCGTAGAAGCGAAGACATCTCCACTGATATTAAGAGAATTTTGGAAGCAAAAAAGCGCAATTTCTTTTTTTCGATAAGCCGTGATGAAGCGCTGATGCATCTGACACTGCCCAGCTTCTCGTATTTATGAAAGGACTTAACAATGACGTGTGTGAGTGAGGAATTACATGACCTTTAAAGTCTTAAGGACCAAACAAGAGGAATGGAATTGTTTGCTTCTGTTTCGATTGCAATCAAGGACATTAAGCTATCACAGAGAAAACCCCTGGAATGATTACTGACTGTGCCCAAGCCATGACTGGCGAGCACAGTGGATTAGCAATACTTGTCTGTAACAAGCTCCATGGAGAGGGGACAAAACCATAAAGTTCTAATGCATCATCCACCAAAAAGTTATTTGTGACAAATATCTTAGGTGTGATCATGTCGTGAAGGCATTGATAAAAGCTCAACTATCACCGCTCCAAAACTCTGTTTCGTCGTCAGTTTCAGCAGTTTCTACTGGACATCCAGTGTGAATACGGAGACGTTGTGTGCCACAATGATGTAAGATGGCTCAGGCGCTTCTACTCTCTAAGAAAATAAATTGGACAGATCTAAGAAGTAAGGGATAATAGATGCCAGAACTATCTGATTCTGTTTGGCTGGCTGATTTGGATTTTTATTGATATTAGACGGCATGTGAACATGTTAAACACGAGCCTTCAGGGTCAAAATGCAGTGGTAAGCCAATAGCATTCACACATCAACGCCTTCAGGAATAAGCTGTAATGTATCCAACGCGAACTATCTCAAGCGAAGCCTAATACCAAACATTTTTCATCACTGCAGAAAATCCTGACGTCTTCCAGAAAGTAACATCAAAGCACAAATGCAGAATTGTGTCGCAGATATTGTATCCCTGGCTGATGGGTTTCAAAGGCGCTTTCAAGAATTTTCAGCCAGTGAAAAGGGAATAAAGGTATTTTTTCGCCCATCTCTGTTGACACTTAAAATGCTCCAGGCCACCTGTAACTGGAGTTCATTGAGTTGCAAAACGATGTTGAATGTCGCAGTCGGCACCAAGAAATCTGTCATCAAACTTACCATCAGTTGGATAAAGATGGATTCCAAGAAATTTGAACATTTACTTATATAGTGCTTAGCTTGTTTGCTTGGACATACTTTTGTGGGCAGACATACCCAGTTTTTAATTTCAGTAAGAACCGTATGAGGATGAGACTAAGTGATCTTAATCTACGGGATATCTTGCGTAACAAAGTCAGTGCCTTTGTGACTGACTTGACCAGTCTCCTGAAGTTATGATCTCAGTTTCGTCATTCGCATTTAAACTCACGATTAAAAATTTATAACGTGTCATTTTTGTTATTATCTAAATGTTAGGCTGAATTTCGTCCGACATATTTTTACCTCACAAAATGTCTTGCGAAAAGTTTGGACACCTTTGATGTTAAGTGTGATCTGATCACAAAAGATTTCCCATCTGTTCGCACAGATCAGGTAGAGTTAGTAGGGCTGTGTCTCGAACGAGGGGCACAGAGACGATCGGCTGAAGCCTACATGCATCCGCCACCGCGAAACTGAGGTTTGTCACAGCTTTTAACGACCCTTCATTGGTTGGCTTGAAGTAAGCAGTAGACGAGTTACCTACGATCATCCTCCTAGCGCTTCTTTTTAAACTCTCAACTCAGTACACCTTTTGGTTGTTCAGTGTACCAACCTAATAAACTAAAATTTAAGAGAATCTGTACCTTGGTCAGTTATTGCACACACTCATCAACCGGAAGTACTTGGCCGATGTAGGTTGGAAATGAATAGACCACACCATCTTCACGATTGTTTGAGGGGTTGCGTATCATGCAAAATATGCTTAAAAGTAGGTTTACATCTAGCTGTATTCTATCCACCTACCTACCGTACAGGATGCAAGCGACTGTGAGTTGCCGTATCACACCAAGCGCGAGGTCCAGTACGGATTGCTTACTTTGCAAAAGTTCAACACTCAGAAGCTACTTAAGCGGTGCTGGCAGTGCCCATGCGGAGACTCAAAAAAGAACGGACTGGGACATTCCCTTCAATAGACACTGAACCATTATTATCTGTGCTGCCTCGTTACACTTTCACATGGGTTTGGGGCCCCTTTTGAAGATCTGTATACATTTTCTGTTCTCTTGAGTTTCCAAGAGATTTCCACTCAAGCAACTATTCGTCTACACCGGGAGATTGTCGGCCGGCGGCTGAAAGCATTACGCATCTGCGTTATAAGTCAGAGGTCATAGGTTGGAATCCGCAAAGGTGCGGGCGATCGAGCGGTAAATCCGGCTCACGCGCGACTGTCGTTTGTCGCGTGGCAGTGAAGCGTGCGTACGGTGTGTCGGTTTACTACTAACCTATTTCGCCTCTTCGCCAAGACAGGTAAGTGTGCAGATCCATTTTAACGCTAGGTAGTGTAGAAGAACGGCGCTTTTGGAAGTGAAAGCCGTTGGGATGGAAATTCATACCCAACTCACACAATTGTTACAAGATATTCTTCTCACGTAGCCTCTGCACTGTGAAAATTTCACCCTGCACTTTGGCAGAACAAACGCGGACATACATGCTGAGTTCAAGGGAACATCCGTTTTGTTCCATTGCCATCTACAGACGAACCAGACATTCGCTAAGTAAATTTAGTTACTGAAAAAATCCTCAGTGCCACCTTGTAAAAATACATATGACTTACTGCTTATCGCTGGTCCAGTGTTGATAAAAGTGCGCCTGTTTGAATATTGTCTTTCGTCGGCTGCGCCCTCTTCGCTTAATTCCTTCTGAATCAATTGGTTTTGACTCTTGCTGGCGACAGTTATCTCTCGATTCGCGACAAGTCTGGTGCTAGCGTCCAGTAATGCGGTAATGGAAAACGCGGACCTCTGCCCTACATCCAAACCAGGTGAACTGCAGTATTCGAATGCCGTACCCTGGGTAAATGGAGTCGCGTCCATTGGTATCAAACCGGATACCTGCGTCATCTCTTCAGTGTTTTCTTGACTTGGCAAAAAATCGTAAACTGATGATGCGCGATGCATCAGAATTCACCGAGTACTTCTACCAAAAGTTACCAGTGAGATAGTTATAATCCAACTTAGTACCCAGACAACTCTATTAGCGCGATCTCTTCTCAGTTGTTTGGAGCGCGCACACATTCGCTGCTCCTTACGATCAAAATTTGGACACTAAAAAGACGCAAGCCAATCATTTTAGTCCACTGAGTTACAGCGACCAATTTGCTTTTCCTTTCGATCACGCCGCATGCAGGTCGAAGTCCCCCTCTCACCTGCATTTTCCATGGTGGTGGTGATGGTGGTGGCAGCGGCAGCCACAATCACAGTGACAGCGGCGACGACGACTACAATCGTTTTAGTGGCCTGGTCGCACTTAACAGCCGGAAAGCCAGATGAGTGGTGCTCACACTCATGAACTCAAAACGTTCACGCCGGCTCGCGTGTCCATCTTCCCCACATGAACTCCAATCAGTTGATAGGGCTGGGGGAGGATGAGAAGTGTCCCGTCTCAACCTTAAACGACACTGAAGACCGATAGGTAGGGTAGAGGGAGGGAGCAGAGGAGTGAGTTAGTGGGTGAACAGCTCAAGCCGTAGGAGATGAACGTCGCTCAGCCGAACGAGCAACGTAAGTCGGATAGGATTGCATTATCTCGGGGGCTTGGAATGGCATTAACTGCGCACAGTATGTGTTAGGTTGAGGTCGGGAAACGGATGGATTCAAACAAAACTCCTAATTCGGGAATGGTTATTTAGTTGTGGGTTACGGTTTGGAGCCCACACATGTACGGTATTCATGTGGTTGTGATGGCTCACCCCATATCCGAATTGGATGGTATGCAGTGGAAGCGGCGGTTTGTGTGTCTGCTAGCAATAACACTAACCTCAAGTGGCTTGATCTCAGGAAGAGCCCAATGGAGTTGCTTGTCAACACCTCCTGTCTTACTGAAGCTAATGGATAAGGTCCAGAGACAGGCGAGAGCTGGAATCCGCTCTTATTCTGTCAACCAGAACATCAACTGAGGTTTGGTGAGCCATTGTAATGGCGCCCTGAGGAAAGGACAACACACAGATCACATTTGTGCAATAGGCGTAACGATGTTAGTTGGCTGGCATCAAACCAACTTCCGCTGCCTAACCACCAGCAGAAATGTAACGGAACCAAGCGTAACAGGTAAACCTTAGGCGGCGATCGGGGAATGGTTCGTCTCCCTGTTCGGACTCACTCTTTAGTTGACCGTTGTTAACATGATGGCTCCTTTTGTCGGCTGTCACGATGTCGGTTGCGGAAGTGAGTGTATTCTTACAATCTAAGTCCGTACTAGTCCTCGTAGACAAATTGTGCGGAGATTCGGGGCAAATATACGACAAACTGTTATCACTCAATCAACCGTACAACGATCGCAGCCACTCAATTTAAATATGCCAGCTCAGGAGTGTCCGAACTTTTGCAAGAAGGGCCATATTTTGTGAGATAAACATATGTCGGGTCGTATTCAGTTTAACAGTAAGATAATAACAAAATTACGCATGTACGAAAATAGTCCAAGCCCGAATTTATTATTTCATAATGGGTCCAATTGAAAGGTTAACGCGGGCGGCATTTCACCCGCGGGCCGGACTTTGGACACTCCTGTGCTAGATGGACGCGTGGACCGAACACCAATAAGTCACCTGTCTAGTCTGATTGATGTGCCAATAAGACCAACACTGGACATTTAGTCAATATGTTTTGAGTCAAATTACGAGGATGGCAACAAGGGCAGTGAAAGAAACAGGGTCAATGTGTAAAGTGGTAGCCTCTTGAATCTGCAAATCTGTTTCTGAAACGGGTCATCTAGCTGACCTGCACTCAATGTACGTCATTGTTCTCCGTACTATAGGGGCTGAATTATTTAACTTTGCCGACTCCTTGCCTCTCGAACACCAATGACCAGCTCCTTGTCTTCAAATACAACTGTTTACTAAGCAGAAGCCTTTCAAGCTCCGTGATCTTTGGGCTTAGATAGTAAATCAATGATGCCTGCGTCAATTAACCCCTTAAATCCGAGTTAACCAGCTAACGTAGGCGCTCAGCTTTCTCAAGTTAACAGGAATAGTTTTTTGTCTTCATGGAATTGCGTAACACAAAATATACCGTCTTCGTACACTCGTCCTTCAATTGTTGTGGGTTCCGCACCACACTGCCACAGCTTACCAGACCGCGACCATCCATCCATCTCCACAGATTCTGGCTTCTCTACATCAGCATTCTGTCGCAGCTGTTGATGTTAAATCAAACCTAATCTGTGTCAAGGATGCGAATTGCAACTTTTTACCACATGATTGATAAGTTTCGGAAGCCTTGCAGGGTGACTGGATTTTGGTATAGGATCCCTATTGGGACCGCGTTTCACATTCAAGCAACTACGGGACCTCATTCAGAGTGGAAACATGTTCGTCGTTGCTAACCCTGCGCTTCCCGGATTCGTTCGTGCCTGAAAGCCGGGGACGGCAGTGGAACGCGGCACCCACTAGATAATGGTTGGAACCTTGGTCATTAGGCTGCCTAATATCGCACGACGAAACTAATTGACTGTGGCTATCATTCTGAGTGAATGTCAATCTAGTATACACTGCGATGACATACGAGTAAACATCCTGTTCATAGTGTCCCACTGTGTGCAAGCGCATTTTCCCAGAACGCTGTGCGATTCTTCCAAGCTACGGGTGATTGCTTAGCTGCACAGGTTACACTTGTTTTGAAGCTATTCATCATGGATACCGCTCAATCCGGTTGCGGCCAGAGACAACATAATTGTCATGTTCGTGTCGTCGTTTCGCTCATTTAAAAATCCCGACATCCATAGCGTGCTAAGTTTAGTTACGAAGTCATTTTATTACGCAAGAACCGCCTGTTGGTTTCTTGTTTCTCTCTCCTCACTTAGGATGACTTGAGATCGGACACGCCATTCCACTTGATGCATAAATTCACACGGTTGGGTGGACTTTGAAAGAATTTACGCCTCTACTCGCTCATAATGGACGAGGCGAGGAAATTTCAAAACAGCAAGTTACGGTGACATGTCGGTTTTCGCCAAATGCCCGCAAGCCAATGCACATACGGTATGCGTGTGTGTGTGTGTACGTGTGTTGGGGACAGATGTTAGGCAACACGGGCCGGTTTTCCGGAGTTGTGTTTCGAACGCCATGTGAAGCGCAGCATTTGTGTACAGTTACGTGTGCGGAGGGATAACTAGACAAACACACTTCAATAGTGTTAACAATAATGAGGGTAATCACGCTGTTATCCGGAAAGACAATCATTTGAATCTTTAGGGCATAAATTAGACTTCCGGATCTGGTTGTCTCCTGCAGACGTAGGAGGACGGGTTTGCCGTCTGTCACCTTGATCACAACCCCTTTTACACTCATCTATATGAACACACGCATGTTCCGGTACTTAATTCACTCGCCCTGTGTGAGAGACTATGCGAGCGGAAACTCCGTCTCTTAGTTCACTCTCGAATAGATATCCTAAAACAAAACGCCGGATGGAGACGCAACAACGTGCTTCTGTTTTCGCCCATTCCACTGGACACCGGAATGCCTGCGGACAATTAAGACGAGGGCAGACGAAATGCTAGATGTATTGTTTTGTCATATGAATGTCGTTGATGAATACATCAAGTAAGAAATCGGTTTTCCTTTTTACTCTGCAGCTTTATTTGGTAACGAAGACAAGAGGTATGGAGACAGGTAAACGTAGAGAAAACTTATCAAATTAGAGTAAATGCTAGCTAAAAGCAACCTTTCCAAATTAATCGAGGAAACTCGTACAATCCGACTCACTTGACCGCGTCACAAGGAGGTATTAACAACCAGTAGACCTGTTGGCAAACTTATGCTATCCGTGTGTGTGTGTGTGTGTGTCGCGACAGTTACCAACTCATACATTCGAATGGCAAATGAGCGGGTGCCTTTACTCTCTCTCTCTCTCCGTGATGATCGTCGCGGCCGTGGTAGCAATGCTGCTGTTTTAGTCAGCGGTCAGTTTCACTATGAACTTTTGCAGCTGCTGGTGCACACACTTGTCTTTCATGGTCACCATTGGCAGTGACCCATACAGTGGCACTTGAAAAAAAACAGGCACACATCAACCTGCACTTCTCACAGCGTGGCACACGCACCGATGTTCGTGTCTGGGTTTGTGGTTGGTTACATTGGAAACGCTTGTCTACATGCTGTAGGCCTTCGGACACATTTGATGCGAAGTTCGTGTCACCCATCCGACCATTATATGAGGATGGTAGCGATAAAATCCCTTTGGCGCAAAACAAGTCGTGTTGATGCTTGTGGCAAAAGTACCATCTTGCTTCGTTCGATACCGTCTTGCTGGAAGGCAAATGTGATTTACAGTAAAATCTCCGAAGTTGACCACTTCTCTAAGTTGACCGCTAGATTTTTCATTGCTTGTGCATTCACAATGTAAGCCTTATGGATCCAGATCTCTGTATGTTCGCCACTACTGTAGGTTGATCAGTTTGATCTAGTCCCTTGAGCGGTCGGCTTACTGTTTTACTGTATATGGAGTCCGAAACCTACTATTGCTTGAAAAGATTTTGAGGTTACACGCTGGAGCATTTTGGTATATACATCACCTCCAGGTTGTAACACGACTGAAAAATATATCATGCAGGTGTACTTAACAAACATGCGACACCTCTGCAGCGTTAACTTAGATACAGTGGTGTTTGCATATGTCAGCATTCTATCTGGAAGCAAAATAAAAACTGGCGAAATGATCATTTACTGTGATTACTATGTTGTCACTGTGTCCCATGCTGAGGCTGATGTTGCATTCTTGATGCTTCTTCACCGCAGTTGGGCTAAACCAACTTACACTTAAACTAGGTCTTTTTAAGCTGGATCCATTTCATTCCACTTTATTTGGTTTGTTCTGCCTACCTGAATAATGTTCTATTAACTGGCCACGTTGCTTACACTAATTGCGCTTATCTTTGGTAACTTCATTGCGCTTGTTGCATTTTTAAGTAACTTGTGGACATTTCTTACTTATCGCGGATTCGTTGCTAACGAACTTACTTCATATGGTAATTTAGGGAAGAGTTATGCCACCGTATCCGTATGCATTATTAGATTTGTTTTATTTCATCTTGTCGTTCTAGGTGATAGGCTGTTGCTTGATATCCCCGGTGTGGCTGCGCTTTATGTGCATGTTGACAAGGTGGCTACCTGTCTATTACCCACTGCCTCATCCATACTGTCTCTAGGAGATAGTTGGTCGTTGTTGGAGGGGACAGGGTGCACAGTCCTTGTGCTCGTGCTAGGCTCAAAGTGCGGTTCCATGCACTCGGTGTGGAGCGGACTACGGTTCAGCCACCGCTTTGTGTGCGCTTGATTCCCCGAATACAGCGTGCTTGTGTTTGCCTGTGAAGGAGTGTGGGCCGGCTCCGTTGATGAAACGTGGCCCCCATCCACATACCTCCCGGTCTTATTCCTTCGGGTTTACACTGGATATGGGGTGTGTGGTTGGAGCTGTGGGTGGTGCAGCGCAAGCCACCCATGGTCCCTCTGTAGGCGCAGGCGTCCTGTGTCTGACCACAGTGACAGGCAAATCCAAGACCGGATGCCGCCAACCATGTTGTCACTACAGGCATACATTTCTTTGCACATCCCCAAGAAAGCCAGAAAGGAAAGAGTTGACTGCGGCCGCCACTTCAGAGTATCAGGTGGTGTTCCCGGCGCCGATAACATTAGCTGCAGAGTTACAGTTTGACGAATTTGCTGGCTCCCGTAGACGTACCCAAGTGTATAAAGGTTAATATGTAGATTTAACATATGTGTGTGTGAAGTACCCTGATTCAAAAATTGCCCCTGATTGCGTCCTGTCCCTTAAGGACAAAAATGCCGAAACGCATTGACTTAAAACACTCGCCTTCATACTCCGGCTTCAATGCCGATATGGTACACCATACTCCTCATGGTAGGACTTCTAAGATGCTCATCTTAGTCCCCTAAGAGCATAGGATTACTGAAGATTAGAAAATTGGAAAACGGTCGGATTGCTTGATATCAAGAGTGGATTCACCCAGCTGAAGTACGTTGCTTTGCAGCACCAAAGTCCTAGCAATTATCACAATGCAGTTGCAATTGAGAGGTCTGCTTGCATGAAACTATGATATGCTTTATACACCAACCCTTTGGATAAACCAATATCACAGGACTTTCACGTGCACCCGTGCAAATGAAAATTACAAATCGACGCAGCCGTACTAGTTTGAGACCCATTGCATTTCACCTCACAACTTTGGAACGTTTCTTCCACCGGACGTCCCAAGAACATTCACCCAGTTCAAATCCGGCTCTCCATTCAGCACTCATGTTACAATGCAGATCACGGACTGACCGTAGTGGCCATTCCCGGCTGCAGTCAGTGTACGTGTGCGTGTTGCACGCGTTTTTGTGTATAATCAAGCGGTCTCTCCAGTACGTTGCTTATTGCGTCATGGCGGTGAGATGTGATGTTGAAAATGGCTAGTGTAAAACAGGAATGTCCAAACTTTTGCAAGGAGGGTCACATTTTGTGAGGTAAAAATATGTCGGGCCATATTCAATCTGACATTTACCCCTTAACGCCGAGTGTGGCGAAAACGCCTCAAACCGTTTGTTTTGCAAATGCAACCTACAATGCATATATTTTCTTTCAGCTCCGGTTGTGGAATTTTCGGGACTTACATATCTTTCTGTCAGTAGCACAGATCACTGCACTCTGCGGTTTGTGTTGAACTTAAAACTACTTGAAAGTAAAGAGTGTGAAGGTGCTTATCCACACAAATTTTTCGAACCTCTGGAGATTACATCCGGCAATAACGGGTTAAGGTAATAACAAAAATTACACGTGCAGGAAAAAGTCCAAGCCTGCGTTTATTAGTTCGTGATGAGGCGGCGGGCCGGACATTGGACATCCCTGGTGTAAGGCGTGTTTGGCAGGAGGACCCATGACGCGCTGATCCTAGTTGTGCCGAGATCCTGACAGACCGTCGACCCGCTGCTCTCAATGCTGTGCCGGGGGCTCACCTCTTGGAGGCGTCTTCAGGGGACCACTGCGCGGGGGTTGGGTTACACCCTACTTCCAGGTAAGAGCCAAGACACAATACTGCATGAGTTAGTTCACTGACACAAAGCCCACGGTTCGTTGCCTTTCGGATTTACACTTTGGTTGAGGACCTGAGTCGTTCTCCTGTCAGGTGTGGGCGGCCTGGCAGTATCCTAGTCCAAGCCCCAAACATGAAGTACTCAAATGATAATATTCCCACGCTGCATCCGCCATCATGAAGTGGCCTTACGAAAACGGTCACCTTATCTGCTACATACAGCAGGGTTGATAAGCGAAAACATGCTACCGCTGATGCATCCCCTCTTTCTCTTCCCCTGCACATACTCTCCACGTTCCCGTTTCACCTAACCCACTACTTCCTCCAATCCAGGTCACCACCCACATGATTGTCTGTCAAAGAAATAGTGTTTCTTCGCGCAGAGCGCTCAACATCGGGTTCGGGCATGCGCGCACGCACCCGACCGAGCGACGCACTGCACTGGTCGCGATGGTGCTCGCGTGCTACGGAATCGATATTGCTGCACTCAGTGAGACGCGGCCCGCTGGCCAACGCAAGCTGCATGAGGCTGATGCTGAGTACACGTTCTACTGGGTGGGGAAAGTCACCGCAGCACCACGTGAGCATGAGGTCGGATTTGCACCATCCGACTGACCAAATGGCAAGCTGGTGGCAGAGGCGACCGGCATCAGCGTACTACTGCTGAAGACACTGAAATTGCGACTTGGAAGAGGTTAGCTTACCACTTTTATTGGCACGTGTGGTCCCACAATGTGTTATCCTGATGACTACAGGGATCAGTTTTACGCTGTTATCCTCCATGATGCGCGCGTTGGGCTTGGTGCTTCGATTTCGACAGACACAATCGATATGCATGGTAATGGTGCAGCCATTGCGAACGATGACCGGTTATTCTCACTGTGTGCCACTTACGGCTTGACGCACCCACGGAGTGGTCAAGCTCACCTGCTCAACTATGTCATCATACGTACTGCGTGGAGCTCAGTGGGACACTGGGCACAAGCTGGTGCGGACCAAATTACATAGATTTTCGTAAATTTATGTAATGCACTCCTGTCGTGAACAGGCGGAAGAAGAAGATGGAACTGGAGAAGGTGACTACCCGCCTTGGCGATGTCTTACCCATGGCCTCAGTGAGCGACCTGTGACACCATATCCACGGCCAGGTGATTGCTACTGCCGAAGTAACAATCCGGTGTGCAAAATGTAACCAGTCCGATTGATGACAACAGTGCGGCCGTTGGTGCTATGATGTCGGTGACGATTGCCGCTTTCGCTGTACATGCGGATGAAGCTGCTGACCGCGAGAAGGCTATTAGTTTTGGCGAACTTCGACGGGGATTTACGCAATAACTCCGTCGAAGCAAGTATTTATGGTGGACGGTGAAGGCGAAGCAGACGGGATGCTATACCGAACACAGCCAACAAAAGGAATTGGTTTATTACTTGAAAGCGGTGTATGGACCCACGCTGCTGCCGTTAAGGACGCTGCTCGATGATATTTCGAGCGCTGGTACACACAGACTGCAGACATAATGCACATCTGGTAAAAGCCCTTTGACTGTCTTTCGAACAACCGTTTAGAGATTTGCTGGGCTCCGTTTCACAGGCTGCTGCAATAGGAGATGAAGATGAGTCTTGCGGACACACCGACATTGGATGAGAGGCAGAGAGCACTCGGTTAGCTGCGAAAAAGCAAGTTGGCCTGTTCCGACGGCTCCCGCCACAGGTGTTAATACACGGCCGACCCGTGTTGGTCAATGTGCTGCACCATTTTGTGCATCGCATGTGAATTGGAGAGGAAGTGTCTGCCCAGCTGAAGGATGCCCTTGTGCTACCACTGTACAAGAGCAAAGGGAGCAAGCAATGTTGCAAGAAGTATTATGACATCAACTTGCTGAGTTGTGTGGGGAAGTTGACCGTACTATTCCTGCTCAAACGCCTCGTCACTCTTGTCTTTGAACCGCAACTGACGGAGAAGCAATGTGGATTCCGTTCAGCCTGAAGTACCATAGATATGGTGTTCTCTGTTCGTCAATTGTAGGAGAAATACAGAGAGATCAGCCATTATACTCGCTGTTTATAGACTTCACTGAGACATTTGATACGGTGAACCGTGAGGCCCTGTGGCTGATGTTGGGTAAGTTTGGTTGTCTGAGTACCTTTGAAAGTTTACTTGAATGCCTGCACAGTGATAAAATAGGGCAAGGGTGCACCTGAGTGGACAGACCTCGGATGACTTTGCTGTCATCTCTCGTGTGAAGCAACCTTGTTTCTTAGCCGCTATCCTGCTTAATACTTACCTCCATGTAGCGACATCTTGCGCTTTGATGCTGCTTGAGTAGGGTGTCCGTGTGGAACACCGTATTGTTGGTGTTGTTTAACATCCTTCGTTTCGTGGAGAGAACCCTGGTGTGTGAGACAACCATGCGTATGTAGCTGATTGTGGACGACTCTTCGTTGTTTGGTCAGTGCAAATGAGTTACAGTAAATGACTTCAGCTTTCGTTTCGACAGCGGCCATACTCGGGCTCACCATCAACACAAGCAAGATTGTTTGTCTTTTCAAGCTTACAACAGAAATTTGGGATCCGCATACTGGCCGCGAACCAAATCGGTAATGACGTCTTCGATATCACCTCTAGATTTTGCTACTTGGGTGGTGTATTTCCGACCTACTTGCAGATGACGGACGAGCTAGTTCTCCACACCTCGAAAGCGACTGCTATGTTCGGAAAGTTGGAAAAGCGTTTGTGGAACAACAACCACCTTGCCGTTGGAACGAATTTGATGGTATATACGTCTATGGGACTGTCCGTTCTTCTGCACGGCAGCGAAATCTGGACGACGTACCTGAAGGATGTCAGATAAGTGGAGCGGTTTCAACAACAGTGTCTGCGACGGATTCTAAGTCTCACCAAGTGTGGGAGGGTTGCAGACATGAAGATGTTGTGCCGCACTGGTATGTTTGCAGTGGACTGTATACTTCTGCTGCGTCAACTAAGGTGGCCAGAGCATATCGGTCGAATGAAACAGACGAGGATACCCAAACAGCTTTTGTACAGCCGAATTAATGCAGGTGAACGACTCTGGGAAAACAGAAATTACGTTTCAACTGATAAAATATCCCGGGAGTAGACAACTGAACAAATGTTAGCGAACAAGCTTGATGAGGAACCACTGAAAACGAGCTTGTTCGCTAACATTTGTTCAGAAATTACGTTACCAAGACATGATCAAATGGAGTTTAGCACGAACCAAACATTGAGTTCAAGTGTTGGGAATCAAAGGCAGTTGCTCGTCGTGAATGGCGTCAGCTGATCAAGGAGGTGGTGTCCCAGGTGTAGCAGAAAGCACTGTCACATGAGTAGGAGAAACGCCGTAGGCGCGAGCTACAGGTGCCATTGGAGTTTACCCCATCGACATCAAGCGCATGATGCTGTAGCACATGCGGTCGCGAGGGCCTGAGCCAAGCCGGTTTGGTATGCCTTCAGCGTGGTAAGGTGGGGCTAACATTCAGACGACGAGTCAGCTACTTATCTAAGCATAATTAGCGCAGCGATTGGTAGGTGCGCTGCTTCCGCTTCCATTCGCTTTGCTAACCCAGTCCAGTAAGTTGGTAGTTGGGGTAGGAGTGTCGCATCATCGTTACAGTTGTTTACCTGTGCCTGTATCTTGAGTTCTTTGCATTTTAAAGGCTGTTGGTTGACTGCTATCCCCAGTTTGGCTGCGCTTGATCTCAATGTCAATAAGGTGCCAACCTGTCTATTACCCATTACTTCGTCTATACTGGTTCCAGGAGATTTTGAAACATTGCTGGTGGGGCGGGGTGCACGGTCCTCTTGACCGTGCTAGGTTCAAACAGTAGTTCCATGCATCTATTTTGGATCGGTCTACGGCCCAGCCACCGCTTTGTGTGCGTCTGGCATGCAGGATTTCCCATTTAGGCATGAATGCTTCCACTCAGCTTGTTGAATGATTGTGGCCGGCTGATTTGATAAAACGTGTTCCCGGTCTTATCCCTTCTGGTTTGCACCGGATATGTGGTGTGTGGATGAAGGCATGGGTGGTGCAGCGCAAGCCACCCGTGGTACCTCTGTAGGCACAGTCGTCCTGTGGCTTTCCTATATAGGCCGCACGACGGGAAAATCCAAAATTGGATGACGCAAGCCATATTGTTGGACGAAAACTCTCTGTGGTCACTTTAACTGTGTTCTCCTTAATTACTTCCATAAACCTAATCTTTACTACTCCACCCGGTGTCCAAATAGAACGTAATGGGTTCAGAGAGTCTTGGTACCTAACGGTTAACGTGTTGGTTGGGCAACGTTTCGCTTTTCACACAAAAGAGTTAAATGGAGTTCAACAAATCCACTGACACTGTTGGTATTTAACCTTGATCACTGTGTAGAAAACGTTAAGGAAATTATCATGAGGTACTTTATATACTTGGTTTCCCGGAGAAACAAGCATTAAACAACCTCTTGATGATCAACTGCCTCCAACAGATGCAGACTATTCTGAAGAAATCTTCCTTTTTTCGCTGTGCATACTTTAGCATTTGCGTGTTCCAAAACGGCCGGCCCCGTCTTACCCGGTGAGAACGCCGTACTTCTAGCTTTACTGAGCTTGTTGGCAAAATTTTGTCGACATTCATTTGTGTGATCTGCTTATGCGTCTACAGAACAGCAATGCAAATCATTTTCAAAAAGACCATAATGGTCTGGTGTTTCTTCAGATAACTCGGACATAGTAGCATGACCGAAACTGTTATAATGTTGCGCTTAATACTAGCGTACAGAGGCTTCGCGTTGATTGTTTAGTGGTGTTTAAATGTTATAGGATCTAAAACGGATCAGAAATGAATCTGCGGTTATTTCAGCATTGCTCCTCTCAATACTGACACCCTATGACCGGTTTCTTCCTGGTTTGGACTCTTCGGATAGTCACGAGTTTCACCCCAGCTCAGGCTATCTCCATCAAATGGGCCCGAACCAGAACGAAACCGGTCATGCGGTGCCAGTGTTGGGAGGAGCACTACGGAAACACCTCCATTTCGGATACGATCTTTGTGGTCAGAAGGACCGAGAGCTACTTCAAAGTGGAATGAAGTCTAAATAGAGATTGCGTCCCGCAATCCCACTACACGGCGGGTACTCCAAGTTTGAAACGGTGGGTATGTCATACTGTGACCCGAGAGTTTGTCCCTTGCATAGAGAGTTCGGGTTTACTCACTTCCATAAAGACGAGACAACTTTCCTCTTTGCTTGCACTGCTCATGCAACCCAAATTAACAACAATTGTGGTGGCCGCCTGTGATTGGAATTGTCGTCAGTGGTTGTAAGTTCTTACTATTGAACCCCAGTTTAGCTTTCAACACTTAAAGATTCTAAACTAGAACGAAAACAATGATGTGGTGCAATGCTGGAGGCGAGCTGAGTCTAACGTATGCGGAGTGTGGTAGAAACGTTCTGGGACTGGTGTCACAAAGGGTTTCTTACAAACACAAACTTATCACTAGGAGTTTTCCATTCAACTTCCCCTCCGCACTCCTGGGAGCATTCTAACGGGATTCTCCACAGTTATGTCATTTTGGCCTTTCTGATGTCGCTCGTGCCTTCGAGATGTGTCCATTTGATGACATCTTTGAGCTTGAAGAAGCGAAAAATATAGCACGTGGCCAAGTCGGATGAGTAGGGAAGTTGATCTAGCACGGCTGTCGTTGTCGGCCATGAACTTTCAGATGCTCGGGTATTGTGAGCAAGCGCGTTATTATAGTGAAACAACCAAGAGTTGTCCTGTCATAACGCTCTCCTCTTTTCATGCACTGAACGAAGCGAACGCTGCGGCGTATCATTGTCGAGATGCCGGTTAATTTTTTGGCCGTGTGACGGAACCCTTAGTGGATGATCCCCCCACATCGAAGAACTTGATCAACATGACTTTGGATTCCGCTTGTTATACTTTTCGGTCTTGGCAACGTCGGGCTGTTGCACTTTAGGCTCTGACGTTTGGTCTCCTGGTCGAGAACAACACCTCCCTGCTGGAGCAACTATTCTACTCACACTAGCTGGCACCGGGTTATTTTATTCCGCTTCCCCAAGCTCGAGAGCGACATCAATTGGACTCGTTCGGAGGACCTGGGGACATCAGAAAGACCATGGCGACGGAGCTGTGGAGGATCCCTGGAGAATCCTTCTAAAAATGCACGCAAGAGTAGCAGAGAAGGATGGGAAAGTACATTAGACTCCAGTGGGATCACTTTGAAGAGTTTGAAATGAACCACCAGTGACAAACGTTGCCCGTCGTGTCCCAGTGACTTGAAGTAGAGGTTTCTGCTGACGTCCCAAGGGTCACGGGTTCGATGCCTGTTATGTTCACCTAATGAGAGTAAAGAAGTTTGAAACCGCCCGTGCAGTGTAGTGCTTCGGGCGGAAACACCTAAGATCCAGCTGGTTCAACAGTCCTATAACTTTGCTGACACACCTCGTATGGACATTAGCTGTGGTTCCGCTTAAAGGAATGCTCGAGATCCCCTGCAAAATGGTTCGCAGTCTGCGTTCTATCTTCAGGTCACAAATATTATTCAAATCAGCACTCCAAAACCTAAAAACAAATCAGTTTACTTATCAACACATTTAGATTAGCTTCTGCGTGGGTGGATTGCGATACGTAGTTTCAATGTGGACTATGCTTTGCTTGGCAATGAGCTTCCCTCCGTCCGTGGTGCGTGCTAGGTGGTTCTGTTTAATCCCGTCCAAGCGAATGATCCGGCGGCAGTTTTCCAGGACGTGGTGGGTTACCGCTTAACAAGCATCCTTACCATAAAAAGCCACATAAGTCTGTTTAGCAACACTGCGACGTGGCGGATGTGACTCGCAACTAAATGAAGTCGTTTTGTATTAACATGATCACATCAATGCAGGCACGCCTCGCACTGTCAGGAATTTAGTTATTTACTTCTTTAGTTAAATGTCTTGTCCACTCTGCTTCTTTCGCTTGACATCAGATTTCCTGCATGTGTGTTGGCTTCAGACTCGCTTTTGTTTTACGTGGATTTCGAGGCTCCTTTTGACAGTGTTTATTGTGGTAGCTGTGAATAGCGCCACCGTAACATTTCTGCCACCCTGGAATCATGCTTTCTTCACTGATGCTCGTTGGGCTATGCTTCGTGACGTTGTTCCGCCCATTTTCAACGAATATGAGCTTCAATCATCGAACGTGTGTAGGTAGGGGGGGGGGTGAAGTTAAAGTGTTATAATAGCGGGTGTTAGTTTCTTGGTGATCAGATGGATGTACACAAATGCCAAAACAACAATTGTACATTTTGGGCCATTAAAACAGTAAAACTTTCCTAAGTAACGGCTGTGTTAGATGGTGAGTAGGACAAAGGAAACTGTTCTATTTCATGCACACTCTGACATTGAATGCATCCGGTTATTCAGCTCTTCCTGGAGCTGCCCGAAAGTTAACCAAGTTAAGTGTAGTTGTTTGGATGCTGAGTGATATACGCTGGAATCGTGACACAATTCGAGCATCGTATTGCAATTCTGACCTTAATAATCTTTTGGGACGACGGACAGCAACCAGGTGCAGATGCCGACTAGGTGAAAACGGAATAACCTCTTCTTCTCAAGAGTGGGAAACTTGTGGAGCTTTCTAATTACCGTGCAATCACCCTCCTCCTATTGTGATTCAAAGTTATTAAAGGTCTAATCGCAGTGGCGCTCATGCGATACCTTAAGAACAACAACATCATAGTGTCTCAGCAGCATGTATGCTTCCGAAATGGGTCCGCACCACAAACTTGTTATCAACCAGAGCAAGCTGGACAAAGTAAGTCAGTGTCAGAAAAGCACTCGCTGTCGTATATTTGAACTCCTCTAAAGCATTTGAACATCTGGATAATCGAATTCTTCTTTACAAGCTTTGAAGCTATGGTATCATTGACCCTGTGCTAGGTTGGATAAGCAACTTCCCCATTCAACGTCAGGTGGATATGAGGTTCCGCAGATCCATCGCCCACCTGATTGAAGCCAGTGTGGTGTGCCCCAAGGATCGGTACTAGGACCACATCTGTTCCTAGTGTTCATCAACCATCTTGCTAGGATGCTATAGTCAAACTTCTTACTATTTGCAGACGAAGTCAAGCTCTGGCATGAGGTCAAGACAGTGGCCGACCACGCGGCACTACAAAGAGACCTGGACTGGCCCTATACATGGACCTCGGAAAACCGGATCCCATTTAACTTGGCGAAATGCGCCATCAATATACTCACAAATATCGGCTGGGAGAGTAGCTGTTGAAACATGCTAGATGTTGGATTTCCTGCTTGGCGAGTATATGTGTTGTGTCCAGCCATATGCCAAAGTGGTGTCCGTTTACTTCCTGTATAGGGACGGTGCAGATTGGTTTTGTCACTTAATGTGTGGCATATTAAAGTCCCCACCTATAACTTTATGGCGTAAAGGTATTAGGTATACTTCAGCAAACTTTGCTAGTTAAGTGCCATCGGCACTGGAGACGCTTGGACGGTTATAGATGCAGCCAACATGTAGGTCGAGCAGGTCGCCAACCGCCTGGACCCAAAAATGGGTCATCCGGGTTACCAATGAAAAATACATGAAAGGAGGTTTTAAACTGAGTATTGACCTAAATGGGACAGCCGCGTGCACGACAATGAGTACGCCCACCGTAAAAATCATTATAGCCAGGAATTAGCAGGTTTGTGTCAAAGGAATCGACGGCATGTCACGTCATGGTTCTCAGTACTAGCCGTGGGTTATACAGAGTTATGAGCTGGATTAGGAGATGAATAATATATCTAACAGAGCTGGCAGTTATGAGGAGCGGGTTGATTCAGCCACTTAATGTGGGTCATGGGTCATTCACAGGATGGTATGCAAGAATGGAGGTGTCAGTTGACGGGGTTAACAATAAAATGGCTAGAGATATATAGGACTTAATAAGCAGCCTAAAGCGGTACGCAGGTATTAAGCGATCTACTTGAGGCTGCAAGTTGTAATGAAAGTCGAATGGGTCTGCGTGAGAAGTTTGTGGGCTCGGGTGCCCCAATGAGTAGGCAGAGGCGACTGCTCAGTTGTATGACAATGGGCAACGGTGTTAGGATCAGGAACAAAAGAATCTACCCAAGAGGCTGATACCATTGGTTTTGTGCCAGTCTCAAGAATTTGCTTAAGGTACGCGATAGGGGGCTCGCGCCTGGTGCAAAGGTCCTGGGTGCGGCGGTCCGGACCACTTTCATATATAACATTCCTTACAGAATTCCTAGTGTTTTCGAGAAACATTAACGCTTGGATGCCTATATTTGCTATGCCTGAAAAGTTTGCTTCTCGGCCACCTACGTCGTATGTAGTTGTTGCGGGGTATTACGTGCCCTATAGATCAATGCTAGATAACCATAACTATTTAGAACTTATACCGCTTTTGATATCTGCTTGCGAAACAGAACGCCATTTTTAGCAAAAAATACAATGGCGTTGTTCACAGCCCGCCATGCCATTGCAAATAAATCGTGAACTACTACCTGTATTACATTGCTTTTACTTTTAACGTAACCAGCGGTGCCAACTTGTTACGTGCAGCTTATTATTGGACTGATTTTTCAACGTTCTAGCCTTAGAAATGGTTTCTCTTTTGTTCTGAGATTTAATAAGTTGGAAATGTTGCGCCAGAGAGCGAATTTAGCGCAAGAAAGTTCGGTTTTGTTTTCTGTAAATTTATATTTTTCTAGTGAATTTTACTGCCTTAATAGGTCTGTTAACATAGGCGTTTCATTTTTGGTTGCATTTCTAGAAATAAGTTTTAACCTTTATATGTTCATTATAATTCCGCCGCTTTTATTTCCTTCCATGTGCGCACCAACAAATTTGACGACTAAGCGTGCGAAATAGTATAAAAAATTTATAGTAAAGTTCGTGGGGAATCGGAAACCGTGTCTAAAGAAAACTTCCACAACTACGCCTCAGCGCAACTTCCACAACAATAAAAATCAAGGAGCTCAATGTCGCCTGAAGGAACCAGAAGCATTTTAAGGTAAACGTGTACAACCCCAGCAACCGTATGTTGAACAAAGCCAATGCGGTCGTACTTGCTAATAAAGAACATTTACTCACACTTTTCTTACTTCTATGCAAACGCACAGGGTTAACGTACCCATTGATCTGATCGCTTACGGACTCAGCATCCAGCCACTCTATAAATATGCCAGTTCATTAATCTATCTATTTATTTATAAAATAGGAGCGCTAGGAGCAGTTGCAAGGTGCATTGGCTCAACTTTGAGGGACAGACCTAAATTAGAGGAACGAGTATTTGGCTCAAGAGATTTTGAAGTGTCCAAGCTGTTGCTTAGGAGAACGTTTCCAAATAAACTGCGCTTGTGATGGGGAGGCGTTGAGCCAGGTGTTTTAAGCTGGCTGTTGTGAGTAAGACTACCAGCTGTGGCGTTTTTGTCTCCTGAATATACTTTTATAGGTGAGGCTTTTGAAGCTGGTTGCAAAACAGTCCTAGCTGTATTCCCAATCCGGGAGCCAGTGCCTTGGTGTTAGCCGATAGGACAAATTGAGACTTACATTTGCCGGTTTCTAGTACAGGTTCTGCATGCGCTTCGATGAAAGTTTTACGAATCATCGTTTTGTTGGTTAGACGTGTTATAGTTGAGTTCGGAATATGTAGTTGGAGAACGCTTTTTCGCTGACGTGGCCGTAAGTGTGAAATATATAAAAGCGCAGAGAACTACGTGAATTAACGATGATTGTAGCATCGGTTGATGAAGCAAACAAGGTCGCAGCTTCAGTGTCAGAATGACGCGTGGCGGACTCGCTTAGACGGGTTAAGCTGCTGCTTGCCTTGGCCCTGATGCAGCATGATGTCGCAGTCAGCGGCGTAACAATATTAACGTCGAGTTATTGCTCGTTCGCCTGTAAAACTGTTTTAAATACTCTCGGTGAATGTGTGTGCGATAAGTCCGGATCCACCGAGCGCGATATAGTGAAGAGTATACCTGGAATTGTGCGCTGCAGCGTCGATGAAATAGTATGCTTGGCGGTTAACGCCTCAGGGAATTGGAGCTCCCTCTGTAAGGGAGTTTTGTCAGGCTTAATCACAATAGACCCGAGTTTAGCCTTTTGCTTGATGCAGTGCTTACTAGCAAGCAAACTTTAAGCGAGGTCTTGGCTTCAAAATTTGATGCTAACGACTAGTGTGTCCACTACCATTTCTTAGGCTACCTGCCGTACAACGCTCTAACGGCAGATTGCGGATGTTTAAGACTAAATCCAAGCGCTGTTAAAGCGATAGATGGTCGGGTATGTTAAATATTACGGCGTTATGGGCGCGATAAAATGCGCTTCATAACTTCGCTCCTTGTGACATCGAGAAGTACACCGCCTGATGTATTCTCAGTTTGCTACATGTTTTGAAATCGAACTAGGGGCAGGACTTCATCCAGCGTGGCAATAAGGGAAGTTAATTCATTCTCAAGTGGATTAACCTGATTTTCAAGGTTGTGCACTTTCACTAGAGCTTCAGTGAGGGCGTCAGAGAGCTGGACCTCACATTTATGAGTCGATGATAGAGTGCCGTTAAGAGTAGGAAACATGGTAGACTACCTACTCTGCTCAGCAGACTTCCTTACAAAATGAAGTTTAGCGATCATGGGGAATTGCAAGATAGACATGATGATGCAATGCAAACCTTCGCCGAATAAAATACGATATGGGTATAAAAGATAAGGTGCAAAAGTATATGGGTATGGTAGACGATGTGCAACACAAGTAAGTAAATAAGTAAATATTTTATTCTTGAATTCATTGAAACATACTCAGGCTAACAATGCTAGACGAAGAGATGAGAGACGCCAAACGACACTAAATAAATTTAAAGTAGCACATTGTTGGGTCTGGTATCAGTTATTTCTTGCTATTCAGAATATTTCAGCAATAAGCGTCTTGAGAACGAATTTCGAATGAGGACGCTACCTGCAACTAAAAGCTTAAACCAGCGGTTTGAACACATTCAAAAAGCAATGATTATTGACCCTAAATATGTACCATGGGACGATGCCAGAGGAAGGCAAATGCATTGGTTTCTGAGCAAACTGCCTTTGAGAGAGATGCGAGTAGAGCAGGTAGTGGAGATAAAGGTACGGGCGGGGTAGACGAGTTCCGTCAGAGGGGGCGAGCGCTGAGCGGTCTAGAAAGTTCAAAAGGATAAATAAAGCGTCAAATAGACGTAGCCTTCGGCAAATAAGAGGTCAGCAGGGTCATTTCAGAAGGAGTATTGAGGTTCGAAGAAAGCAGATGTAGGTTGGTGGGAAGTAAAAATTCCTTTGAGGCTAATGAGTTTGAAAGATAAAGAAACCTTTAGGGGAATAATAACCGATATCGCTGGAGGTATAGGTGGTTAGGACGCAAGTTCACTACCACAAAAGGTGGCAATAGCGGCGATTTGCCTTAGATATTGTTAGTCCTGATAACGTTGCTTTGGTAGAATCGAGAAGCAGGACAACGCAGGTAGATCGACAACGAAAAAGCCCTTAAGGATGGATGGGTGAAAACAGTGGGTAGGTAGAAAAGAATTCTCACGGCGAACGGAGGAGCATAAGTCTGATTTATGGGGAAGAGCCCGTTACAATTAAGCTGCTGCTTGGTGGTTTGGGATAATAACAGCGTTCGTGGTTATATCATAAAATTGAGGAAAGGAGACCAATGGAGGTGAAGATAACCTTACACGCCATTTAGAAAGAAGCGAGCCCGCTGGACAAATACGTCGAACGAGGTGAAGCTACACGTTGCCGTCAGGCTAAATAGCCCTAAATGGATAAGGTTTCTAGACCTCAGAGGAAAGCAGATTCTGAAGAGTAAAGGTCCAACAATCCGACACGATGATGTATGTCGGAGCAGGGCAAAGCTATTTAAATAAGCGCAATCGAGTGATAGAGGTAAGTGCAAGGGCAGTGTAGACGGATTGCTTAGGAGAAAATTAGCACTCAGCACGCTAGATGCATCATCTAGCTACATGTGGAGTCGGAGTGGCGTATGTCTTGTAAGTGGTAGAAGCACGCAGACCTCGTTTCAGAAGTAACAGGATGGTGAAAAGGTCTGGAGAAAGCATACCATAATTGGTTACCAACAATAAACGCGGTTGTGGTTAGATGGTACGATGGGGACGGAGGCCGATATACATGTAGCGAGCAGTGCTGAAGTCAATGAGCTGTAAGCTTACTAGACGGATAGGTAGAAAGAGACGACCGTAGCGCGTCGGGATAAAAATATATCAGTGTTAGGTAAATGCAGGCGGGTTAATGACGAAAGGCCCTGCGATGAGCAGGGTGACATCGGAGAAAGTAAGTGGGAACAAGAGCATGGGCGAGTTTACAACTTATTTACTGAACCATGAACAATGAATTTATACGGGTTATGAAGCGTTGCTTTACAAGTCCCGTTGGATAGTTGCAGGGGATGTCAACATAACAATAATGATGACAAGGATGGTAAAATAGTTAATACTTTAAATATGAAAATAAGGACTTATGTTTTGCTTCGCTGCAGTCCTGCGATCCTCTTAGATTCACAACACCCACAGGTAACAACAAATAATTCCATGGTAAACTCCGGGTGTAGGATGGAGACGTGGTGTTAAGTACCAAAGTGTAAGTAGATGAGTGTATCGTCTAACCGTCTTTTAAATACTGTTAGGGTCGGTGCAGAGACGACCGATTCTGGGACAGCATTCCACGGGTGAGGGATACGAATGGAAAAGAAATTTCTGCGGCACTCCAGACGACTTTATTGTTCTGCGAGTTTTAATGAGTGGCCCCTCAGGTTTGTATTGCTGCAGAGTTGCAGTAAAGGGCGGCACACATGAGGTGGGTCTCGCAGAATCAAGTATGCAATAATCAGGTCACCACGCGGTCCGCGATAGCTTCCACGGAACAATCCCAGTCGTCGCAGCCTCTCCTGGTGGGAAAGGTTGCGCATTCCAAATACGTTCTTAGATGCCCGACGTTGTGGCTGCTGCAATGCAATAGGGTCGTGTTTCAGCCATGGATGCCAGGCTTGAATTGCATATTTGACATGGGAGCTAACATACGCACTGAGCATTTTTCGAAATATGGAGATGTTTATTTGTCCAAACGCCCGCCTCAACAGCCCGACGTCTTGGTTCCCGGTCTCCGAGGCCTTTTCGGATTGCCTGAAGCAACCCAAGTCAGCTTGAACCAGGACACCCAAGTCACGTTCGAGAGTTGATTGTTGCAGTACATCCGTTCCGAGTCGGTATGAGTAGCTGCTTTGATGTCGGATGGAAAGCACCTTGCATTTACTAACGTTGAAATGCAATAAGTTTTGGGTCGACCATTGATACACCGTATCTAAATCACGCTGAAGCACATGTGGGTCGGTGTTCGCCTGGATCATGCACCAGATTTTGATATCGTCGGTAAACATTAGGAAGTTTGAAGCGATTCCCTGTGCAAGGTCATTAATAAACACCAAAAACAAACGTGGACCTAGAACCGAGCCCTGCGGCACACCACACTCAACTTGTATGGGGTCCGATAAAGAGCACCGAACTCTGACCACTAATTGCCGTTGAAATAGAAATTTGGCGCTCCAGCTTAAAAGAGGGTTTCCGATCCCGTAATACTGCAGCTTGGATAGTAGTATCCGATAGTCTAGACGATCGAAAACTTTGGAAACATCCAGGTAGATCACATCAACACCGTCTCCAGCGTCGGCTGTCTCGGTCCAGCTGCTGCGTGCACTTAGTAAATTAGTTGCACATGACCGCTGTCGACGGAAACCGTGCTGCTCAGGGGTGAGGATGTTGCAGTTTTGCAGATAGCATAGCAGTGCATCGGCAACTATAGATTCCATGACCGTGGAGAGTATAGGAAGAAGGGTTATTGGGCAGTAGTTGGAGGGATCAGTTCTGCTTCCACCTTTGTGAATCGGGCTTATTATTCCAAGCTTCCACATGGCGGGAACTTGGTTCTGGTCTAAGCAGTGCTGGAAAAACTAAGCTAAAGGTCCTGCCAGTTGGCTTGCTGCTGCTCCCAATGCCTCTAGACGAATGGTGTTGACACCCGGCGAGCTGTGTTTGCGTAGAGAAGTCAGCTTTTGCAATACAGCCTCTGCGGGAAAATTGCTGTGGGTTAGTCTTGGTGAGCAGAAGACAAAGCTTGGTAGATCGCTTGGTGGCAAGACTCCTTGAAACGTAAGGGCGTATTGCATCTGCAGCGCGTTTGCAGCTTCCATAGATGTTCTTGTTAGGCCATCAACCTTGCCTCACCTTTCGTAGGATATTTACCTGCTTGTACAGCAGTTTGTGGTTAGCACTGAAAGTTTTTGCGATGTTCTGCTGACAGGCGGCTTTGTCTTCTCATAAAAGTTGAGTGCAGTGGCTACGTTGGGCTACGTAGTTGTCCCAAGTTTCTGGTGCTGGAGCTTCTCTGTACACTCGCCATGCTGCGTTGCGTACTGTCATCCATTTTCAGGTTCTGCTCCTACCGAAAGAAGCTGATTTGTACTTATTGCAAGCTTTTATCTCTGAAGCCTGTGCAATCAGCTGACTGAATTTTTTGACGAACTCGAGCCAAGCGACTTCCGGGGGTTATTCTTCGAGGAAAGACCATGTTGTGGCGCTGACTAGCTGGGCGAGTCGGTCATACCTTCTGATGGTTCGCACAGTATCATCGTTATCATTCAGATATTCTGCATAGCAGACGAAGTTGAAACTGATGACTGCGTGATCACTGCGACCCAACGGGCAGTCTGAAACCAACGCATCAATCATATGCTCCTCGTTGGTAAGCACAAGATCTAGCACAGATGGCCTGTTACCAGTTCTGAACCGAGTGGGCAAAGTGATGTGGTTGTAAAGAGGAACAGTAGTTACTAGATCTTGTAGATCGCTTTTGAATTGTTCTTCGATCGTGGCAGGGGTTTCTAAACAATGTACGTTGAAATCACCCATGATAAGAATGTGAGTGTACTTTTGTTGTAAACTGCAGCTTAAAGCAGCTGCTAGGTGGTAGTCGCTTTCGGGTGTTGAGTTAGGGGCGCGGCACACCAAGACAATAAGGCAGGCGTCCCTGCCTTTTAACGGCAACCGGCACCAAAGAGAGTCAGGGAACTGCGAGTCTGAATCCTCCACGGCTTCGCACTGTAAGTCGTTTCGGTAGTACACGATTACCCTCCTCCTTTTGTGAGCCTGTCGTTCCGGATCAGCGACATGCCTGGTAGCGACACTTCAGCGTCCGTCATTCCCGTGTGCAACCATGTCTCGGTGATACCAATGACATCATACGAGCCGGAGGCTTGGCGATCTGTCAGTTCAGCCAGTTTGTTAGCAAGTCCCTGAGCATTTTATACAAGCAGGCCAGTTTCTCGGTCTCTAGGAGCCCGCAGAGAGGTGAAGCCTCAATGGTTTAAGCGTGGTGAGGAAACAGCAAAGGCTGGGGAGATAATTCAAACGAAGACATTGTGCCGACAACCAGCAGGCCAGATGCGGTGAGTGAGCTAGGTGGCTCAAACAAATATGCGTGTACTCCGGTTGTGATGGCTTTAGGAGAAAGAGTAGAGGAACAACAAGCAAAGCAGGTCAAGGCAAAAGGATCAGTGGCAGTTTCAAACATGAGTTAGTAAACCCAATCACCTAGCGGCTGTCATAAGATTGACGAGTGGGCACGGACGTGACTGGAGTAGGCAGAAGAAGAGACCATTCGGACCAGCAGAACTGGAGGGACATAAAAGAGGCAAGGACATATTTAGGACACAAATTCTGAGACAAAACTTAGGAGACGCTACTTACCAAGGTCAGGGAGACGAAAGTTGTGATTAATCAGGTAGTACTTAGCTACTCGAAGGCGACGTGCATGGATTCATAAGGTCAGGGTGAGGCGGGATCAAGAACCAAGTGGGCAGACAGGTTAACATAGGCTCAGGATGTTAGGGCTTAGCAAGTTTAAGTGAAAGTGTCTTAGTCTGGTTAAGGTTATTAAAATACCACTAGTGTCTTTGCTGTAAACCAAGATTTTAAGACTTAATGGTCTCGGAGTTAGAGTGATATAAGTGGCTCAAACAAATAAGCTTGTCATCTGGTTGCAGTGGCTTTAGAGAACATAGTGAAGGAGATGCACAATCAAAGCAAAGGGAAATGAAGCATCATTGGGAGCGCCAAACATGAGTTAGTATACCTTAGTCGACTAGCAACTGTCAGAAAACAGGCGGGAGCTCAGACAAGGCTGGATTATGCAGAAGGCTGGGTCTATGCGGCCCAGCAGATGTGGAGTGACACTTGAGGAAGCAAGCAGAGTTTGGAGCTTAAAGCTTACATTATCAGCAAGGGCAAGTTACGGAAGGATGGTAGACGGAAGGAGCGTGGTATCTGCCGAAACTGACGCGATTTTATCTAAGTAGTTTGGAAGCAGTCAGGTAGTAGTAGAACAGCGGCTACATTGGGTTAGACCAAGATGAAAAGCAGAGCTTCAGATGTCAAGGTGAGGAGAAATCAAGAAAGGAATACTCAGACAAGTAGGCAAATTAACTGGATGGTGTGTATTGGAGGGGAGAGAAAGGACAGCCAGCCGATTTAAGGTGGAAAGAAAAACCCACGGATGGATTTGCTGTAAACCATTATTTTAAGCCACCTTGGTCTGAGGTCAAGAAACGTGGTGGGTCTGCAATAGACCAGACGTCTAATCCTCTAAGTTTATAGGGCGGTCACGAAGCAAGAACGTCATGCCAGGCAATACGAACAAAAGGCGACATGCCAAAAACAAACAATCTGGACAAGCTAGGAGTTGGGTAAATGGCACAGGCGGATAAGCAACTGGTTCAGTTGAAATGGCTTTAAGAAAAATGGGCAGAGGAGCAACAGTCTTAGTTGAGGAAGAAGAAACTTACCGGTGGAAACGCGATACAAGTGGTCTTACTCCTCAATGAACTGGCTGTAATCAAAGAGCCGGTGTAACAGCTTGGACGCGAACGAACTGCTCGCGTTATTTTGCACGAGCTACAGTCGATAGCGTGCAGCATAGCGTCAGTGAACGTCGGTAGGATACCTGGTACTATCAAATCTATGGCGGTAAAGGAGTCACAGAAGGCAGTGTTAACGTAATCGCATAGATCGAGTGAATCAGTAAGCATCCTTTCGTCAGGGAGTATGAGAATGATTATGGGTAGTTCGGTGCGATCGCTCCGAAGTTTCATGCGTCTAGCAAGAGAATGTCCTATATTGTGGGTACTAACCGCTTAGTGCTCAGCTGTCATCTGTTCCAGGTTTAGCGTTTCTCCAACTGGCCAAAAGTTTCTTCTAACGAATTATGAGATGAAAGCCCTTGGTCTTGTTGTAAGCGGAGCATTTTTTGAGCTTCGTAGTGACACCGCGCCTGATGGCCTTATTGGGAGACTGTATTTTGCTTATCTTTGTGTGCCTTGAAGCAAGGGTGTCTAAGCCATTCTTTAGGTTTTTCTAAAGCTTACAAGACGCTATATATGTGTGGTTCGTCAGGAAGAAGTCATCTCAAGGTGAAGCTCGGAGAAGTAGAGAAAATGATTTCAAACTGAAGCTGTTGAGAGGTCTTAGTGAACATTTTCTAAAACCTTGGTGAGGATGAACTTTGGGAAATAAACATATGAGCCTCACTGGGGATGGCCAGCAACAGCTAATCAGTTAAAATGACGATTTGAACTAAACAACCGAATAAAGCGTACGAATACCCCGCTAAATTAGTATATAAAATAAATGGGATATCAATATATCCGCCATACACATACTCATCCGCACCCAGATCCCGTATAGCACTGGTAAGATTGCAACATTTTTGGGAAATGGTCCATCATTCATGTTTGTAGTAATATGATCATGCTTAAAATGGCTTGCATTGTACTGTCGAGAGAAATTTTATTTATTTATTTTCGTCTCCATTGCTTCCGTTTGCTAATTTCTATCGGGCTACTACGACCCAAGCGCAACAGGCTCGGTAGACCACCAGTATTTTTGGCTTGCCTTTGTACGTTGATCTCACTTCGTCACCACAGAAGCAAAAGGTTTCCAGCCTGGACTACGCTCTATTAGCCTTGCTTTTATTGTTTCGCTTGCCATAGCTCATTGCATTGCTCCAGTCTTGGAATGCTACCAGGGCTGGCTCGTAATCTCGTCACCCTACCTTTATATGGCAGTGCACCCTTCACCTCATACTAGCATCGTTCCCATTTCGAACCTCTCATTGTCTACTTGCGTCTATTTGTTCCATTATCCATCTAAATGAACTGCGTAGTTTCAACTCTCTTGGACGAAATCTACGTGCCTGAACTATCGCTCCTGCTTTCTATCTTCTCTCCGGCGATAACGAACTAAGTACGGCAGTGTCGTCGTAACCATCATACCATTTATCACTTTCGACCCATCTCCTTTCTACTTTCCTTATTCCTAATCCCATTTTTACTACTGGCGCTGCCGTGATCCGCTTGCTTCTCTCTGTCACAAATCCCTTTTATGAACACGAGCAACCATGAGATACTTTGTAGTCTTACACCTTATAAAAAGCACCATCCTTTTACCTGTGCGTGCTTTTATAACCACGAATAAACCTCGTTTTGCTTGCCCCTTGTTATGCCGGACTTTTCCAACCGACCGACCACCGAGACACCGCCCTACAACGTCGACTACTATGACTTGAACATTCCGCAACGACCGTGGCTCTTATCTTTATCAACACTTGCTTCGTTATCATGGATCCCAAGTTCTTCTGAGACTCACGAATTAGGTACCTGGAACTGAGATTGCTTACACACTATGGACCCGACGGATCCTACGGTACTATTATCCCAGCCCGAGTTTAGTATCTACGTGCCACCGCCATTCTGTGTCATGTGACTTGACCTCCTCGGTAAACTTAATGTATGCTTGCATTTTTTCCTGTTGGCTGTACTTTCTTCCTTGAACCTTTGTTAACTCTCTTCTGGCGACCTTCCCTATCTGTTCAGGTCAGCGCACAGCCGCTTCTTAGCCTCACCTTACTTGACGTTTATACTTCTCTTACTCCGTGCAGCATCTTTGACATCTGTGCATTTAGGAGTCCAGCTCTAGCAGGGGTTTTCCCAGAACTGAATGATATGAGTATTTGCCTGCCGCTGAGCTTTAGCATCGTGTGTTCAGACTAATTTAACAAGCTTACTGCATGCTTGCGCTACTCCCGTTTGCTGTCCATTCACAATGAAACCTTTCTTAGCTCTTTTCTGTCGACTATGCATAACTCACGTGGTCTGCGCACAGCTGCTTCTTAGCCACTTCTTTCTAAATGTTCATTTATTCATTATTTGCTGCAATGTCTCTGACATCTGCCCATGTAAGCGTCCAGCTCTCTCACTAGATTTTGCCGTCTCAGTCTGCCTTAGCACCATTCCCATAGCACCCTAGCCTGATTTCAGTGTCTGCTTGACTCTGCCTGATTATTCGACGTCCTCAGTTACCTTGATGTATGCAAGGGTTCTGCCTGTTTGCTGTCCTCCGTTCATTTAACCCTCTGCAGCTTCCTTCTAGTAATCATTCTTATTTCCTCAGTTCAGTGCACAGCCGCTCTCTAGCCTCTCTATTCTAGCCCTTCATCTATATATTACTCGTTGTAACACCGACATGTCAACCTGCAAGCGTCCAGGTCTCGGATTAGCTTTTCCTGGCTCTATCCATGGTACTATTATCCAAGAACTTGTGTACCTATGTGCCACCGCCTTTCTGTCTCATAAGATGTGACCTCTTCAGTAACCTTAGTGTATGCTTGTATTTTTCCTGTTTGTTGTCCTTTCTTCATTGACGCTTTTTAGCTCCCACCTGGCGACCACCATTATCTCTTCAGGTCAGCGCACCGGCCCTATGTAGCCGTCCTTGATGTTTAGCCCTCCGTTCCTCCCTGCAACGTCTTCGACACGTGCTCCTGTAGGAGGACAGCTCGCCCACTGGCTTTTCCCGGCTCGGTCTATCTTAGAACCTTAGCGTGATATGAGTATCTGCGCGCCCCTGCGATTTTGTCTCATATGCTGGGGCCCCTCAGCTACTTTAATGTATGTTTACATTACGTCTGTTCGCTGCGCTTTTTTGATTAACATTTTATCTCTGTTCTAGCCATCAATCTTATCCCATATGCTCAGCGCACATCCCCTCCTTAGCCTCTTTGCTAGACGTTCACTTAGCATTTACTCGCTCCTAGTTCTGCGACACTTGCTCATGTATGTTTCCAGCTCACCTACTGGCTTTTCTAGGTCAGCATAACTTAGTACCATTTTGTTAGCACCATAGATTGCCTTGTATCTCTGCGCGAAGCTGCGATTATATCTTATATGTTGTGACGTTCTCAACACCCTTAATGTATACTTCGTTTCGCATGTTTGCTTTCTATCAATTGATATCTTTTAGCTCTCTGCTATTGATCGATGTTTTCTGGTGTACTCAGCACAACCACTCTTTAACTACTCCTTTTTAAGTGTTCTGTTTCAGTTTTGCAACAAGGTTTTCTACCCTTGCTCAAGTAGCAGTCTAGCTCTCGCAGTCGGTAGTGGCACTATTTTCGTGGAACCCTTATATCGCCTTAATGCATAGACCTCTGAACAATTTCACCTTGTGCTTGAGTACTATATTTCGGCTGCTTTGTCACCAAATGACCTTTGAATCTCTGATGTCGTAAGCTATTTATATTTTGCTTACCTATTCTGCACTTTCTATGAAATTGGGCTGGTTGCCTGTTGTTCCTTAAGCATTTAGTCGCCACAAGTTTTCTAACTCTCCTTTCACTTTTTTACGCAATAATTGCATCATAGTCAACTGATACTTTGTTGTTTTCTTAATGTATAACGCCCTGTTCCTCATTTAGATGGTAACAATCTACCCTTTAGGCCAGTCCTTTTTGTAGCACGTACAAAAGACACTTTCAGCATAATTATTGGTGCATAGTGTACATCATTTTGTCTCGACTCGGACCGTTACAACATACCAATTTAACAATGTTTATGTTCACGCCTGTTCTTTCTGGTCTTCTCTCAGTTCTTCCTCCCTTCCCTTTTTACGAGGTCCGGAAGGTATTGGGGATCTGGGATTAGACTGAGGAACAGATTTCGGCTGAGACGGACATAATAACCGGCAAGTAAATACATGAAGCGTGGAAGTAAACCAAATGGCGTAAACTACCTCTACCACCACAGCCGTAGTAAGTGTGGCTAGCTGGACACGATGCCTTCCCACTCCGAAATGTATACATTGCCTAAAAAGCAAGACAAAGAACATTTTGCAACTTTTGCTCACCTGAGCACTCAGCAAGACGACCCTTCGCGACTATTTTCCTCGACTGGCCTCAGTGCTTCCTTGCTTCCCTGACAGGAAATTGTATGTCAGTTGGCTGCGGATAACCGAGTGAAAAATCGGTCTGGAAGCTGCTTTGCTAGTTATACATTAGTGTACAAAAGGATATATAGCATTGTTCCAGGACATTGTGGGTATTCGCCTGGCAAGCGTTTTCCCTATTAAAAGCCACAAATGTCCGTTTTACAACACTGCAACGTGGCGGATGTGACCCGCTAGCAAATAAAGTCAATGCCAAAAACGAAATGATGGCAAGTCGACTAGTCATATTTTAATCGTTTCTTGACACGTACGATAATAAGGCACTCACTGACTACATATACCGTTTCTCCTGCTATTGAAATGTTTTGACATTTTGCACTATGGTCACTTGAGCGCAATGTAGCGTCATCCCTTGATGACTTTACTTCGCCTGATTACTTCCTCAGACTCCGCAGCCCGTACAAATTGTGCCTATTGCCACTTACGTATATAGCAACGTGTCTGTTGTGGAGCATAACTGCCTGTACATTTTGAGCATGCCTGATTTCGCGTGCCTCAATAAAATTCGAGAATAAACAATTTATAGATTTAAGGAGATTTGACTGTGAAGCACAGACACTTGCCGACGCTAAGACTTAGCTCAATAAAACCATACTGATCTACCATCAGAAGGCCAAAACAAAATGTTTTGGAACGTTCTTCTCGTACGAAGATTTTTACACAGCGCAACTGTGGCTTATCGAAAGGCTTACCAGGAACTTTCTCTTGAGAGCAGGATAATTTCTTCAAAGACCTTTAAATACCTGTGCTTGAAAAATGACTCGAAAAACTGGCAATACATCTTAGGGCAGCAATTTCCATCCATGAATTACCTGCAAACTGGGCTGGTTAGCCAAACAGGCGGGTTAGCTGAACGATCTTATCGTTGTGTCAGCTGGGTGCTTTGGATTTTTTTATTTCAACAAATAGGTCGGCGGCAGTGTTTTAGGACGTGGTAGCTTTTCGTCCGGCAAGCATTCTCCCTATAAAATCACACATGTCCGTTTAGCAACACTGTGGTGTGGCGGTTGTGACTCGCCGCTAACAAATGTCAACACTTACTTACACGAACAACCGCTTCGAGTCCCTAATCATCTAGCATCCACAGTCGACACTAGCAGTAGTGCAGAAAGCATTTACCGAACCAATATACACGACACCACGCCTACATCCATACACATACCTACGTTCATGCAACAACAGTGACAAACCTGTTGTTTCATTTTACCTTAAGCCAGCATATTTTGTATTCTCACTATGATCAAATAGGTGCAGGCATGCGTTGCGAAGACGTAAATAAGCCGTTTATTTATTTATTTATCTATTCACATTTTCTCAAACATTATTCACACAAGCCTATAAGTCGGCGCGCTTCCGATCCGGCTTCGTCTTTGCAACGAGGACAACTCTATGGACGTCTCAATATAAACAGTACTGTGACTCTGGCGGGTAGTTGGTCGATCATGGAAATTTGTTTGTACGACCCACGAAATGTAATGTACAACTTTAAATAACTTGATCCATCAAACATGTTACACATGCAATCCACCTATTTTGCAAACATTTTTACTTTTTCGCTGCGAGTTAGTAGATATCTTGAAACATATGGTTTCTTTCGATCGAGCTGTGACCAAGTATTGCAACACCAAACCATTACTTGAGAGTGCCATTTAAATGTCACTTTCTATCGAAAAGAAATCAATTTTTTATCTCATCTCAACAATTCCCTCGCGAAAAAGGACGATGCTCATGTGAGTACAACCGTCAACTTAGGAGCAGGTCTCCAGTGAGTTCTGTTATACTGCAAGAGAACCGCCAGTAACTCCAAAGACATTTTGCGCAAGCTGCTTACGACGAAACCTTATTGAAAACGATGCACTTCGTGATCTCACGTCGGACTGACGTTAGTATCCTGAATGAGTTCCGACATTTTATTTAGCCCACGCGGATTCCTTTTGATCGTTGACAAATATACAATGTTCTTAGGCCGTTGTGGTATCAAAACGGTTTCAGAATCGGATCCTTCGGCAGTTTTATTCGGGATATATTGGAACCAACTAAATGAAGACACTGACCTGCACCTTTGTTTCCTCTGAACAAATGGACTCAGCAATTAAACAGTTATATTAAAGTTGTGAGTACTATCAACTAGCGGCAAAGGTTATATTCAAATTTCCATGGTAAACAGCCGAAGTCAGAGAAGCCGTAGCGAAGAAGGCACTTCGGCTATGCGGAACCAATCAACTACAAATCTCATCTAATCATTGGGGTTCTTTCATAATGAGACATGAAGTGATTCCGGAAAACAACCCAATTCCCAGAATACCATCCATTGGTAAAGCAGACTGTACTAAGGTTTCGGCGCAAATGAAATGCCAGGTAAGACCATGAAGCACACTTCACATCAATGCTGTTTCAAGAGTTGTGCATGCCAAAAGGAATCCAGCAACCACTGCTACCGCCATACTATTAGCTATCTAATGGGCCCGTCAATTGGATCCTAAAAACCTTCAAGCTTGTTTTACGCAGAGCAGATAGTTTAGGTTCCAAATACCCCGCATAGAAATCTTCCGCGCAATCTCTTTCTGGGCGGAGAATTCTGGCAGCATTGGACAGGCTCAAGCTTGGTATTGCGATAAACAGAGAATAGGCAAGAAGGCGCTAAGCAAAAATCACACTCATACTTTCAAGCTACGCGATCTGAATAACGCACAAAATTCCCAGGCCAGGCAACATGGTCATGCTAAAAGGTGTTTGATAAAAGAGGCCACTTTATCAACGAGAAAATGGTCTGCAACGAAAGTTGAAACAGGCAAGCAAATCATTTGCGGCTACCCCACCGTAAAATACAAAAACCGAAAGATCCAGCAATACAGCAGTGTGATTTACTGTTAGATGGACCTGGTTGGAAAATAGTAACGAGGGTACAAAAAAGCATAAACGGTGGCACCAACCCTACAAACGCCCCTACGTAAGTCAGTTTGCTGACCTAAACCAGCAAGACGGACTGAATTGAAGCCAGGGCAAAAGCTATGAGCATACCAGTGCGGATAATACGCGGTCGCAGGCACTTCACACGGGGAAGAATTAGGCGGTTAAGCTGGGCGAAAAATCATTCACGGCGTTACTGCACCAGGTATTGTCAACAGTGGTCTGGTGTTACGCCAAATCTCCGACCACACGCCTTACATCGGAACGCAAATGTGCTATGGGTGGCTGGACCAATTCGTTAGGCGTCGACCGTGTAAGCATCGATCTAGCGAAGGGTGTAGCAAGCTGCCATGCCAACAACCCAAAAAGGTGGAACACAAGTGCGATAGAAGTGGCTGGTGAAAGGTGGGAAGCACTGACTACTTTTTGCCCTGGATGTACCTGGGAACAAGGTCCGTTTTGTTTCGCTCTCAATTTGTTCAAACTTAAAGGCGTTTAGTGTTGCTAGAGTATATTTCAACGCGATCTTCACCTATTCTTTAACGTTGAACTTACAGGTGTTCTGCTCTTAGCTTTTCTTTTCATCACCCCTTCTTTTGGACATGGTCAGTGGACGTCATCTTAACGTCTCGATCAAGGGTGTGCGAGCAGTGGGGCGTACTCCGGCCAAAGCAAAAATTAGCAGCAGTAACTTAGCTGACCCAACTATACCATGCACCGTTAACTTAACGGACATCTTTTCTTTGAGTTCTCAAATAGCCGATCTTCAAAATGAAGTGGTGAAGCACAAAAGGGTCCTCAACACATTAGAACCTTTTACTGATAGACTGACAGCCATAGCAGCTATGATGCAACCCAAGGACCTCATGGAATCTAAGCAAGCGGAATTGGCTGGAAGGCTCATTAATACGATTTGCACCGAGGTAATGGATCGACTAAAATGTCTTAATGAGGTAGTGATTTATAATGTTCCAGACGGCCTGCATCTGCACACCATTCGTAAAATACTGATGAAAGTGTGTGGCTTGGAACACAATGTTTTAAGCTGCACAAGGCTGAGAAAAAAGGTTTTGAAAAACCAATGCCCTCTCTTAGTCAAGTTCGATAACGAGAGCTCGGCTCTTAAGTTTCTCTCCTATCAAAGGGAATTTAGGACCCGCACCACGTTTCTTGACTTAAAGTAGAACTAGCGAGAACGGCATTGCAACGACGTTACGACAAGCTAACCGAAAGTTCTGCACATAGCAGATGTGTTCAGGCCAATTGTGACAACTCTCCGACGCCAGTGCACCTAAGTGGCTCAGGTACTGTGGACCTTGACATTTCGTCTGATATGGATACTGGATCGCTTGATTGCTTGGAAGAAACTGCAAACCCTAAGACCAGTGCTATCCGTAAAGCCACATCATACCTAGAGCAACTCAGCCAGCCCGAGAATAATATAGGAAAACCCTCGGTTTACACTAAGTGCTCAGCTACTAATACAAGTCGATCAGTCAAACCGGAAGGGCCAATGGCTGACGAACCTCTAAGGCAAGATTTAAAAAGCTCAGTTAAACCGATGTTAGCAAAATGCTACGACGATCGAAGCAAGCTTAGCATAGCCAACACACAGCGAACAGAGCCGCCAACGCCTCGAGCTAAAGGGCCTCGTATATGGACCACGCCACCGAGTTCACCTGAGCCGCTGGGCTCAACGCCACCAGCTTGGAAAATAAGAAAAGCGGAGACGCTAGCACCATACAGCGCTGCGTGCGGGAATGGATTGTGCAGCGCACTAGTGTTCAATGTTCCCGACGACATATCGGTGGACGCATTTAGGCGTGCAATCATTGCAGTTAATGGCATTGCAGAGAATGCCCTGCAGGTTCAAAGATTGACTAAGCGTGCAACCCAATCTGCGGGTCCCATCAAACTGAACGCAAAGGATGAGGAAGTATTGCGTACTCTCATAGCTAACCGTGAACAGCTTCGCAGTGCAACAATGCTAAGCCAGCTTACATTCGGGCCGCTGAAAATGAAGCTTAGGTTGGGCTGCGACTAATCCTAACATCATTGCAGGCTATAGGCAACGCGAGCTTAGCGCATCCAAAAATAGACAACGAGCTACACCTAACCGCTTAGACAGCATTGTGTCTAACACTACGAAGGATCCCAATGTCAAACGGGCTTGCGGAGCAAACTCACCTAGTCACTCACCGACGACGGCTATGTCACCCACACAAGCCATAAATAACGCAAGATCAGTAGCAAAGCAGTCGCAGCAGCCGGGTTGGGACAATGCGGTGTTTAGCTTACTTGTATTTAATGTTCCGGATGGCATATCGACGGGCGAGCTTCAACGCACAATCCTTAAAGTTAACGGTATCGCGGAAAACTCGGTACACGTTGAGAGGATGGTCAAAAGGATCAGTAAATTCCCAACCCCAGTCATATTGACAATAGACGATAGTAGAATCTTGCGCACTATAATATTGAATTGTGAACAACTTCGCAATGCTCCCAAGTTAAGGCAACTGTATGTTGGCTCACCAAGTGGGACACTACCCAACCATACCCCAGATAATTGTGAGGCGGCATCGCGCACCGCCACCGTTACCAATTCACCCACGGAGAGCACTACATTTAACAACTTACGCAGCTCCGATCAACTACGTACGCATCCAGGCTGTTATGTACCTGCTACATCCCTCAGACTTTCGCCGCCGGTCCAGGTAAAATGGCCAAATAGTCCACTACTTCCTACCCCGCAACCTGCACATTTTTAGACCAGGTGGGAATAAGCCGCGACAGTTTCATCCCGGCACCAAACTCCTCGTCGCCCAACTACCAACTGCAATGTCTTCTCACCCACTTCCTACAACTACTGCAGATAGCGAAGTAAGCATCAACGGCTTCATCTCGTCATGCGTAAATCTAGTAGACCCCAAGTGTTCTTTCTCACTTCTACTTATAAGTGCTAGGTCCCTAAACAATAAAATGCATATCTTGCGTCCGCTGTCTCTCCTCGCCGATCCTGATGCAATATTTGTCACGGAAACATGGTTTTTCCCTTATGCTTCAGAGGAGGACTACTCACTTTCTGACTACCAGCTGTTTGTGCAGTCGCGTGCGCATAAACGAGGGGGCGGGTGCGCCATTTATGTTAAAAATACTTACCCAGAAAAAACATCCAAAATCATGAACGCGGCTGAGGCGATGGATTCAGTATGGATAACGGCTGATATCCTGGGATCCACGATATTATTTGGGTGTGCTTATAGACCACCTGTTACCTCATTTAAGGGTGACAAGGCACTTATGGATGCTTTTGCGCAAGCGTCAACTTTTCCTGCGCTTACAAGCTCGTTGCAGATTTCAACCTGCCTGGGTTAAACTGGTTCTCACCTGCTGCAACAACGAAGTATGCTGCCCTACAAGCATGTATCAATTTAGGCGGCTGGACGCAACATGTATCTGCTCCAACCAGGGAGGAACACATCCTTGACCTAATATTTACTCTCGGCATCCCATCAACGCGAGTGGCAGTCGGCCGGGAATTTAAGGGTAGTGATCACAGATTAGTGCATTGCTCGGTTTACTTAAAGCAATATAATGCCCACCCAACAGAACCAGATGCAGTCTTAGTATACCGCCCGATGCACCTCGTCAACTGGACAACCTTTGCCGTGTTCGTCCGATCAAAAAATTGGGATGAATTCTGTATGTCTGATTCTGTGGATCGCTGTTTTATGAGGAAATACTTCACTGTCTCGACTCTCTAGCTCCCTTGTCGCATTTAATAAGGCATTCTTCTAAAAGTGTGACCCAAACCAAAATGCATAACAGAATGCGTCAGCTTAGACGATCCTATTACAAAACCTTCAATATTGCTCACATCATGAGAGCGAACGAGATGGCACACCAGTTTTCTGCCAGAGCTAAGCAGCAGCAAACCAAGCAAGAAATAGCCGCACTAAATATTGCGAACAAAGCTAAGAGTCTCAGTTGGCTCCTGCGCTCTCGAACCCCTAACTTTGGAAGAAAGATCTCTACTCTAAAGATCAGTCCCAACGAAACGTCTAGTGACCCAAGAATTTTATGTGAAGCCTTCAGCGCACATTTTAAAGAATCGCTGTGTTTAGAAATAAGCTCAACCTTTCAGGCCCTGAAGGTACCCGGTAGCCAGTCCCTGTCCTTTGTACAGTTTGACGTAAGTAGTGTCCGTTCCGCGATCTCAACTACCAAGCCATCCTGGGACCCTGGTCCAGACGGAATACCGCCCAGTCTACCTAAGAATGGTGGTGACGATATCCCTATGCTTCTTTTGGAAATCTTTACGTTATCAATGCAAAATGGTCAATGCCCGGCCGCATGGAAACATTCTATCATAGTGCCAAGGCATAAGGGCGGAAGCCTACAGGAAGTTGGTAACTATCGCCCTATTAACCACACTTCTATTATCTCGCGCGTGATGGAGAAGTTGATTAAAAAAGCCCTCATGACTCATATTTACGCAGGCCAGCACATAAATGAATCTCAGCACGGGTTTCTAAGTGCTCGGTCTTGTGCAGCCTGCCAGCTGGACTTCCTTAATTTGGTCACCGAGGCCATTGACTCTAATCCATCAGTTGTCATTCTTTACCTTGATTTGCAAAAGGCGTTTGACAGGGTACCACACATGCGCCTGATGCATAAGCTAAAGGCTTATGGGGTAGACGGTCCTCTATTAGACTGGCTGGGTTCCTATTTACTAGGACGTACGCAGTCTGTTAAGGTTGAACAAACTATATCCAACCCGACCGCCGTCCCCAGTGGCGTGGTGCAGGGAGTGTCCTTGGCCCTACCCTATTTTTGATTTATACCACTGACCTCTGCAAGGTGTTGCAACACGGTCGCCACTTTATCTTTGCTGATGATGTGAAAGTTGTCTACGACTTTCTCCGTGGTAATTAAGTTTCCGCAATTAATAGCATCCGTGAGGATCTTAAAGCACTTGAAAAGTGGTGCAAACACTGGCAAATGACCTTCTCCGCTCAAAAATCTAACGTCATGACCTACAGATTCTCTATACCTGCTGGATCCCTAACAATAAACGGCATCACTATCAAACAGAATATCATAACAACAGATCTGGACTTGCGCTACTCTATGAGCCTCAACTTTGCAGAGCAAGTGCATTATCAAGTCGCAAGGGTAAGAGGAGTACCGTTCCACATACCCCGTTGCATAGAAACCGCCGATGCAAGGCTAGAACTTTATAAGAGTCACGTCAGGCCAAATTTAGAATATTACTCTTTTATATGCAGCAATCTACGTAAGGCGGACCTAGTTCTGCTTGGGAAAGCTCAGCGACGCTTCACAAAGATGTTGACTCCACCGCAACAAGCGCTGAATTACCGACAAAGGTGTGAACACCTTAAAATTCAGCCGCTATGGCAAAGGCGCATTATCCTTAACATGTGCTTCTTACATAAGCTAATTCATAGAAAGTTGCACAGTAATATCACTTGTCTTAAACTAAGGAGCGCGTCTGAATCGAGACTCCGAAACAAGGGCCATTCCATTACTCCGCTAAAGGCAAAGAAGAGACTGCGGTCTCGTTTCTTCTTAGTTGTTTACGTGAACGTATGGAACAGGTTGCCTTCCAGCATAAGAGAAATCCAAAATTTGCAGGTCTTCAGGAAGGAGATACAAAAATTTCTATGTTTTGGCAATCTACAAAGCATCTTCCATATCTGCGATTCGCAAGACCACTTCTTTGAAACTGGCCCTGATGTAGCTTGAGGACGCCCACGATGTAGTGCAAGACATCTAAGCACCTTGAGCTCAAAACTCATCCACGTTCATTGTGGTTACCGTTCTAGAACCTAAAAGACGTTAACGGTATCCGTCGCACCCATTTTCTAGGGTTTAAGAATAGCAAACTGAATACAAGATGATCTTATTCTTCAACGACCTCTTCCTTCAATCCTTATTTCTTATCTACACCTTCATTCCTTCTCTTCCGACTTACATTTATCACTTTCCAACTTATTGACCACTGGATCCGTGGAAAAAGTATTAGGCTTATGACCTCTATGGTACTCCTAGTAAAGGCATGCTACCGGACCTAAGCCTTGCATAGGATGCTGAAAGCGTTTTCTGCTGCTGATGCACATAAGCTTAGCATTAGAATTGTACAAAATCGTCTAAATGCCGGCTTTAAATGAACCTTTATGTGTCTTCCTAGATGTCGGTTGCCAGCGGGCCCTAATTGAAGCTTTTTCATTAAGTCTGAGCACTAGTTACTATACTCGGCAGTTTCCAAACACTATCAGTAGGTAAACCGCAAAATAAAAATATATCTTCCTTATTGTTGACAAAGAGCGCACTTTAAAAGTTCTGAGCCCAAGAATCAGGCATCCGTAGTGGACTCGGACCCAAAGAGAAATAAAGATGAATAAATGATGATCAGAAAGGACAAGACTCACAGAAGGGTTCCGACGTGGGTTAGAAGTCCAACCACAAAACACTTCCTGGTCCTCTTGCATCAGCCACTCCGATGGATGAAAAATGACGATGGTGCAACCAGTTGAGACGGAACGAGCTCTGTAGATGAATATTGCTCTAGGTTAGAACGTAGTGACCGACAATGCCATAAAATCTGTGGCACAAGAACACAGAGAGAACACGTCGATTTGCCTGCGTGGTTCAAAAAAGTGTGTTATTTATCAATCAAAACAAGAATACAAGGTTAATGTACAAGAATTGGTTGTAATCGGAAAAGAATGTACAATGAAAGATAAGTAAATTTACAGGCGCTAGAGAATCCCCTCCTAGAGCGTTGGAAAGAGAGAAAACGCTCGATAGTATTATGGTGTGTAGTCGCGGAAACCCACAGGAGTTTTGTTAGCTTTGCCAGAACGAGTATGTGTTGTAGGGGTTGTGGTAAACAGGTAGAGTCTGTAGGCGTAGTTGTCGTTGCATGCATACGAGTACATTCGGTACGAGGATCAGTAGCAGAAGAGGATGAATGTGAGAAAACCGGAGTGGAGCTGGAACAATCATCCAGGTAGGCAACTTTCAAACGATCAAGACTGACAGAATCAGGCGTGCCGTTACGATCGACAACGTAATACTTGTCATGTCGCGAAATCACTTTGAATGGCCCTTCATAAGGCGGTTGCAGGGGCTTGCGAACAGCATCAACGCGAACGAATATGAAGGGGCATGAATGTAAATCCTTATGAACTTGAGGTATGTGTGATGTCCTTCTCGTCGACGTTGGCTGGAGCTGACTCATATGATGTTTAAGCCGGGCGACATATGAAGTGGGATCAGATTCACCGGTGATTCTGGAATCGATGATCATCTCACCAGGAAGTCGGAGCGTTGTACCGAAGGTAAGCTCAGCAGGAGAGCAGCCGATGTCTTCCTTGTTTGTGTTGCGTATACTGAGCAGTATGATAGGTAAGGCTTCGTACCAGGATGTAGCGCTGGCTGTTAAAGCTGCCTTCAACTGTCTATGGAAACGTTCCACCAAACCATTAGAAGCAGGGTGATATGCGGTAGTGCGTAAGTGGTTGCATCCCATGAGGCGGTTTAAGTCACGAAACAAGGTGGATGTGAACTGTGGTACTCTATCGGTGGTAATGGTCGCAGGTACACCAAAGACAGATGCACACGATTTAACGAAAGTGTGAGCGACAGTTTCAGCGAAGGTATCACGCAATGGGACTGCATGCGGCCATCTTGTGAAACGATCAACACAAGTCAATAAGTGTGTAAAACCGTTTGAAGGAGGCAATGGTTCAACTATATCCAGGTGAACGTGTTTGAAACACGCGTCTGGAAGTGAGAAAGTTCCTGGAGTGGTAATGGTATGACGATGAACTTTACTCTTTTGACATTGAATACAGGATTTTGCCCATTGCCTGATGTCGGTATTCATGTTTGGCCAAATATAGCGATCCGTGATGAGCTTAACGGTAGAACGGATGCTCGGATGGGAGAGGCCATGAAAATGATCAAACATTTTCAGCCGGTACGACAATGGGACGTATGGACGCGGCTTACCGGTGGAAATGTCGCAATGTATCTTCGAAGCACAGTGCGGCAAGGGTAACTGACGAACTTCATTGCTTTGTTATTGCGAACAGATTCGAAATCAGAGTCCGTGATTTGTGCAGCAGCAATGTCCTCTAAATCAATGGACGATGTCGACAGTTGGTGAATGTCGGTGCGGGATAACACGTCAGTGACAATGTTGCCTGGCCCCTCGATGTAGTGGATGGCAGAGGTAAACTGCTAGATATAATCAAGATGCCTTGTCTCCCGAGGAGAATAGCGATCAGTTGGCGAGTTAAATGCGTAGACAAGTGGCTTATGGTCCGTTAGAAAGATGAAGTGGCGTCCTTCGAGGATGTGGGGGAAGTGCCAAATGGCGAGGTAAACAGCAGGAAGTTCACGGCCGAACGTGCTGTACCTGGTTTGAGCCGGCTGGAGCTTCCGTGAGAAGAAGGACAGAGGCTGGACTTCGTTGTCTATGACCTGTTGTAAAACGGCTCCGAAGGCTGATTGCGACGCGTCGGTTTTAAGTACTAACCTGGTGCTGGCGTCTGTGTTGAGATGGCTCAGCGAAGTCGCGGTCGCTAGCGTTTGTTTGGCTTTTTCGAAAGCAGCTAGAGCGTCGGGTGACAGAATTATCTTTCTCGGGTTAAGCTGCAGTAAATCGGTAAGCGGTTTTAGGACATCGGAACAGTTAGCGATAAAACGACAGTAGTAAATAAATAAATAAATAAATAGGTATATTTCTAGACCTGCTAGAGGCTGCACCCTAAAGGGTTCAGATCAATGCTTACATTTATCCGATGCTCTTGCATGGAAGTTGGCAAAATATATGTTCATCGTTAGCAATTGCAAATGCATTGGCACTGTTTAGTATACAGCTACTGGGTCGCAGGCGCTTACCTTGACATTTTTCTGGTTCCTTCGGGCGATATTGAGCTCCTTGTCTTTTATTGTGAAAACTTCGCGGAGGTGTAGTTGTGCCTTTTCTCCTTGGAACAGAATCCAATTCGCCACAAGTTCACTTTAAATTGATCGCACAATAATTGGCCACTCAGTTGCCCCAATTGTTGTTGCGCACATGGAAGAAATGAATGAAGGGATTATAAGGCATACGAAAAGTTAAAAACGATTCCGATAAATGCAGACATAAATAGAAGCAATTTGTTAAGAGAGAAAATGTGTCTGCGTGCTTCAGTAGAAAAATACCAATTAACAAAAAAATATGGCCCTACTTTTCTTACGCTGATATTGCTCTCCGGCGCAAAATTTCAACCTGAGTTATTCTCAGATAAAAGAAAAAGCCTTTCTACAGTTAGTATACCGCTTAAAGTAGCACAAAATTACACTGGTCTGGACCAGCTTTAGCGCCTGAATACGATGAACGTAAAAGCAACACCGAGGAAATGTCGGAGGCTCCTTAAGGACCGAGGCACAGGGTAGTCGGTGATGGCAGTGACCTTGTCCGGAAGTGGACGTATACCTGTGGAGTCGATGTGCTGTCCAAGAAAATCGATGCTAGGCATGCCAAAAATGCACTTAGCAGGGTTGATTGTGACCCCAAAATGAGCTAGACGTTGGAAAACCTGGTGTAAATGAGACAGATGTTCCTCTTCGGTTGCGCTGGCCACCAAAATGTCGTCGATATAGGCGAAGACAAAATCAAGACCACGAAGGACTTGGTCAATAAATCGCTGAAAAGTCTGGGCAGCGTTTCGGAGACCAAACGGCATACGGAGAAACTCGTAAAGACCGAATGGTGTCGTGATTGCGGTCTTAGGTATGTCTTCTGAGGCCATCGGAATCTGGTAATACGCGCGGACTAGATTAATTTTAGAGAAAAGGCGTTTCCCGTATAGACTCATGGAAAAGTCATGGACGTGGGGAATTAGGTATTTGTCTAGTATAGTGGCGTTATTTAGATAGTCGCCGCATGGTCGCCAATCCTCTGTGGATTTCTTTGAAACCATGTGAAGTGGGGATGACCATGGGCTATCCGATGGACGAATAATGCCTAAATTCATCATGTGTTGAAATTCAGATTTGGCAATGGCGAGTTTGTCGGGAGCAAGACGTTGTGGTCTGGCGGTGACAGGATTGCTTTTAGGTTCGATGTGATGGCGGATTTCGTGTTTGGGCTGAAAGTCGTCGCTGATCGGTTGATAAATGGACGGAAACTTGCGCAGAAGAGCAGTAAACTTATTGTCGGAAGGCAGAGCCAAACGAATGCCAATCGAGTCGATAGCGAGGACCTTGCCGGAGACAGTAAGTGAGGTGACGCTATCACGGAGTTTCCTGTTTCCGAGATCAACGATGATGCCAAACTTCGTCAAGAAATCGATGCCAAGAATGGGCTTCTGAACGTCGGCGATTAAGAAAAGCCAAGGTAGTCGACGTCGGAGTCCCAGATCTAGGGTTAACAGTTTCTGACCGTACATCTGGATTTTCGTACCATTGGCCGCCTGGAGTGTAACATGCCCCGGAGAAAGTTGGCGTTTGTGTGTACCTACGGGTTTGGCGCTAACTTCGGCACCCGTGTCGACGAGAAAACGGTAGCCGGTTGCGTTGTCAAACCCGTGGAGAAGGCGACCATGGTGTTGGCCAGCGGCAGCTGTCGCCATTACTGTCTGGCCGGCGAGTTTCTCTGTTGGTCCTGTAAGCGAAAGGCTTTAGGGTGCGAACACCACGGCCTACAGTTCCGTGCAGCATCCCCACATCGTTTGTGAACATAACAGAAACGATTCAGTTGGTCACGGTTGGAGGGTAGAGCACGTGTGTTACGGCCAGGTGATACACTTCGACGGCGGTTAAGACGTTTGGTGATGACGGAAACTTGGGCGGTTAGCTGTTCAATCTGGTTCTGCAGCCTATCCATTACAGATTTACTTTCAAACTCGTTAGTAGGCTGCGAGACCTGATTAATGGGATGCTTGAAAAAGCATTCATGCACCTTGTCAGCTAGTTCAGCCAACTTATAAAGCGAAGTTTCATCTCCTTGGACGGACAAAACCAGGACGGTATTAGGTGGTAGACATTTAGTCCAAAGTTGGCGCAGGACTGAGTCATCGACTTTGTAGCTACCAACTAGGGTTCTCATGTGTCGCAGTAACTGAGATGGGGAGCGGTCGCCAAATTCAACACCAGATAGGAGTTGCTTTAGGCGAGACTCGTCTGAAGCGGTCGTGCGTTTAACACAGCAGCTTTAAGGGTATCGTAAGGAAATTCTGTTGGCATTGGGTCTAGGACGTCGATCACCTCAGTGGCAATATCCGTAGGGAGCTGAGTAGCCACATAGGAAAACATAGTCTCTTGTGTAGTAATCCTAAGGGAACGGAAATATGCCTCAATTTGGGTGAACCAAACGCGAGGATTAGATGCACCGAAAGCAGGTAAATTAAAGGAAATATGGTTTTCACAGGGAACCGTACTGGAACTAGGCTTGGATTCCATAGTAGTCGTGCAACAACAAAAAATATTGGGAGTTCTGAGCTTACAAAAAAAGAAGTACTAAGAAAAAATTCGGGGTCATCAATTATGTAGTGGACTCGGACCCAAAGAGAAATAAAGATGAATAAATGATGATCAGAAAGGACAAGACTCACAGAAGGGTTCCGACGTGGGTTAGAAGTCCAACCCTAGTCCTCTTGCGTCAGCCACTCCGATGGATGAAAAACGACGATGGTGCAACCAGTTGAGACGGAACGAGATCTGTAGATGAATATTGCTCTAGGTTAGAACGTAGTGACCGACATTGCCATAAAATCCGTGGCACAAGAACACAGAGAGAACACGTCGATTTGCCTGCGTGGTTCAAAAAAGTGTGTTATTTATCAATCAAAACAAGAATACAAGGTTAATGTACAAGAATTGGTTGTAATCGGAAAGGAATGTACAATGAAAGATAAGTAAATTTACAGGCGCTACACATTTTGCTCTCTACTTATTCTCTCTTGGCCCCATATAATTAGCTTTATCTGGTATACATGTGCCTTTCGCTATTGGAAACACTAGTAGACAGGCCTAATGAAAACCAGATCCTCTTCTTTAACTGCTTTCGCTCGTAAAACACTCGAATTTACAGATTACATTTCACTGGCACGAAAGCTAACCAACGACAGAGAGTCCCCTGTCACACTGGCTGGCTGGAGCACCAGAAACTTTCTAGCACCACTTTTCTTATCTTGGCCGCCCGTGTGTCATTTATCTTTTAGCTGGCTCCAAAGCCTACCATGCGTTATGCGTAATGGCGGGTGAACGAACAGCTCCCTCTGTTTTTTGTTACTATTCTACTCCTGATTTACCTTATCGCTCTTTGCTTAGGATACTAGAACAGCCCTTGCCAGTAAAATCACAAAAAATATTCGGTGTGACATTAGAGTACCAGTTAACATTGCCATCTGGATGAACACCGCCGGCACTATCTTCGGAACTTAAAAATAGAGAGAAATAAATCGAAATTCATCAAAGAGCTGCACAATAGTGTGCATCTACACATGAGGCATAAGAATACCTCAAGTATGAGCAAGCTCAACCACCAGAAGTAGAGTTGTTAAAGCCCAACCACTGTAGACCGAAACGGATTTCACGCCCAAATGCAATTAGCTAAATTTTACTAACTTTTCCCATGCTTATTTCTTTATTATTGGTGACAGGCTCCTATAGCTCACTGATGTTAGAGACAGATCCTCATGAATATAGAAAATCAGCTCTAAGAAATAAATCTTGTGATGTTTAGTTAGATGTTTAGCTAAGTAATGTGTGTATTTTGCAGGCCGAAATCTGTCAACGGATCTGAAAGATCCCCTGGGTTACTCAAGCAGACCTGGCTCATGCGGCCTTGTTGTAAGCTTTAGAAAAGCTTAGAGGCTTAAAAAATGCTAAACTATTTTACTGGTTGTTTATGTGGCTCAGTATCCCCTGAAAATGGTATGCTGTGGCCTTCTAACCGTGAGTTAATTACAAGCTCCCCTAAATTCCCATGTGGATATAATATTCCTTGCTGGATTTCTAGCGCTTTTGCGCAAGATCATCCCTTATTTGCGTATATTTGTCATGTATGCCTGCTAAGTTTACTTTTCGGCCACCTGCGCAGTCCGTATTTGTCGCAGGGTATTACGGACTAATTAGAGCATTTCTGGATAGCTATGCCTATCTAGAACATACGCCGCTTCCCTACTTTTTATATTTTCTTTTCTTTTTTCTGCTATCTGCTTGCAAAGCAGAAAGCCCTTCAGCGAAAAATAAAAATGGCCTTATTCGTAGACCATCATTTAATTGCGAATAACTCGCAAACTACTGCACATTTTGTGTTGCTTATACATTCAACGTATTTAGGAGCTAAATTTGGTCCAGACCAGTGTAATTTTGTGCTACTTTAAACGGTATACTAACTGCAGAACGGCTTTATCTTTTATCTGAGAATAACTCAGGTTGAAATTTTGCGCCGGAGGGCAATATCAGCGTAAGAAAAGTAGGGCCATATTTTTTTGTTAATTGGTATTTTTCTACTGAAGCACGCAGACACATTTTCTCTCTTAACAAATTGTTTCTATTTTTGTCTGCATTTACCGGAATTGTTTTTAACTTTTCGTATGCCTTATAATCCCTTCGCTCATTTCTTCCATGTGCGCAACAACAATTGGGGCAACTGAGTGGCCAATTAATGTGCGATCAATTTAAAGTGAACTTGTGGCGAATTGGATTCTGTTCCAAGGAGAAAAGACACAACTACCCCTCCGCGAAGTTTTCACAATAAAAGAACAAGGAGCCCAATATCGCCCGAAGGAACCAGAAAAATGTCAAGGTAAGCGCCTGCGACCCAGTAGCTGTATACCAAACAGTGCCAATGCATTAGTAATTGCTAACGATGAACATATACTTATATTGTGCCTACTTCCGTGCAAGAGCATCGGATAAATGTAAGCATTGATCTGAACCCTTTAGGGTGTAGTCTCTAGCAGGTCTAGAAATATACCTATTTATTTATTTATCCATTTAAACTGCAACCGTGCGCTGGTGAAAGCAGGTGGCCAAATGTGCTAAAGGAAGCAAAAACGAAAAAGTAAATAAATCATATATTACTTCTGAGTAGCAGGATATTGGTGAGTATTTCTGTTCGTCGCAATTTGCTGATCATGCAGATAAGTCAACTACCTATCCGGAAAAAACCAGACGGATGTTTCGCCCCCATGGGGCTTGTCAGTGGCGCGCATCCAGCGGTCCTCTAAGGGGAATCAGAACCATGACTGCCAGTGGCTTGTGCCAACTAACCCGCAGCTTATGCAACTGCGCCATGGAGGACGGTAGCCGACCATCACGAATTGTTAGCTAACTGCGATATAGCCCGACCCATAATCCACTGCCATGCAGGCACCTGCCATGCAGATGACACCGGTTGACCTTCCGGCGTTAGGACTTCCCGGTTACAGCAGTTATGAATCGACATAGCATTTATGGAAGCCGTAAGGGCCATCTTGTTTTCATTATAATAGAATGATTTGTAAGTTTTTATATTCGTCGCAATCAGCTGACAATACAGATAGGACAACTACTTATTGAAAATACACCAGACTGCCGTTTCGCTATATTGGATCTCATCAGTGGTGCGCATCCTTCGGCCCTTTACGGAGGATCGAACCCTTGATTGCTAGTGGCTTGCGCCAACTAGACCGCAGCTTATGCAACTGAGCCATGGAGGACGGTAGCCGACCATCCTGTATTGTTGGCCAGCTGCGATATAGCCCGATCCATCCTGCAATGCCATGCAGGCACCTGCCATGCAGATGACACTGGTTGACCTTCCGGCGTAAGGAGTTCCGCTTACGAGAGCTGTGAATCGATATAGCATTTGTGGAATCCGTAAGGGCGATCTTATATTACTTATGCTTAGAAAGCTTTTGGTGAATATTTTGGTTCGTCGCCAACTGGTGACAATTCTGATAAGAAATGTCGTACCATTTCTGAATTGTCGGCCGATTGCGGAGTACAGAAATACTCACCAAAATCCTTCCACGCATACGTAATACAAATTCGCCCTTACGAATTCCATAAATGCTAAGTGGAGGTATAGCTGCCGTAACCGGAACGTCCTAACGCCGGACGGCCAACCGCTGTCATCTGCATGGCAGGTGCCTGCATAGCAGTGGAGGATGGGTCGGGGTATATCACTTTTAGCTAACAATTCGTGATGGTCGGCTACCGTCCTCCATGGCGCAGTTGCATTAGCTGCGGGCTGTTTGGCACAAGCCACTAGCAGTCCTGGGTTCGATTCTCCGTAGAGGACCGAAGGTGCGCACCACTGACGAGCTCTAATATGGCGAAACCGCCGTATGATGCGCTTCCGGATAGTTAGTTACATTATCTGAATTGTCGGCTTATTGCGACGAACAGGTATTGTATAGTTTTATGGAAGTTGACACGCTGTTGAAGGCTAGATGAACTATACGTATGCTCATCGTAGCATTGGACTAGTATAACTTTTTGTTTTAATGAATGTCGTAGCTGATTTTTTCGTAGTTTATTGGAGGGTTTATTTTGTCATATACCGTTCCGACCCAGGAGCAGGATGGAGCTGGGGCGCGGAGTAATCAGGCAAAATTGTTGTATCCATATTCAAATTAAGCGTGTTTTCATCATGTGATAATCCATGAGCCTAGGAGCCAAAGTAAGAGTTCGGTGCAATTGTTGTCCATTAAAAGTTCAGAATGTTCGGTGCTCCATTGAAACAGTTCCATATCAAACTTGGCTGCGCAAGTTCTGGATAGACGTCCGCTGACTGCGCCAGTGTAAAATGGTGGGCTGTACTTTTCTTCAGTAACGAGACATCCGCCATGTCGCATTTTTTAAGCGGACAATTGTGGCTTTTTATAAATTAAACGCTCGCGTTTTGAAGACCCACCACGTCCTGAAACACTGCCGTAGATTATGTTAAACCTGAATAAAAGCTGGCAATGCATCTTACAGATCGCTTTGGCACCCGCTTACTCGCAGTCCATGGACGGCCAAATGTCTTCGCTGGCTGACCGACTGGCTTAGTCATGATCCGGCAGTAGTAGATGAGACGCCGTCGAAGATGCAATGGAGTCATCGAGTCGAATGCTGCGTGGTGCAAGTTTGTAAAATGGCGACCTAATGTAGGCTGACTTCTTTTGTGGTTTACTTGGCTGGATTGTGCAAGCTATGTCCAGCAATTCATGATGCAATTGTCATGGGTGTGGTGAGTGTAGTTGGTCCTTGTGGCTGCATAATTTATACTAAGCGATAACGTCGTTCTTATGTCCAAAGCTGGAGCGTTACGAAGTTCCCAGTCCGCAAAATCGGATCACAATTCCTTCAAATATGAATAATAATTAGATAACATTGTCTTCATGATCAAGTAAAAACCCCATGGAAATTCATGAAAAGCTTCATCCGAAACGCCATTTTTGAGCACCATTGAAGAGGTGCAAAGCCGTCCATGAACTGCCGTCGAAATAGCTCCGGTTGAATGGAAAGCAGCATGTAGCTCCGGAAATGTATGGCATCGGAACCAATTGTTTGAACGCCAGCGAGAATAAGCAATGCCTTCCGTGGCAGTAAAGGTAGCCACGACAGAATAAGCTGTGTTGGAACAGGGGATCCACGTAAATATATTATTCCAGGTAACTTGTGCTACTGTAAGTACGAGGAGCGCTAAACCCATTTATTTAGCCCCTGTAAAAGTTGTATCCGCAACATGGCGAAAATAACTCCATTTGGAATGATAAGTAGGTTCTTCAGAAGGATTGATTGTTCTTCATACCCAATAGAAAGGATCAAGTGCACAAGCCAGCTGGCTATTGAGAATGGGTCAGCCACTCCTAGGGAATACACAAGCTTGCGTCGGCCGATGTATCTGTGTAAGTCTCGGGAAAAACAAGCAACGTTGCGGGTGCAGCCAAACAGACAGATAGCAATGATTCAAGATGTTCCATCGATAGAATGATGGCATGAAACTGTGCCTAGCTATAGGATACTTTGAAGGCTAGGTTATTGTGTTTAGTATACAAGAGTTGCCTGTGTGTTCAGTACACTGCGTCTTTGTGGTTGCTCAGTCTACAACTACTAGGTAGGAAGAAGTTTATGCACGCTCGGGGTCAAAAAACAGATAAAACAAAGCTTGTTTACAAGGTTGAGCGTATACTGCGATTATGGGAGAGAAGTATAGCTAAATTGATGATGCTGACAGCCGGCTGAACGTGAGAGTCAGCTTAGGTAAAAGTAAGGCTAACCAGATTGAGACGGAAAGCTGGGGCAAATAGTTCATAAGGCAACTTTCCAAGCGGAATGGGAGATGCAGAGAAGCGGCGAGGAACGTATGCATGCCGACAGAATTGCCATGAGTATTTACTTAGTATAATGGTGCTGAAGCGCTCATACTTTCTTAGTCTGAAATCTAACAGTATCTAGAGAAAACTGGCACAGGGGACAAAGCTTCCGTGCACTGGGCGGTTAGCCTGGGTACGTCCAGGTTGATAAGGGAGGAATTAAGCTTATATCTCAACCTCCAGTCAAACACGAACATGTGATAAGAACAATTGCATATGATGCAAGGTAACTTGAACATACTAGTGCAAGTGACAGCTCAGAAACCCTTAGTAAGTGTCCGGGTGCCACCAGAGAGCAGAAACGTTGTCGGAGCCGAGAAGAGCGTACCCGCGAGTATAAAGTAGTATGGCGCAAGGAGAGTATGCCGTAAAAAGATAGGAATAAAAGCAAAACGCGGTAGCAGAGAAGGCCAGTTGTTAGGAGGAAGAAGCTCTTAGAAAAGGTGAAAATAAGGCCAACAGGGATCACGAGGTAAGTGGAAGAGAGCATAGCTGCTGCTAAAGCCTGCTCGGCAATGACACAGAGGACTGAGAGAAACATGAGTGCACGAAGCCATTCAGATAAGGGTAAGTTAGTCGGCGCCCCGAGATTAGGACTACAATTGTGGTGATAACAAAATGGGGGTCAGCGGAAATAGACAGGTTAAGTATCAAAGGGGCTATATCCTATCCGGGTGCTGAAGTCCACACTGACTGTGGTCAAGAGGCCGATGACGGGGGTTCCCGTACTTAGTAGTTTGAGTAAATATAAATAGGACAGTTACTTTTCAGAGAGTACACGTCTTCTAAGCAGTCTTGCTGTTTAATTTTACGGTACCCTAGACCATGGGTAAAGTGGATTGCAGGTAACCGTATCGCAGGCACAGCTGTGTAATTTGGGTGAACGTGCCTTCCAGTGGAACCAACCGTGGCACTTAAGTTTGAAAAATTACAAGCACTGCTGCGCCAGCACCAGGTAAAACTAGAAAAATCGCAGGCCAGCTTGATTGAGACACTGACTTAAGAATCGTTCATACAAGCTGTCAAGTCAACCAGCTTAAATCGTAAACAGCTAGCACCCACGACTTCAACAATTCTTTGTTATTTCACGCTTTTATCGTTTTGGTTTGTGACAAGCTGATGGGTTAACCGGGTGCAGTAGCAACTAAATAAGGGGAACCACTTGTTGCAATCATGAAGAGGATGCCAGACTGGTACACTGTAATTTATGCATCGGGTATACCATACCGGGAATAGTAGAGGGCTAGACCCTCTGTTTGCCTTACGGCTACGAGTGCCAGCTGCCTTGACCCGACTACGTACCTCGCAAAGCTATACAGATTATTACAACAAGCCGAATATGTACTTTGCTTGCATTAACACTGAAAGGACTATCTAAGTACGCTGTCATTAAGACCGATGCGTTCCTTAATACTATGACGATTAAACCATTATAGCCTCTAACCCAACCCAAGCTCACGCAGTGATCATACTGGCTCCCCTAGAGCTCTCCCACAAGTAAGTACCGATAAGCCAACAGTATTGACATCAGTTGTTCAAGACTAAGCAAACTCTTCCTTCATGTGCGGCGAGCGTGTGGTGTACGGCACGTCTACACCGCAGCTTGCCGAAGAATGCGGCATAGATATTGAGAGGACAAGGTCATCTCAACAGTGTATAAAAGTCATATACAAAACTTATTATGGACAAACTACCTTGCATTTACGCCAGGCTTACAAACTGAAGGTAGTTTCAACTGCAGACCACACTATAACAACTGAGAGATGGTCACTGCCATGTGAAATAGACAAGTGCAAGATGTTATTCCGTACGCCATTATCTAAATAAACATTTTTCTCGGCTATACGAGGCACACTAACGATGACATGAGCAAATATGGATAAATGTACAGGGGTTTCATGATAATTGTAACGGTGGTAATAGATAGTAGTTCGGAGCTTCAAGAATGAAACTGCATTACTCGTACAAATGTAAACTCGAATAGAGTTGATTGTCGTGAGATCGGGACACGTTAATATGACTATACTGACTGCTATATACTGAGTAATACACCAGGTGCAAGTGGATAAATAATTCCGGATATGTGATTATAAAGAACAGGTGCAGTGCACCATTGCTAGTGTTGTGAAGCTGCGCTGTGTATATGTGAACGTAACCTAAGGATCAACGGTGGAATCGCAGAAGGAGTAGTGACGACAGAATATGTAGACGTAGAATTAGCAGGGTAGTGTGTACCACAGGAATGATGAAATAATCCGCTTATCGGCGCCAGTGTGAAGTCTTGGGCCTTGACGTTATTCGGTGCCGGGTCACCTTCGTCATTACTAACCAGAGGTGGCTCCAGTCTGCTAGGCCACCTTGAGTCATGCATTCATATGCTTGCTGGACTTAAGTGGACGTATCGTGAGAACCGGACAAAGCAGAGCTGGATACAAACATGCAGACCACCTTCATTCAGGTTTCGAAATGCTTCCTGCCTCGAACCATTCTCATCTGTAGAGCGGAATGGAACAAATAAGATTTGGCTTCCGCACCGTTTACCATGTTCGTGGTGTTTACGCTTGGCTAAATGCATCATGCAAGCTTCATCTGATTGGCAGAGTAAGCTACCACAATGCTAGGATCGGCTGGGCTGACCTCTTTCTTGTAGGCTGCGCCCATTAAACCGCATTAACTACGCTTAAGCTGGGCACCAACCAAATCCGCCAACTGCTGCTTACGACCCTTTATACAACAATCATTCTGTGAAGCTACATATAAGGCGTCTAATAACCATAACTTGTGCTCATGCAAAAGCAGCCAACAACTAAATACCTCCGTCTAAACCACATGCATAGAGCTTACGCTACGCGCATTCCTTCCAGCTGACTTCCTATGCAAACAAAACTTAGCAACTGATGATTGGAAAGTGTCATGTAAGCTGCATATATTTAGGTTACACCGGAGTTTAAGCAACACTGTAGGTTATTCCCTGAAAAGAAATAAAGTAGAGTAGAAGTGTATAATGTTGGCAACTATCAATAAAACTGTTCTGGTTAGAATGATACAATTCATTAGCCTACACACATGAAACTCTAAAAGGCATGGAAACCTATTTTGCTCGGTACTACAATAATTGGACCACATATAGAAATGCAGCAAAAATTATAACCATATTCTTAAGAAATTGTAGCGCATTTCTACCGAGATTACCTCTAAACGTGGGCCGCCATCTAAGGTTTAACAGCCCCATCAAGCCGACAATACATGAAGATTCGTTAACTGGCCTTTCCACACGACTACCTTTTATTCAATTTTCGATGCTATGGGGATACTCCACGACGGACCATTCCTTGCTCGAATGATCTCCACGTTGCTGTATGAGGCGTAGCAATGGATAAGTCAAGCCTCTGCAGTTCGACTTAGCATAAAACGAAAACCCAGCTAGGTTACGTCCTCTAAACCTCGTCTGTCATTCTGTAGACGAATGCCAGGGCATCCTGCGACAGGGCTCCCGCCATAAGGGAAATGCATCCAACGTCAGGAAAGGACTGGGGATGGCGAAGGTGGCAAGCTGTCTCCGAGCTGCAAACCTGACAAGCAACAGGAAAGTCATATCGAGATTGTTGGAATTTTCCGCATTAAGAACAAGTCAGATAGCTCGATGGAAACCAATCCTCTTATTCCGTGAATCACAAAAATAAGGAAAGGAGGGCCGGTTGTACTTGAGAATGTGTGCAGTCATAGAAGCTAGTTAGCTGATCTTCTTAGCATCTCTAATCAGCACCCAGATTTAATAGCGCAAACCGAAAACTGTATGTCTTCTGGGGTATCGGCTTCGGTGTTTCCTGTTTCAGAATATCAGCCGCTTTGACTCGATCTCCTTTTTGGACGAACTAAAAACGGTGTAGTCTTATACTCGAAGTGGTTCTGCAAAGTCTACAGTATCGAACATAATGGTGACAACGATGATACGTCAGAAGTGCTCTGACGTCAAATCCATGACGGATACCAATGACTGATGGACGCCTTCTTTTGACAAACATCTGCGAGGCCATTTTCACATCTAGTGCTCGCCGTGCAAACACGCGGTAGGTACCTAAACTGTCTCTTCATGCGTTAGTTTAACTACTCCAATTTTGTGGCTGCTTTTCTTCATCCTGACCACGAGTGCGACTGGACAATGTCCGTATGGACAACAATACGGATTATGTTTCGGCCAGGAAGCAAATATTATAGACATGGTTCCTACTTTGGCCCCTATTTGTTTGCAATGCTGTAATGAGCCTCCAATCTGTTGGAAGGAGTAATCACTAAAGTCGCGTTTGGTGGATACGATGCCTCCCAATAAGCGGTCAGCTGACATTGTAGAAATTTCCTGCTAACTTTTCAGCCAACTTTCGGCTTACTGCGGAGTACATACATAGCAACGTGTTTGCTGCGAAACATAATTGCACGTAGATGTTGATCCTGCCTGGTTTGGTTTGTCTCGACAGAATCGAAAATATACTATTTATTTATTTATAAGATTTAGAAGGCCCGCAAAAATTATGAACTAGAGTATTCCATATTGCTTGGACCTTTATGATGCATTATAACGTCTGCGTTATATGACAAGGCTGATGGTTATAATGTTTTCCTATACTGCGTAAGCAGGTCAGCATCAACATGGCTCCATTGGATTGATAATTAAATAAGCTACCTAATAAAACGGAGATGGAAGCCGTGGGACAGTTTCCAGCCAACAAGGAGTATAGCAAGCTATTCTGAGCACAATACAGTCAAAAAGCTGTGCACACAAATAAACAAGGCAAATGAACATAGTGAAAACAGGAAGTGCAGTGGAATCCCAAAACTGTACCAAAAATCCTTTCGCTTAACTGACGCGCACTGACAAAACATATGGTGAAATCCCCGCGCTATCCTTGATGACAAAGCAACTTTACAGGTTGAGAAATATCTATCAAATTACTCCTTGTAAACTTCTTCGTTTGGCAACTGTTTGCCTGCACACCGTTCCTCTGGCGCAATGCGAATTTAACCCCGAGGTTGTGAGAAAGCTGCCACTAACCTACACACGAAACTCTCACCAAGCCTGGACGGAGTTCCTCCCAACTTCCTCGTAACAAGAGCTGAGTACATTGCCACCCCAGTCTGCTAAGTGGTTTGGCACACCCTCTAAGTCATCCGCCTGCGGTAGACTGGAACTCAGGTACCGTGGTGCCCAGCTACAAATAAGAACGCATCAGGCCCCCCGGGAAATACTGTCCAATATGCCCGGAAGCAATCCCCTGCAGAACCATGAAAGGAATGGTCAGAGAAGCTTTTCCGCTACAACTTGAGCAATTAACATTAACTCCCGCCAATGTAGCTTCCGAAAAGTACGCCGTTGCATAATTAACTTAGTTATCGCTCGAGAAGCAGAAGCAGAAGCCGTACAACAATGGAGCAATAGTATAATACGGATAAACGCCAAGGCTCTTCGAGTACCGTGGGACTGTTTGTGGAATAAGGTCAGTTCAGCAAAGTTGAGCAAGTGAAAAGGCGTCTATGAATGCACGATATTATCCAAGTAAAAACATTGCATTCGTTTAATTCGTTTTCGTGTAGTTTGGTTAGCATAGTGTTTGTCTGTGTCCTGTCGTCACACAGTAACTAGAAATCAGAACAAGTACTGAGGAGATATACAATGTCGTCGTGTGGCTTTTTAAACATGGGTAGCGTGGGCGCAGTATTGTCGAAAGCCAAAAGCGCGTTCCGCGGTTGAAAGACAAAAGGAAACGTATTTCCGGCGGCACTCAGGCTGACTGTATTGAGTGGCCAGTATCAGAGGATGACCCTCAGTTCTGTGTTGCGGCTGAGCCTCAAGTGGTAGCAGGTGCGCCCGTGGTTTTCAAGAGCTGGAGTGCCATTAGGTGGTCGCTTCATAGGCAACGGTATCTTCCGCAGCACCATCTTCGAGCTTTCAATAGCATATCCAGTAACGTATCCATTTGTCTCCCGAGTCTGTCACAGGTACGGCGACACGCACCCAAGGAATTGTCCTCCGTTTCGACAACAATACAAGGCACACAGTCTCTTTACCTGGACATGAGCGGAAAATTATCAACCTTTTTACAACATACTTACCGGACAAATCAACCAATATCTTGCACTGATACAATTCTTCCGCGGCATGAACCACTGAGTCCAATTTACCTAACTATACTTCTTCCACATAACTCTTGACTGGAGGACTTTCGACTACGGAAGGCACATTCTCCTGCAAATACCAAGCTTGAACAATCGGTCATTCTAAGCTCTTCAATCCGCTTTGACCGCTCAAATGGCCGTGGTTTCCCCTATTTATAATCAATTTCCCTACATACCCCGGGGGATCTGCGATTCTTTCTTCGGAACCTATCCTGTCCTCCAAGACTTCAACATATTTCAACGTATATTTTTCGAAGCTTCACGTGGTTCTGCAGATGATCAACACATCATATCCAGAAAGAATGCTTAGTTCCTGACCTACCGATCTGGAACAGGAGAGGACCCAGGCACGCAATGGCCACTCGCATAGCGCATCAGTCAGCAGATAAATGGGACGCAACTTGACTGCGAATAACGGAGCAAAAGAACGTTCAACAAGAAACATAGCCAGTTACAACGTGCGATTCAATGGATTGGCGGCAGTGTTTCAGGACGTGGTGGGTTTTCGCCTGGCAAGCGTTCTCCCTATAAAAAGCCACAAATGTCCGTTTAACAACACTGCAACGTGGCGAATGTGACTCGCCACCGAATAAAGTCACAGCCCAAAACTTCACACTGGCAGCTGAATTAGAATCTTCATACTGGATAGCTTGCTCTTCAATTATCTTCCAATGGATCACTCAGGATTCTTTATCTATTATTACTCGAGGTATGACTGTGATATATGGCAGAGCGATTATGTCCAAACAAATGGATCCCGATCTCACAACAACTAAATCGTTCTTTCGCATGTTCACCATCGCACAGTTCCAAGCATGGACATATGAACAATTTTCTACTGTCACTACAGTTCCCATAAAATGTCTGTACAGCTGTGCATACCTGATCATGCCTCAATTGGCGTGCCTCGCATAGTCGAGAATAAAATATTTATTTGTTTATTTAAATAAATAAAGAAAGAAAGAAAAGCATATTTTATTCTGGGCTACGCGAGTCACACCATTACAGGCATAACCACAGAAATAGCACAACACGCTTATGAAATGTGTAATAATATAATAGGATTGTCACAACTGTGGATGTGTGAATGTAGGTATGTTGTATGGTGTGTCGCTTGTGTGTGTAAGTGTGCGGCGGTTTTTTGCATGAGTTCCATCGCCTCTCCATTGTCTGTAATAAGGTTCGACGCCTGTGGGTTTGATAAGACTGTCCGAGCAATCAAGCTCAGTGAATTTACTCAGTGGGGTGTCAAGTGCGCCACGACACAACGTTGTTAAGCAGACATTGGTGACTTTTTAGATAGAACAAGCATGTCAGGCGAAAACCCACCACCTCCTGGAACACTACCGCCGAAATATTCGCTGGGGCGGGTTCAACCCAAAGCTTCCAGCTGGCACCACATGCAGGTTGTTCGGTGAGTGCGATACATAACATAGTTGCCCCGGTTGTCAAAGATAGGGTTCGCAGCCACCCATGCCTCTTGCCGTTCCCTACACTATTTATTTTCTGGTTCTGCTCCGAATGAATGGTTATGCGCTTGCAGAACGAAGGAGCTTAGTAACCGTTGGACATTTAGTCTGATCGCTGAACATACCAGCAAAATTCACCAAATCGCTGTCGATGGAATATTCGTCCAAAATCTCCCAAATGTTGTCTCCCACAAGTAGGCCGTGGTGTGTACTTATTAGAAACAAGTGACACTGTTCTTGTGGATACTCCACCTAGTACCCAACGTCGTAGTTTATGGTTACTTGGTCGCTTCCCCCCAGAGAGCGCTACATTCTTGAGTTTGCGACTTTGAGCTCTACCTTCATGAGCACCAAAACAAACACAGATGATTTATTTCCCGTTCTGAATCGGATGGGCGAATTTATCTGCCTGAAAAACGGAAATCTTGCGTTTTATTCTTGGATGTAAGCTTGCAATTACTCGTTCGGAGATACCGGAGCTTTTAGATCTTGAATACTGAAGTCACCGAAGATGAGAACCTGATCGTATCATCGTCATAGGACTCTACCCAAGCCCTAAAATAGGCTGACGTGATATTCAATGACTTCAGTTAAGCCTTTGACAAAGTGTCATGCAAACCACAGCTACTCAAGCTCCAGGAAATCGAAATTACAGAGACTCTCTTTTACTGAGTTGCCGACATCATCACAGATAGGACAATAAGCGTGAAAGTGAACCGGACCCCTCAGCTCCAGTGTCAATGACTAGTGGCGTTCCCTAAGGAAAGTGCTTGGACCGGAGTCCTTCAAACTAAACAGCAGCGCTCACCCGACTATATTTCAAAGTGCCTATCTGGGTTAGGCCCAGGAGCATAAGATGTGGTAAACAGTATGCAGCTCCGAGGATGCAGGCAAATTACGTGGGGTTCCACACCAGCTATATGAGTGGCAAAGCAAAAGACAACTGCTAGTAAACCGGGATAAATGCGCTGTTCTCCTAATGGGCACTACTTTTTAGTACGGGCCATAGCCTGTTGGTGCAGTTCGTGTCGGTAGTATCGCTCACTAGAGCGATCTTGGGTTAGGGTATCGTCTGAACGTAGAACCTCGCGGGGCACTTTGAAGAAAGTGATCATTTGAAATAAATGAAAATATCCGTAGCTCGGTGTGTGGATACGGATTTTGAGCTGTGCACGGAGCTGAATGTTTATTGCGCATACGTTTCATTGCCTGACTTGGCAACATCATCACTGCAGTCACAAAGGTCTGGTTTGCAGCGCCACGTAAGCAACTTGTGTGTCCGGTATCTTCGGAAGGGCTAAAAGCCGGCAAACACGTGCTTTCCTTGAAGTCTGGCATTCAAAGCAGAGCAAGACCAATAGGCACTTGGGCTTTGAAGTCGCTTACGAGGCGCTACGAAAAAGACCCTTGTAGCCGCACTGACGATTTTGCTTTGTCAGGCAACGAAACTTTAGCACAATAATCCCTCGGCCCGGAGAACAGATCAAACTGTGAAAGTGGCCATTAGAATGTTACTTGTCGCAGAAGTATCATTTACTCCAACGATTTTTGCGAGTTCTCGGCAAATATTCACCAAGCCCCAGCGTTCCAGCGTGCCCCTAATGAAACATCTGCAGTTGTACTGGAAGCCCTTCAAAGCGAGGTCGAACTTTTAGCGCCTGCGCCCAATAAAAGCATAAGCAAGAGGGCTAAGAAGGTTCGCAAGGTGCCCACAAAGCCTAAAGATGCTGAAACCATAATGGTATTTGAGGTGGACCAAGAAGAACCAAATCCAACCACCGCAGTTCAATTGGCGAAGAAATGCGCTGTGTCGACTTCGGCCACAGTCGCACTGAAAAGATTAGACCGGTGCGAGAGATGAACGCAGAACACAGGTCCTCAATCTAAATTACTCCAGCACCCTTAGCGAAGTAGCGCGCCGCGGCACTTGCCAAACCGGTCAATACTGGGTCGAGTCGAAGGCGCGTGGAATGAATATGCCTCTTCGAGGTGATTCTTTTACTGCTAGTAGCGTTATCTTTGGAAACTTTGCTGAATCCGCGGCGGCTCTTCTTAAGGAACACATGCTGGATGACCTCCAGTGGTTCAAGCTCTGCGTCAACAGGCTGCTTCCACCTGGTTTTCCCGGTGTCACTATCAGGAATCCAACCAGCTTGGAGAACGATTATGTCGAGAAGCCAAATCCGTGACCCCGACTATTTAGTGTAGTCCTATCAACCCGGGGGGACGCAAAGCGTTAATGCGCTTTGCATTCAGAATTAATGTTAGTAATGTCAGCGTTCAGCTGGACCTCTCACTGGCAGATCGCCTGGAGGTAAAGGAAGCCATCAAAAGCCTCAAGCGTAGGCGGGCGGCTGGTAAGCAAAGGGATTGTCTGGTGGGTTTTCAGGTAGTCAGCCGGAAGTTAAATTCTGCCCTACCAGAAGCCCCCTGGTAGCGTACGACCCAGGACCGGTTGTGCCGTGTTACTCCACTTAGTGCCTAGTAATGTGCGTAGCCTAAGGAACAAGGTACGCGAGGTGGATCTACTGGTAGCTAAATCTCGTTCCGACATACTTGTTATCACTGAAATGTGGTTGTCACCGGAGAGCACTGAGGGTGAATTATGTTTACCTGGCCACGAACTGCTTAGATGGGACCGCACCGTTGGCCACCAAGGTGGAGGCGTCACTCTTTATGCGAGTTGCAAATTTGATGTGTTGAGGACCTGTGTGTTCCAGTCGCCAGATCAACCTGTTGAAGCCCTGCCAATTGTTGTGCGCACTTCTGCTCAGTTTACGGCTGTAGTGACATATGGAAGGTGTGGATGCATCTCCCGGGAGGTTATATTTAACTTATTCCTACACAGGTTGACAGTAGGTGTCTAGTACTGGGTGACTTTAACCTCCATGAAATATGCTGGGCTGCGCTTCCTGGCAATTCGGCGGTGGACACTTTTGATTCGGATCTCCTCTAGCTAACTTTGCAACTGCCCTTGCAAATTTCGTGGACGCGATTAGATATCTGGGCAACCAACTTCCGTCTACCATGGATCTCCTTTTAGCGGCGTTACACGAGTTCGTAAGTATTCGAAATAACTTGGAACACTGTTATTTCGAGTTCGTAAGTGCTGTTACCTGCGGTTGTCCTCTAGGCGCCAGTGACCATATCTGCATAGCCTTTCAGTGTACTATAACTAAGTGTCATCGAGCTATCGCTGAGGCATCTCCACGTATTTGGCGGGCAGACTTTAACGCAATGCGAGACAAAGCCTCAGTTCTGCGTTGCGCGCTCACCATGACTGACACCGTTGAGACAATCTGGGAGGAATTTAAGGTATACATCGCGGTGATATCTGCTTCCCACATCCTACTCATTAAGAGACGGGTGACACGGGCGCAGCCTCCTTGGATAGATCATAAATAAATAAATAAATATTTATTTATTCTCGACTATGCGAGGCACGCCAGTTGAGGCATGATCAGGTATGTACAGCTGTACAGACATTTTATGGGAACTGTAGTGACAGTAGAAAATTGTTCATATGTCCATGCTTGGAACTGTGCGATGGTGAACATGCGAAAGAACGATTTGGTTGTTGTGAGATCGGGATCCATTTGTTTGGACATAATCGCTCTGCCATATATCGCAGTCATACCTCGAGTAATAATAGATAAAGAATCCTGAGTGATCCATTGGGAGATAATTGAAGAGCAAGCTATCCAGTATGAAGATTCTAATTGAGCTGCCAGTGTGAAGTTATGGGCTGTGACTTTATTCGGTGGCGAGTCACATTCGCCACGTTGCAGTGTTGTTAAACGGACATTTGTGGCTTTTTATAGGGAGAACGCTTGCCAGGCGAAAACCCACCACGTCCTGAAACACTGCCGCCAATCCATTGAATGGCACGTTGTAACTGGCTATGTTTCTTGTTGAACGTTCTTTTGCTCCGTTATTCGCAGTCAAGTTGCGTCCCATTTTTCTGCTGACTGATGCGCTATGCGAGTGGCCATTGCGTGCCTGGGTCCTCTCCTGTTCCAGATCGGTAGGTCAGGAACTAAGCATTCTTTCTGGATATGATGTGTTGATCATCTGCAGAACCACGTGAAGCCTCGAAAAATATACGTTGAAATATGTTGAAGTCTTGGAGGACAGGATAGGTTCCGAAGAAAGAATCGCAGATCCCCCGGGGTATGTAGGGAAATTGATTATAAATGGGGGAAACCACAGCCATTTGAGCGGTCAAAGCGGATTGAAGAGCTTAGAATGACCGATTGTTCAAGCTTGGTATTGGCAGGAGAATGTGCCTTCCGTAGTCGAAAGTCCTCCAGTCAATAGTTATGTGGAAGAAGTATTGTTAGGTAAATTGGACTCAGTGGTTCATGCCGCGGAAGAATTGTATCAGTGCAAGATATTGGTTGATTTGTCCGGTAAGTATGTTGTAAAAAGGTTGATAATTTTCCGCTCATGTCCAGGTAAAGAGACTGTGTGCCTTGTATTGTTGTCGAAACGGAGGACAATTCCTTGGGTGCGTGTCGCCGTACCTGTGACAGACTCGGGAGAAAAATTAAACGAGCAGAGACAGCCACACAGACAGAAGAAAGGAATGCATCTGGAATGCAGTCAATCAATTGCGGCGATGCCTGAACTATTGTACCACTATGCATGTAATTGTTATTTAAATATCGCATATCCACGTATATCCTAAGTGGCGAAATACGAAGAGAATCGAGCGGAACACGGATCAGTAAAGAATGAAAGATTGAAGATGAAACAGGAGTGTTTGGGGAGGGGTCAGAAAGCAAAAGAGCGTTTAGATGAGACTGGATAAGTCAGCAAGATGTAGCTAGGCAGTCAGATTAAAGTGGGGATAACAGTAGTGAATGTCGCGAAAAGTAAATTTGCGGGACTACAGAGGCTATATAAAAAGCCCGTTAGCATATCAAACTAAGCTCTCAGGCTGAGGGACAGGGTGTGTTGTGACTGCACGGCCTAGAACACGTGCGTCTCCGATTTCTGGAAACAGTCAGAAAATAGGAGACTGGTCAGACCAGGCTAGAGTGGAGCCAGGCCCGAAACGGGACAATACCTGCTCAGGAAGCGCTCTAGGTGCTGTAGAGCTTACCAAGCAAATTCAGCAACCAGCCCCTACGGAAGTTATCGTGCGGTTGGAACTAAATAGAAGAAACATCTTAGAACTCTTCGGCTTCAGTACGAGTAGGATTTGGCTGACGCAGCCGTAAGCAATCAAAAGTTCGTTGTTTACGTAAAGTGGCACAGCCGTGCAATCTCGTGTATACGGGCCTTAATACGCGCGAACGGGACCTGTAATGCAAATCGACTATGATTAGGCTTGTATACCTAGCGACCAGTACACCGGTGTCTTTTCTCGTGTGGCCTCTCTACCGCAGGTTGAGCTGCTCACAAAAGCCCGGAGGATTCTTGCCTAACTAAAATCAGCATTACGGAGACAAAAGTCTTCTGGCTATTGCAAGGGATAAATCCTTCCAAAGCTTCTGGCCCTGATACAATGCAGCCGAAACTGCTGCATAAAGTGAACGCTGTGCTATGTGACACCCTCGCATGCATGTTTACAATATCGCTCGACAGCTGTGCCTTATCTTCGGAATGGAAGGAGGCAAGCATCTGTCCGATTTTTATGGGTGGTGACAGAGCCCGCGAACTACCCGCCTGTCAGCTTGGCTAGCGTAGTAGTTAAGTTGTTCGAAAACTTTGTCAGGGATTCGGTGGAGAACCACCTAATGAAGTTTAGCATTCTCAGTGCGGCACAGCACGGATTCCGAAAAGGATTTGCATGTCTGACAAATTTACTGGCAACCCGTGAAAGCTGGGCTAAGGCAGTAACCAGCTGTCACGCTATCGACGTGTTTTTCTTTGACTTCTCGAAAACCTTTGCTATTGCCCACTTCAACGAAGCTCATTAAAGTTGTAATAGTATAGGTTGTCTGGGGCCGCCCTTAAATGGATGTCTGCTTTTCTAGAGGGGAGATAACAGTGTTTATGCGTGGGGCATAGCCTTCCGCATAGACAAGCTTTTCTTAGTAGCGTTCCGCAGGGATCGGTTCTATGGCCGTTGCATTTCACAATTTATGTCAATGACCTACCCTAGGAGCTTACAGTACTGTCGCTATCGTTTGTTGATGATCTCAAGTTCTGGAAGATTGTGACGATCGCTGGTGGCTCTAAGGTAGTTCAGAGTGCCTTGGATGGGCTCTGGGCTTGGTCAACCTTGTGGTTGATGCCTATAAATCAAGCGAACTGTTCTGTCATCCGCACTGGAGGTGCTAGTCACCCCACGCACTATGTATTTGGCGAAGGTGAACTCCCTGTTATCACTCATCAGGTTGATTTAGTTATCGTCTACACCACAGTGTTCCACTCTGGAGGCAATTGGAGGAAGAATGTACTGCGTTCCGTATGACGTGATTTATTCGCTGCTCCTTCGGTGTCCTACCAGCCAATACCTTTTTGAAGCTGTTAACAGCTGTTTTGTGACCCCACTTACAATACTGTACCCAGGCTTGTTTTTAGAAGACGAAGTGGAATTGGAGAGGGGCTTGCGAGTGGGTACAAGGTTAGTTCAAGGATTACGGGGCAAACTTATTCAGTACGTTTGCTTAGCTTGGGCATGTACGCAATGCACCACCGCGGAACTAGAGTAGACCTGTCCTCACTTATCTCATCATAACAGGTAAGATCAGCTCACAGTTGTCCTGGCCATTTAGTCCAGCCAGACTGCGCAGTCTCCAAGGTCACCCGATGAGGCTCCACTAAATGACTTCTGATTGGTTAAGGACGGCTACTCCCTTGGCAGGCGGAGTTATGGAACGTTGGAGCGGGCTTCGGAAGTACGTCATTAGGAAGTCTAAGCTTGAGGGTTCCGAGCGTCAGTTACACGCTCTTGGGTGGCCGTACAAAACCACAAAGTTCATACTTTCACGCACTACAGTGTGTTATCTCAGCTTGTTAAAGATACATCTTGGACTTTCTTAACTGAATGCCCCTCAGTTACTTCCTGGTAAACATCTATAAGGACGTTTATTACAATGGTTGCAAACGCATCGGAGCAGAAGTCCTTCCAACCCAAAAACAAGCAGAAGTCATTTCTGAAGAGCAGAACACGTAAACCGATGTCACGGAGGGATGTGACATAGCAAGATAACAAAAACTGCTTGAATACCGAAATCTCGACAGCATACGTGATACACCATAAATTTTGCGTGCACCTGATCCGCGAAGACAAGATCACGCAGCAGCAGGAGTTAATGAAACCATACTGCACGGACCGCAAACTTCTGTACAGGCACGTTAACAGCCTTCGAACTGTGAAGTTGGGTTCCAGCACTAGTCACGGCTGATGGTGCACGCGATCAGCAATGGAATCACCTGATATCCTAAGGCATAAGTACTCCCAAACTTTCCAGCAGATAACGAGCCTAAACATTCTCTTCGTTTTTAATACTTCACCATCTGGTTTAGGCAATATCACCTTCACTGCGGTAGTTGTGTTGAAGAAGTTGTTATCCTTGCGTATCCACAATTCTCCCGGAGCCGACAACATCCGACCAAAGACTCTGCAGACGGTAGCTAGTGATCTAACAGAATCATTGGGGGTTTGTATCAGCGAGGCCTAGAACAGAACCGTATTCCACCAGTATGGAAGCGAGGGATCGTCACGGCTATCCATAAAGGAGGTAGCCGCACTGATCCTGCCAACTAACGTCCAATAACACTACTTCCCGTGCTATCCAAAGTAATGGAAGCCGTCAGCGCGGGTGCGCTGGTGCAGTATCGGGAAATCTACAACGTAACAGATCCAGAGCGACATGGCTTTCGTCAAAAGCGCTCATGTAATACTAACCTAATTATTACACGTAATAGCTGGGCAGAAGCTGTAAATGATGGAGTAGGAGTCGATTTTATCTACCTGGACTTTTCAAAAGCGGTTGCTCGCTTAGATCAGGGCATTCTCCTTCAGAGACTTTGGAACTAAGACATTGGCGACCAAATCCTGAGTTGGATTAAAAATTTTCTGCACGAACGACGGCTAGTGGTGAGAGTCCCAGAATCATTGTCCGATGCAATCGATGTGGTGTGTGATGAACCACAAGGCTGGGTGCATGGACCTCGTCTATTCTTAGTGTTCATTAACAATTTGGCGAGATCAACTGCTTCCGATTTCCTATTTTTCGCTGACGATATCAAGATATGACGAGGGATCAAGGACCGGAAGACCACGAACGGCTCCAGTGCGAACTGAACATGGTGTCGAACTGGTCAGTGCCAAAATCCCTACCATTCCACATAGACAAATGTCGTGTTGTACCATTAAGCCATAGATATAACTAGATCTATGTACTTGGGACAAACGGAGTGCAGACCTGCTCCCAGGAAAGTAACATTTGAGTGTGCTCATGCATAGCGAACTCAACTGTTCAAAACTGGCTGAAGTAGTTGCGGAAAGCGACCGCGAAGGGCATTTGGGAGATGTGACCAATCAGTCTTCCCAATGATGCACAATTCCTAGGTGCGCACGCACATAGCATACGATATCCAAGCTTGGTAACCTTGGTTGAAGCGCGACCTAGAAGCGTTAGAGGCACCACAAGGAATAGCAACAAAGTATTTAAATGATCTGCGCTATCATTCTTACCACCGGAGACTGAAGTTGCTGGGAATTTTCAGCGGACGCTATCGACGGCTGCGCGGCGATCACATTTTAGCTAATCAGATATCGAACGACCGCAACCACGTATGCTACTACTTGCGGAAACTTAGTCACAACACACAGCTCAGGGGTAACTGCTTAAAATTGAAGGAACAATATAGCCTTCTAGAGTGTTGACGGAATTACTTTTCCCTTCGGGTTTGCCAACCCTGGAACACACTCCTAGACTCAGTTGTATCCTCTCCTTCTTTGGACGTGTTCAAAAAACGGTTAGATATTTCACTTAGCTCCCAGCATTTAGTTACATAAACTTCTCTATCGTGCATTCCGCCAAGCAGGTTTTCAACAGGATTTATGTATCAAATGGACCAAATTGAGCAAACATATTTTAGTTTCCTCACGTTTTACATCAACGATCACTGCACTTCAGAGTCGTTCTGAACTTATACGCTAGATTTGTTTAATTTTACACGGATGCAAGTTATCGACGTATTCAGCTACTCAGACGTTCGGTAGATGAATCAGCTATATTTTGACTTCATCAAATTCACCCCAACAATCCTACGGGACTTGTCAAGCACTTGCTTTTATCTAGTGATAAATCAATATTCATTATTCATTGTTCCAACCGACTTATAGCTTCATCTTTCCCTGCTTATTTAAAGTACTTCACACACCTTGGTTTCTCATTATTTAGCTGCCATTCCTCCTCTTGTTTTCTTAGCTTACCCTTCAATCTCTTTCTTTACATAAACCAGCCTGACACAGGCTGCTGTGCAGGAAATTGTGGACCGTAATTTGTCAGACAGGGTGTGATGTGGTATCAGTTTTAGGTTTTTCAACTTCTCAAGCAGACCTATCATTTCCCAAGCCAACAATTCGCAAAGGAAGGAATATCCACGGGATTATCCTATTGTTCCGCTCCTAAATGGACTTTCACTTGCACTTGACACCTCTGTTTAGGTTAGACAGCAGCCTACTGCCTATCCATCCGCTTCCAAGTTTAAGTGCATTCTGATGGAAAATTATCACAGGAGCGCTACGAAATCTGTTACGCTTATTCCTGCCTTCCCATAGGTCATTCGGTTCTAGAAACGGAACTTGCACTACTTTAGTTCCGACGTCGACGGGATTAAGATATTTACACAAGCTACATTTTACGAGTCGTACTCAGAAGTAAGTTGCAACCATTCTTTAAAGCAAATGCCGAACCTTCCGCATGCGACCAGGCACGAAATGTTCTAAAAAGCATGGAAGTCACCCTATCCACCAACGTGGCAAAAGACTGCAGCCGTCTACCGGGAAAGTTCGGGACACGCCATCCGGCTTCGGAGGACAAATCACTGAGAATGCTGGATGCCTGCTGCTGTCACCGCAACTGAGGCGCACCCTCCAGGAAGTTCGTGACAAAGCGACAGGCAAACAACTCAGAATGAATCGAAATCGACGGAGTTGTCAGTGTTGTTTACTCCTGCTCTGTACATGTTGCCACACAATGCATCGACAAGAATTAGCTCAGCAGGTAACACGGAAGGCAACATTAAATATGCACAATGCTTCACCAAATATTTTTGTTCATTGGTTTTGCCATCAAGCCATGCGAACATTAAAGCGTAAAATCACATACTTTATTCATAATTTAGGAGTAAATAGCAGCAGAAAAACCCAACAGCTTCATTGTCTACTGTAGGCATTTAATTGTTCGTGGAATGCAACAATTGTCATCCACCGGAAACATGCACAAGTGTTCAAGTTTGATTTTTGAGTAAGATAAATTACAGGTGCGAAATCCTGCCGTTTGTATTACTTTGACTACAGATGTACCTGGTTCTTCACCATAAAGCATTTAATAACTTGTTGCAGTTTGTTATACTGCGTCTAAATGCCAGAGACTGTGGCGGGCTTACAATAAACAGCGGTTGTTCAGCTAATTCAGGTGCCGATTGTCTGACGATATGCACGACTTTGAACTGCAACCTAAATCGGGCGCTATAAAAACGATTAATAAAAAATTGTTATATATTTACTGCTTAGGCAAGCAAATTAGTACAAGATAGAGTAAAAGAGTATAACTAGTAACAAAATATGAAGTTTGTGGTGTAACTTAGTGAGCTGTTAAAATCCTGAATATTTATACGACATTTGACGGATATATATCTACTAACTTATGCTTGCATGTTTTTAAAATTTATCATTCTGCACACAGTGCTATACTATGTGTGCAGCAAAAGTAATTGTTCTGGTTCAGGTGTACCCTGTAACCTAACCTGTTCCCTGTTATTTAACGTGCCGTGGGACGCTTAGTATGTTTAATACAGCAACCCTTGTTCGGATTTCTCCCTTCGGTTAATCGCGGTCTGTCTCATCCGATTTATTCTTTCTCCGCCCTAATCTGCATCTTGTTCGCTTTTTTACCCCTACAACAGAATGCATACGAGGATTCCTGTATGTGTCCAATCGCAGTATCTTCAGGATAATGACCTTCCGTTGTCTGTGAGTCACGTTTTTAAAGCGAACAAACTAAAGATGGCGAAGCACTGCATTTCTGTTCCTCGTTATGCACAACCTGCAACCGTTACTGACATCAAGAAGATTCATGCGAGGCTAGTCGCCCCAGACGCGCATTGTAAGTTTCAACATGGCTTGAACAAAAAGCGGAAGGCTGAAGATTCGGAACTAATTGACCACACAGAGTCGCCTGCCACTCAGAGTCAATGTCGCTACGTCGCTCCATCACCTTATGCTCCGTCCTATGAAGCAACGAAAGGTTTTGCTTATAGGAGTTTAACCCTACCTTCAAAGCAACCGAATCACAATGCAGCAACCGGAGGCGGCTTCTTACTTACTGGGAATTCAGGGTCACTGTCCTCCTCCAACTGCTGCGCTAACATAGCTGCGGGCGCTTCGAAAACACTTGCGAAGCCCAACACATCTCAAGGCGATTATGCAATAGTTGTTGGCGAACTCTTACGTTCCACTAATGAGTCTTACGAAGTTTTAGCTTTCCTTGGCAGAGGTACCTTTGGGCAAGTCGTCAAGTGTCGTTGTGTAACGTCTAGACGCTGTGTTGCAATAAAGATACTGAAAAACCTACCATCATACCTGCGGCAGGGAAACGTAGAAATACAGATTCTTCAGACTTTGAGTCAGCAAGACACTGAGTCCTACAATATTGTGAGGGCAATTGAATGCTTTCAACACAAAAATCACATGTGTTTTGTATTTGAGTTACTGGAACAGAATTTATACGAATACTTGAAATCGAACAAATTTCGACCTTTATCCCTCCCTGAGATTCGTCCTATCACACAGCAGGTACTGACTGCTCTGTCCAAACTGAAAGCACTTGGTCTGATCCATGCTGATCTAAAACCAGAGAATATCATGCTTGTTTCGTCCACTAATGGCCCATTGCGTTATCGTGTTAAAGTTATCGACTTTGGTTCAGCATGTCACAGTTCCAAAGCCGTTCAAAATACTTATCTACAATCAAGGTATTATAGAGCTCCTGAGATATTACTTGGGCTTCCCTTCAATGAGGCTATTGATATGTGGTCCCTTGGTTGCGTCATAGCCGAACTGTTCCTTGGTTGGCCTCTGTATCCTGGCTCCTCCGAATACGATCAAGTTAGTCACCCTGTAGCTGCCGCGTTTCATGTTTATATGAGCCAATATTTACACCCCTCATCCCTCTTGTTTTTAGTTGTTGTAGTTACCAGTACATCAACCTCGACTTGGTGATGTATCTTCCAGTTTTCGTTAACCTTTTGAGTATGTTTCAAGTTTATAACAAACGACGGCGGCATTTCGCATAATACCGATTATTAATGTTTCTTGGAAGAGACGTGTTACAAATACGCACCTGTTCGACCATACTCGGTGTTGCATTCGGGTCCATCAACAACTACCTTCATCATATTTGTCAATAGTGGCAAAAATTCAGTCTCTTGACCTCCCAAGTTAGTGTTTAAAGCAAAGATGGCAGTCGTTTCCGTGAAGCTAAATAATTTACGTTTCCAACGCCCTGAGCTCAGAATCTTTAGCCGCAGTCTCCTTGTAGACTACAGTCATCCTAACCAAATTTGTGCTTTAGCACTGCTTTACGCACGCACAACCATATATCTACTGCTGGATTTTCGCCGGGGACTGCATCGGCCGTAGCGGGATCCCATATATGCTATCTCATCCGCTACCTACAACAGGGCTGCTAGTTCACTGATACTTTTTTACCGAATCACCTGAATCATTCCTTTCGAGTTTTTCAACGTGAGTTTGCATCGGAAAGTAGAAACAAGACATCGGGATCCCGTTAACTCCCACATTGGTTATAAATGTTTGAGTTGCAGCCCCACCTCTTTTTTTAATCCCCATTCCTACTGGTCTCAAGCTCCTTTGCCATATCCAAGCCGTTGAAATGAAATGAAATGTGTCAGCTTATACGCCGTAACGGCGCTTCGCTGCCGCGCGACCACCACCAGTCGCGCGCGGGCTGAGTATACCGCGAGGACGCCCACCCCTACGCGGATTCGAACCGGTGACCTTATGGTTGGAAAGCAAACGTGCCAACCACTCGGCCACCGGCCGACAGCTGAATCAGTACAGGATGATAATATACTGGGGATAGCTTGGACTTCTTACCCCAAGTGAGGGCGAGACTAATTGATGGCTGGGTTAACCGCCCTATTCATCACTGTATAGATTGCTGCAGTTAATCTCAAGCCTATCATCTGTCGATTTATCCGCAAACCATATAAGTATTAGCCTCACAATCATCGTTCTACGGCAGATGTTTGAGCATCATGGGATTCCACTGTGGTCGCTAATACAGTGCTCATCTATGTGCACCTCGTCAATCACCTGGACGTTGACATGCATACCATTATCATTGCGATTCTTCTTATTTAAAATCCCCGCTAGCGACGTTCGTTTCACGGCCGCATTGTCTATCGCCAAACGGCAAGCTTGGAAATTTTTATATATCTGTGCCCACAACAATTCCAGAGGTCGGATAAGAATCTATAAGGAAGTGTCGTAAGCTCCTGATAACAAGTAAGGTTCGTTTTGATTGGCTTTTGTCCCCTTTCCTCATCAAATTTGCTATCGAACTTATCATCAGATAGTGAGAAATAGTGTGCTGCCATAGAAAAATACTAATATAGTAACACTGCTACAATCACAATATGCATTGGGTTAAGGTCGTCGTTGGAGGGGGAGCTAAAGGGGAGGAGATGGGCAGAGTGGATCACAACACAAACGTCATTAAGGTCGGCTCCTCGCCATGTCGGCTAATGTGTCTAACCAGTGTCCATCTTCCTTCGGACCCTAGCCCGGCAGTCGGGAAACAGCAACCGACGCTAAGTTCGAAGTATGAGACTTCATTTTTCTTGACCAAGTCATCGCTTAGCTTCCCCCCCCCTCTTCTTCCATCTAGATCACTGGGCGCGCAAACAACCCACGCTGCGGGAGTTGGTGGGCTAGCATGCGTAACACATTATCCAGTCATCGGAGCCTGGTGCATGAAACAACGCTACTGAGCGCTTCACTCGCTCTTCTTGCACCAAGTATACGACGACGAACACGCTCACTGCTCACATAGTGTTCCCACCAGACATGAGCTGTGCTGCGAATGCAGCGATGGTCAAACATAAGCCGCTTTATCTCTGTCGACTTGATGGGCCAGGTTTCACAGCCGTACACGACCTTTGAACGAACGGTTGCATTGCAAACTGCGATTCAGAGCGAGGGTGATGTTGCGCCGGCGCCACAGGTGGCGGAGATTGGCAATAACACCTCGAACGTTCGCGGTACGGTTCGTGATAGTATCATCAATCCCACGGGCGCTGCCCATCTACTTACATTTCTTCACGACTTCTAGCTGGTCACCGCCAAGGGTCAGCGCAAGCATGAGCCCCTACCAACTTTGAAGAAGGACTGGATTTCCATGGTGCAAAGCGTAGTCCGAAACGACTGACATCCGGAGCTAATTTGTCCAATGCAGTTTGGCACGTTTGTGAGTTGTCACAGATGAGCGCAATGTCGTCGGCATACTCGAAGTCAAGCAGTCGGTCACTTCACTTAGGAGCAGCTTCACGCCAAAATCGTGCCTGGCGAACGTCGAATTTGAGGTGGGCTGGATGAAGTCCATCCGCTCCAACAGCCTTCTTCAATTTCTTGCTATAGATTTGACCGTGAATGGCTCCCTACAGCTTCACATGCAGTGACGAGTATACCCAATGACCCAACGGACAGATACTTTTAGGCACATTGATGCACTGGGCTGCATACTCAGGTATATATTTGCGTCTTCAGCTTACAGGGTGGCGCACTAGTTATCTGTCATTATACTTTCCTTGAGAGTGCTAGAATGGTTCCTTTCTTTAAATAGTTGTATCACAATCAATAGTCACACCATTGAAGTTGTCACGTATTTGCAAAGCTAGCGTGACTTCCTAGTGTCCGTCTACAGAGGCAGCAGAACATCAGCCTGTTGGTTATGGGCAGGGACAGCTTTAACATAAAAGTCGAGGACCTGGTACTGCGCGCTTAAAACTGATCACTTTTGACCACCGGTGCTCACTGAGCATTGCTCACGGCTGGTGGGGTATACCGAGCAGTCAATACAGAAGTCCGGTACTTGGTGCGTAGGAGCCCTCTAGGTGTCGCACTGGGATGTCTGTTGAACTTCGACCGTTTATGTTGGTTAGGCTGTGTTCCTCGCGGGCTCGCTGCTTGTCTTCTTCGATATCACCGCAATCAGTTGGATGAAAACGCACTGTACCTGGTGCACGACGTGTCAGGAAACTTTGAAGCAATTATCTCCGAGGGTTTGTGCGACAGACGAGTGCTGTCTTCCTTAGTTGGTCTCTTCGAGGTCAGCAGTACCATATTTTGATGAGCTTTTTCAACGTACTAACTTCGCTACCGGTCCGTTGTATCCAGCTACTACCATTCGAATCCTACTAATTTTGCTCATTTTTCCAATACTTTTATGTTTTGCTTCGTCTTTCGTCTCATTTTCTTCATCTGTCTTTATATTATCGACAAGGATCACCAGTCGAATCTATCTCAACTCAGCACTATACCATTTCCAATCCATATTAGGCCATACAAGTAACAACTTGAGCTAACCAGATATCAACTTCATCCGTTATGCTAACTGCTTGGTCCTTCCGATGGGCCAAGTTGAGCCAGGCGACTGTGACGTGCGCGCACCGTCGTGCGGCTGTTTCCTTAGTCAAGCGTTATCAGCCAATAGCACACCGGATGCATAGTAAACAGTGACGTGTACACATATATAGGGCACGGGTGTAGGGGAATCATTACAGTCCGGAGTTGCTCGTGTTCGACTTGTCACATATGCGGTGACGCATTACATGACGAGGGATGGGTTAGTAACTCGTTAAAATCCGAGGTCACCCATGACAGGCTAAGATGAAACGGCGTCAGTGTATGATTAAGAATTTGGGCACCATTATAACGGAGCCTGTTGTTGAATAGGGTCACTGGCTACTCGCATTTTGACACGGCCGACAGTTCATATTCGTAAACTAAATCCAGGCGCTTGTTCGTACGATCTATCGCGTGCTGTGGACACTTGGCGTGCACTGGGCCACAGGCACAATACGAGTGGCGCATTGAAGTGCGGGGGTCACAGGTTACTTTGGTCAAACCGCTAAATCGCATGTGCGCCGGTGGATATGGACACTACTGTTGCGATGCTCGTAGCGCAGAAAGCTTCCTGGCGTCATGCAATTGCGATGGGCGATGTCTCAACGTGGACAATAAGATTGTAATGCAGCTGATATATGAGCTGTCTTAGTGCTTGTTCCACAGCTAGCCCGCACTGCGTGTAACCGTTACACTGAGTACTCTTTGGTAATAAAGTGAATGCTCAACCAATCCCATAGGTTGCTAGGGTGTAGTCCACAACATCTAAAGATGATGATGATGATATCAGTTAGGCGTATGCTAATGTTGCGGTGATACCATGATGTGCTATGGGTAGAGGAATAGTGATGCAAGACGAGGCCGAGGATGGGATGTCTACCCGCAGCGGTTTACGTTTTCGTGGTACGCCGTCGCGTGCTCCCGCAGGTTACGAGTCGTGGATTGCCTCCCTACTGATAACAAGTGTGAATGAGTCTCGCTTGTTCCGCAGGTGCGTTTAATAGACAGCCGCGGACAATCAGCGCAGCATCTCAAAGTGTGGGGAGTTTGAGTCTGGCCATCTGGTTACGCATTAAATACCACAAAGCCAATGTTTCTGGCTATATGGGCAGTGACCACCCACTTTTTAACTGGAATGAACTACTTAACGGAAGCTTGATGAACGACCTCGATTACTACTCACTTCTGTGGGGACTATCATTGAACACTAAGAAGGCATTTGCGTCACTTGGCTATCGACTATGTTCGCATTCAGCAACAAGTCGGATGTTTCAGGAAACGTTCCACGGTCTCTTTACTGATATAATCGTACTGTTCCGGCGCCATAGGTAGTTTGTTGCTGCTCGAAAGTTGTATCATCGGCTCTCGACGGTTCGCGATACACGTTAATCGCCTCACTACTTTGCGAGTAAGAGCTTTAAGAACTACGGCGCTGGCTCTGGTTATATAAGTTAACCGCCATCCCCTATCTGGGTAACTGCAAAGCTCTATGTCCGCACAACATACTTAGACATGAATTTATGTAATCCTCGGATCGTTTGCAGGACACACGCACACCAGACATATCGGAAGACAAGTAAATAAGCCGTTACCAGGCTGATGTACGAATTGTTTATTGCGCGCGCGGAAGCAGCACTACTTGTTTGGATTCCAATTAATAACTAGTCCTGTACAATTCGACTAGAAGTCTCCCTACGATTGTGCAGCCGCGAGGCAACCAGTGCGTTCTTACAAATTAGAAGTAACGACGGATGGTCGCTTGGATCACGCGCTTCGCACCAGCTCTGCGAGCCTAAAACAAAATATCGAGCTTTCAAGTGGGAAATATGATGCAGGAAAACCGATGACTGACAACCACCCAGCTGGGAGCATTGTTGATTGGGAAGTACGGAAGTACAGCAGCTAAAAAGAAAGCGCAGTCGATAGCGTGTTGTCTCACCGTGAACAAGTCAACCGGAAGAAAAAAGGATACATTTTTCAGAGCAATAAAAGCAGCGTCAACAAAGAAGAAACGCGCAGTTTTTGATTCCTTACAACGTTTACTTCGAAAAAAGCCACGCAAAGAAGGCAACTGTCACAACACCCCTTTTAAATATGACTACTTTAGCTCAGCTTCCTTGGATTCAGCTGCGCATGCTTTACTATACATCTACGTTATATCCCGATGAAGTGGCATCTATGGCACTCGTGGATGGAGTGCCAAAGGTGTCCAATATTATTAACGGTAAGGTCAATGACTGATGTCATTAGTTGAGTTCGCATACCTTAAACATGACTGTTTGCTGTGCCACCTCAGGGTTTAATTATTTGCTAATACATCGTAAATTACTCGCCCTCGGCGAGCGGTAACAGCTTTGCCCCACTCAATATGCCTGCGTCTGTAATCCCGAGTGTATACCGGTGTTCCGACAGTAAGGTCATGGCGATTCTCTGCTGCAGAAGGCAGAGATGAATGGCTCCTCGGGATGCGAGCATGATGAGTTGTACGCAGTTTGCGGCTCATCAGAGTTTCTGCTGTAGAACGACCATCAGGCTTCGCCACGTTGGGTGAGGTTCATTGCACAAACGAGAAAGTTCACATGATCTTATCAGTAGTCCCCTCCCCACATGACTTCAGAAACACTCGCTTGAAAGTTTCGACGAAACGTTCGGATTGACCATTCGACTGAGGGTGATACAGAGAGGTCGGTATGTGTTAGATGTCCAAACAGGAACAAAAGCTCGTGAATTGAACTGAAGTGAACTGGGACCCATTATCTGAAACAAGCACCTCTGTCAAACCGTGCTGACTGAAGATATTCCGAAGGTTGGAAATCGAGTTGGTTGAGGTCGCCGGGGTAAGTGCTACTATTTCTGATCACTTGAAGTAATCGTTGAAAAGAACGATGTACGACAGTCCATCGACTGGACCAGCGAAGTACATATAAGGCGGGACCATGCTCTCGAGGTGGTGGCCACGGTAGCCTAGCCGGTAGCTTGGCGACTTGTTGGCATTTAGACACATCTTAGTAAGTTGCTATATGTTGACATCCACACCAGACCGGTAGACATAACCACTTGCGATGCTGATGCTTGGAAGACCGGAGTAAACTTACTGGAGAACAGCTGGACGAAGGAGGTTGGTACCACAACTCGGTCGGCGACCATAAGGCAGGAATCAGCGGCCGATATTGATTCGCAGCGTCAGAACAACTGATCTGGCTCACTAGTAAGTATTTTCGTAGGCCATTGCGATCGTGTAAAGGAAATCGCACACTGAAAAACCGGATCGTGCGCGCTTGCGTGAGGAATATCGGTAGCGGTAACCGGAATCCCGCAAACGCCATCTGAGAGCTGCCGACGGACGTTTTCCTCAATGTGTGCAGAAGCAAGGACCGCGTCGTTTTCGGTGCACGATAGTTTTTGATAAGTTAAGGTAGCGCGTCAGCTTGTCCGAAATCAACAGTGCAACCATACTGGATGGGAAAGTCGTATCCTAAGTAGGTTGTCGCCCAACATTGCGCATACTGAGATACGCTTCTTAACTCCAAAGATAGAAAGGCAACGGTTTTTTGTCCTGAGCAGCGTGAAGTGGCGCTCAAACAGGAATTTATGGCATTTCTTGATAGCAAAGATAATGGCCAAAGGCCGTAGTTTTTCTCAGTTGATCTGAGTGTTCGCGAGGCGTGAGTGTTAGCGTCTTCAGAACCGTTTAGGAAACGAGAATGACCTCCTATGCCGTATATAAAGGCATATGCTGCGACCACGATGGGCATAGTCGGATAGTAATACGTTAATATGAGGTCTGAGCTGCGCGTCATCTCGAGCTTGACATATGCAACTTCAGATTCCGCGGACCAGACTCATTTTGCACTTTTTGCAGGAGGCGGTTCAGTAGAGCCCGGAGATTGTGCGTAATCGACAGGAGCGCATTGTAGTGTGTGATCAAACAAAGAAAAGGCCGTAGTGGGGTGACGTCTTTCAGACCATACATTTGCTGGATTACTCGAATGTTTTCAGAATCCGAGTTGCGACTCTCGGTGTCGGAGATGGAGCTGAACTAATTTATTGACAAGAGGAAGGATTGGCATTTCTCGGCTCGGAGACGGAAGCTAAAGTCCTAAATGCGTCTAGACATCGCCTCGGTGCGAGCTCGGAGCTCTTCCGTCGACCTTCACCGAAAAAAGAAAGGCATCAGCAATACGCAGTACCGGCGCTTTGCTGCAGCGCAATCACCGCCAATCGCACGTAGGCTAAGAATACTGCGAGGGTCGGCCGGTCCCTACGTTAGCTGTTACTGCTAACCGTGAGATTGCCTTCTTCATGCTCCGCTAAGTCAATGGTTGTCCACTGCGGCACTTACTATTCGTTTCCTTGGAGCGCAAATAACGCTAGACAGGGAAGGCGCCAGATTTTCATGCGCAATACTTGGCAGAGTCAACGCATGTGGTGTCGAATAACGTTTGGGAGGCATGATCTCTTTGCTCCAAGTACTCGGTCTCGGATTTCTGTGTTGCTTACGTGCTACTACCACCACTACAATGTTGCGCAGACAAGGATTATCAAGAAGTGACAATCGTTCCAAGTCTTTCGAGCGAATAGGCCAAGTTTCACAGCCGTACAGGGGGAAATCTACACCCTCTTCTTGGGCTTGAGACTGATCGCGACGCCATAAGTGTCTGTTTGATGATTGCAAGACGAGCCTTTGCAATTCGTTGGGAGACCTCATCTCATACACCGCCGCCAGCTCTGATCCAACTCCCTAGGCAGGTGAAGCAGGGGACTTCTTCCAGGACGTCACCAGAAATGGCGAGGGCAGGCACGCGTATCTGCCAATTCTAGAGTTTTCTACATTTGCTTGGGGGGGGGGAATACAGGCCACACTTAAACGCCTCCATGACTAAGCGATTCAAAACGTTATAGACGGTTTGTGCATCGTCTCCAAGCAAAGCGATATCATCGGCGTAGTCCAAGTCTGCGACTGTCATCTTGGAGAGACTTAATACTGCGGTTTTGGACGCCTTCCGATGATAATGAATGATTCTGTTCTTTTAGACTCTATCGGAGTACAAGTTCTGCTAAGTAACCGACTGACAAATCTATGGTATGCAGACGACATAGTTCCGATTGGATCTAACGCAGTAGCTATGCAAACGTTACTGTGTATATTGACGTTTAGAGATGCACGCTTCAACATATGCTTTGCACCTTCAAAGTACAAAGTACCGTTGAGGGACTTGACCGACACACCGGTTCTAGCTATCACCGAACAGCCACTGGATGTGGTACATTGGTTCGCTTACCTTGGCAGCTGTCACTACTTGTGGCTAGCCGAATAACCTCCACGTGGTTCCAGCTGGATGGTCTGGCTTAATCCTGTACCAGCGAATACTTCGGAGGCAATGTCCCAGGAGGTGGTGGGTTTTCGCCTAGCAAGCGTTCTCCCTATAAAAAGCCACAAATGTATGTTTAACAACACTGACGTGGCGGATATGACTCGCCACTAAATAAAGTCACTGTCTCCTGCCTTTCTGGATCATTTTACCCCACTCACGGACGTCAGCCAATTCGAAGATATTATTTGAACTTTTCCTATGTTGGCGAATTCAGCGAGCACAACCAAAAATATCACAATAGTAACAAATTCACTCAACACAATTACTAACCCATACACTTACATCTATACATACAACATAACTCCAGTTTGTCCTAGTTAAATTGTAACAATTGTGACAATTACTGATTATTACTATGATTACTATTACTGTGATTATAACTATGATCATGCACTTTTAGGCGTGTCCCACACTGTCGGGAATAAAACTTTTATCCATTTATTTAATTATCACCGAGTAAGTTACTTCGCGTGTCATCAAGACCGATATGGCTCTCCAGACTCAACTATCACGGGATGGCAGGATACCAGCCTGTCAGTGAAAGCTAGGATGTATAACGCTGTGGTAGAGCTGGTCTTACTGTATGGATCAGAGACCTGGCCAGCTCGCGGCGAAGACATTAAACACGAGCGTGTTTGACCACCGGTACTTGCGGAGTATTGTTCACATCTGGCAGGAACACGGGGTGAGCAATGCCAGTTGGTTTATGGCAAGAAACTTCCTGCTGCCTCACTCGAGTGTGTGCTGAATCTTAGTCATTTGCATTGGCTAGGCCATGTCTTCCGTGTGCCTGTTAACCGGCTTATTCGCCGTGTATTATACGCCGTGGATACACTAGGTTGGGCGAAACCGCGAGGTGGCTATTCCATGACGTGGCATAGATGCATGAATAAATAGACTGTGACTTGGTCAGGCTGGTGCGTGCCGTCTTCCTTGATTGGATTGTGTACACCAGTAGCTGGAGACCCTATCAGACATCGCAGTTACTTGGGCAGTGGCGTTCTTGCATTCGGTTTCTTACATCTGGTTGTTGATTCTCGTTCCATTCTGACTAGTCTAACACACTTACTTGCTTCTATTTTCATTACATTCTGTTAGCATGCAACTACTATCTTGCCGTCGTTGTTTATTGTTATTCTTGCGTTGAGAGTCGCGGCAACTTGATCCACCGCACTTCATTGCTCGGCGTATAGTCGTTCAACTCAACTGCTCGCTGGCAAAATTGAACAAGGTGAAATAAGCCAACCTTGGCGAACGCCAATGGTGACAGTAAACGGAGAGGAAAATCTGCTGAAGACGTTTATTTTACCCGATGTTTGATTCTAGAGTTGCTTCACGATGGTCACAAAATTGTTAGGCACTTTCCCTTAGTAGTCAGTTCCACAACACAGGTCTATTTACTGAATCAAATGCCGCTCCGATATCCAAGAACACTACTATTGTTTGCCATTGGCGCTTGACGGAATTCAACGAGGTGTGAAGATTTGGTCGGCACAACCTCGGCCTGGACGAAAACTTGCTGGTTCCTCTCGGGGAACGTCCTCTAGTCGCTGAATGCCTGCGAATTATGTTTGAAATGCAACAGATACCAAATAAATTTCACGGTAATTGCCGCAATCTTTTTTGGGGGCCTTGTGAATCGGAACACCCACCTATTCTCCCCACGAATTGGAACTTTCTTGTCAATCCAAACCTACATGAACAGCGATAGAATTTCGCTGACATGTGAATTTCCGCCATCTTTGAATAGAGCCCGCGTTAGGCTGTCAGGACTTGAAACTTTATGGCGCTTCAAAGATTGTATTGCGCTTCGGATCTCTGCTTTGGTAGGAGGATCTGTGGGGACGGGTCAAGCACTATCCGAGGGAAACGGAGGTGTCACACGAGGCTGTGCGGCGCAGTTAAGTTGGAAAGCAAAGTGCTCTTGCCCAGGTATCCAAGCACGTGTGTAGGCTGGTGATTTTCCTACCGTTTTACTCGCAGATTGGCTGACTGCGCGTGAATTACAAGCATTGACCTTGATGAGGTAAAATAAACGGGATATTTCTAGTTGCTGCAGCGGCTTCCATGTCAGGAGCTCGTTTTGACCACCAGGATTCACGGTCAGAGCGAATGCTTGGTTTCAGCTATTGAGAGATAGACCCACGGAGTTCGTTGTGCTCCGCACTGGGGGGTACACTCCGTCGACGATTTAGCGGTTCCGAGGATCTTACCGAAGTCCAGCTTGTGGCTGTACAGCGGGTGTGGCCGCAGCTGGACACATCTGCAGACAGCAAGACTTGTTACCAAACTTGACCTGTGTTGATCGACATCCAGAGCAAGGGAGAGCGAAATTTTCACGAAGCCTCTGTTTATACTGCATTTTTCCTGCTGGGTTCTTCAATTTGTAGGTGTTCAGTCGGGCTTGTATGGCCCTAGCTGAACCATCGAAACGCATGCAAACTGTCACACACCAATGCATGCTCGATTTCAATGTAACTTGACCAAAATTACCTGCAATCGCGTACGCTGCCGCATCATCTACTACTTATGGCTAGTGGTCAATTTGGAATCAGTTTTGGGTTGACGATGGAGGACATCAGGTGGCATAGTGACGCCTAGGGTGACGGAAGCTCGTACTGGAGAGGAAAGTTGGTGGTCAGCACTGTTATGTGAATAGGCGAGGCAAAAACACGCCGAGTGGGAATGAGTATAGCCCGAACGAATAGGGTCTATTGAGCAATAAACTATGGTTACTGTGTTGAAAAGATGTATGGTTTTTTGATAAATAACGATACCTTTATGAGTCCTGCAATACCGTGGGTCAGATATTTTAAATGTTACATGAGAACCATAACGATATTCACGGCTGACAATTTTCATAACTTTTTTTTACCATATTTCGAAAGAGTTGTACAGAATTCATTTTTATTTGCTCTATACTACAGTATTCAGATTGTATGTCATATTTCATGTGTGCGCGTTGTCATTCTTTCCAACCTGATGTTTATGAACAAGAGAGTAGGTGAATAATTTTGTACCTCGCGGTTACGCAAACAGTAGGCACTCGTTCTTTGTTGTTGCTTGTTACTGTATCCCAATAAGCACACTGACCTATCTGCAAGCCACCTCTGCAACAGTACCCCTAATCAGCACACTGTATTCAGAACAAACGCACGGCAATTTAAGAGCATGTATTCTGTGTAATGACTCGTTTCTTTACATGCCTAGCGTTAACGATCAATCGACAAACGTTCATTCAATAATTTGCGATATGGGCGTCAATACACACATAAGGAACAGGATAACTGTCACTTAGCACCCGTAGCGTCATCTCCTCTCTTAAATGGGCACATATGTCTGAACTACGAGTCGAGGGGCTGATCAAGTCTCTTGTTTCCTCGTTTTCGTCACTGGTATTGCGTTCGGTTGCTTAGCCGTATACAGTTTTCTGGTATTAACTTTGCGGCTGTTTGCGAGCTGGTGCGTTCCCGGTCTTAACGTTCTGGTAATACTGACGGGTTGAGATAATGTTGGCTGCTCTTTGTGTGGCTTCAGTCTCAACCGAACGAGCGTGTCGGGGCACAGCGGTACGGCCAACTTTTCTTGTGTGTGCTGATAACGTCGGCGATGCTCAAGTTGGGGATCTTTGTGTTCAGCGTCGATATAGCTGCGTTTAATTTCGTTCGTAATGTCCTGTCAAACGATTCCCCGCTGTACGGTCGGTCGCCCGGTGAAGCGACGTTCTGCGTGCAAACAAAGCCTGAATTACTGCATCTTTCCATCGCATGCCGGACAAACATGCTTCCTGTATACTTGACTTTAGCGAGCAATTTGCACTCTCAGTCATGCCGTTGTCAGCTGGGTTGTAGGGAAGCATTCGTACGCGTTTTGCATCGCGGAGTTGTAGCAACTGACGTAACTCATAGTTTGTAAATTGTGGCACGTTATCTGTCGCAATTTCTTCAGGGGACCCAAATTTAGCAAACTGATGCTTCAACCACATTGTGACCGTTAATGTGCTCACATCACTACAGAGGTGAATTTCAGGCCTTTACTGTAAAAGCACGTTATAGCTAAACAGTTCCTCTAGTGCGATGACACAGAATGGGACGGTCCCCTGATGTCGATCGCTATACTCGATGAGGGTTTCATCGGATAAACGGTAGGCTGAACATGTGCATCAACCAGCTTCGAGCTCTTGTCTGCTTTTTGACACACGTCACAAAACCGGACACACGCGTCCACCATTCTAAACATCTTCAGCCACCAAAGGTGTTCCTGCAGTCAGCGCTTCGTTCGGACGATGCCGGCCTGTTCCTCATGTGCACATTGGATTCTTTTTACTTTTGACTCCGGTGGAGCCACGAATTGTGATCCTCGCATAAGGCAACCACCAATGACCGCGAGTTCATGCCATAAAACACGAAACGCACCTAGTTTACCCCTGAGCTTCGTGTATCGAGGCCATGCTTCGGAGAGGTTGTGGGAAACAATCTGTACATTGTGGTCGTTTTCGTTGGCTTATTGCAGCTTTACCTTAGTTATGACGGATAGCTCAGTTGACTGCAAAACGAAAGTCATCACTTTTCATCATCCTCTTCCTTACCTGGAGGACGGGATAAGCTATTTGCAATGTGGTTCTCAGATCTTGGGCGGAATGCGATTTGAAAATCATAATTCGGTAAACGGGCATACCAGCGATTGATACGAAATGGTCTGGGACCGTTGGTTCCCAGACTAAGGAAAGTAGTTATAGCAGAGTGCGGTGCGCAGTGTAAACCTCCCACCAAACAGAAAAAGGTGCCGTTTGTCACAAGCCCTAATACATAAAAGGGATTTTATTTCGCCAGCGGAGTATAAAGCTTCTGTAGGGGATAAATTTCTGGAAGTATACGCGATGACTTTTTCATTTCCTTTCTGCTTCTGAGACAGGACAGCTAAGCCTACGTTTGAGGCATTCATCGAGACAAAGGTAGGACAAGTTTCATCGAAAATGGCTAGGCTTGCTTTAGTGATGAAAAGTTAATTTCTTCAAAGGCTGTATAGAGCCCTAGTCAAAGTTGTCGTTCTTGATAAACGTCTTCAAGGGTTCCGCTAGGGTAACAAAATCTGGTAGATAACGTTAGTTGTACGAGCACAGTCCTATAACATGTTTAACTTTAGTCGCATTCTACGGAATGGGTGCTTCTGGGATAGCTCGTGTGTTTTCGGCGCATAGTCGGATTCCACTAGACGACAAGAGGTGCTCAGGGAATTCTGCTTCCATGGCACTATATTTGCACTTTACAAGCTTTAGTCGACGATCTATACTCTTCATCCGGTGTAATGCAACTCGTAGTCGAGTCGTTCTCTTCATCAGAGGGACCAAAAACACAAATATAGTCCATGTAAGCGACTTGCCTTTGTGGGTCTGCCAGTGAGGGGTATATGAACTTCTACTAAGCTGCCAATGCGGAGCTGAAGCCCATTGGCAAAATTTTGTACTGCAACCGACTGCTCAATGTCAGAAAAGCTGTCACTGCCCTCGACTCCCGTGTCAATGACATGTGAGAAAAGGCTTTCTTCAAGTCTAGTTGAAAAAATCGTGCGTCGATTATCTTGACCAACAAGAAGAACGAGTTTCTCGACAACCATTTGACTATTTAGCACCTTTGAATCATTACATATGCGCACAGTACCTTCCTTCTTTAAAACGTTGCCCATTGAATGCACTCACTCGGAACAGTTAACTGGCTCTATCAGGTCGTTGAATACCATCTGTATGGCCTTTTCCACCAATCCGCTTCCTCCCATCTCTATCTGCTTAGCGCTAGTATGACTGATACACTCCGAGTAGCCATCTAGGCTGTGGCTCATTCCCATTTCATCTTCACGGGCTGTGTCTCTAAGCCAAAATATGTGATCTCTTCCTCCGGTCCACCAAAACAACACCTGCAACACGAACTGCAGAACAGCGGTCATACTGATTCTAACTTTCCATTCACTTCCTTCCACCAATTATTATCTTGGCCGTAAATGGTAGCTAAAACTTCTACCAACATGATCCTAACTTTAGGAATGGCCGCTCTGGCTCCCACTTTCTTCCTCTAACTCAACCGCTTACCCGTTTCCAACCTATCTGGCTTCAGCCTTATATTGATGCTCTGTTTGCTACTGGTTCCTCACCACTTCCACCCAGGGCGCTAGCCGTGTAGCTACAGTGGTTCACGCTACATTTACCCATATTCACGACCCAGCTCGCTACTGGCCTTCCATCGTTCAACTTATCTGTGCTACTGACAACGCGCAACGACTTTAGTACCAATAACATAGCGCGACGCAGCTCGGTGGCAGTAAACAGCTGCAAACGGGTCACCAGGTCCACTGCGAATCCCCAAGTTTTCCCGTCCTTTATTCCCACTTATAACAAGTTTATAGGACACAACAACAAACCTACAGTATTTTTATCATTTCAACTCACAACGTTTTGTTCCATTCTATTCGCTTCCTCGCATGCATGTTCATTGCATTTCTCCTTGGCTTGCTCCTGTCCGCTGCGCCTTATTCCAAGTTTCCCAAAGATGCTTTCAACTCGGATAACTATTCTCTCAAAAACATATTGCCTGAGTGATCAGGACTGAAATCCAGCGCGACTACAGAGCACACCATACACTGCAGGAGAGAAGGCAGATAACAGCTGACTGTGAGTAACACCACACGGGATCTGCTTCAGAACATAACATTTACTTTCAGCACCATTATCCTTCCTTCCTCCTATCTTCCCGTTTTCCTCAGTGATTCGTTGTAGTTTCCATACATCTTGCGCATATCCAGAGCTACTAGGAGACATCCCTTGTTTCTCCATCCTGTAATCTTTTAGAATGTCTGTATCACTTACCTTCGCTGGCTTGCTGATGTATTCTGTGACACTGTAGGAATCCACTAGTGACCAATCTGCTTAATGGGATGGTTATATTTGACCACCGAAAGATTTTCATAACGCCAACATCTGTCGATCCTTCTAACCTCAGCCTCTCTCTTTAGTAACAACAGCGGTCGTAGGCCCCAAGCGTTTCCGGAGTTTGCTCAGAGACACTCTCTTTTATCTCCAAAGTTCATCCTTTTAGAATGCCTGCGTCACATACATTTGCTGTCTGTAGACTTATTCTAGGACACCTTAGGTATCCACTAGCAACTTGAAGGCTTCACCCTAATGCCATTGCTAGCCGTCGATACTATCTCTCCCTTGGTTCCATTATCAGTTTTTCGTATTACCTCTGGCAATTCTGTCTTGCAGGAGCCATTCTTCGTATGCTCCACCCATCTCTGTACATATCCGAAACTTGCTAACAGCCACTCTTTTATTCCTCTCAGGGACTGCGTGTTTAACTTATATCTGCAGTCTGTTGACTTAATCTTGGACACTAGGGGCTTCACCACAATGCCATTGCTAGCCGTCGATACTCTCTCTCCCATAGTACCATTATCAGTGCTTCGTATTACCTATGTCACCACTCTTCAGCTGCATCGAGTCATTGTAGGTAGCATTGAGCTTTGCGCCAGGAGTCCTTCCTTATCTCTTCAACACTTACTCTCTTGAATTGTTTGCATCACATCTTCGCTGGTTGTTGACTTCTTCTGTCACTGCAGGTATCTACTGGTAACCAGAAGGCCACTGATACTCTCTATCCTAGCGCCACTATATGTCACTCTTCTTAGCTTCCTCACTACCGCAGCAATTCGCCGTATGCTTCATGTCCCTTCTGCGCAGATTTTGAGCTTGCTACGCTACACTCCTTGTCTCTCCATCATACCTTCTCCTGGAATGTCTGTATCAGTTACATCCGATGGCTTGTTGATGCATTCAGTGTCCCTATAGGCATACACTAGTGACCAAGCGTCTGATTGGAATGGCTACTTCTGGCCACTGATAGTCTTTCCTAGCGCCACCATCTGTCGGTCGTCTTAAATTCGGCACCTCTGTTTAGAAGCAGGTAGTGGTCATCGGCTCCATGCATATGCGATTATCCAGTGCTTGTTAGGAGCCACTCCTTATCTCGATAACCTGTGTTCCTTTAGAATATCTGCATCCAAGCTTTCCGCTGCCCTACCGCCAATTGACCCTTAGGTCTCTCTTGCGGCAACCTATTTATTTTCACTTATTCTGCGCTCCCTATCGTATTACGCTAGCTACTTGCTGTTCATGCACCTTGCAATCACCACCAATATTATAACTCTCTTTGCTCTCCCCCACGCAAGCTTTGGCTCATACTAAACCAAAACTTCGTAGTTTACTTACTGGTACAACGCTCTTGTCTCTGCGCAGGCGTTAACAATCCACCCATAGGGCTAATGATTCTATGGGATATTCAAAAGGCACTTTCAGCATAATTATTGTTGCACAGTGTACATGCTTTTGTCTCAACTCCAAACGTTATAACATAATACTTTAACAATGTTTAACTCCATGCCTGTTCTTGCGGTCTGCTCGTGGTTGTCCCTCAATTTCCCTTTGCTCCGAGGTCCGGAACTTCTTGGAGATCTGGGATTGGACTGAGGAACAGATTTTGCCAAAGACGAACGTAACAACCGACAAGGACTTACATCGAGCATGGTTGAAAACGAAAAGGACCAAACTACAATCACCACAACCCTTGTCCAGTATGGAGAACTGGACCCATCTTCATACTCCCATACATTATACATCTGAACACTCCAGACGGCAGAAAATTTGAACTTTTGCTCACCTGGACACACAACAAGACGACTATTCGCAATGTTCACCTCCTCAACCGACCTCCACGATCATGGCGTCCCCGATAAAATTACCTTTCCAACTAACAGAAGAAATTAGGAGCCATTTGTCTGCGAATAACCGAATATGAAATCAGCCGTCAAACGGTTTTTCCAGTCATTCATTAATGTTAAAAATGCCTTACGGCAGTGTTGCAGGACGTGGTGGGTTTTCGCCTGGCAAGCGTTCTTCCTATAAAAGCCACAAATATCTGGTTAACAATTCTGCGAATTGGCGGATTTGACTCCCCCTGAATGAAGTCACTGATCAGCACTTCATACTGGCAAGTCGACTAGACTCATGTCAACTCTTGCTGACACATGCAAGTACATGATACTCTCCGTCTATATACGCCCTTTCATTGCAATTATATTGCCTTGACCGTTTTAACTACACACGATTGTACCCAAAGTATCATCGTGACCCACCACTGGTTTTAAACCTAGATGCTGCCTGATTTCTGTGTCTCTATGAATTTGAGGATACACTATTTATTTATTTACTCATTTACTTCCAGTATCACATAATGTAATTAACAACATTTCTTGCATTTGCACTAACAATTTGTTTCAACTTGTGCGTTCGCGCAATTATCACATCCTTATATCATTTTTACACTTTCCAATGGCAAGATCAGTGGATCACGTTTGATTGTTACAGCGTTGATTGTACTTATTTGGTCATGCCTTGTTGACGTGGCTCACTCAACACCGAGAATATAAAATTTATTTATTTAATTAAGCTTTTTCGAGTTTTCTTTGGTTTAGGCAGCAAGTTTGGTTTTCCCTTCAAATTGGTATCCGTCCATGCGATCCTGCCATGGTTTTATCGACTTGACCGTTGTATGTAGCCACTGTTTTAGCAACCCAGTAGGAGGCATCCGGTAGCATTTGTGAGCTTTGGCTACGATTATTACTTATTACAGTTTTCGTTGTGCTCACAGATAATATGAAAGGAAGTCAAATATACCGAACAACATCGATGGTACCCGCGTAATGCACCGTGGATGGATTGGCAAGAGTATGCGCAGTGTAGATCTTGTACCGTGAACGACTACGTATCATAATTACAAAGCAGACTTTGCGCCTCGATTACAGTGAAGGACGTATCGGTTGTACTACCAACCCATTCCCCAATAGCGCAGGAGACTGCTTTCTAGAACTTGCAACGACTCACATTTGCGTTTTGGATGGCGAGCAATCACTCGCGCAGTTGCTTCTCTTGCTGTCATAAATTCATGCTGTATCAACTTGCGTCCCTGATCTACTTCGGTTACGTTAACCTCGGCCATCATTGCTTCCGGCTGACTACAGAACACTAATGTAAACTTTACGGAAAGCTGCACCGCGTGCCGAGGTGCCAGGCTTGCACGACCACGCAACTTTAGCATGATGTTTGCTACATGGTGGTCACCATGTGGATTGAAAATTTTAAGCAAATTAAGCGACTGAGCTAGGTAGACAAATTGCAACTTTTAAAGACCTCGCGGCTGCTGCCGTGCGTCATTTCCGTTCCAACCACTAGTCTCGTTAGATACAAACTTATTCTAGTGGGTCTATAAGGTGGACACAAGAAGCCGACTAAGGTGGACTAATGCACCACAACTGTTGTGTCCGAGCTTTAATATACCGAGGACGGTGATGTTAGCATAGTCTCAAGAACACCGCCAAAGCACTTTAACCAACACGCTACGGTGTGCGACTCACCTGCGCGAGCCAACTTGTAGTAGCATTAGGAATACCCTTGTCACTACGTCTGCAACAAATGTGACCATGGTAGAATACAGGTCCAGCAAAAGTTCACGTTACCCCTCACGGATTGCCCTTTGGCAAATGGATACCATTATACAAACTAGGATAAGTCAACCCTTTCCAGTTGCTAAGTTAACCTTTGCGTAGTTAACTACATCGGATTGGGCTACGCGTACGTTTCATGCCATGATGGGAGCCAGAGGATGATTTCGTGCTGTTCTCCGTCACGTACGACACAATTGGGAATACGGCGAATAGCAAACTCAGGAGTGATCGTAGGTGCCTGAAACTTTTAATAATGGACTTATAAGACTTAATCGTTATGGGCCAGCAGGCTCGCCACGACAATATCTTCCGTCGGCGGAATATTACTCACGGAATGCCAGCAAGTATAGACAGCGTTTACTGAACACTGGTCCTGCGAGTTTATTGGACATTTTGCAGGAGACTATTTACGAGTATTCCGCTTATCTCCCTCTTGCTATTTGTACACCTTGCCATCCCTGCTTTCATAACGTTAACATTGATTTTGCAGATCTTTATTTGCGCGCCTTCGTTGCTAACCATTTTGAACCTTATGGTCCAGCTAAGGGGACATGCACTAGCTGAAATCAAAGTTATTTAACGGAGGATGTGAAGAATCAAGAAATGTTGGATTCATTCACCACGTAACTTTATGAGTCGCACGTACTTTCCATCCAAATGATGTTTCACAGCGCATGTCTTCCAGTTTCCCAAACATGGCGCCGCGTCGTGGATGATCAATTATGTAGCCTGGTTGCTCGAGGAAAAGGCATTCCAGAGCTTTTCATGGTCATGTGTACAAAGAACAAGAGATCAGCTTTTCGACAATACAGAAATCTTTACTCAGCAAAGAAGCCCGATAACGTCGAACTTATCGACGAGCGACCATGTGTCAAATCACAAATTTACCGAGCTATTCTTTGAAACATGCTTTTGGACATCTATAGGTTCAACCAAGTGCTAACATTGTTCTACTAGAAAACTTTATCATCATACGTGCACGTTTTTCTTGTTAGCGCTTCGTCGGGTGTAGTGTACACGTTCCCAGCATGCAACATTTCCTACAAACAAGTTGTCTTTCAGTACCATAACAGCTATGTCGTCAATTCTTTTTATTACATACAAGATTAAGTAGATAAAATTTTGTCAAATTTCTGCAATTAATCCTGATATCAGTTGTTTTGTGGTTCGCATATTGGACGCACCGTGCGCAACCACCTTGGTTAACAGCTTCTGTGTACTCGACCTGGTGGCTTACGCATAGTTTCGACTGATAAAAGCAGGCAATACGACGCTGCCGTTAAGTACGACTTCGCTGCTGCCCATGAAATTTTGCTGACGCAGGTGTCGCGATTGATTGCTCAAGTAATTGCTTTTTTACAGATTGCTTTCTCAGTCGGAGTTTAGAGCAGGACTACGTACAGTGGTCACACTCATCTATTGCTAAAACTATTCCGTTGGGGCCACAAGCGACACATCTCATGTATGCGTTCATTGAAAAATGCACTTAGCTTATAGCCGTATACCATTCCACAAAACCTTGGAGGCTGAACAACCGCCGGGGGCCATAATGGTCTTGTAGCATTTATGGCACGATTGGACGACAGTTTTGCTGCTGAAAACTTCAGCAACATGTGCAAAAGAACGTAAGTGGCTGGTCTGCTTCGTAAACAATTTTTACCTTGTGGCAACAGCAGCACGAGTAGATGACGGCACATAAGTACCATCCGCTTTCTACCCTTTCCTCGACCAACAGCAGGAAATAATTATTATGTCTTATTTTTGCATGTGTAATTTTAGAAGAATTGTTTTCGCTTCCTACTGGGATGATTTCTGAGCGCCGCGATTCAACAAGTTTATTGGTGAATTCCAAAAAGCTTGCCACCCCGTTCCAAAGTAGCCTACGGTCACCAGCTTTTTTCATCGAAGGCGTGAAATAGTTCGGTGTCCCCTCGCGAACGAGGCGAATGTTACTAAATTGGGACATTGTTTGCCAAATAGTGATGACAATGTAGCCGGAGAACCTGCTTACCCACAAAGGATCGTCAACCTGTCAACGAACGCGAGCCGTGATAAAGCAAACCATTAGTCAGCACCTTGCGAATATGACTAATTACTGAGGAGTTAGAGAGACATTAAGATGGAACCTCAGCGCAGCCATTCATTGTTAGTTTGTTACAATTTCTAACGTCACGTTAGTCGACGCGTTTCTGAGCCACATGTCGGAACGAGTATCCGACACAGGCCACTACGTGCATGAAAACGTGCTTGCGCTCGGCACGGCACAAGAAGCAAATGTGCACGGTATGACAAACTCTGGCCGCCATGGCTTTGGTTCGCCTTTGTCAATGACCTTTGTCGTGAGGCTACTTTTCAGGTAGGAAGTGTGGAAGTAGACGGTGAACACGTGAATCCGCAAGAGCCATGAATACAAACGGTGCCTTTTGCAAGCACCGTCTGTTGGACCATGTAGCGGCATCCGTACTATATAAAAAGGAATAATTTATTCTCGAACCCATCAAGACTTTTCTGTTTCGTTTCTTCTGAAGTTAACATTGCATGCATCGTGACCTTCACCACAGTGAGGCAACCAGGAGCTACACGGATTACATCTTCTTCTCGAGGATAAAAGTTTCCGTATGTTGCAGAATATGAACCAATAATTATTGAACAATTTTCCTTTTTGATTTTTAGGATGGATCACAAAAAGTTGTGTGCAAGTTGCAACAGTACGCATGCAAATTCGGACCAGGAATTCGCTACGCGCCTGTGCTCATATCTTCCCTTAACACCACCCACTAGTGACGAACGGTATTCCAGCCGAGATTTGAAGTGCCGCATCTTTACGAACAGTGTCCGCGTAGCACTGCGGGCTGCGTGCCAACCACTACACACGTTGTATTTGTGGTAGAATATTCTAGGAGTAATTTCCATTTGTCGTTTGCAACGGATGGCAGGAAACGGTACGGGAAGCAAATGCCGGCAAACTCAACAACATGGGAAAAGCATGACAGAAATACACTCATCAGTATATATTTTAGGGTGTGGCTAATATAGAGACTTAGGAATTTAGGCAAATTTAATAGCACACAGTTATATGGCGGGCCTATATATGGACGTGCTATTTTATCCGGGCAAGTATTGTATTCTAATTTTCTTTCCTAAGCTGTTATTCTGCCGCATTTTCGTGTCGCTTTTGCGCATTTATTGTCCTCCGAATTCGGAGTTCGTTATTTGCTAACCCAGGAGTGCCTGCGCCTGACGTTAAGGTTGACAAAGTGCCCAACGGCCTAGCACATTTCACCTTAGTTGCTGGCTCAAGAAGACCGTGAATCGTTGCTGGGAACGTGGTGCACGTTCCTCGTAACAGTGCTAGGCTTGTAGCTTGGTTCCATGCATCAAATGTGGTACGGACCAAGGTCCAGCCATCTCCTTGTGTATGTCCGGAACGAATGGTTACACAGTTAGACAGCAATGCTGCTGGTGTGCGTGTTGGAGTAGTGTACGCCGACCTCGTAAATGAGAGGTGGCTACTGACTCCCTGACTCACGGCGTTGTTCCTACTGGTTACCTATAAAGGCAAGGGGTGTGGATGTAGTTGGGGTGGAGCAGCACAAGACACTTACGGTCGCTCTGCAGGTGCCGGCGTACTGTCCCAGTCCTACGGAGTACGCAATGACAGCAAATTCCGGGAACTTATGCCGCCGTCCATACTTCGGAAACAGCCGGCAGTGCTCGGGGTACAGTACGTGGTATAGCTACTGCGCTACTACGCCTTATGTGGGACTTAGGCGTTCAGCTATCCGGGTTTGCGCTAGACAGCAGGTGTTTAGTTTGGGTAATCTTGGAGGAGCTTTGGTATTGATTAGTATGAGCGACGTATTTGATTACACTGATAAAAACGGGAAAATGGATGTTCTGCTCATTTAGTGTGCAGTAAAATATTGCAGTTCTGCTCGGGGATTTATATAGTACGGAGTTCGGATGGCCTTCAAATAAACTGGAAGTGTGCTAACAAGGTCTGATTGGTACACTTGAAAGTTGATGGCCTTATCGTAAAAACCTTACTCTTGACCAAAGGACATCTACTTTGTACTTTTTAGCATTTTATCGCACAGTTAATGTCCGTTACATGTGACAGAATGTTTTGCTGTAAACAAAGCAGTATTTCCATTCATGGAATATCATCATGGGGTTGCTACGGCATGTACTTGCACTGTGACAGCGCATGGGATCCCTTAAACCATTTGTAATGTTAGAATGCAATCCACTAAGAATTTGCTGTGGCCTTGTAACGTTAAATTGGTCGTTTTTGTTTGAATTTACCATCTTTATTCGTTGCCATACTAACCAAATAACGCGTTAATAATTGCGGTGCCGTCATGCTCGCAAGTGGCGGGAAGTTAAATTTTGGAGTAATATTGCTATCCTACTGGCGCATAACATCTAGATGCCTTAAAATTGTTATCACACTTGGCATACATTGACGAAATATATTGTGCTCAGCAACTTTACAGTTAATATATTGTTTCAGAAGGTCGGTTGGCGATGGATATCGTAACTTACAAGAGTGTGGAACTGATGGTGTCAGTGCCTGAACAATAGAATTACCTTAACTTTAAGCATGAATTCATAGTTAGATTCATTAGCACAAAGCACCTTGGATTCTCCGTCTTGAATTAGGGCCAAAAGGAATCTAACCCCAAGGCCATTTGCTGCATTTACCCAGTACTCGGCATTGCCCGCATTCCAGGCTTATTGAACCCGCGAATCTAACGCACCAGACAAATGGCGTTTTTCGGACTAACTTTACTGGGATACCAAAACTCAATCAAAGAATCCCTTAAATCGGAGAAAAGTCCATCGGAATTCTCCAACCTTCCAGTGATACCAGTCGATCAAACTTCGCGGTATTCAGGCCACAAAAATTCTTTCAATGAATTAAGGAGGCTTCAAATTTTAAACGCTCGTTCGCCTATGTCCCCTAGGGACTTGTATCGGGTTCCTCTGACTACCTCACACGAATACGGTTTTTATCAATATGATTTGCAATAGCCACTTAATTTTCCTGAACCTTAGTTGTATTAGCAATATTCATGTTTTCTCGCTGTATTATAGAGAACAGTTGCTCCTGTGCTTTTGCGGATGACTATCACGAAAATAACAGTTTAATAGTGCGTGATCGTTTCACGCGTCATACGGAGCAAATACTTTGAATACCACAGTAAATACTGTACACATATGTCAAGACCAATGATATTAAACATCCACCAAGCAACTTTCAAAAATACAATAACAATGAAGCCCTATTAGTTTCTCGTGCTTGTTTATTATTTTTGATACCTGGTATTAGGTAATAACAGCACAACCTATCACAAGACCACCGTCGCAGCACTAATGAACGATAAATTTAAGCAGGTGTGGACTATGTACTTCTGTTGGATGCATGGATTCTGCACTGCTCGCTGGCGCATTGAGTTTTTTTCAGATATTGCGTCATTGTAAAAAGCGGTAACTGCTGCTCACGTGTTTGCACCCAGTTTATTCGTAAGGTTCACAAGTCCCATTCGAACGCAGGGCCAAACTATCCATTGAGTGCCCTAACACGGTGCTGCATATCTGGGGGGCGGCGCTTAAACTTAGATTTGTTGAGTAACCTTAAGACATTTTCTCTATGTACTTGTCAGTGTCAAAATATCGTTAACCACTGTTTTGTCTTGCGCAGAGCTAGAGCGTGGAGGCCTTGCGATTCGTTCCTCCGTGAACACTATCCCCAGGATTGAGTGACACTCGTCATTCGCCTAATAAGATCGAGCTGTTCTGTTTTGCCTAATACTCCTATGCAACTGCTGAACGATTGCTCATCTTGCGCTCGACGTGTACGGCCTCGTTCCGAGGTCATCACATGGTCATTGTGTTTACAACGTGTACACGTTTTCTAGGACACTTCGCTCCACGCACCCTACGTCGAATACTGCTGCTCCCATCCGCAAACCCACTGCGCTACTTCTACTTGGTTTGCCTCCCTTTCATTGCGAATTCCGGACGTGATATCCCTAGTGACCCCTCCTTCACCACATGCCATGTGGTGGGCTCGGTTGTCACGTCCCCTGCTAACCCGTCCTCCTTAGCGCGTCACAACGAACCACAACCGCAGTCACTCCGGTCATCACGAGTTGCCGAGACGCCGGACAACGGCAACCACACAGAAGTAACTCTGCTCCATCTGGAAGGGCAACTGCGGGGCCTGTTGCAGAAATTCGAGAGCCTAGCCGAACGACAACAGCCGATTTCCAGCCGTCTTGACTCCCACGTTGTCTTTTTGCAGAATACCGATCCGTCCGACACTCGCAATCGCGCAACACACCCAGTGAAGGCCCGTCAACCTAGGAATCTTACTGCTGCCCCAAGTTGGCGTCCACACAAACCTGCAACGCTTGGCTCCACCCCTAAATCTGTCATATGCACGAAAATTCGGAATCGACATTCTCATGACTCATTCATGTGGATCTCGGTCTTTGACGCTTTAAACCTTCCCGTGATTAAACCCTGCAATCACAAGATTGACGCGTCACCCTTCATCTCACCGTCATAGACAATGCGTGACGCTAGTGCCCTACGCCAATCGAGCGGTGAGCTTAAAACCCGCAGACCTGTTGTCTCCCATTGCTAGGTTTTACGGGAAGAGGGCCATCGACCACTTCCCAACCTCCGAAGAGGATGGACTAGGATATTGGCAGGGCGCCCTTGCCTGACACGGAATGACTGGAGTCCTCGGCTGAAGCCTTCGATTCAGTGTACACCCGAAAGGCAGCGCGTTTAGCGTATGGTCAGTTCACTGACATAATAATAAAAATAATAATAATGTGTCAGGTGCACGCCGTAACGGCGCTTCGCTGCCGTCCGACTACCACCAGTTTTGCGCTGGATGGGTACACCGCGAGGACGCTCGCCCCTACGCGGAATCGAACCCGTGACCTTATGGTTGCAAACCAGGTACGCAGATCACTCGGCCATCGGCCGTCGTTCACTGACATACGGATTGATCTCCTGGCTCTTAACTAGGAGAAGAGAGTACTCCAACTCCCACCCAGCTGTCGCCACGAGGAGCCCAGGACTTGAGCCCATTGTACAACCGTAGCAGCAGCGGGTAAACCATCTCTCAGGACCTAACCACTGCAAGCATCAATGCACTGTACCACAACCGAAGCCACCAAACTCTTTACCACTTACAGTACCCAAAATCAACGCTACCTGACTTAAGTGGAAACTTTATAGTCTGGTGAACTTGATCAAGTTGGACCATGCAACTTAAGGCAAATCGCTCCGGAACTTCCGGGGAAAGTAAACAGTCCCGGAAAGTAGCTGCTTAAGCGTTAACATGATGATGTTAACTTTTCAGGTTCTGTTTCACACATTATTCTTTACAGTGATATAGTTATTTTTCCCGTGGTTCGTCAGACGAATTGAACTTGCTCAGCGGATGAAATTAGTGATTTAGTATGCATAGAGCTACTTAAGTACACCAATTTTCCTGATAGCCAAAACAAAGTTGCTTACCCTCTTCAATTGATCATTTCTTCTTTGAGGTGTCATCCTCAGCATATTAATATGCAATGCGCGATCTTTCCTCATCGCCATTCTGTCGCCAATGCAAATTGCTTGGGTACAGTTTCACTCTAATGTGACTAAGTGCCATACTATATCTGTGCTGCAGCCGTCTAGTGCGTAAGAATTACCTGGCATTTACTTCCTACTGGACTTAATTAGCATGGCCATATTTCAAGGATGCTCCAAACTTTTCTCACCACACCGGAACGGTGAACAAGGAAAATGATATCTCACCTGATAAATGCAAGCATTTAACGAGTCCCGTTGGGTGGTTTGGGTAAATAAGATGAAATCAAAATATATGTTGGTCATGTACCGGCGTCTACCGAGATGAATGTATTGATAAATAACGTCAGCGTAAAATATAGATCGAGTGTAAGCATGCAGAAATACACGGGGTGCAGTGCTCGTTGATGTAAGGCGTGAGCAAAGTAAAAGGTGGTCGCTTATTTATGTGCCTCATTCTAGGGTTCATATGACACGTAAATCATATAGAATGGCATTACTGGCATAATCCAAAATGGCGCAGTTTAGATAAAAAAGTGTTGGGAGCTAAGAGCAACCTCCAACCGTTTTTTGAAAACCTCCAAAGTAGGGGAGGATACAACTGTGTCTGGGAGTGTGTTCCAGGGTTGGCAAACCTGAAGGGTAAAGTAATTCCGTTGACACTAGACGGCTATATTGTTCCCTCAATTTCAAGCAGTTACCCCTGAGCTGGGTATTGTGGCTAAGTATCAGCAAATAGTGGCATACATAGTTAGGGTCACACAATATTTGGTACGCTAATATGAGATCTCCGCGCAGCCTTCGGTGGCGTCCACTGAAAACTCCCAGCAACCTCAACCTTCAGTGGTAAGAGTGCTAGCGCAGGCCCGTTACATTCTTTGTTTCTCATCATTTTGCTGCCTCTAATGCTTTTAGGTCGCGCTTCAACCAAGATTGCTAAGGTTGGATGTCGTATTTAACGTGTGGGCGCAAGTAGGAATTGTGCATCATTGGGAAGAGTGATGGATCAACTCGCCTAAATGCCCTTCGCAACATGCTGACGTGCTGGTTGCCTCTTTTCGCAGCTACCTCAGCCTGTTTTGAACAGTTGAGGTCACTGTGCGAGCACAGCCAGGTCCCGTTCCTAGGAGCTGGCATGCAATTCGTGTGCCCCAAGCAAATATCTTTATTCATGTCTATAGCGTAATTGCACAAAGCGACATTTGTCTGCTTTGAACAGTTGGGCGTTTTTAACTGACCAGTTCGACACCATGTTGCACTGGAGCCGTTCGTGGTCGTCCGGTCCTCGGATAATTCGCCATATCTTGCTATCATCCGCAAAAAGTAGAAAATAGGAAGCAAGTGATTTCACCAAACCGTTAATGAAAACCAAGAATAGACGAAGCCCTAGCAACGAGCCTTGTGGTACATCACACTTCACATCACGTGCATCGGACAATGATTCCCGGACTCTCACCTCCAACCGACGTTTGTTTCGAAAATTGCTAATCAACTCAGGATTGGGTCGTCAATACCGTAGTTTCGAAGCTTGTGAAGGAGCATTCGATGGTCTAAGCGATAAGAAGCCTTTGAGAAGTCCAAGTGGCTGAAATCGACTCCTGCTCCATCATCAACAGCTTCAGTCCAGCTATTGCGTGTAATTAAATGGTTCTTTGCTATGTATAGTAGTGCATGTTTAAACAATCAGCTGTTATTATGTCGAAATGCTGGAGCTCTTCACGCTTACTAGCACACGAAACGCGACGCTGGTTAAGCGACAATTTCATTTCTCTGTGGTTCCTATCCTATTCTGTCCTATCCTGTTGCGCATGAACGCTTTTGACGGAAGCCATGTTGCACTGGGGCTATTAAGTTGTACCTTTCCAGTTACTGCATTATCACATCTGCTATGATTGAGTCTGTAAATTTGGATCCTACAAGAGGTAGCGTTATTGGACGGTAGTTGGTCGGGTCAGTGCGGCTACTCCTTTATGGATAGTACCCCTCGCTTTCATACTGTTAGAATATGGTTTTCCTCTAGACATTGCTGATAGAAAACGGTTAATGGCTCCGCTAGATCACTAGCTACTGCCTGTAGAGCCCTCTGTCGGATGTTGTTGACTCCAGGAGAACTGTGGATACGCAAAGATAACAATAACTTCAACACAGCTTCCGCAGTGAAGGGGATGTTGTACAACCCCGACGGTGGAGTAATAGAAACAAGGAGAATATTTGGGCTCATTATCTGCGGAAAAGTTTGGGTGTACCAAAGCTGTAGGTGATCGGCTGCTTCCATTGCTGACCGCGTGCATCCATCAGCCTTGACCAGTGCTGGAATCCAACGCTTCACCTTTCGAAAACCGTTAGCTTGCCTATACAGAAGTTTGCGGTTCGTGCAGAATCACTTTATTAACTCCTGCTGTTGCGTGACCTTGTCCTTGCGGGTCAATTTCACACAGAAGTTACGATGTGTCACGTATGCAATCCAGGTTCCGGCATTAGAGCAATCCTTGTGAGCTCGCCATGCTAAATCCCTCAGGGACAAATATTTACTTGTTCTGCTTCTCAGAAATGACTTATATTTATTTTTACGTTGGAGGGATTTCTGTTTCGATGCGTGCGCTACCAGTATGCTAAATGTCCTTGTGAACGTTCCTATGCAACGCCTGGGGGCATTCGGTTTAGAAACTCTAAGTTGGATCCTTTATAAGCGTAGATAACACGCTGTAGTGCGTGACAGTATGCACTTTATCATCCTGCTTTTCATGCTATTCCGCATAGCATATATAATAAAAGAGTAGCGTTATATTTGTAGCGCAACCCAGTGGCGTGCTTGTTACTATCCCGTTGACCATGGTTTTTTCGTTAGTGAGCCCAAGGTCGAGTATCGGCGGCTTGTTAGCAGTTCAAAATCTGGTGGGAAAAGTTACGTGATTGTGCAGAGGCCGGCTAGCAATTAGCTCTTGCAAGCAGGCTTTAAACTGCGTAGCATCGGTTGCTGACGTTTCGATGTCGTGCACCTTGAAATCTCCAGCAATAGAAATATGGGTGCAGGACTTGTTCGAAGCAAACTGAAAGATGTGGTTCAGTTTAGGGTCCACTTCTGACGTAGAGTTTGATGGGCTGTGAATTACGGCTAGTAGACGTGTGTCCTTGTTCCGCAAACTGTAGGCGGCACCAAAGTGCATCAGTAACGCATATTTCCAGGCGATCGATAACTTCACATCGGAGGTTTGTATTTTACCAAAGAATCACACAACCACCCCTTCCAGTTCTCTCATTCCAAAGCAGCGACATATATGGTAAATTGATCTCAGAATCGGTTATTCCAAGCTTTAACCAGGTCTACGTAATCATGACGAGCTCTCGCGGTTGTGAGGCATAGAGTTCTCTAAGTTCAACCAATTTACTTAGATGGCCCTGGGCATTGCCTACACACAAAGTAGTGTTTTCGTTGTTAGCAATGTGTTGGTGGATGATCAAGTTGTGTTTGGTTTTTAAGCCGAGCGTTAAGTGGCTGGCCTTTAATCGTTTTTTGGTTTATGAATTTCTGTCAAGTTGCATGGCATCGTTGAGCTTCCTGGACAGAAGTTTCGCTTGTGCTGCGCTCTGTCCTATTATGTGCCATGGGTGCTGTTATCTCGGTCTCTCCGCAGGACTGCGTAGATAAAGATTTTGCGGCGTTTGCACGTTCTGTCGAATTGCTTACGACTCATGACCGTGCGCCTGCTGTCTTTAGCTGGATCTCGGTTAGCAACATGGCTCGAAACTTAGGCCAGTTATACAATAGAACTTGCGTCATTTCTTCGGAATGTAATACTGCTTTCATTTATCTTGGACCGCAGCCCTTGTAATTAGGTGATGACCGAACTCTTGTCAAAGATTTGACAGTAACATTGTGCAGAGAGAGTGCTTCGCGAATGTAGCACCACTGCTCTCGGTCATGTGTTTGCGCATAATGATCAGGAGAATCCATACGCTCAGTAACACCAAGGACAAATGTTATTTTCCTGCTATCGCTATTAAGAATACCGCGTTGGTCGCCTGCTTCTTTGGGCGCTTTTTCCAAGGGAGATCGGGTAACATGCGCACCCCGCTCGTTGAGTAGCGAATACGAACTGCTGAGAGCGGGACAGCTTCTGTCTCATCCATTGAGTTCAGTTTATTCGAAGAATTTGAGATACCCTCTCCTGGTTCCAAATGCTATGGATATAGCGTCTAGCGAGAGGGCGTCAGCACCTCGCAGGCTGGCCACTGGCAGTGACAGCGGAAGATAGGTGATGCTATGGCCCAGTTAGCTTGCAGATTATGTAGCTCAACCAACGTCCACCATGACACAGTGGCTTAAGCTGTTGGCTAGTTGGCACCTGCTTTTAGCGGTAATGGGTTTGATCCCCAGTAGGGGACCGAGGGAATGCGCACCACTGACGAGCCCAATAGGGCGAAACGCGTCTGGTGCTTTTTCTGGCTAGGCTTTGCTATGTAGCTTGTGAAATACTGGGTTGAAGACCTTAAAAGTTTGAGATTCACCAGAGTGCACTAAGGTCAGGCGACGCGCTACGCAGCTCATTATGGTAAGAGCAACCCGAATACCATTCGTATCGCAGATAGAACTCCACTGGTTGCGATTGTCTAGCAAGTTGTCTTTTATTGTGCCAGACTTGGTCTCGGGAGCAGCGTTGTTCTGTCTGGCGAGTGCCGGCTTAAAGTTGTTGCTGGTAATTTAAGCTGTTTAGAAGAAACACTGCAGTTGACGGTGAAAACTGCGCCGCCTCACGTGTGCTCGGTACAGATGACGGACCTACGTGTGTTGCTCCCGGTGTGTTTATCAAGGTAATCGATGCGTACGTTACCTGTTTGTTATCTGCCACGGATTGATCCCGGCTCTGAGCTGTCGGTGCCATGGCTAGGTCTCCAGCTGAGGCGTCGATGGTTGGAGGAGTGGTAGCAGGCATATTTGTGGTTTGTCCACGTATTGGAGTGAGGTAACCCAAAGGATTTAGAGACATAGACGTTACCTTGCGGTTGGAGCGTCTAGCTCTTTTCGTTGGTTTAGAGTCACAGTTTAAGTTGGTTGGTTGTAGTTGAAGTGTGGCCATACTTACCTGCAAGGGAGCGATCTTAGTATTTACAAAATGCGCGATTATCTCAATCCTACTGCACTTTTTCATAAGCAAAGATAAATGGTTGACAACTGGAATAACTTGACATGTTGGACATAACAAAAATTAGTCAACACCTTTGTTTGTCTGTCTCACTTCTTGGACGGATTGGACTATTCATTGCAGATAGTACGCTCTAATGCAGCTAGAACAGCTCCCCTATCTTGAGGACTTTTGCACAGTTCTGTGAAGAACCTAGGCTAGGTTGGACCGCTGGAATGCTTTCTGCACTGTAGTCGTTTGCAGCAAGGTCTATCCCAGCGGTCTTTGTGGTACTGGCGCTCACTTTTGCTGAACGTCCTATGGGCCAGGCATGTGCGTGACACAAACACGTCAAGACACGCACGCCAGTTGAGTATTGTTCAACCCACGCCAAGGTCAGTGGGCTATGACAGATATATGTCTCACCGCCTCCCTAATTCGCGGCGCACAGACTGCGGGGTTCAGCAGTCAAACGTCTCGCAGCTGAATGCACACACCCACACAAAGCGGTGGCGTGTATTGCTCGACCTGCCTTTGGCGAAGATAGAGATGTTGCGCTGATAAGCGCCCATATGTGCCTTGGACGCGAGGTTCAGTAGATGAGCGAAGCAAACTGACCGTACGTTTGTTACGCTGCTACTTGCGGGGATGGTCGCCGAGTAGTTTGGGAAGCCTAAGCTTCTTCTTCCGAATGAGACCAAAATGTTTCCAGAAAAGCTCCGGAGTGATGTGATTAGGCACACTGTACTCGACAAAGAATATGCTGTAACTGAGAACGGGAACAATAGTATAATCCACACAAGTTAGATCCAAGAAGTGGGAAGCACTGGGTAGAGCTCCTCGAACTGGTTCGAACGAGCGCGCGCACAATATTGTTTGGGGAGAATAAGAATGACCACAGAGGGCGAAGCGAGAGCCGAGTTAAAATGCGGCCGTACACGAGGTGTTATTCCCACAGGTTCTGTACTCTTCGTAACCAGGTCCCTTTTACTGCCTCCACAATTGCGATGACATGTCTGTAGAACCGAACTCAGTTACCGGTTGCGACAATTGTTAGTAAGACCAACCACGGCTACCGAGTATAAGAAGTGACACGTTATCGAACCCAACGTGTATTATACGAGCTGTACATAACTGGAATTCAATGAGCGAAGAACGATGCGATGAACTTCACGACTCACAGCGCAATCGCAAGTGAACGCCAAGTTCCTTCAGTACAACAAATGGAAAGTTTGAAAATGTAAAGCATTGGAAAATCAATTGTCGCGAAATGATGAAAGCGTAAATGCTTCACCTTCACTACAGATGTCTCCCCAGAAGGTTGATGGAGGGAAGCCTTCGACAAATGTCAGGTGGGAGGATGATGTGACGAATGGGGAGTCAAGTACAGATAGAAGGCACATGAATATAGAAAGGGAGCTCGGGGAGTTCACTGGGTCATGTATTCTTTGTTATTTATTATTTGTATGTGTGGACCGGTGCGCATCATCGGTGAGTCGTCGGAGTGGGCTGCTCGGACTGCGAAAAATACTGGCTATTGCAGTACATGGGCCGACAGACCATTTCCACCGCTGCCGATCCGACGGTGCGCTTAGAATGTGTCACTCTCCACCGCACTCCAGTCGACAGCCAAGATTGTCCACGTCCCACGAAGCAAACCAGATGTCACCTTTGGAATACCGTATCCGAGCGGTCATTGAGCAAGCTAACCTGTCAGTACCGGTAGAATGGGGAACAGCGGTTGCTTGGAGCCAAGGTGCTGGGGCCTGAGGCTTCGGATAGTTGGGCCAGGTACCACCTTATTTCGAGGGATCTGGGTTCTGGAATAGAATACTCAGTGAGGGTGGGACGTCGTCGGGACAGACGGCGTGATACCGTATGGAAAACGAAGAGAGCATGTCAAGTTAAGTCAAAATAGGCCTAAGGAACCCAACTGGGAACATTTTTAATATTTTTACACTAACACTGCGGATGTAGTGAGTCATAACGTAGGCATGGAATTGCAATAAAAGCGTAAAAAGAAGAAAACCTGCATGTACATCACCCAAGTAAGCGTGCACGCGGGGTGCTGATAAATTTCTTAGGGCCCACAAGAAAACGGGATAAATGCGGCAAAATAAGGTTGTGATAACGTGTTGTTCGCGAAAACAAACCCTAAATTTAGGGCGGGTAGACGAGCAGGAGAGTGCTTGAGAGAAAGCAGCGTGAATGGGGTGAAAATAGTCATGTAAAATATTTGCTGAAAAGTTGTCACAGGCAATAAGTACTTAGTAACAATGAAGTCAACCGGAGACTCTCTGGAAAATCCACCACATATGGAAATGAGCTTGATCTAAAGCACAAGCAATGTGAAGTCTTTTTGTAGAAGAGCAGGAAAAACGGTAGGCGAGCAATATATTCAATGGAAAAATCACAAGCATACACGAATTTGTAAATTAAGAAGCTGGGTAGTAATAGAGTTTTGAGTCTGAGGGCGTAGAATGATCAGTTCCGCACTTTGCCGAACTTTTCCTCAACGGGTGTTGACCAAGACAGATTGTGAGATAAATATACACTAAGGTATTTAACAGTGGATGAACTGGGTATATTGTGGTCGCTTACGACCATGGGAGAAGAAATGTTTGCCACAATCAGACATTAGTCAGTGTGGTGAAAAGAGAAAGTTACGTCAGGGCATTTGGAAGCGTTGAGAGTAAGGGATCGGGACGACGACCACTGCTGAAGCTCGTCCAAACCGGTTTGCAGAGTCGTTAATATTTCAGCAGTTGAAGGTATGCTCCCGAAGACTACGTTGTCAGCGTACTTACGCCCAATAAATTTGGGGGAGTTGGAATCATTTTGATGTATAGAGAGAAAAGAAGAAGGGAAAGGGTTACTCCTTGTAAGACGCCCCAGTCATCACTAAAAGTGTGGGACTTCTACCGTTTAGCTGGGTAAAATGAGCGGTTTACGAAGCAGTTGCTCATCAGGCTGCACACTACTGGTTGAACACCATTATCAGATAGCTGATTAAGCTAGACTGATCTATCGACACTGCCAAAAGCGTCGGCGTAATCAAGCAAGAGGAGCCGCACATTCTTGCATTTCGCATCCAATAGAGTTGCTATAGAGTAATTAAGATATGCTACGGCACTCAACGTGGAACGTCCTGGTCTGTACGCAAACTGAGATACGTCCACGACTAGAATGTTTGTTGAGATCTACGGTACAAGTAGTCGTTCGAAGACTTTCAACATGACGGATATACAGGTAATGGGTAGGAAGTTCGTGGATCCCTTCTTTGGCCTGGGAATTATCTTGACAGGCCTCCAAATATCGGGAATAATTCCACCGTGTATGCACCGATTAAAAAGATCCGTCAAAAGCATGGTGAGGCAATTAGCATATTCTTTCAAGACACTAACGCCCAAGGGCACCTCAGTAAAATTACCGAACTTTGACTATGTCAGGTTGCAAATGCTTGGGACCTAATTTCTATTACCGAAACTTGGTTGCACCAAGAGGTGCCTGATGCTGAAGTTGAGATAGCCGGAATGTCACTCATCCCATCGCAATGAGGCTGGACCTTACCGTAGTGCGATGGTTTGCGTGCCTCAGAGATCCATTGAGTTATGCTGGGTGTTTGCTTTTTTGCACCTTCAGAGCCACTCATACCAGATTGGTCAATGGTTAGAGGCCAGACAAACTCAGCCTCCTGGTCCTCCAGGTTGGGGGTTGGAATGGGGGTGGCTCCTCATTTCATAAAACGGGCTCTGTAGTCCAGTGCCAAAACCCGCTGCCTTGCGGTAAGGTTTTTGAACCAAAGGCTTTGGTTGAGAACCCTAATCGTTCTCCTGTCTAGGCCTGGGCAACCTGACAGTATTCTGCCCACGCAATACAATGAACCTTTCATACAACAATTTCTTGATGCTCTGGCCGTCGCAGAGGATAATAAACGGCGCCCTATCTGCTGCATCGAGCAGGGTGGATAGGGGTTTGGATGCTACTGCTCAGGCCTTCCCGTCTTCTTATACCCCTTCTTGCGCTTCTTCATCCTTATCGTCCCGCTCCAAATTTACTTATATCCCCCCATTTTCAATCCCCCAATTCTTGGCCCTCCCCCAGCTTGCTTCAATAGTCGCTTGTCTTCTAATTTCAAATCACACACAATCGCAGGGCCTCGCTCCAATCCAGTCGACAAGTCCATGTTCAACCAAGCGGACAACGTCAGTTCATCCGTTTCCCTTTGGAGTCCTCGTGTCTCGCTAAGACTGGCATGCCTCAACGTGCGCACTTTGTTGCAGATTGGCCAACAGGCAGCACTTGCCCGCACACTAGAGACCCTATCGATCGATGTTTGCTGTTTATCAGAAACCCGCCTGCAAGGTTCGAGCTCCGTGCTTACCCTGCGATCCCCCACATGCGACACTGGCGGCACATTCTCACTGCGCCTGTCTGGCGATGATGCAGCTTCAAATGCCGGTCAAGCTGGCGTCGGCATTATTTTGAGTCCCCGGGCTGAAGCTGCCCTGATTGATTGGATCCCAGTAAACAGTAGGATGTGCGCCGTTAGATTAGCTGGTTCGTTCCGTGTTACGAAGTCGCGCGGGGACAAACGGTGCCTGTTTGTCATTGCGGCCTACGCCCCTACAAACTGTAGCACTGATTCCGTAAAAGGTGATTTCTATCAGCAACTTCACGAGCTCCTTCGTTACAGAAGAAGCACGGATACTGTGGTGTTGGCTGGCGATCTAAACGCCCAAGTCGGAAAATTGTCCTCTGATGAGCTTCATCTGGGCGGCCAACATGGTGTAGGCTCCCGTAATGATAATGGTGAGCGATTGCTACAGCTGTGTGAAGATGCTCGCCTCTTTCTCGCGAGCACTAACTTTCGACACAGCACCCGCAGAAGTGTGACTTGGCGGCCACCAGCCTCGGGCCAGCCATGGACGCAAATCGATCATATCGCGATCAGTTACCGCTGGAGAGGCTGTGTCCAAAACTGTCGCTCGATTTGGAGCACGAGCGTGGACTCTGACCACGCACTTGTCTGTGCCGACCTCCGGGTGCGTTTCGGTGGACGTCCGCAACGTCGATGTGAACGGATTGACACCAGCCAGCTGGCGAAGCCAGATGTTCTGAATGTGTACCAAAGTGCGCTGACATCTGGGCTGAGTAAGCGCCCACTAAACACCGTTGAAGATCACTGGTCGCATATTCGTCAAGCGTTGCTGTTAGCAGGCATGTCTTCATGTGGCAAAGCGAATTGTCAAACCGGACATTGGGTCTCTACACAGTCTCTGGAACTTATGGATGCTCGCCGACGTATTCCGGCTGGAAGCGAATACAATGAGGCTCGCAAAAATCTCAGGGCAAAACTACGTGCTAGTCTAAAGAAGGACCGCGAAACCTGGTGGTCTCATCGTGCCTCTGAGATGGAAACAGCCGCTGCCGTTGGTAATCATCGTAAGTTATTCCGTCTGATACGGGAAACAGGCAGCAGGAGACCTGGTGTTAGCGAGACCATGCGCGACGAGAATGGGCAGCCGATCCACAGCCTGTCAAAACGCTTGGAGCGTTGGGCTGAACACTTTGCTAGGCAATTTAACCAACCTGAGTTATCGCTTTCTTCTTCGGGCATTGAGCGCCCTTCTCCTTGGGCCGTCTCCTTGGATCCGCCCTCACGCGCAGAAGTCGAACGTGAGATCAGGCTGTTGAAATTGCATAAGGCCGCAGGGGCAGATAGAATTCCCCCAGCCCTCTTCAAATTCGGGGGACCTGCTCTAGTAGATGATCTACACGAGTTGCTAGTAAAACTTTGGGAGCAGGAGACAGTCCCGACAGACTGGAACCGCTCCGTCATTGTCCCAAGTTTCAAGGGAGGCTCCCGTTTAGAATGCAGCAATCATAGAGGGATCAGTCTGATTTCGATTGCCTCTAAATTGCTTGCCTCTGTCATTCTCCACAGACTGACTGGCACTCGTGAAAGCCAGATTCGTGAAGAGCAAGCCGGATTTCGTCGAGGCCGGGGCTGCATCGACCACATCTTCACATTGCGTCAAGTGTTGGAGCACCGCCATGTTTATTGGCGACCCACCGTTGTCGTGTTTCTTGACATAAAAGGTGCCTTCGACTCAGTCGATCGATGTGCCCTTTGGGACTGTCTGCTGAGGAAAGGTGTGCCTGATAAATATGTAAACATTATCAAAGCGCTGTACGCACATAGTTCGGGCAGGGTGAGGGTTTATGGCAAACTGTCGCCACCCTTCAGTATCACCAGCGGTGTGAGACAAGGATGCCCGCTGTCACCTTTCCTCTTCAACTTCGCTATTGATGAAGTCATGGAAACAGTGTTCGCTGGACACGACCTAGAAGGTGTGGAGCTACTTCCTGGTGAGCGACTTCTTGACTTGGAGTATGCAGACGATATTGCCCTAATCTGTGACAGCTCCCAAACATGCCAAATAGCACTGGACCGATTAGCACTGGCTGTCAATCGTTTTGGGCTATGCTTTGCTCCATCGAAATGCAAAGTACTACTCCAGGATTGGCAGGGACCCAACCCTGCGCTAACGCTTGGTGGTGATCTGCTAGAAGTCGTTCAGGAATTCAAGTACCTGGGCAGCTATATTAGCACCCGTGGGATTGAAGATGAGGTTACGAACCGTATAGCAAAAGCTCGAGGTGCTTTTGCCAATCTCCGCCACCTGTGGCGCAGACGCGACATTACTCTCGCCCTGAAGGGCAGAGTTTACAACGCAGCCGTCCGTTCAACTCTCCTATATGGCTGTGAAACCTGGCCCTTCAGGTCGACAGACATGAAGAGGCTCGTCACATTCGATCATCGCTGCCTTCGCAGCTTAGCTCATGTCTGGTGGGAACACCGCGTGAGCATTGAGCGTGTTCGACGTCGCGTATTTGGTGCAGGAAGAGCGAGTGAACCGCTCAGCACCATTATATCACGCACCAGGCTCCGATGGCTGGGCCACGTGTTGCGCATGCCAGCACACCGACTCCCGCGATGTGCATTGTTTGCGCGTTGTGAGTGCGGTTGGAAGAGGAGGAGGGGAGGCCAAGTGATGACTTGGTCGAGAGAAATGAAAACCCTCACTTCGAAGTTGGCGTCGGTTGGTGTATCCGGACTGCCTGGCTGGGGTCCTAAGGACGGTGAACACGTTTGGTTGGACACACTTGCTGATATGGCTTGGAGCCGGCCCCAATGGCGTTTGTGTTGTGAGTTCCTTTGTCCATCCCCCTCCAGTTTAGCATCCCTCTCCAATTACGATCTCACTTGTTAGGCATAATATGACTCTCTTTTATGGCAGCCAGCTGTCAGCTCTCCGGAACGATGTCCATCCGTTACTGGGGACTCAGCGGGCGTGCCACTGTTCGTTTTTTTCTTTTCTTATCTTTTGTATTGCGGCACAATAGCTGAGGTGTTTTCCACCTCCAGCTAACGTGTAATGAATGAATGAATGAATAACTCATCCCGAACGACCGCCCCAGCAGAGGAGGTGGGGTCCTACTCTACTACCGCAGCGATCTACAATTTACAATAATTGATGATCTGGAAACACACGTTACCGACTCACTCTGGTGCCGTCTCCGACTAACGCACAACGACGCATGTCTCGTAGCTGTCGTTTACCGCCCCCAACGTCCACTCCGGTAATGGATTCTCGCTTTATTCGTGGCCTGGACAGAGTAACATGCACTAGGTACAGCCACATTCTCATCTCCGGGGACTTCAATATACACAATCTGGAGGTTTTGGCATCGCCCAGTGAGCATTTCAAAGCAGACTTGCATGAACTGATCGCTAATATTCCTTTGTACAATCATGTCACCAAGCTCACTAGATTCAGGACAGCAAACAAACCGTCCATACTGGACCTTGTGCTGACGAATGAAGAGCTCATGGTTGACATGTTATTGATAGATAGTTTATAGCGCGTGGATCGTGCGCTATATATCCGGTACGTGACTAGACGGCCAACCAAAAGTAGTGGGTAGAAGAAATAAATAATAATAATGTGTAAGCTGTACGCCATAACGGCGCTTCGCTGCCTCGTGACCACCACCAGTCGCGCGCGGGCTGAGTATACCGCGAGGACGCCCACCCCTACGCGGATTCGAACCGGTGACCTTGTGGTTGCAAAGCAAACGTGCAGACCACTCGGCCACCGGCATA
>OX104059.1:22567132-22583258 GCA_944474145.2 Dicrocoelium dendriticum | reverse complement strand
GATGCTAAAGTAGGCGGTATTGTTGCTTTTAGTGTATCATCCGCGGAACGCCATCCCCGCTTGTGGCGCTTGTACCATCGACTTAAGAATATTAAAAACGGCTTGATAATGCAATGTGTTCTGTTCATCTTTCAAGGTAACTTTTGTTAACCAGGATTTCCATAAGGAGAACAAAGGATGTATTCCCACATTCGACCCGTGAAGTTACTTTTGTGATCATGGGAACATCTCAGTAAGTCCTACAGTGCGCAATGAAATTGATTGGCACACCTTCCGCTGATTCCAATACTAAGATCCAGACCATCCAAGAAGACCTGTTATGCGTTAAAGATTTAGTTGGCATTTACCATTTTTCCAATCTAAATCCTATGCAACCGTTTTGTGTTGCGCAACTAACCAAAGACTACATTTTACCTCTAGGTCACAGCGCTTCGTTACATACACGTATACATGGACTTCCTTTTTCCCACGTTACTGTTATACACATGCCAGAATGACATCTACTCTGCTATTTATAGTATCTGCATTTGGCGCTACGTTGCCGCTAGATAATTTACGGTGCATCACATAATACGCCTGTAGCCACCAAGCGAACTTCTCCAAAGGATCATGTATCGTGTTATCCCAAACTACATAGTTTTTTAAAATCGGTAATTTTAGTTTACTCTTCATTCGTCCTTGGTTATGACTTAGTCCATTTCCTGAGATGACACAGTGATTCTTCTAAGATGGCCAGTGTATTCACGAAAGACGAAGTGTCTGCAAGCTACTGACTATTAAAATAAGTCCTACATGCATTGTAGTCGAATAGGTCGAATGGCCGAATTGGACATCATAATTGTAATTGAAATGGCGGAAAATGCGTTGAAGCGATGATGACCTGTTTGAATTTAGGCCACATCAGAACGCGGCCAGATTAGGCTTAAGTGCTAATAGAATATAAAAATAGCCTGATCGACGAAAAAGCGGTGATGGCGTGTACGCTTTTAAGCCACACCGGCACAGTGCCAGATGGGAGTGGAAGTATGATTGAAACCCAAAGGGGGACTACGCCGCATGGAAGTAGGTCCCAAGGAGACGGTTGTATGAATGGTCGTTTTAGTTTCATTGAGCCTTTGACTGATTACTTTTCTCTCTAAAATCTGTTGCAAGCCTTCACTATTTCGATGTATATGTTCCCTCCTGTGGTCGTGCTTGTGCAACAGGATTGTGAGATTCTGATAAAGCCGAAGGGGATATGTCTCTTAACACCTAGAATATACATTCTGATAAGTGATGTGTGAATGACGGGGCCACTGTTCTTTCGGTATTGACTATGTCAGGGCAACATGCCTAGGCCAATTTGATGCCACAAGCAAAAATTACAAAATTATCAGAACGTACTGATGGTTACTCATTAGAGTGGCGGGGCCTTCAAATTCTGCCGTTGCTGTTCTCCTTGGATTAGTTTACACCACAGACTGCGGACTCTATTTTATTTTTAACTTTGGAGCAATTTGTTTTTTTGATCAGCTCTCAAGTCAATGTTGTCCTACTCCGTCAACCATTTGAAAACTTTACATGATATTGCCTTAAATCCGTGCCTTACCAAATACGGCCATAAAGTCAGGAACACTTGCAAACGTATTACGAATAAATGTCTTGGAAAAAGCGTAAGCATCATGCTGGCTGGCAATCTGGCCTCAGTCCTTGTTCTGTCGACAAAGCGCAAGTCCCACTGATACTTTCCAGTAATGTTCGCTCGCTCCTTGGTAAAATCAGTGAACTCAATGCCATTATGCAGCGAAATGAGTATGTTAATACAGGAATCGTTCTGTCACAAGAAAGCTGATTGCATGCTGATGTGGAAAATGGGATAATTCAACTCGATGGTTATTTTTCCATCAGGTCTGATCGCTCCGAGAAGCCCCAGTTCCGTGGTGATGGCGTTATAACTTACGTTAATCCATGTTGGTGCAACGCAACAAGCATGATTTTTACGTACTCAACGGTTTCTATAAGCTGCCATTTAGTTGAGTGCAAACCGAAGTTCTTACGTGGCTTTCAATCATTCATCGCCGGAAACGTATACATTGCTCCTGACACATCTGCATCAGAGTTAAAGCATTTTGAGGACCAAGTTTCTTCAATGCTACTGCTTAAATTGGATTGTTCTATCTGTATTGTTGCTGGCGACTTCAATAGAAAAGATACAACATTCTTGAGAACACTTAGTTTGATATACCTAGTGATTGTTTCGACCAGACAAGATGCTCAGTTGGATAATGTGTTCACAAATAAAGAGTTATTTGCCATACAAAAGAGGGCTCCTTTGAGCGCCTCAGACCAGTGTAATTTAAAACTGTGTCAATCGTATACAGCAGGTCTAGTTTTTTTAATGCTGACCACACCACCATACAAGGTTATCAAACGGCGAAATTGTTCCTTGGAATATATCACGAGGCTCCAGACAATGTTTACTTTAACTGATTTTTCGGTCTTCCACGACGTGGACCTGTCGCTCGAATGCGACCATCTAACGGACTACATCAAATATTGCTTTGACATGTGTTGCCCTGTTGAAACGATCTATCTTAGAGCAGATGGATTTTCCTCACCAATACTAAAGCGACTTCGAAGTATTAAAGCATGGGCCTACAAGTGCAAGAATGCTACCCGTGTCAAAAACCTAACCAGGGCAATTAAATCCGAGAGAAAAAGACTAAACCAATTATAGATCGAAGCAGTTTTAGGCAACCATAACTGTCACGATCTATGGGGGCTTCTGAGGCAGCTCTGTGGTAAGAGCGTTTGCAGCCGGAGAGGTGAAGAGGATGTGGATAAACGGAAATTCGGAGTTTAGTTCCGCCTCACTAAGCTCATCTTTTTTGCCCTTCTTCATTAGCTCAAGTCCAGCCGCGCTCTTCGATCAAAGCAACGTCCACAAGGAATTCAAAAGATTAAAGGCAACAAAAGCTTGTGGTCCTGATGCTCTCTCACCATTAGCTTTGAAGGAATGTGCTAATTCTCTTACACTGCCTCTAATGCACCACTTTAACAAATGCCTCACTACGGGTGTGATCCCGGACATTTGGAGAGCGGCCAGTATTACTCCTGCATCAAAAACTGGATCTCGAAAGTATCGCCCATTTGCATGTACATCTGGGTTCCTACAAGTTTTCGAAAGACTGTTAATCCCGCGGATTTTTTCAGTCGCTTCTGAAGACGATATCTACCAGTTTGCGTATAGACCCCAGCGCTCCACATTGGATGCAGTGGCATATGTTGTTTATTCTATAGCCTCCGCATTAGATCAAAAATGTAAATCTGTACGGCTTCTCTTTCTGGATTATTCGAATGCCCTTGGAAGCCTTGATAGGTCAAGGTTGCTAAACCTTGTGTGTGTACATAGCATTCCCATTTCAAACTATGACTATGCAGTAGTGTATTTAAATCGGGTGATGTTTAAAATAACGTGTTACTTATTCGATGCTCGTTTCCATTTTCATGTTTATTAGAACTTTTCAAAAACATGCTCTTTACCCGTGATAAATCAATGTTCTTGTTCAACGCATATCAATATGGTTTCTTTGATAAACGGTCCTGCATGGCAAGCCAGCTATACTACCTTAACTACACTTCAGAATCCATAAGCTCCGGTTATGCAATAATAACTATTTTTGGACCCAGAAAATATATTGGACCGTATGCCACAAAAGGGTTGTTGAAGGTGTTCAAATCCTGTGGAATCCAGAACCCGCTTTTAAGATGGCTTACCTGCAAACTTAGCAATCGTCGCAACTAGTCACTTTGGGTGATCACCATTCTTCTAGTCCGATAACCGGCTGCGTCATCCAAGAACGTATAATCGGCCCTCTGCTTTTTCTATTTTACATCAATGATACTGACAAGTTCATCGACAATGGCCAATTATTTCTATTTGCAGACGATATCAAGATTGTTTACCATCCCCGTCTTGATGCGTTTCAGAGCACAATGCTTTTAATTCATGCAGATCTTCACTCTCTTGTAGAATTGCCTGAGACATGGTTGAGAAATTTCTCATCTGACAAGTGAAATATTGTGTCATGTGATTGCTTGATCCCCAAAGGGGCAATTAAATACGGCAACAAAAGTCAGCCCGTACGGCAGTCTACCCGCGATCTTAGAATCCGCTATGCTTCCGACTTTCGTTTTTCTGAACGAGCCTAATAGCAAACAGCTGGGGCTAAGTAATCCGTGGGTAACATATGCCACAAATCCATACAGTCCTTTCCAGCTTGAAAGTAGTTAAAATTATCACTCGTCTTATTCCTGAATACTACAACATTACCTATGGCAGCAAACGGATATTTGACAGGAAATTTGTTAAAACTTTACAGAGGTCCTTCACCAAACGTTTGTTTAATAGCACATCCACTCCAAACCGTCGTGAACGTTGCAAGCAGGTTCATATCGAATCTCTCCGGTTGCGACATCTAAAGTGAAACTTAATGATCCTCCACAATTTGTTACACCAGAAAACGTACTCTTACCTACGTAACAGAGATAAAACACAATAACCATCACAAACTCCGCAACGAAAATCTACGCTACGGATACCAAAGGGCTAGAAAATCAATGCGGTTCAACTTTTTCCTCCTCAGATCCGCCATCCTGTAGAACTGCATACCAACCGTAATCAGGACATGTGAAAACTCCACTTCATTCCACACCAAACTCGACGGATGCTTAAATCTAGAAGTGTTCTCATCTGACAAACTCACGTGAGGACATTTTCTAAGATGGTCCACAAAATACCTAAAGGGCTAAGAACTGGCGACAACCTGCGCTCATGCAAGGGCATGAACGTTTCTGTACATACTGATCTGTTCCTAATTTAGGAATATTTTCTCAGAGTTTCGAGAAATACATGTATATTTCTGTTATTAGACATTCTTCTAAGTAACGAATTGCAATGTCTAGACTACTGAAAATTCACGTATCGCGCCGGAACAACTAGGATGTTATTTCCTCTGGCACTTGTGATTCTGTGGGTCATGTAAATTCATACTTTTTACCCTCACGTACACTATTTAACTAGTGAGGGATTTGGAGGAGAATAATTAATTGATATTTGCGTCGTGCGATGCTTAGTTCAACACATGTAAGTATACCCTATGTGTCGTCGAGACTACACTTGGTCCTTTGTCGATAACCGCGCGGATTTAAAATGGCACATCTCGTACTCTACTCGGATTTACTGACAGACCTCTTAGCACGCACATTTGTGCTTACATCCATTCTATCCAGATTCATCAGCGCTATTTATTTCATTTCATCTCTCTGATCTAACTTGTGTGGATCATGTTTAATTGCAACATCGCGGTTCTTGCACTGTTTCCGCAAGAACACAATCGTGGAGGTTTCCGAACCCCGGGCCACACAGCAATAATTGTGGTCTCAACCGAAAACCAACTTAGAGATTTATACGACGGAGCTATAACCACAGCTTTCGACCGCTAAGGGAATTAGCTGTCCGACATTTTGTCTCCATTGCTTACTCGCTTCATTTAAATCTCACAGCAAAACATCCATCCGCTCAATCCTAATCTGCCAGCCGTGGACGCATGGAACACTTTTCCTTGAAACTACAGCGAAAGATAGGCGACCCCACACTTGACCAAAAAAGCATCGATCGACGCGATGATTTTTGACGACTAGCTATTGCTCCTCGTTCTTCACTAAGGCTGACGATAGTATGCGGCTTCCTTACATGTCATAAAAACGTACGAACCGGAATTCTGTGTGCAAATTACCGCAACACGTTTCATACTAAAGGTTTAAAGCTCATAATGAACCAATTGAAGATACATAAGAGTAAACCAGATTTTCTATGGTTCTGTGAAGCAAGTATGATTATCCCAATGGGAAGGATTGTGTACGACCTAGCGCAGGATCAACAAAGACTGGTGGCAAGGCTGGAACAAACGAGGGAAACCAAAGTTGATACGTTTGAGGAAAGTTTAACAGTGAGCAAGTCCCAGCAATTTCCCTTAGGCTCCTCAGCAAAAAATAATACTGGGCAGAGCATCAAAAATGCGTCCCCTAAGACCTTAGAAGTCAATGGTTGATGGTCAAAGGTATATTGAGGATAAAAAAAAGTCTGACACATCCCGCCGAATGATCGGCTAGGAGTGAGCAAAATAAAGGCACAAATAGCAATAAGAAATAGTGAACAACCACAAATTCCGAACTTTCCGATTACAGCGTTCCCGTACGTTTTATGTACTAGCCAAGGTTATCGTTTGTGGCTTACGGGCAAAAGGCAACGCCACCAGCTGCTCAAATGCGCCTAAAATAACCACCACCAGACCGACTTGAAGAAGTACAGTCAGGGCCTCATTCACCCCGCAAACTGTTTCAAAATCATAGAATGACGTCGACATGGTTGGTGAATGGAACAGATTTGTGCTAAAACCAACCGGAAACATAGGTCTTCAGTTACCACACACTGTGTCTATAGTACATGAAGAAGACAAAGCTGTACTTCCACAGCCTCTACCGGTTGTATGCAAACCAGCTGGGCGGCTGATATCAATCCGAGCTACCCATAGTTTGCCATCGGTAATCAGCACCAACTTTCCGGAGTCAAGCCCAAATTCCTTAGAAGAAAAACAACTCGATGTGGTGAACCAGTGGAACTGCATATGTGACATCTAAAGTGTTGTAGTTAAGGCCGCCAAATTAACACGCATCAATCATCACCTAAACTCATAGGACTCCGGTGAACCGCGAATTCTCCGTGTTTTATTTACTTAGCTGGTGAAGCCGAAGCTATTCTGTTATCAACACCAGGCTTCCGGAATGTGTCATGTTTCATCCGTATTTTCCCGGGTATCCCGTGGAGCGAGCGCAAACGGCCGAAGCATGACTTCGAAGAACACCTAAAGGAATCCTGGCTAGGACTATCCTTGTGCACGGTGTTTCCGAGGCTGGAGATCAAATGAGCTAAAAGTGATCGCACACGACCATGAGCAGTGGCGCCACATTCCAGAAACACTGTCCCTAGAAAACGTCATAACGCAATCAATCCCGAGGCTATGCAGTTCGCTAAATTACAAAAGGAGTAGCCTGAGAATTGTGAAAGTGGTGCTTCAGTCCAGACAAATGTCAACAACGGTGTTAGAGAGCTGGTATGTCATACATAGCCGTCTCCATCCGAGCTCCGGGTAAAAGCAACTTCCACTAAGAAAACATAAGTATTCAGTCACTTGGTCGGACCACCTCCAGACAACAGTTTGGATAACTTCAGTTAACTAGGCAACGAAACTGGCAAACAAACCCCGTACAATACATATAAAGAGAGGAGCATAGACGTAATGGGTATCTTTAGATCTGACACAGAGGATTTCGTCATTGTCCCAACAAAAAAGCAGTCAGTTGCCGACCTTTCACCGGTCAGCACAACAACATACCGAAAACACACATCCCACGAATCATTGCTAAGAACAGAGAAACTTTCCTTCATGTATACCGATGCACAAGATTTCCTGAGCAAGCTTGCGGAACTGCGGCTACGTCAAGCACCACACGCCTGGGAACTCATATTCGTAACTGAGACTTGGCTGCGTTCAGGAATTACCGACGCCGAAGGCGTGATGCATGGCTTGGTATGGATTTGAAACGATCGCCCCTGTAAGGGCGATGGGGTAATTTTATACTCCCGTGATGACCAACAATGCGAACTGGTGGATGATCCGAAAGCGCTGCTCAGGGACTCGCCCTGGTGCAGTCTACGATTAAGGCGCAACGATACTTACCTTCTGGCAGTTGTTTAGCGTCCCATAATCTCCACCCCAGAGATGTCACATCGCCTGATATATAAAAGTACATCGAGGATGATATAGCCATACTGTCGTCTCGAACGACTTCAATGTTCACGATTTGGGAGTTCCGACTTCTTTCAAATAACAACGTAAAGCAGACCTGCAAGTGCTTATTGCAGACTTCGCTTTTTAGCCATATTAGTTCGCCCACCAGATTCAAAACGGCAAATAAGTCATCTGTGCTTGATTTAATACTTGCAACCGAAGAGCTCAGGATTGGGAAAGCAAAGAACGAGAGCCCTCTGGAGAGACGTGATAACGTAACAATGATTTACAACCATATGTGTTAAGCATAATATCCACAAAAACAGAGAATTGTTTCGCACAATCACACAGTACGACACATTTGCAGAACTTGTTGGGGATGCCATTTGTAACTTCGCGGACAATTGCTCCGCTGATACTGCAGGGACGGGGTTTGCTGGCAAGTTCAGCGAGCTGATTACATTCGAGCTGTAAACTGACACATTCTATCAACAATGACACCATCTGTGGTGCACTATCAATGGTTAGTATGGTGAAACGAGCAGGCGCGACGAACTCAGCGAATACTGCATCAGTACGGATGACAGGCGCGTAGTGTACAATTCAACTAGCCCTGAAAATGGATGAAGCTAGAGCATTGAACCTATACTGTACCGCCACGGCAAGCTGAGCCGATAGCACAAGGCGCAGCGTGGAATCAAATGGCACCACGAATGATGTGCGCAAATGAGTCCGACTGTTCTATGTTAGAAATGTATACGTTTCTTTCTCCAATACACGACTCGTTCTCACCGCCACGCTTTCTCCACACGTAAATCGCTCATTGGGAGCAGAACCAGAAATCGCATGGCGTTAAGAGACGTAACATGGCACATGTATATGGCGAATCCTAACGCTGACAACTGGAGATACTATGTCGTGCATCATACTTTACTGTACCACATTTGTACGTGAGGAATAATTATTACAACAGCAGAGCCTAGCAGCAATATTTTGTACGAACAACTAGCATCTGTAGAGCTATGTGAATGGTCTTCGGAAATGGAAGCGTAGTTTTCCCCATTTACCTCAGCAAATGGATGTGCTCAAACGACCGAGGATGCAGTCAACGTTCTACGGTTGCAATATACTTCAATATTTCGACGCGTCTCCAGCGTATGTTACATACATTCTCTTCCTCCAGATGCCAATATTCACACATGTTACTTTTACTCCAGCCACCGTTTCGAGGAAGGCGATATCGTTGCGCACCCATAGTTCCTCCAGATGCTGCGAGGACTGCTGAGCCATTAGTCCCACTTTTTTCAAAGATGCGTGGATGAACAGCAGGTCCCCAACCTATGGAAGCAGAGTACCACCACCCCAAATTTTAAGGGTGGTAACCGGTTGGAGTCAGCCAATTATCGCACAGTCCTTCTCCTCCCGGTGCTCTCAAAGATAAGGAAGTCGATTATAACTGAGGCGCTAATTGGCTACTATAAGACGTCCAACATCATAACACAGGAACAACACGGATTTCCTCAGCATCGATCATGTACTACAAATCTTCTAATTGCGCGTGGGAGTTGGGCCGTTATAGCCGAGAGTGGGACAGGCACTGGTGTAATCTACCCCTACTTTTCTAAAGACTTCGACCGCTTAGCTCATCGAATCTTTCTCCAAAAGCTGCAAACGTACGGAATTAGGGACCCAGTCCTTGGATTGATCGGAAATTTCCTGCTTTAGTGACAGCTTCAGGTTCGAGTTAAAGGTACATTTTCTAATCCTTTCGACGTGGACTGCCGTGTCGTACAAGGATCAGTGTTAGGGCAGCGCGCGTATCATCGAGTCGAATTTCCTGCTTTTGCCGATGACATCAAGACATGGCAGCCAAGCGGTTGTCAGGATGATCACGATGTGCTGCAAAGAGACTTAGACCGGTCCTTTGAATGGTCAAAGGCAAATCTACTTCCATGCAATGCGGACAAGTGCAAGAATGTACATGTACGCCGCAAACCCACTTACACATATAAACTTGGAGACCACATGCTGAAAACTGCGTCACAGGAGCGCAACATTAAAGTGGTGATGCAAGTTGACCTCCCCGTTCGGCTCAGTATTTGAAGGCGTCCAAAACCACTAAACGAAGCGCTGGTCTCTTGCGGATGGTGTTCGGTAGGTTCGATCCTTCCATCTTTCCCCAAAGACTGCTTGCGCATGTGAAGCCGCATGTGGAGTACGCGATTCAGGTCTGGCAACCATGGTTACAACTCGATCTGGTTACACTGGATATCGCACAGCAAATGGCAACCTACAAAGTAAAGGGAATGTGTACCTGCTATGTCATTCGCGAATGAAAACTCTAGGAATGCAATGCAAGTTATTGCCATCTATAGGGCGGCTCATTCTGGTGTACCAGACCTCGAAAATGCCGGCCACACTCGCCGCCACCTCCTGAAACTTGACCGCAGCACAAAATTGAAGGGTCACCAGCTGATATTGGCCACCGAATACCGTCGGCTGAACTGCCGCTGGTACTAAATTTCTTTTCGAATTTGTTACCCCTGGAATGCTTTTCGACTTTTGTCACTTCTGCGCCCACGCTACCCGCTTTTAAAAAACGACTCGACGAGGCATTACAACACATGAGTTCTGTTTACTCAGTGACACCAGGACGCAGACAAAGATTGTGCTCGCCAGTCCTCGTAAAATCGATATAAACGGCTACACATGTGCCTTTTGTTGGTTCGCCACTGACGTCTTCACCCCACGACCGCAAGAAGAAGTCCAAAGACGAGCCGGAAAGAGAGTTGTATACATGAAATCACATTTGCTTATATAGTGTTGAAGACAAAAAGAAGGGAAGCTACTAAATTACAGTTGAGCCGACCGACAGAAGGAAAACGTCACATGCAACGGGCGAATAAGCACCCATGTAATCAAAAGGGAATCGCATATGTCCTTAAAAATAGCATCATGGGGCCCCAATCGTAAAATGAACATCCATTTACCGTGCCGGGCACTGGCCAATCCGAATAACGAAATGTAGCGTTTAAACAAATGTCATGAAACAAACGAGAATAGGAAGTGCAGACCCAACAATTAAAACCTAGTGCAATAATTGTGTGACAAGGAAATATTTCTTTAACATAACCAAGTAGAAAAGTGATGCGGAGAGAAACCAATGGAATGTGTTCTTGCAAATGGCACTGCTGAAGATGACACGGAGATGAGCGTCCATTAACAATGACGTGTGTGTACCAATCGGGCTAGCACAGTGGAGCGTTTAAACAACAGTCAAGAAGTGGAAAATAGGAAGAATAAAGAATGGCTGTTGTGCTCGTTCACAAAAGATGAATGTTAACTAGCTATTATCCTAACACCATAACGAACATAAGTTACCTTCCAGTGGTTTCACATTTTATACCACGAATACTGCGGTGAGTTCACCGGTAGGAACCTAAATTTCCCGACATTTTTTCGTATATTTTGTATTTTTACTGTGATCATTCTGCGAGACCTGTTAAAGTTCATATTCTTACCCGTATAAAACATTGTTCTGTTGCACTCTCTAGGGACACATCCTCTAGCCTATTTCGGCTGGCTCAATAAACTGCTCGTGCTTTTCACGCCAGTATGTATTCTGGGGAGTACAGCTTCACAACCGTTTAAGAGTCAGATAATTAAAGTTGACATCAAAACCAGAGACACTTCCCATGAACAGTATGGGGCCAGCTGTCGTGAGGTGACAGAAAGCAAACCCATAGTGATTGGCAATAGGTTTAATCCTTTAGTAGATTTCGTCACGAGAAACCAAGACGAAACTTTATGCCCTGTTCCGTGCGCTATGAAATGCGTTACACTCCCAAAGCGCGCTTCGGTCCCACAATTGACAGTATTTTATAGAAATAGCTAAAATTTGTTGTTAAACTGGATCGAATTTATGTGAAGTATTTTGTGTGCTCAATCAAAATATCGCCCCAATATTCAATCACATTAAATTGGAGGCGCACCACTTTTGTTAGGCCAACTCGATATCTTTCTGGCAGGAAACGTGTCAGCATTTACAGCGTAGTCCATGATAAATTGTTGTGTGTCCTAAGGCTACTTCGAAGCGCGTGGCCGTAGTTGCTTCACACGTAAAAGAATACTCAACTGTTTCCTTATAAAGTCTGAAGTGTTCGTCCCTCGCCTGTATGGAGGCTTGATTCCCAATCAAAACCCGAAGTCGCTGCCCCCCCCACACAGGACAGAGAGAAGACCGGATCGGACGAGCAGAGCAACATGGATCTATTAGCGCATCACACCGTTCATTATAAAGGTGAAATGGAAAGTTCGTGAATGGTATTTAAAGCGTACGTGGAAAGCTCTGGAAAGGTCAACTTACAGCAAATCAAGGAACACCGTCCTCGCGTTAATTGACCGCTTTTCCCGGTTGGCTCTCTGTTCGCCCCAATCAGGGCGGGTGAGTTTGGATCGCCTGCCACGGCGATGGCTTGTTCGCATCGCGCATTCCTTCCCAACAAAATCTAATGAGGATGGTCGCATAGCGTTGGTATCTGTTGTTTCAAACAAGTAAGTTCCTTCATAGTGCCTAACGGAGAACTCAGAGGGCTAAATTTGTGAGATAATCTTGATGGTTCGGGTACTTTTATAAATGCAGAACGCCAACAATGCAAGATAAACAATTACAGTGTCATATGAGATGGTAAATGGCTAAGCGCTTGCGCCACCACGGTAGGCTTAGAGCCACAGTCAGCTGTGTTGATTGAACAACGGCTGGCGTTCGCGATAGATAGCGATGCTCGCAGGCCGCTAAGGAATACTAGACCGCTGATCGCGGGCTGGGACGGTAAAAGATTCACCAGGATTTACTCGATGGCAGGCGGGCAGCACGTGCATTTGACTGCCACAACAGACCAGTTTCCAGATTTAACCGACTACTTTACCAACCATTTCATCAGCTATCATCCGTAGTGCTGAAGCTATCTTCCTCTGCTCACCGGGCTTGCATCCGCCATCGAATTGCGTGCGAAATGGCTAGCAGCCAATGGGATTCGGTATACCACAGAGACCAAACACACCTACGACGCAGAATACTCACGCTTTTGGGAGGGAGGGAGGGAGGGAAATTGTTCGACTTGAGTGAGACCAGCGTGGTCCAACACTAATGGACGGTAATTGAGACCTTACTGAACGGACCTCAGCTGGTGTACATTGTGCTGCGCCCGCTCTCATTGGCCAGTGGGGTGTCTGGAACATGTGCTGGAGCACACACAGTCCCTGAGGAAAGGAGAACGTAGGCGCGCAGAGAGCATGTCCGGAGCACCTGGTTCAAACCTGAAGGGTAGTCACGCCCCTTGTGTGAGCAGGCAAAGGACATGTCTGAGGCTAGGGCGCAGGTGAGGCACGGAGGACCAGAGTGAACATTGTTAGCCTGATACTCCAAAGTGCTCTATGCCAGAGGCGCAGATAGGTTGCCTCGTTTTGATGAGGAGCACCAGGCTACTTCGATCGGATTGTTAAAGGCGCAATACAAGCTACCGTTTGATCTCGAAGTCAAGTTGTCAGTAACATAAGGAGCGGAACGATATCCGTCGCAGCGGAATGGATACAATTCGCTCCACGTAAAGTTTTACTTTATGTGATGAAATATTACTTTTATGACGGATCCTCAGGTATAAGCTGAGCGTGGGGTAGAATATACTCATATTCCAACCAATTCGCCCCCATACAAACCACACAAGTCAAATCTGATCAAATAGACCGAACAGCTCTTGGGCGGAATGATATAATCACCGATGGAGGGATAGACTAGGCTTGTTCTAGATGTTCGATTGCATCCTTGCAAATTCCTTTCAAGTGAGATGTTGGACCGTCAACTATATTACTCTCCCCTCGTTCTGTAAGTACGCAGACCTGTAATATTTAGTTGCGAAGGGCTTAGATTACAAGCAGCTGGTCTCGTGAAATTAAGTGTATTGTCAACTGGTGAACTCTATGGTTCTCTAGAAAAAGGAGTATGCTCAGTTGTTTGGTACGGATAAAATGGCTTAGGATTAACATGTCCCACAAGATGCTGAGTTAAGTTTTTCAATAGAAAAATAAAAACAACCATAAGTAAAAAAGAACTAAAAACTGCGAACCTACCAACGACTGCTCTTATAATAGCGCAAAGTCAGCAGTTAACTTGAATTTCTGCCGAGTGTTATGGAGCATTCGTGCTGCCTTCAACGCCTTGCGATCGGATTTATGTTTAGTTTGGAAAGCACATTTTAGTGGTACTGCTGAATCGATGCAGAAGCCAATTATGCTATAAAACAGGTCCGTCACATGTTGAGGACATGAAGGGAAAAAGAACTTATCCCAATTCATCGAACGAACCAGGCCCTTGAAAGAGTCGCAGTTGACAGTACTGAGCAGACGATAATGCATACTTTTCTGTACATCGGTCATGCGTAGTCTTAGGCGACAATTGATAACGGGATGATCGCTCCCCGGAAATTCATCAAGAACGTCAACATTGATTGCAGTTATGCCCAATGAAAAAATGAGAACCAGAGTACTTTCACCTCTGGTAGGTTGGGAGACGTGTTACAGGAGATAAGATTTTGATATTTCAAAGGAGCGGTTCCTACGGGTCATGAAATCGAAGACAGATTGAAATCGCCTCCAATAATCTTATGTAAAAATAGTAGGCTAGCAGCGCATCCAAATGCAAGCGTCAAAAGTTCTAGGTCTTTTGGCTGCCGTTTGTCGCGCTGTATATACATCCAATAAGCAGCTGCTGCTGATTAACAGATATCGTAAGCCAGAGTGATTCCTGAACATTGTTCAACACTGGGTTATCGAGTGTTGCTGCTGCAAGCGATTTTTTCAGATAAATTACACAGCCACCACCTCGACGACCAGGCCGATTTCTCATAAACTTGTTATATCCGAAAATAGTTAACTGATTGTCAGACATGCCATCATGGCACAAAAATTCAGTTATAAATATTATATCAGGATTATTCACCAAAACAAACGAGCGTAGTGTGTGGATCTTAGAGTAAAGTGAGCGAATGTTTATCAAAAATGCTGGGATCATCATCAGCATCATCATACACGTTAGCTAGAGGTGGGGAACACCTCAGCTACTGTGCCGCAATACACAGAAAAAAGAGAAAAAAACTGTAGCAAACCGGCTGAGCTACCGGTAAGGGATGGGCATCGTTCCGGTAAGCTACCATCCGGCTAATGTGCATCAAAAAATTACTATGCAAAATTATATAAGGCTAACTAATGAGATCGTGGTTGGAGGGGGAGGCTAAGTGGGGTGGGGTGGGACAAAGAAACTCACAGCACGAACGACACTGAGATCGGCTCCTAGCCATATCAACAAGTGTGTCCGACCAAACGTGTTCATCGTCTTTCGGACCCCAACCAGGGAGCCGAGACGCTCCAACCGAGGCCAGCTCCGAAGTGAGGGCCTTCATTCCTCTGGACCAAGTCATCGCTTGGCCACCCTTCCTCTTCTTCCATCCACACCCCCGGCGCACAAACAACGCACGTCGATGTGAGATATGAGCAAGATTCTTTAGATTGTGTTATAAACACGGGTTTCAAGCCGTGTGCCTGGACCCAGGTTAGAAATTGTTGAAAAGGTGCGCGTATGGCCACCAACGGTGGAAAATGATTTGGAGGTGGCCACAGCGGAGGGGGTTGAGACTGAGTATGGCTCTCTAGAAAATGGTTCGAGGGAAAGAGTCCATGCTTACTGCGATAGCCTGTGGGAGCTGGAGAGTTAGGTTGTATCCTCTGCATCATGTCGCTAATAGGCAGTTGATTACGTAAAGCATTGATAGGAGCCAGTGGGTTGCTGTTATTTCCATCTATGGGTAAAATCCGCTTAACTGAGCTCGATATACAAGGCTTTATTATATGCGGTGGAGGCACACTGGTGTCAATCCATACACCAACATCAGCATAATCCATGTGGTTCGTTGATGGGTTTGGAACGTCAAGATACCCAATTACACCGTGTGTAAGGTGCAAATATGGCGGCACATCTTCCATAATTTTATGACCAATGGATATACGTCTATCCCAACAAAAGACAATACAGGGTCGCCCAATGATGCTTGCGATAAATTTAGGTCAACCATCCTTTTACTATCGATCAATTTGATCGGATTCATCGATATTCTCGATGAGCTTGGACACTGGGCAGAGCAGAGTTTAGGCGGACATGACAGTTCGAGGCTTGAGGTAGCGGTTTTGCATGCAACTGGGATTTAGCAGGTGATGCAGTTGTTATTCTGTGATCCCCAATG
>OX104059.1:22535343-22567039 GCA_944474145.2 Dicrocoelium dendriticum | reverse complement strand
GGTCGGCAGTTACTCGTTTTTGTTGATAGGTCAATGATACCTCGTTTGCAACTTGATTCGGCCAATGTGCGTCCCAGCCTTCGTTTAGACCTACGTCAGAGTCAATTAAAGCTGCAGTCAAGTTACACTTCTGTACATTCGTCGGTATGCTTGCTGCTTCAGTTGCTTTAATATTTGAGCTGTGCAATGTGTTTGCGACCTTTAACCGAATTTCGGAAGGAAGATGTTTCCGATTTCTCCGCCATCGATCCAAAACATCCTTTGCTTGTTGCTCTGACTGAACCACAAGTTTTAGGATTCTAGGGCCGCATCCTCTATAATTTGGTGAGAGAGGTATCCTGGTGAGCGATAGTGCCACAACATTATCCAGAGAAAGTGTTTCGCGAATGAACCGCCACTGTTCTAAATCGTGCTTTCCGGTCTCTTGAACATCGTTAGAAGGATGTTCTGGCATGCCATGTATGAAGATTGTGTTTAGGCGGTTTTGCTTGCTGTACCCCTCTTCGGTGTTTCGTTATGGTTGTCGCGCGCTCCAAGGGACATTAGAATAAATAAATAATTAAATAAATAAAGCATTTATTCTCAGCAAGGCTAGGCACACCTTTACAGGCATGATCATTTCGAAAAAAACAATGCGTGATCAAAAAGTTGCAAAAATCCGATATGTTTGCCATAAAAGTGCTTGTTTGTGTAGGGGGAATGTAAGTGTGTAATTGTGTGTGCGTTTATGTAGCTGTGTAACTTGCGCTTGTAATTGTGCTGCTCCATTCTTGAATGTTTGCGATCGTCTGCAAAGTGCGATTGGAAGATTGGTGTCCGTGGGTTGGAAAGGATTATCCAGATATCCACGGGGCAGTGACTTTATTTTGTGGCGAGCCACGACCGCCACGTCACAGTGTTGTTAAGCAGACATTTGTGGCTTTTTATAGGGAGAACGCTTGCCAGGCGAAAACCCACCACGTCCTGGAACACTGCCGTCGAAGTATTAGCTGGAACGGGTAAAACCCGAACCATCCAGCTGGCACCACGAGGAGGTTGTTCGGTAGCCAGCCCCTAGATTTCTAGGGGCTAGATACGTATCCCACAGGTTTCGTGTTTTAGCGCGCTTACGGAGAGCAAAACGTTTTCTACATCGGTGGAGGATTCTAGAGTTACTCGAATAAGTCTGGGTTCACCATAGTGTGGTGAGTTCGGAGGACGAGGAATTCGTAACAAGTTTATGGGCTTGGCTTTGATACTCATCTGCATACACAATGAGTTCCATTGGTCTTGGTCGTCTGATAACTTATCTCGCAATGTGATGGCGGTAGATTCAGGGACATTTAAGCATACAACAGTCCGGGCACTGTTGTTGGATCCCTTTTTCATCGATGTACAAGGTATGGTACTCATTTGTCCTGACTTGTTGACAAGTGATTGTTTGCTGTTTTTCTCTCCATTTGCGTTAACGGTGTTTACAATGGAAGAGGACGCAACGGCGGCCTCTCGGTGGACCCTTGCAGCAATCTCTGCAAATGTAACCGATGTTCTGAGAGGCTTAGTCTCGACAAGAGATATTTGAGCTACAGGTACCAAGGGTTGGTGTTTGGCTGCTTCATCCTTGTTAATACTAGATGTCAGGTCTAGTGGAATTTGCTTAACCAGACGTTTTGAACGGTGCCTGATTTTCGTTGCTGTGAGTACTGTTTGATTCACGTAGGTACAGTCTGTTTTCGCCCGGCGTTCTACCAACGTTGGAGAAGACAACGGAGATGGAGACGTGGCTGATTGCGGTGCAGGGGAAGCGGATTGTTCAGCATTCCGTTGCTTAGCAGCCGCTACGCTTCTGTGGTCCATACTCGCTTCCATTGAAGTAAGCTTATTGTTGATCCTCTGCTCTGCTTCTGTGATTAACCGGTCGCATTTCTCAGCTAGGATAAGCAAACACTTAACGAGGGGGATGGTGGAACACGCAGTACAGAACCAAAATGCATCTTGGGAGCTATTTCGCTCCCGTAACTGTTGTTGGGACACATTTGCACATTTCGTATGGTACCATTCCAAACAGTGCGAACAAGCCAGACCGATTTTTACTACCCGATGACATTCTCCTAACCCGCAAATGCCTTTCGATGGGAGTCTCTTCGGTTTCGCCTTTCTGCCATTCAATTTGGTGTCGTTACCTGACCCAGTGGGTTGGTTAGCGTTCTGTACTTTTACAGCTTTGAGAGCGGCGCACATCGGTCAGGCGAACGTGGTGGTTGCAAGGTCAAATGAGCGGTCGGCGTGGTCGCGCGGTCCGTGTGATGGGTTATGCAGCCGCACTGGCTGACAAGGTCACAAGGAATGCGAGTGACTGTAACCTGAACAGAGCGCTGAACACAGATTCTTTCACAGCTGTGTTGAGAAACACTGGATCGGAGTAAGCTTAGGCTTTTCGGCCTGCCTCGAGAATTCTGTATCGAATGGTGTCACACAGAATGGCAATCGGCTCAATACGATTGAATTAAACGCTTGCGCTTAATCACAGATGCCAGTGAAAAAGGTTAGTGATGGCACAGCCTCTAATCGTAGAAGATATTTCCACGTATGATGGATCACTGTGTAGAGCTGGTAAATCCGGTTCGAATGAGCGTACAGTGACAACGCTGTGAGAAGATGGAGAGAGGATAGAGGGGAATAATCCAATTGAACCAGTAACACGCACGCCACGCGTGTGTGAGGATGACCTTGAAGACACATCAAGCTTGACTATTCACTCTTCATGGGCGCTTAAAGCCACTTCTTGACTTAACTTGACTAGACATGTAGGCAACGGTAGACCGTTTGTCACATCGAACACCTACTTCGAATCGGTCGTGCCCTAGTACTTGCCTACAAAATGTTCAGCCAGGCGGCCACCAAGAAACATCAGACTTCGAGTATGGGTAACTCTGCCTGGAGGCAGATTCAGTAAAACGGCTATATCTAGTCAATTTGAAATGCCGGTTCTCACATTCGGATGAGATGGATGGGTTGAACACGGACTGGAATCATCACCGATGTGTCGTGAATGGGTTCAAGATGTCGCTTACCCTATCATGTGAAATGTTGTCCTGGAAGACAAGCTACAGCTCAGAACAGAATGACTGCTAGCAAAGCAACCGTCCGTACGGATGTGCGGATTAGGTAGTATGGTGGTGCGATATGTTTTACTACCGATCTGAGACAACCCAAGATCTAATTACAGCCGAGCGTTACAAAATGGAAGAGTTTCGCTCCAACTGTACCGTCAATTTGGTGTCAATCAAATTTTGATCGAAACTCCATTTGAGTCACATTTTTTGGTGGGCTGAACAACAGGTTTGTACTTGGAGCATCAATTAGTGCAGTTGAGGTGTGGGAATGGTCGTATAATGGTGAGTATTTGGTTGCTGCCATTCCCGGAGACAATGTCTAACTCGGATTTCAAGGGTGAATATGGTAGGTTGACATTTGAAAATGGCCGACAAGAAGTTAAAAGCGGATACTGCCTGGATGAAATGAGTGCCAATTTATTCGTAACATTTAAAAGCATTGCGATGGATCTCTGTGAGTGTACAACAGGTGGGGCAGATGCACATCTGTGAGCAAGCCAAATGGCCCATTGTGCCAACTCACTCGAAATATAGATTTCAACAGTCTTATCATTTATTGGCCCCAACATCGACTATTTTGGCTTAGTCAGCAGAAGGTGACACCTCAGAAACGACCACTCCCATCTTTAGTGATAGTGGGTGGCGGCGCAAGGCCTTTCCCTCTAGTCACTCAAGATGATATTAATTGTCGCATAGGGATAGCGCTTTCAAGCTAACTGTAGTCCACCGACACCCACAGTTTCAAGACGGCCAAATGGTCGATTGTGATCATCACTGTTGCAAATGGCGCATCAATGGTACCTCCAAACTATTCATACGTTTCACCCCAAACGGGTCTCGCATAAGCTGAGGTGGTGAACACCAAAACTTTGGCCGTCCAGACCAGGGATGAGTCGAGCACGTATTGCAAGTATGCCCCGTACCATAACACCGCTAACGATGGTCTTCATACTTGAGGCAATGATCATACAGATCCCGCAACTACTGCTCCGTTCTTAGCCCATCGATAAAGTGTGTCAGACAAATTTCAACATATCCTAGATTTTGTGTACTATCAACCAGTTACATGAAAGTTTCGAAGTAATTTTTTCTTCTGAGGTCTCTTTGATACTTTGGGTAGGTCAGCGGCCCATTAATACTTTATTTTCCCTCTAACTTTATGCTCAACATAACCATAAACACCTCAATTCTGTTTGTTTGAGCTTAAGTAATGCTCTGCTAAGTGACCAACTGATAAACCTTTCACAAGTATGTCATGTGGACTCATTGCATCCAGATCCTACCCCTGTGCAAACACTGCCGAACAAACTGACGCAGGCATCACGTGTAAGGCATCCGCTTCACATCTGCAAAGTGCAAGGAACTGTTGCTGTACCGCCTCGACGAAGCATTTCTCATTGTTGTCAATTAGCCACTACAAGTAGTCACTGTGTGCATCTGTAAAGGTAAAAATACCACTTTTGGTGGCCAGGTAGTCTGCGCTTCGATTGTGGCTTGGTATTGTTAGTTTAGTACTCTTTTGTAGATGGTAAGATTACATTCGCTCTTGAGAAGCTACAGCTCCACCTGTGTTATTGAATGCATCACAAATCAGTTTTGCCTGCAGCTGAAGCTCAGCGAACGTCAGTCTGTGGTCACAGTGCATGCGGAACGTCACTCATATCCGGTCGACGCATCGACTTGTTGCTGCTGACTAGTGTTTGACAGCAAACCTGCTATTGCCTCACTTGCTAAAATTGCACTGTCTTGGGCAATTGCTCCGCACGTCTTCTGTCTGTTGGAGTGGCGACTTCGTGTGAGAAGCCAATGTGATGAAAATGAAGTAGAACGAAGCCAGTCGAGGGCATAACTTGAGTTAGCTGTACGTTCCAAACGTATTCAATCAGGAAATCGTTGACAACCTTGCTGACGATAGTGCCATCATCAGCATCCGAATGCTTTTCCAACTCATTCGTAACAAGTTTTCAGGAAATGTATGAAAAAGTTAAACAGGAGACCAAATATCTAATCCTTCATATTTATCTTTCGAGGTAGCCATTCAGATGGCACTTCTGCCGACTACTTTTACCAACATAATATTGATGGTTCTTCTACCTAATAGAAATGTTGTTCTCTGTATTGCCACCGTTGGTGATCACTACCGTGGCAGTCACTGTAGGACGACCTCGGTTTTCAAACTGATATTCTGTATGTCGGACAAATCTCGTCGAAAACCTACCACACTGCTGTCTGAACTAGGTAATGCCATGTAGGGTTCCTTACAAATCTATGAATGAGTCTTTAAGTTAATGTTGCATTCAGTGCTAGCCGTTGATTCTGTCCGGGTAAACAATGAGGATGGTTACGCGGTGTGTGAACTCCAATTCTGTGTCTGTTACGTGACATGAATGATACAGCACTGTGTAGAGAATAAAGTGCCAATTCTCCCAACGACCAACTTTTGGTTAGCCATGCTGTTGATCATTTTCTCAGGGAGAAGGTACGGCACATATCATGTTCCGATTACTGACGAGTAAGTGGTTAGCTATTGGGACTCAAAATTACATAAGATGGAACCCCCGGTACGCGATTAGTTCGATGCGGGGATTAAAGGCAGTAAAAATAATAGTTTACGCTGCTCATCTTCCTTATTCAAATGCTCTGTTTGATGATTTAGTTGCTACACCAGCAGGAGCTGTCTAAACAATTCTGTTCAAACCACGAGCATCTTTACAGACAAGTCAATAACCGGGCTTTCATCGATCATCACAAATTCACTTCCTTCCTAAACTCTTTGTAAAGAGCTGCTGATTTCCAAGAAGCTCTCCCGTTTGTGCGCTAAAGCACAAAACCTGCTTATTAAACTTTCCGAATTGCGACTTCGTCAAGGATCAGAGACCTGTAACCTTATCTCTATAGCAGAGACAGGAGAATCCGTATACGGGCGCCGCCAAATCATAGCAAAGACATGGTTACGCCCCTACATAAGTAACATCGAGGTCGTGCTGCCAGGCATGTCCGTTGATCGGCACGAACGACCCAGCAAAAGGGGTGGGCTGGCTCTGTATTTCCGCAGTGACCTCCACCGTGAATCCATAGGGAATTCAGTCAAGATGGTTCAGGAGTCCTTTGTTGCCATATACGGTTAAGAGTCAATGACGCTTGCTCGGTGCCAGACGTTTACCGTACCCCATCTTCCAGGCCCGAGATGGACTTCAATCTACCATCCGCATTGAGGCAATTGATAAAGTAGATGTGCAACCATATTCCTACTACTGGCAATTTCAACACCCAGGCTCTGGAATCCTAAGCCGCTCCTAGAGAACAATTCACGGTGAATCTGCTAGAAGTTGTCTCCAGTAACTCACTTTATGGCCACCAGATTCAGAAAGATATACAGACCGTCCATACGGGATCGGATATTAACCAAAGAAGAACTGGTGTTCGTTAACATTCCCTTGGGCCGCAGTGATAAAGTAGTCAGACCTTCGAAGACAGAATATCCTGTGAAAAGTACCGACACAACGAAAACGATTATACGTTGCGACATAATAGATTGACTAGGTGAGACAGCCAACTGAATCTTGTTGGTAGACCACGTACGGACTAGCGTATGGCAACGGTACGTCTGTCAGTTTAACACCATGGTTACGGGAGCATCAGTGATTAAGAATGTCCACCCGAGAAACGTGGTCTCGTTCGTACCAAACAGGGCACGCAAGGGTATAGCAGTGCGGAACTCGGACTGCCATATAGTTGAGATATCTCTGAGCACCGAGCACTGGATGGCGTTTGCAACCCAACGTAATCACTGTACTCAAATTGTCCGTCAGGATAAAATGCCGTACCAGCATAACTTAGCAATGCGTATGGTCTCAAATCACGAGCTGCAGTATCAGTACTTAAACGGCATACGTAATATGAAATAAGGAACTCCAGCTCTTCAAGCAGCTGATGAACTGGCAATGACTCCAAAGGATATGGTGAATATCCTGCGCCTTTAATACCCTCCAACCATTCAGTGCATTCTGTGGCTACCTCACCACCTCATCGCTTACACTTCCAGCAGCTATTCCAATGGTGACGTTCATATACTCAGTAGCTTTTACTGTTTCAGTGTTGCTTCTAAACAGCAGGAAACGTATGATTGAGGTTTACGTCTCTAAAACGGTTAGTAACCCTCTACTACGACATAATGCCATGGTCTTATTAAACGTATCACCATGCGTCATCCGGATGAACATTGCCAGCGTCAACCTTCATTCGTTACGTTCCAGTTACCCAAATCTCTTTCTTCCGGATATTGGTAGAGTCCCAAAAACAATGCACCGCATTCGATTGAGCGCGGATTACATACCGTACAGCATTTCACAACCTAGGCCTGTACCTCTGGCCAAAAGAGAGACGCTGCCGCAAGCTTTGAAAAATATGGTAGCGGAAGACTTGATAGAATCCATACAGTGTTCTGAATGGGTTCATCCACTAGTGGCCGTTCAAAGGAAAGTTGGCTCTATTCGTGTATACACCGACCTTCAAGCGCTTAATCGACATATAATTGTGGACAAGTTCCATCTGCCTTCTACCGATGAGTTGATGGTTAACCATTCAAACGCCCAATTTTTCTCAAAGTTGGATATTCGCAGTGCATACTACCACATGCCACTGACTCCAGATGGCCGACATTTGACTGCCTTCCTCACGCAAGACGGTTTATAGCAATACAAAGTGCTACCAATTCACCTTATTAGTGACCAAGCAGCTGGGTAGAAATTTATTACCTTATCGTTATCAGATTTCAAAGGATGCCTTGTGTATATGGATGATATTTGTGCCTTTGGTACTAACCCCACCGAACATCAAGAAACATTTCCTAATGTGCTGCACAGAATAAATGAACTATATATCCGCCTAAATACCAACAACTGCTTATTCGCTGTAACGGAGGTTGAGTTTATTGGACATGTCATTTCTACCTTGGGTATTAAGCCTAATGTTCAGAACACCAGAGCCATTCTCGATTGTCCAAAACCATGCAATGCCACACAGATGACACATTTCTTGGGTTTATGTTCTTATTACCTTCGACATTTACCGAATTTGGCGACTATTGCTGAGCTGTTACGGAGGTTGACGCGCCAAAACCAAGAATTTCGTTGGGCCACTGAACAAGACAATGTTTACATGACCATACGCGCAAGGATTGAATATACTCCTACGGTAGCGATCATCAATGAGAGCTGTCCGACGTTTTTCAACGGGTGCTTCGGATGTTAGCTTGCAATGCTTTCCCAGCTTTATGATGACTAGGAGAAAGTGATTGCATATGTACCTCGGATCTCGTCTGATACTGAAAGAAATTATTCCACCGCCGAGAAGGAGGCACTCGCATGTGTCTGGGCATGTGAGAAATGGCACTTTCACTTTTTCGGACGTCGATGCACTTTGCGCACCGACCATTCTCTTCGTACAGCGCTACTAAGTCGCGCTAACAAAGGCCAAAAGCCGATACGCTTGAGTTGCTGGAACTCACGTTTATTGAACTATGATTATGAAATAAACTTCGTACCAGGTTGTTATAACCAACCTGCAGATGCCCTGTCGAGACTTCCATTGTCCAACGAAGGGGAAAACGAGGACTTATAGAGGTAAAAATGATAACGCAACTCTCAGACGGAACACCTACAATAGCATTTGATCTGATACGAGCACACACTGCAAAGACGCTGTCATAGCGAAGCTTCGGGAGTACATATCCACTTCATGGCCTAGTCGTACCAAGATCCAACCTTAGTTACTTCCATATATACCCCACGACCCGAGCTTTCTACTGTGAGCAAGTGCATTATTAGAGGCGAGCAGTTTGTGGTCCCTGCAACCGTTATTCCTCTGGTGGTTGCATGTGCGTATGATGGTCTTCCCGGTATTGTGAGCACAAAAACTTGTATACGACAATACTATTAGTAGCCGGAGTTGAATTCCAGCGTCGAGGCGGATATTCGGGAATCTTACACCTGTCAAAAATCCGATAAGAGTGTGAGGCCGCTGAATGCGCCAGTCCAACCTTTGGTACACCCAATGAAGCCATGGACAAAAATTGTCATCAATAGTATGCCCCGTTTGCCGATGCACCTCTGCAGAAGCGAAACGTGCTAGTGGCTACCTGTTTCTACAGCAAATGACCAGAGGCTATTCTATGCGTGGAAGTAACTACAGCCATCATCATAAAGTGGCTCCGTTGTTTGTTTGTAAGGTACGGTTTGCCAGAAGAAACTGTCCATGGTAACGGCCCACAGTTTCGAAGTAACGAGCATACTGAATCCGAAGGTGCAATGGTATCAGACACACGAGGACTGTACTTTATAATCCCGTAGCGAATGGACTTGTCGAACGACGTAATCATACTTTGAAAGGATATCTACAAGTCCTTTAGCTTTCGGGAGGATCCTTGGATGATGCTTTGGTATCGACATTGGGGGAGTACAGAACCACTCCACATACTGCAACGGAAACAACCCCGTCGGAGTTAATGCTAGGGCGAACAATCCGAACTCGATTACATGCAGCCTTTAAAACCGAAGAAGTCGCCGATCACAGAGAATACGAAAGGCGGGCTGTTTACCAGGCTAAATATAAACGCGTTGGGAGAACTTATCCTCAAGTGACATTTGTTCGTGGGAGACTACCCTATTCCCGAAAAGGACCGTTGACCCGTGTGGAATCTGTGTGTACACCAGGAATTTACAAGTTGGCTGATGGGACCAAGGTGAATGCAAGACGGCTACATACAGCGCTTTCCCAACGCGATATTGAGCAGACGAGCACACCTATAACATAGCGCTCCGTACATACTAATACCCACTTACGACCTTCCGGTCGGAGACGCCGCCCTGTCTGCCGATACGCTTTGACGGATTACGCCACATGACAATTCTTCGGGATGCTAGCAATTAATTAGATCGTTCATGGACATGTAGTGCTTATATTTTTACGAACAGAGGAGGGGACGTCGTGTTCAAATACTTTGCCTTGGTTTTACCCTCGATTCGCTTATCCTACTCACACTTCTAATTAGCACTCTTTGGTCATTCAAGTGATCTTGCATTTGTTTGGTTACAATTTGATTCCAGAGGCACTGTACTCCCGGAGAGACTGTAATGTGCTTGCAACAGCTGCTGGGGGAAAGGTGACTCTTGATAAGCCAATGACATTTGTTGGGAGCTGAAGGGCAAAGACTCCGTGTTATTTGTAGCTACCGAGCCAAAATGCAGGATAGAGCGTTCGCGGCATCCTTAGCAGTAGTGGTTAAGCCACTGCCTTATGACGAAATACACCGTGCACTGCAATTCCGCTGCTAGCACCATCCAGCTGGACTGTGCTAAGAGTTTATATAGTTTGTCTGAACTTCGCAGACACTCCACCCGTTAAACTATTCCATCCTTCTTTCTAAACTCCAGATTGTTGGTTTTGTTGATCATGTCCTAGGAACTTTTTTCCTACACCGGCGCTAGGAAGTACGATTTGTTGAAACTCTGTCAAAACACTTATAATTCGGATGCGGAGTGCCACGGGGATTGGTATTGAGGACATGGTTGTTCTTGATGTGTATCAACGAGATCACACACAGCATAAGCTAGAGCTGCCTAATCTAAGCCGACAGCATTAAGATGCTGAGGGTTATTAATACCAGATTATACTGTACTGTATATGGGGTTTACACGTGGACGATACAGAATCTATCTCGGTTCATTGTGGAAAAATGTAGGGCTGCAATTACGACACCAGCTAGGGTACTGCTATGAATGCGGGAACCAGGAATTTCAAAACTATTCCCGAGAAAGTTGTCTGAGCGTTCGTATCAAGACCGACATTGCATGTTCTCATTAAACTGAAGAGGAATCAAGAGGAGGCATGCAAAACGTGGGCCTGCTACAATATGCGTTCGGACGATTCGACCCGCCAGTCTTTCGGCAGCTTCTCGGCTCATACATTAGTCCCACACGTGACATACGAAATACAGGTCTGGCAGTCAAAACTGAGGAGAGATGTCACCGTCTTGACGATACCCAAACGTCGGGCGAGTAAGAACTTCAAAGGTTAGTACTAGTTGCTTTCTGAACAAAGGCTAAGATTGCTCGGCATCTTCAGCGAACGATATCCGCGACGACAAGAAACCTTTGTATTAATCCTAACCACATATGCCGCCATTAGCTAAAGCTCAGTCACAACAGTCATCTGAGTGGCCATCGTCTCAAGTTAGCAAAGGACTACGGTCGTTCGGCATGCTGTGGAAATTGTTTTCCCGTACGTGCTTGTCACGCGTAAATGCCCAACGGAATCTACCATCTGTGCTTCCACGCTCGTGGAGTTCAGATTCCGAGTCAACTATGCACACATTTCAACGAAAGATTTCACACTATAGTAATAATGATAATAATATTAACGAAATGTACATTTCGCTGGAACGTGAGCCACGGTCTAGTGAAGCAGGCACGATCAGCATGTGTCAGTTTTCTTCAAAAGCTTTGCAAATCAGTTGTTCCACATTTGAGTCTTGTTTCAAACGTCTATTGCATATTTCCTCCGAAAATGTATCGTTCTTTGGTGCTAATTATCTCATCACAACATTGAACGAATTGCGGTCCCGAACGCTGTAAGAAGAAGGAACGTAGTACGTATAAGTGTACTGTAACTCAAGTATTTCATAAAAATCACAAAAAGCCTGGAATTGAAAAGCGGTATGACGTGTGGATTATCTGGAAAAAAAGTTACGCATCTGTTGGCTTCCAGGATATATTCGATATTTTTCACCTCCTGCATTTGTTTACCAAGAGGCGACATATTTCTACAAGCGTCTAATTTGGCCAATACTCTTTATATAGTTACAGTTGATAATGCGTATACCGCTGTGAGAAGAAACCTTTCCTGACACCTATTCCATATTTGCAATATTCGCCATGACATTCCTACAAGACCTGTTAATTTATGGATTATTTCTTTATCCGTTTTAAATTGTTGTTCCCTAGCAAAATCCAGCGCAAAAGCCCGCCCCTCACTACGGTTAGTCAGTACACACGTACAGCGAGAGAGGCGGTCAATGCTTAACGGGTTCAGTACTAACCCTCCGAGGAATACAAGCCTCAAGCGCTATTCCTGTTTCTATTAGTTTACCAAGTTTAGTCAGCGTCACATTCCCTGCAGAAACGTTGCTGAGAAACTTGCTATCCTTTCGTACGCAGCTCTCCTGGAGTGGATAACATTGACCCAAAAGCAATTCAGGTAGCAGACATGCACATAGACGAAGCACTTGCTAGATTTTTTAGCGCTGTCTACAACAAAATAGAGACGAGGTATCATCACCCAAACACAAGAGAGGAAGTCGATCTGAGCCTACATCTACCGGCGCACAATCTGAAGAGCACTACTCAGGGACGTGACCTAGGTGTGCTGGTACAGGACGATCTCGTTTGTTCCAGACGGTCCGCGTAATCTTCAAATAGTAGAAACTAACACGTTTGTCGCTCGAAGAAGGCATCAGGGAGGTTGGATTCATGTAGCTTTCTACCTGATGCTCAACACCTCCGTACGTCCCGACGTCGAATACGTTATCCAAGCTTGATAACCTTGACTAAAGCATGATCTTGGAACAGCGGAAAATACCGAAAAACTGCCAAGGCTAGACAAATTCTGTGGGATGGTTTGTGAATTCTGTAAGCACAAAAGGAAGTACACTAAAGTGAAACGCTTGTCTGTGGACTCACCAAATTATCCAGCTTAACCCAAAAATATAGCCGTCTACCCTGATTTCATGGGGGTTGATGAGCAGAATGTCTGGTTGCGTTAAGTCGTCACTCAACTAAGGCAGGTGATGTAATGCATTGTCGAGTCTGTGTTCAAATATGGTTCGCGTGGGAGTAGAAATGACGAAAGTCGTAAGAGCGTTTCATGGTTGATAATTTCAAAGGGAAAGATAACTCCGGTGGCATTCCAACCGACTGTAGTAGATGCACTGTTCCAGCTAATAAGCCCTCAATTTCTTGTTGCGGCTAACTTTCAGGTGACGGCAAGCGTGACACCGGTCTCAATAACTGGTACACCAGCTAGAAGTCGCCGCGTGGACGGCGATAACTTTCCCTGTACGCTAGTTAAGTTTTTAGTCGCAAGTAGCATGTCAGGTGAATCAAACCCTTCACAATTTTGGTCGGCCTTCGCTGTGGGTCTCCAATGAAACCAGACCATATCTTAGCCAGGGTTGCCAGGCCTGAATCGCCTAATCCACATGGGCCCTCACATTTGCATTGAGCATCTGCGGGCATGTGGAAGGGTTGAATCTCCCGAAAGCCCTGCTTAAAGGATCAACTTGTTGGTTCGCAGTACTGTACACCTTCAAAAACTGCGCGGAACAGCCGAGATCATCTGGCATCACCCAACAAATGCCAAGCTCCTGTGAGGCAGTCTTCAAGATGTGGTCCCCGACCTTATGTTCGTTGGAGGGCTTCTGGTGTTCATGTATACTTTTGCACTTGCCTACATTAATTGGAAATAGATTTGTCTTTCATCACTCAATAACTGTCTCAGCCGCGTTGCAGCAGATCGCGATCTTCCCGACTACCCATCGCCCACTATATCTTGATATCATCGGAAAAGTTTGGTAATTTGAATCGATGACACTCGTGAGGTCGTTAATGAAGACCAATAATACGCTCGGCCTCAACGCCAAGCCCTGGGGAACACCGGGTGACGCTGCCACTTAAGGAGGAAACTTCCGACCGATCCAAGGACAGGATTTCTAATCCAGTACCTTTGCAGTTTTTGAGGATACCGTGAACTAATCGGTCGAAGGCTTTAGAAAAGTCGAGGTAGATGGCATCAGTTAGGGTCCCACCATCGGCTATTTCAGTCCAACTGCCAAGTACAATCAGTAGGTTGGTATTATATGACCGATGATAACGGAATCCATGTTGCTAAGACACGGCGATGTTAGATCTTACTAAGTAGTCAGTTAGTGCCTCAGCTGTGATCGACTCCGTCATTTTTGAGAGAAATGAGAGGAGTATCAATGGGTGATATTTGACAGGCTCCGAATGGCTGCCGCCTTTAAAAATTAGGATAATGATACCGTTTCAACACGCTGCGAACCTACTGTTCATCCAGGCGTCTTTGGAAAACTTGGTTAGTGTCAACTATCGTTACAACACTCGAGACCGCACAACTTTGGGCAAAGAAAGATAGCAAGAGTGGGCCTCGCCTACCGTACTAGCAACGGCTGAGAAAAGCATGCGTGTTCAGTGGACGTTACCGGCTGCTATTTTGGGATCTCACATTACCGTACCAAATACGGAAAGGTAACAGCCACCTACCCCGTCACCTGAAACTCAACCTGAACACTAACATGTGGGGCATTAGCTTGCAATTAATTCATCAATACAACTATATTGTCGACAAACTTACCTCTCTATGCTGATCTACCAACCCTAGAACGCCGCTCTAGACTTACTTGCTTGTGCTCTCAACCAAGCCATCGCAAAAAGTGCTTTGATATCACGCTCAGCTTCCCAAGCGCAGTTATATGGACAGATGCCCTGGAATGTACTCCGGCTATATAGCTTTCTTAGAAGTATAATTGACACGGACGCATGTAAACCAGTGCAGGAGGATGAGTAATCCGAGTAATCTACTGGACATTAAATATGTAAACGTATCATACCGTTTTGCAAGGTTCAATCTCATTTTCACAAGCCTGTTTCTAATAGGCCGTTACCATGTCGCTCCACCGGATGCATATATTGTCTTGTCCACTTGTGCACTATTAGAATCTGTACTCCCCTCCATTACCAAACTACAAAACAGTTTAAGCCCATGCCTTTTCGCCTGCCATAAACCATTGCTCGATTGTACATTAGTAACTTATGTGCCCGAGTTCGACATTCATGGGACCTCCGCGGTCGGTCCGCACCAATGTTGCATATCTGCACGGTCGTTTGCACACTCCGCGGATCACTTCAACTATCGCAGCCATATCAATTAAGTATGCATTTTAAAGCCATTGCAATAAGGCTGGCGTTACCGTGGTGCGATGGTTTGCTTGCCTCGGCGATCCGTTGAGCTATGCTGAGTGGTGCTTTGTGGCACCTTCAGAGCCGCTCACACCAGATTGGTCAGTGGTTAGAGGCCAGCCAAACTCAGTCTGCTGGCCTTCCAGGTTGGGGGTTGGATTGAGAATAGCTGCTTATTCTTTAAAACGGACTCATTGTAGTCCGTTGCCAAACCTGCTGCCTTGCGGTCAGGTTTCTGAAACAATGGCTTTCAGTGATAACAATAATCGTTCTCCTGTCTATGCCTGGGCAACCTGACAGTATCCTGCCCACACAATACTATGCAACGTTCCTCAAACAATTTCCTGATGCCATGGACACCGCAGCAAATAATCAACGGTACTCCTGCTGTATCGCGCAGGATGGATAGGGTTTGGACGTTACTGCTCAAACCTTCCCTTCTTCTTGTTCCCCCTGTTATGCTTTTTCACCCTTATCGTCCCGTTCCAACTTTGCTTTTATCCCCACGTTTTCAACCCTCAAATTCTTGACCCACCCCACACTGCTTTTATAGGCGTTTATCTTCTAAACCTTTTCTCAATCCCCATACCATGTGGTTCCGAGGAATGTGCTACCGGCCCGTCTGTCCACAGCCAGGTGTCGGCCTTGCTCGGATCGTTCAGTTGAGGTCAATCTACGCCACGCCAAAGGGCGATGTCAGACTGCAGTTTGGGCGGACTGGCCTTAGAATGTGACGAAACGTCAAAGCGCCTCGGCATTTAACCGATTGATCGCAACCGTATTTTGGGCTGCTTGGAACGAAGGCGGGCGTGCAAAGTAAAGTCGGTATGACATCAGTACCGGGGCCAGTCCAAGCGCTGGCAGGAACACATAAGCTTGCCTTGCCACTTGATGGACACAGAGTGTACCGTCTCAAATCTGGACAGGATTCAGACAGAAGCTTTCAGTCCTCGTCCCTCAGATGGTAACTTCGTAACATTTACTTCTCGACTAGGCACATATACCAAATATCGGAACCTGCGGTTCCTCTCGTACCAAGTTAGCATTACCATAGAAACGGCCAGTTTGTACTTAACTGCTTCATTGGACCAATTATGAGGGTGAAACTAACCTGTCGCACGGCGGTGAAAACTTAGCTTACGTTCCCTATTATTGGGTGAACAATCCAACGCTTGGTGCATTCTGCGTCACAACGCTAGGGATCATCTTTCTTTCCCCTTTCTGTGACAAGTAGGTTATTGTTTACAAGCACTCATCTCACGCCGGAGTCTATAAGCAGATGAACACGAGAAAAATACGAAACCGCGTAACTTAATCTCAACTTACCATCTCGTTCACATCGTCCTCGTATTTCTTAGGCGTAACCAAGAAAGGCAAGTGTTGGCATTGTGAACCAAGTGGCATAGAAGTGGCCAGTCTAAGCGCTGTCGAATCAGCTTTGCTCGTTGATTTCGTTCTGGCCCGACTCCCATTTGGCACCATTTAACCCTGTACCAATGTAGTCTAGGAATCAGTAATAATGGTGAATGCGTATATTAACGTGAACTGCATAAAACGGGGCTATATCCGTCAACGAAGAAGATGCTCAACGTACCCGCCGGCGTTACGCTTGCTGTTTAGAAATCGCCTGAGGCAATTGGCTATACTTTTTCGCAAAGTTCCCGTGTTGATGACGCGACATTCGTTGGCAATACTGCTCTTCAGTTGATCCAGTGAAATAGGCGTTGTCTCGTATACTCTTCGTTTTAAATAACGTCATAGGAAGAAATCTAAGGGGTTCAAATCTGGTGACCAGGCGGGTCAATCCATTGGACCTCCGCGACCGATCCAACGGTGAACGAACATCTCGTTAAGATAACTCCGCACCGTTTGTGCATAATGGGCAGCTATGCCATCATGTTGTCATCAAATGGTGTTGGAAACATCCTCAGCCTGCAGTTGTAGAAGAACGCAGGTCTGTAGCATTTCTTGGTAAGAGGATGCTAGGAAAGGTTTGACATTAGTATATTAAGACAGTAACCTACCGGTCACAGTATTGGAAATGAAAAATGGTCCGACAATCTTCTGACCAGTTGGTCCAGCCCAAACCATTATCTTGGGACTACGTTGCATACGGAAAGCTCGGCAGCGTGATGAATTTGATGTCGTCCAAAGGTGCTGCTTGCGTATTCTGTGCACCCGGAATTCTGCCACATCGGTGAGAAGAATGTAGTGAATATCCACGTGATTCAAGAACAAGTCGCAAAAGGCAAGCCGCTTCTCCGGATTGCAAGGGGTTGAACACTTGCAGTTGATGTGCACCATACAGAAGAAATTTTCGTTCTTTCAAAATCCGCTGGATTGCTTAATGGCTGGTTCACAACTTTGAATGACTGTACGGTTGCAGAAATCCGCCCTTTCGGTTGCTCCGCGGATAGCAGCACTAGCTGAATTCTCATCCGTTGAGGTGCAAGACCGCCCCGTATTTCGGGCATTGCACACATTACCAGTGTTTGCGAACTTCTTAACCAGTTTTAGCACTACCGGCCGCATGCCCAGGGTCATGTTGTTGAGTCGTCTCGCTGTCTCGGCTGTATTAATCCAGCACTCCCCATATAATCAAAGAATAAGCACGCACTGACCATCAGCAACTTAACGTAACTCAGGTTGCATAAAATTCACCGACGTGAGTGTATTCTGGCGTTCCATCGCTGAAACGTTGATCCACTTAAGAAAGGAAGATTACCTCAGTTTATCTGGCAAATCAAAGCGATGTCCCAATCTCGGTTTTTGCCTGTCTGTGAACAACCAAGTGCCCAGCTTGCGTGCTACATATCGTTAACCTATGGGCTACCAGTTAGAAGAGCCAACATCTTGGGGCAGAGATAACTTCCTGCCGGAGGTAAACCAGTGTGTGCTTTGTGGTTAAGCACACGGCTCCGGTTGGATAGCTTGACAACTAATAAAAATTAGCTGTTTTGTCGTAGAGACGCGCGTCATGTTGAATTGGATTGACATCATACGGCTTCCGGTCCACCTGCACCGAACGGACGGTAGTTTGAAGTCATGCAAACGCGGAGCTTCACTCATGTCCTATCGACAACCCATGTCTCTGCTATTAAATTAACCTAGTTTATCTGTTTCTATTTAGAGTCTCCGATCCTCTAGCAGATTGGCATGCCTCAACGTACGCACATTGTTACAGCTCGGTCAGCTAGCAGTACTTCGCCGAACTTTAGAGACCCTCTCGATGGATATCCGCTGCATATCAGAGACCTGCACGTGGATGTGTTGATCTGCAACGGCCTTTCGGCGGTCGCCTTCGGCGACACTGGTAGCGCATAGGCACCAGCCAACTGGCGAAACCAGCTGTTCGGAATGCGTATCTAAGTATGCAAGGGCTCGAGTTGATCAAGCGCTCACTGAGTACAATTGGAGGTCACTGGTCGCAAGTTCACCAGACCTAACATAAAACAGGTAAATCATCTTGGGTTAAACCCCTAGCAAAAATAGACAGTGGATTTCCTCGCAGTCTCTGGGACTTACCAATGATCACAGGCACATTCCGGATGGAAGTGAACACAACGAGACCCGCCAGGAGCTCCGGGCAAAACTCTGTGCTAGCCTGAAGGGAGACCGTGCAACGCGTTGGTCTTGTCAAGCGTCGGATAGTAGTGGCCGCTGCCCTTGGTAACTATCGGAAGTTGTTCCGTCTGTTTCGGGAAACGAGCAATAAGAGGCCTAGTGTTAGTGAAACTATATCCGACGAGTGGACAGCCTATCCACAACTAGTCAGAAGGTTTGGAGGGTTGGACTGAGCATTTTGGAAAGCGATTTCAGCGACCGGAATTGTTAGGTCCCTCACCTGATAGTGAGCGCCTTGTTCTCTGGACTGTCCACTTGGATCCGCCCTCGCGCTCAGAAGTCGAAAGTGAGATCGGACTGCTGAAGTTAAATAAAACCGCGAGACCAGATGAACTCAATTCAACCCTTTTCAATTTCGGGGGCCCTACACTTGTTGATGATTTACACGAATTCCTAGTGAAATTGTAGGGGTTAGAAAACGGTCCCATACGAGTAAAGTCACTCAGTTATTGTCCCGATCTTCAAAGGAGGGCCGCGTTCGGAATGCGACAACCAAAGAAGAGTCAATCTGATCCCTAAAGCTTCCAAATTGCTTGCCTCTGTAATCCTTCTCTGACTGACTGGCGGCAGTGAAAGCCAGTTTCATGTGGAGCAGGCCGGATTTCGTCGTGGTCTGGTTTGCAAGGACCACATATTCACGTTACGTCAGTTGTTGGGAAACCGTCACATAGATTGGCGGCCCACCGTTGTTGTGTTTCTTGACAGCCATGGGGCTTCGATTCAGTGAATTGATGTGCTCATTGTTAACGTCTGCTTGGAAAAGGGGTGTCCAGAAGTATGCAAATATTATGCGAGCGCTTTACGTGCGTAGCTTGGACTAAATGAGGGCTGACAGCAGGCTGTCGTCGCCCTTCAATATCTCCAGCAGTGTAAGGCAAGGATGTCCGCTGTTACCTTTCCGCTTCCATTTCGATATTGACGAAGTCATGGAAATCACATTCACAGGACCAGACTTAGAATGTGTACACCTGCCCACAGGTGAACGACTACTTGACTTGCAGTATGCTGACGATATTGCCCTCATCTGTGACATCTCTAAAACGTGCCAAACGGCACTGGAGAGATTAGCACTGGCTGTCACCCGTTTCGGGCTATGCTTTGCAACCTCCAAATGCAAAGCTTTCCTACAAGTTTGGCAGGGACCGCCTCCTACACTGACCCTTGGTGGGGATCATCTAGAAGTCGTTCAGAAGTTCAACTACCTAGATATTTGTATTAGCACCGTTGGAATTGAAGACGAGGTCATAAACTGTATAGCAAAAGCTCGAGGCGCGTTTGCTACCCTTCGTCATCCGTGGCGTCGTTGGGACAACATTCCTTGCAAGGTAGAGCTGTACGTTTGACCCTACTGTACGATTGTGAACCGTCATCCATTCGATCGACAGACATAAAGGGGATAGTTACTTTCGACCACCACAGCCACGCGCTGTTCTTGCGGCAACGGCACCTTCCGCAACTCAATATAACCACAACAGCTATTCAGAAAACGGTGCGCTAAGACCCGTAGCTATCGAGAAGGCTAGCGATGAACTAAATACCGCAGGTGCAAGCGAGATCAAAAACAGATCCCATTCATATCGCGATTTGGCAATTTACCTAAAAAACGGTTACGTGCCGGTCCTCATCAGTTCAGAACGTTACAAGATTCCCGTTGGTGCCGTCTAATTTTGAAAGGTGACAACGCTTGCATAGTGGCGCTCATTTATCGCCCTCCTTCCTCCACGCCCGAGATAGAATTCTATCGGACATTCGCAGTAAGGATAGCGATAAACACTACTTAGAGTCATATTCGCATTATTGGCGATTTGATACCCACGCTCTGGTATCCCAAGTAGCTTCCGGAGAATGGTTTAAGACCGATCTACAAGAGTTTGTCTCCAGGTACCCGCTGTCTAGTCACAGCAATATCTCCGTCCGATTCCGAAAAAAAGTAAGCCTTCGATAATGGATCGGATGTTAATCAACGAAGTACTAATGTTCAAGAGCGTAATCTTCGATGTCTCCTTGGGCCGCAGTGATCATGTAGTCCCACTCTTCGAATAAATTTCTGTGCAGAATATCTCGTGAAAATTGCCGACACAACAAAAACGATTATACGCTACTACATATTAACTCGACTAACTGGGACAGCCAACCGGACCCTTCTGGCAGATTAGACGCCAACTAGTGTTTGGGAACATTTGTCAGCTAGTTAAACTTTCTAGTTGCCGAAGCATCAGTGACTAATATCTTCCACCCGAGAAACGTGGTCTCGTTTCTGCAAAGCAGGACACGCAAGTGTATAACGGTGCGAAACTCAGCCTGCGATATCTACAAACTCTTCCCGATCACAGAGAACTGGATGGCCTATGCGACCCAACGTAACCACCGTACTCAGCTGGTTCGCGAGGATAGGATGGTGTACCAGCTGAGGTAGGTAGTGCATATGGCCTCAAACTACAACCTTCTGTATCAACAAGCCAAAAGTCTAAACAGGGTAAAACGGGGAATTCGTGCTTTCCAAACAGCGGACGGACCCACAGGGACATCGAAGGAGGCGGCGAATACCCTGCGCCTAAAATTTCTTGCACAATTTCAGCGCGATCACTGGCCACCTAAGACCAAGACAACGGTTGTTTCACTCCCAGTCCTCGCTCACATAACCTTCACAACAGACGCTGTACTAAGCTGTTGATTATGCTAAAGCGTAGCTCTCCTGGAGTTGATAATATATCCACAAAATCATTGGTGGCGCTAGGAGAGAGTTAAGCTTAGCCAATGGCTCGATTCTTCCAACGCTGTTTCGACGAAATCTACGTGCCCGACATGTGGAAACACTGGATGATTACTCCTATTCACAACAGAGGTAGTCGTTCCAATCCAGCCAACTACTGTCCCAAAATCTTATTATCGGTTCTTTCAAAGGTCATGGAAGCTATTATTTCTGATGCGCTAACGGCTTACTTGGAAGAAGTTAACTACCTCTCACCGGAACAGCATGGCTACCAACGAAATCGATCGTGCACTACAAATCTACTACTAGTACGATCCAACTGGACTGAAGTAATAGACTCTGGAACAGAAGTTGTTGTATTCTACCTCGACTTCTCAAAAGCGTTCGACCGCTTAGACTATAATATTCTGCTCTTCAAACTCCAGACCTTTGGTATTGGTGATCCTCTCCTAGGATGAATTAGATATTTTCTTCTACACCAGCACCTAGAAGTACGTGTGCAGGAACACTGTCAGATCCCATCCGAGTTGAATATGGAGTACCACACGGCTCGGATTATTTTTGACGTATTTTAACGATAGCCTTCTTTATGCCCAGACGTCAAGGTGCGTAGGGCGATCAATGCACCAGCTGATATCACAATATTTCAAGCTAAACTGGGTAGGGTATACTCGTGATCGGCCCAGAATCTACTTAGATTCAGTGTGGACAACTGTAGAGTACTGCACCTACGGCGCACTCCTATACAGTCGGCAACCAGACGCTTCAAACATCTGGCGGGCAAGATCTGGAAGTTTTGGTCCAGGTCGAACTTGGAGGCTCGAATCAAGCTGAAACGACATCAAAGCGGGGCATCTAACACGTGGGCCTCCTAAAGGGTGCATTCAGAAGGTTCAATCTTTCGATTTTTACATAACTTCTCGGCTCATGCATAAGTCCACATGTGGAATACCCAATACAGATCTAACAGCCATGAATGAGGAGAGATCTCACCTCCTTGGAGATGCCCCAAGGTCGGGTTTGTATAATTTGCGGTATGAACGGAACCTCAAGTGCTCGGGGTCTTCAGCGGACGGTATTGGTGATTGAGCGGGGAGCGCATTTTGCCTTACCAGATTTTGAGAGATCCCAACCATACGTGCCGATACCTGCCAGAGCTTAATCACAACAGCCATTTGAGAGGCCACGATCGCTAGCTGGCACAGCAGCACAGACATTTGGAATGCCTTCGGATTTCCTTTTCCGTAGGCGTTTGCCGTACGTAGAATGCCTTACCGGCATCTGTCATGTGTTCGCACGATGGCAGAGGTCGAAGCCCGAGTTGACCGTGCACTTATTTCACTACACCATCTTTCATGGCATATTACCCATGGATAAACACAACTGTCTAAGAACTTTCACTGGTGGTCAGATCCCAGATTTTGGTGTACGTGTTCCATCTTCTGTATGTGTACACCAGACGGAGACATGATTTTTAACAACATCCCATTTGTCGTCATTTCTAATGGATTTATCATGGATTTACAGTCTATACTACGTATAATTCAGTGAGTTCACCGGTGTAAACCCAATTTCGCTAGCAATTAGTTTTATTTTTAGAAGTTTCACTATAACCATCCTACGGCACCTGTTAAGCATTAACCTTTTTAACCGTATAAAACTACTGTTCCATCGTTCGCAGTTAGGCTCATATCTGTCGGGAACAGCGTGTGCGCAATGAGCGTGTTCCACTCCTTGTTTTTGGTGCAGGTAGGAGAAGGGCACCGCTCAGCACCGTTATTTCACGCACCAGGCTCCAATGGCTGGGCCACGTGTTGCGCATGCCAGCACACCGACTTCCGTGACTTGCATTGTTTGCGCGCCCGGGGGTGCGGATGGAAGAACAGGAGAGGTAGTCAGGCGACGACTTGGTCCAAAGGAATGAAGACCTTTAGTTCGAAGTTGGCCGCGGTTGGAGCCTCTCGGATCCCTGGTTGGGGCACGATGGGCGATGAATATGTTTGGTTAGATACACTTGTTGGCATGGCTAGGAGCAGACTTCAATGGCGCCTATGTTGTGCTTTCCTTTGTCCATCGGCTCCGCTTAGCCTCCCACTCCAAACAAGATCACAACTAATAGGCATTATATGACTTTTGCGGCACAATCGCCGTCTGTTAGCTCTCCGGAACAATGTGCATCCGTTACTGTTGACTTAGCCAATGTGTCCCTGTTTCAACTTTTTTATTTTCTTTCGTATTGCGCACCATAGCTGGGGTGTTTTCTACCTGCAACTAGCGTGCTTAAAAGATGCGTTTTAAAGTATTGACAGGCGCAGGTATTTCGTAGGACATTTCGTCTATCTACCGGTATAATCAATGCACAATGATTTTATACTGGCTATGACGCACTGGTTTACAAGCCTCGTTGGGTAGTCTGATGGGTTATCGAAAAGGGTTAATGAATAAAATGAGCTTAGTAGTTCTACTGTCAAATGTATGAACTTATCGTATATAATGTAGTAGCGCTGCACTCCAAGTGTTTGCACAGCTTCAGTAGGCGAAAAAGTTAAATCCAAAATATTTCACAGGAGTAGGATAGAGCGTAGTATCAAGTAACAAAATGTAAGTGGTGGGGTGCGTCGTGCAACCGAATTTTAACTATGGCTGACGTGAGTCCAGAAACACCCGATTCGGGGAGAGTGTTTAATGGTTTACACACACGAATGGAAAAGCAAATTCTACGGCACTCGAAGCAGGTGCACTGTTCAGCTAATTTCAAGGAGTGGCCTCTTAGCTTGGTGTTACTGCTGAGTTGCAGTATTGAGAAGCACACACGATTTGGATTGTGTAAAATCAACCATGCCATAAACTAGTCGCCTCGTAGTCAGCAATACCGTCCGCTGAATACTCCCAAACGTTACAGCCTCTGCTCGTATTGAAGGTAGTGTATTCCAAAGACGTATTTACAAGCCCGACGTTGATGTTGATCCAGTGCAGTAAGGTCGTGCTTCAGCCATGGCTGTCAGGCTTGGATAGTGCTATGGACATAGGGGCGAACATACGCATTCAGCAGCTGTCTAAAAATACTGGTGTCTAAACGTCCAAACGCCCGTCGTAACAACCTGACCTGCTCGTTACCAGTTTTCCACGCCTTTGCGGATTGCTTGGAACAACCCAAGTTATCCTTAACAAGCACGCCAAGGTCGCGTTCGACGGAGGACGGCTGCAGCACTTGAGTTCCTAGCTTGTAGGAATAGGTACTCTAGTGTTGTATGGAGAGTACCTTGCATTTGTCAACTTTGAACTGTAGTAGCTTTCGTGATGACCACTCACGTACCATTTCAAGGTCACACTCAAGTGAATTCTGATCGGCATACGCCTGCATCCGGCGACATATCTTGTTATCGTCAGCAAACAGCAGGAGATTTGAAGCGATTGTACGTGTAAGGTTATTGATGAATGTCAGACACAACCGTGGACCTAGAACTGAGTTCTGGGGTACACCAGACTCCAATGGTATGGGTTTGAACACGGAACTCCGGACTCTGACTCACAACTGTTGTTGCAGGAGAAAGTTGGCGATCCAGCTTGTTAGGGTCACCGATCCCGTAATACGGGAGCTTGGAAAATAGAATCCAATGATCTAAACGATCGAATGTCTTCGACAAATCCAAGTGGATCACATCAATGACCTCTCCAGCGTCAGTTGACTGAGTCCAATTACTCCATGCGATTAATGAATTCGTTGTGCACCATCGTGTTGCTCGAGGCAATAATGGCACAATTTTCTAGATAACACACCAACCAACCGGCAACGATGGATTCCATGAGCTTGAACAATACAGGGAGAAAAGACATTGGGCGGTAGTTTGAGAGCTCAGTACTGCTTCCGGCTTTGTGAATCGGAGTTACTTTTCCAAGGTTGCACACCGCATAATTCTGGTTCTGGTCTAAGCAGCGCTGAAAGAACTGGGCCAAAGATTTTGCCAGTTGTCTTACTGCTCCCAGTAACTCTGGGCGTATAGTGTCGACTTCTGGGGAGCTGTGGCTGCGTAGAAACGTCAGCTTCTGCAATACAGCTTCGACGGTAAAAGAGATGTGGGGGAGGCCTGGAGGCGGAAAAACAAAATTTGTCAGATGGCTTGGTGGCAAGACGCTATGCAATGTGGGAGCGTATTGCGTCCGGGACGCATTTGTTGATTCTATAGCTGTGCTTGTTGAACCGTCAGTCATACGGAGCGGTGGAATTCCCTGCCTCTACTTAGGACGGCCAGTAACATACCTGTACAACAGCTTGTGGTTAGAGCTGAAAGTTTGCGTTAAATTCTGCTGATATGCGACTTTGTCATCTCTGAGCAGTTGAGTGCAGTGTTTACGTTGGGCTACGTAGTTGTCCCACTTATCTGGCGTTGGTGATGATCTATACTCTCGCCAAGCTGCTTTGCGTACAGTCCTCCACTTTCTAGTTCTGCTCCTCACGAAAGAAACGGTTTTAAGCCTATCGAAAACGCTTGACGCTTGGGCATCCGTAACCAGTTGAATGAAGTTGCTGACGAATTCGAACCAAGCGACTCCTTGGTGGCCTTCAGTGAGGAACGGCTAGGTTCTGGCACTGACGAGCTGGGGTAAGCGGTCTTAGCTAGTAATGGTGCGCACAATCTTAGTGTTCTGGTGGCGATATTCAGCATAACAATTGAAGTCGTAACTGATGACTACATGATCCCCGCAACCCAGAGAACATTCTACAATCAGAACATCAGTTGTATGTTCCTCGTTGGTGAACACAAGATTCAGTAAAGATGATCTAGTACCTGTTCTGAAACGAGTGGACATAATGACGTGCTTGTAAAGTGGAACACTAGTTAAAAGCTCTTGCAGAGCTGCTTTGAATGCTTCTACGATCGTAGCAGGGATTTCTAAAATGTGTACTTTGAAATCAACTATGGTAAGGATGGGAGTGCGCTTTTACTTTAGACTGCATCTTAAAGATGTTGCCAGGTGGCCGTCGATTTCGGGTGTAGAGTTAGGGGGCGGTACACCAAAGATATAAGACAGGTGTCTGTGCTATGTATTTGCAGGTGGCACCAAATAGAATCGGCAAAATGTGAATCTGAATCCTCTACAGACTCGCACTGTATGTCGCTTCGGTAATAAAGAATTATCCCTCCTCCTTTCGTTATCTTGTCGTTTCCTATGAGTGACATGCTCGGCAGCAAGACTATAACGTCTGTCATTCCACTGTGCAACCATGTTTCCGTAACACCGATGATATCCCATGGATTCGAAATATGCCGATCTTCCAGTTTGGCCAACTTATTTAAAAGGTCTTAAGCATTTGTATGAATGCAGGATAGTTTCTCGGTCTCTAGGGCCCCCAAGGAGCTAAGGGAGTAAATTGTGGTAGAATACCGACTGACTCGAGTTCGGCAATTGTTAGTTTTTTGATGAGATGATGATGACACGTCATTAGCAACCTGATTTGAACGCGGTACGTCCCATTCCCCGTCCGGACATACTGCAGAATGGCGTGACCGAGCGGTAGGGTGATGCTCCTGCGTAATCGCTGGTAGGTTTGCTTTTTTGGTAGGCTCATGTCTGGTCTTTGCAACGCTTCAACAGCTTTTAATTTAAGCTCAGTTGAAAGACTTTTCCGCGTCGCCGCCAACGTTCTAACACTTTCGCTGATGCCTGCTCTGACTGAACCAGGAGTTGTAGGATTCTTGACCCGCTTCCTCTATAATTTGGTGAGAGTGGTAGCCATTTGAATGATCACGCCACAACGTTGTCCAAGGTAAGTGTTTCATGAATGAGCCGCCACTGTTCCAAATCGTGATTATCGGCCTCATAACTACCATGGGAAGGAAGTTCTGGCACGCCATAAATAAAGGTTATGCTTAGACAATCCAGCTTGGTGTGTCCTTCCGAGAAGTTTCTTTTCCATTGACGCGTGCTCCAAGGGACCTCAAGATAGCTGCGTAGTCTACAAGACAAGTGTTGTAGCGCACTTGCAGACACATAAGGTACCGCAGTTACTGTACCAATTAGCATTCTTCAAGAGCATGGCTCCTGCGAAAACGTCAGCTAATGAAAGCCTTATTTGCTTGTTCACATCACAGCGACCTTCACTTCCATCCGATTGTACGCTCAGACTTTTACCACTATTTACAGTTTATTCCTCGTCGTATAATCCACAACGGCTCTCCTTATTGGCAAAGGCCGACTTCAAAGTCAACCGAGGACACAATTGAGATTGCGTATTGTAATCCAAGGCACACGATGGATGCTCCAAAACCCGAAAATCAACGCCTCTCCTCGTTTCACGAGACTCTGGTATGCAAAGCCTTTAGTGATCCGCCTTCCATTAGTGAGACATTTATGGCCTTCTTTGCTGTCTACAGGTTTTAGAATCCGACCCCCTGCCTGAATACCCTCAAAACATAACGAACAAAAGCTCATGCAATGTAAAATTGTCTGACAATAGTGTTTGGCAGCAAGTGAAAACAAGCAAGCCTTTTCTCAGATTGGACCCCGACGGCATCATTTCAATTACCATTAGAATAGAAGCAGCTGTCTAATCATTAGTTTTGTTGTATAAGTTCATTGTATCTTTACAAACTAGCTGTTTTCCTGCCAAGCTGTAAAACTCGTTCATAATCTTACGCAATAAAACGGTACGGAATAAAAAGTTGCCAATTACTGACCGATTTTTCATACTCCCACCAACACCATTCGGTTCGAAAGATTAATCAACAAAAAGTTGATGGAATTGCTTAGTTCTCTGAACCTGACTAAGACACCTCAACATGGTTTTTTCGATAGAGGTTCATGCACGGTTTAACATCTAGACAAATTTAATAACGCATCTAAATCCACAGACTCCGGTTTTGAAATCGTAGTTCTATTTTCGGACCTAGACAAAAGCATTTGACCGCATATCTTACTAAGGGTTATTGAAAAAATAGAACAATTTAGATTCCGGTACCATTTGTAATTTGACTTTCCTTCTACCTTAAAGATCGATTTCAAATAGTCACCTTGGGTGTCCACCACTCTTCCCAACGCCAGACCACCAGCCGTGTCATCAAAAGGACTGTATTTGTCCCTTTGCTTTTTCCCCTATAAATCAATGATTTTGGCACGTCAATCACAAATAGTCTATTCTTTTTATTTGCTGATGACATCAATATTGTCTATAAAAACTGGTGTGATGAGATTCAGAACACACTACTTCCAATGCACTTCCGGGGTTGATAATATTCTAGGTTGAAAAACAAAGCCTTACGTAATGTGATTGCTGGATCCCCGTAAGGCCAGTAAAACTTAACAATAAAAACACCTCCGCATAATAGTCTACCCGTGTTCTTGGCATCCGGTATACTTCCAGCTTCAGCTTACCTGAATAAACTTAATATCAAGCAACCAAAGTTGAGCAATCAGTGGCTAAAATATGTCAAAAAATCCGCGCCAAACTCGAATTATTCAAAACCCTCGCACTTCCCATCCTTTAACACTGTAGCTTCATGCATGGTAGCATGCGAAAGATAGACAGAAAAGCTGTAGAAAATTTACAGAGATCATTTACCAAACATTTGTTTGGTAGCACAACTATTCTAAATTACCGCGAACGTTGTAAACAGCTTCATATCTATCCCTGTGGCTGTGACCTCTGAAGCAAAACTTGATGCTCCTTCATAAATTGGTGTATCAGAAAACGTAATCCTACCTACCTAATTTAGAGTAGAGACAAGCAACAGATTAACGACTTCGCAACGAAAAATGATACGTTACTTGTATTAATGGCAAGAACAGACGTATGCTTTAACTTTTATCACATCAGATATGCAGCGTATGGAACAGCATGCCAACCACCATCAGGGCATATAAAAACACTGCATCTTTTCACACTAAAATCGAGCTATTCTCTGATCTGCTGGTGGTATTATCCATGTTCTCATCCGACAAATCACCTGGTGTTCAAAATGCCAAAATTCGTTAATATGCACCCATTTCTTAAAATATACGAACAGCTTGTGGCACTTTAGAGAAATATACGCACATATAATTCAGCTAATCCTGCTACTCCAACGCACTGTTAGTTGTACCACCTACCGAGAATGCGCTAAGGCACGCCGTGGCGTTCTGTGTAACGAATGAGCTATAAAACTGAAAAATATAATGCTTTCGCATGATCGAATATGTGCATTGGTCTTAGATTTGTATCGCATCTACTGCATTTATCGCGATGGACGTGGAGACACTTGTTCGATACCTCTGATGAAAACCGCCCACACTGGTCTATTCCCGCCACGTGGCACTCGTCCAAAGTCTATCGACCGGTTCATATTCGTGTGCGGTTATCGCGAACTGACAGCGAATGCACTTGATGCCACCCTCAGTTGCATATGGGTGGCAGAAAGCACGTTACTCGAGGGAGAGCAAAGCTGTCGTGTGGTGCATTCGTATGTCCGCACCGAAATTCAACTAACGATGGCATTCAATTTACTCAGATTCTCCATATTTGCATTGGCTCCGGCTTTATCGCTCTATCAGCCCAATGGGTGGTGAATGTATACGGATTCATAACGCAGTATACATTGGAAAATGAGTGCTTACATATGTGCACCGTGATCGCATGGGTCTTTTTCAGCAGCGTACATCGTATGATACGCCTACAGGATGAGGGGTGTATCTATCTGGTGTATACTCTCCGTCTACGTAGAAACCATTGAGGTTGGCGACAAGCATTGATATCTTTTAATTAACTTTTGATATTCATACACATATGCAATCGGATTTACCGAAAGGCGTCCCAAAATGATCGCACTAGCCAACGTTTTGCGGGATTGCATCAACTCTGCTGAGCAACCCACTGAACTAATCGGTAATTATATAGTAAAGGCACCATGAAACCTCAAACCTCGACTACTGGAAGCTGATTTAAATTGTCGCCTCTTTGACAACTGTGGTGTATGCAGCTCTACCACGTGATCCATGCCACATTTGGGATTAAACTACACTATTTCAATATTGCTTTTCTTCAAGGACGTCTCTGATATTTCGGTCACATCAGGGAATCCACTGGTGGTATTACCGAAGCAACCGACATCGAACTAAACAGTCTGTTAATAAACTCATACACTTTGATTTAAATCATCTCCTGACTGTTTAGTCTGCAGTGAAAACGCGTACCTGCGATGAAGTTAATAGCTTCAGATATGTTTAAAAAGCTGACCTAAAAAGCCAATCACGTCGGCTTTCGTTGTCTTTCTAGATGCGTCAAAGAAGCTACTGATAAGTAGGTGGCCTCATTACGCGGTTGGTACACAAATAGTAATCTCAACTTCAATGTTCACCATCTACCCATCTCTGAGTTCTATGCTTCCTCTTCCCATTCCCTGATACATTCGTCTTATTTTCGGTTGCTTTTCTTACTTCGCCTTTACTATTTTCGTGTTCATGTCACTTTGAGTGGGAGTTAAGCATCTTACGAAGATGCCCCAAACGGAACATTTTCCATACGTAAGCAACGAAAGCTCAACCCCTTGGATCTACATGCTGCAGAGAACAATTGCAGTTCATGTGTAACTAAGGTCAGCATGTGTTCACCAATCATACAGTCAGGCTCCACTTACATGCGCATGTACAGTACAGAAGCGGTGTTTACAATCCGACCAAAAATGCATGCTATTCACACTTTTACAACGTCTGACATCGAGAGTTAATGTTCTCAACCGCATTTCACCAACGATTGTTGCAGTTTAAGGCAACCAAGGAAACATATGACATTTACCAAAAAGGTTAGAGTATGAGCAGTTCTAGACACATCATACCGCAAACTGGCGCAGATTCCATCCAATTAACAACCCAGCATTCCTCCCATTCAACGCCCTCTGACAACTCAATACCTCGCCTTCCTGATTTTTCCAAATACACCACACGAACTAAAACTAATGATCCACTCACTGCGCTGCTAGTTGTAAAGACGCAAATGATTGTTCAATGTTTGAGAAGCCATGGAAAATTCAACAACGGACGAAGCCGCGAAACGAAGTGAAGCTTGCTGTTACTGAATAATAACAGGCCAGGTCAAGCCAAGATCGATGCCACACTCCTCCCGCAGGAACAATTTCGAATGATAAGAGGTGAACAAACATGATGTCTTTTCAGACGCCGGAGTTCAACGGAAAAGTAATCAGACACGCCATGATCAAGAAGTACAGTTTACACAGACCCTGCTTGATTGGCTTACAAAT
>OX104059.1:22517786-22534846 GCA_944474145.2 Dicrocoelium dendriticum | reverse complement strand
AGTATTCATGAGCCTTGGGGTGGTGACGACCGAAGCTACACTCTTGAGGTCCAGTTGCTAGATCTCACACCTTTCACTAAGGACTTAGACTTACTGCCACATTGCAATTGGAAGTCAGCGGATAACAAACTACATCAAAACGGTCTACGCATGCTATGGGCGCTAAAACGCAGCTTCTGCATCTAGTCTGAAGAGGTTGCTATTCGACTCTTCTCCTCCATCATCAGACCAATGCTAGCGCACGGCTCACTCGCTTATTGTCCGACCAATCGAGACGAGGCGCTGTAGGCGGTCCGCCGGCGTCACGATAACACGTTAATAGGTAAGAGATCGATGAGTGTTGCTTCCTCTTAACCTTAACCTTTTATTTCTCTCCGACACTTTTCATGCCCTCTTCTGGGCTTCCTCAGCTGCATTCTTTTGATTGGCGTCTTATTAGGCATTTGAGCATCCAGCCGTCTACGGGGTGTTTATTTTCGGTTGCAGCTCTATGGGTTTAGTATGGCCCATCGTACTATTTGGACACAGAAGATCTTGGAATGCCGGACCGGAGGAATGTTACGTATTTGGCGACCTTGCCAATTCATGGCAGCAGTCCACGATGCTGGATCGTAGCGCTTGAGGCAATCGTTAACTTTCTTACTATCGTACGGCTTGTTGTTACATCTCCCGTGCAAAGTATACCGCTCTCAATGCCTCCCGCAGGTACATAAGTTGATCCCGGTATGGGCCATTATGGACGCTGAGGACACCGCATGCTGAGAAGGGTGATAATGTAGCCGGTCCGCGGGCGCCACGGTAACACGTTAAAATACGTCAACGTTTTGCTTTTTGTTAGGCTTGCCTTATTATTCCTCTCCTGCACTTTTCCTTTCCTTTTTTGTGCTTCCATAGCTGCTTCCCTTACATCGATCTCTTACTAGGCGGTTGAACATCCAGCCGTCTACGAGGTATTTATTTTGTGTAGCAACTCTAAGGTCTATTACGGCCCGCCGTAATATATGAACACGGAAGTACTTGGGACGCCGGACCGGAAGAATATTACAGTGCAGAGGATTGAACGAGTCCGACACATCGATACTGGGCTCGTCCCTAATTTGCGGGGTGTACCGCACGTAGACCAGTGCGAGAAGGTGGGACTATACACCTTGGCCTATCGTCGGCTGCTAGTCGACCTCATCACTACGCACCGGATCCCACATTTGGCTGAATTCTTGATGTTGATGTCACTTGCGAACACCATGCAGCATATACGCACAACAGTATAAGCTTGTGTCTGCAGATCTGAAGCGACTAACGTATCCTTTGTGTTTTGAACATCGAGTGATAAATATCTGGAAAGTTTTGCAGGTGCATATGGTGGAAGCAAGCCCAGTGCAGCGGTTCAAACGATTGTTGGGTGTGCATTTCGTAAATGCTACATTCCGGGAACGATTACTCAATGACACATCATATTTCTGAGTCTCATTTTATTGTTATATGTTTTGTTTACCATATCGAGTGAGAACATACTGACCAACCAAAGATAGTTTGCTTTTTTAACCTTTTTGATCATATTTCGATGGAGTTGTACAGATCCAAATTTCTACTTGCTCGCACAATACAATATTCGTAATCGTGCCAACATTTGTCATTAGTGGTTGGTTATCCCCCACCTGTGATTTGCACTACCCATGTGCCCAAGAGCAGTTCCGGTCTCGGGGCTGTCTTCTTGTCATGAGAGAAAAACGAACCAGTGAGCTTCACCGTAAACGTGATCAAGCTACTGTTTGTTAGATAGAAGCGGAAAAGTTTTGGTGACAATTTTTGGAGCTTGTTACCCTTTCGGCTGAAGATCGTAACGAGCATGGGAGTACCCCTCAATCACTGTCGATGCCTACTGATTGCTCGTTTTATCCCAGTCACGAATTCTGTAACCATTCTCAAACGCGTTTTCACTCCACCTGGTTTCGCAAATCTCTTCGCAAATTGCCCCACAGCGCTCCTATCCCGCCCTTTTCACGTCAGCTGCTTCGACATGGAGTATGTATTCGTTCATTGCAATCTACTTCCATCTTCACAGCGGCTGTGACCAGTTGCACTCCCTATACCAGAGAGTGACAACAAAGTTCCAAATTGTACAATTGCAGCAGTCACATGCGAACCGTTGCCCGAGGAGTGATATTCACCTTTCGGCAAATTCACGCCTGTCATCTTCCTTATTTGGCCAAACAGACAACACGGCTTCCGCCAGAATCGGTCGTGCACAACCAACCAATTGTTAGCACGAGAAAGCTGGACTGAAACTGTGGACGCTGATGCAGGAGTTGATGTGGCTTACCTTGATTTCTCTAAGGCATTCGACCGGTTGGACCATTGTATCCTTCTCGCCCAACTTCAAGGAGGTGACACTGACGAATTTCTTCTCGGGTGGATCTACCATTTTCTCTCGCACAGGCGTCAGGAGCTAAGAGTACGTGAATCCTTGTCAGACGCAATTCACGTCAAATGCGGAGCGCCACAGGGTTCGGCATTGGGGCCCCGTCTATTCTTGGTCTTCATTAACAATCCAGTGAGTCAAATTGCGTCAAACTGTTTACTCTACGCCGATAACATCAAAGTTTGGCGAGTGATCAGAGCTCCAGACGACCGTAGCCGACTTCAAATCGACCTTGACAAGATTTATGGATGGTCGGTCCAAAATCGCTTTTTCTTCAATGTGGCTAAATGTCGAGTGCTCCATTTAAGACACCGAATGCTTCACGCATATAAGCTAGGGGACCAGAATCTGAAACGCTATTCTCTCTAAAAGGTTCTCAGTTGGTTGGTCCAGGAAGATTTCGGCTGCTCGGAGCCGTTCAAATGGAAATCGAAGAAGGGGATCCAAATCGTGGGCTTTTACTGAGAGCTTTCGGGCCATTCGAAGCGCCAAATTTCCGCCAAATACATCCCGCTTATATACGCCCACATGTTGAATTTGCAATTCAAGCATAGTACCCATGGATAAACCGGGATCTCACGGTCTTGGAGTTTCGACAACGTCGGGCGACCAAAAATGTCAAGGGGCTGCACCACGTGTCATACTAATAGTGCCTCAGAGGGCTTGGCATTTTCAGGGGACCTTATCGCTTTTATGTGGTGACCTACCATGGATTACCAAATAGTAAACAACACTCATCACCCCTGCCATCACAGGGGTCATAACAACCAACTGAGAGGTTATCATCTCAAATTGGCAGAACAATACAGTAGGTTGGATTGTCGAAGAAACTTCTCGCTGCGTGTTTGCCACACGCTCTCAGAAGCTGTTTTTTCAGCCCCCACGTTAGCCGTGTTCAAAGCAAGTGTCGACAGTGCACTGGGCACACTACACCATATCACGTACTCCAAACGACCCATAAAAACGGCAGAAAAACCAAAACAAAGCAACCTACCTTCATTTTTGTCCGGAAACCACAGACGATAACCACAAATGGTACATAAAACGGGCGGGAACGATGTAATCGGCAACTTCGCAATTTGCAGTTGTTCACTATTTCCTATTGCCATTTTTGCCACTAATTTGCTTACCACTAACCGATCATCCGGCGGGACATGTCAAGCTTTGGCTTCTTTTATCCGCAATATACCATTGACCATTGACTATTGATGATACCGAAACGCAGCTTCCTCGTTTGGTGCCTACTTGACTTATTGCGATCACCATTGCGCCAACATACATATGAACTCAACAATACCTTCCTTCTCGAAATCAAATTCATTGCTCAGCTGGTTTTTCAGAACTCCCGGCTAAATGCGCAGCACCCATGATTTGATGTGAACGCAAGCTGGCCAGTGACTTACTAGTTTACATAATTCCACATAGCACAAAAGTGCTGAATCATTGTGTGTAGACTTCGCGCAGCAGCCTTACCACTTGCGAATGAATGGTAGGCTGCAAAACAAAATGTAGGTCAACGGTCGTCTGTAGATTATTTGTTAGTCTGGCGCTGCAACCTGATTTGTTGCAAGAGATATGATTTGGACAGCTATGTAAGGTAAACAGCGGAATCCACTACACATTCCTTTGAGTATATGGATCCGTTAAAAACACTCTTCTGTAGCCAGGAATGTTACCACATATTTGGTAGGAAAACCCTGGTCGATTCTTTGTGCAATCAGCTCAAACAGTGCTGAACCCAGCGTACTTGGTTATTGACAGTGCCACTAGATTACTAGCCAATAGCTACTTTCACTGTCAATGCTATCTCAGTGAACGTCCGTTGACTGGGAAAAAATTATTGGCAGCATAATGTTGGGCAGATTTGTTGCATCAGCAATTCATCTTTAATCATTTGCGTCACACAAAGGCAATGCGGAGTGGAACGGATGCTGAGCGTTCGGCTGAATTGCACCTCGCCGTATGCCTGCGCTCTGAGTACATTGGTCCGCATTCGAGGCCAAGTGTCATGTTGAATGGTGTTTCGCATTAGTTCATTGAGTATTCGTACCCCGTTTGCTTTGTCTATATCATCCCCATACGTACAAGGAGGTGACCAGTTTCCTTTGCCATACTGAACCTTCCGAGCCTATTTGACAGACTTGGAACCTCACAAACCGGTCAGCTAATAGGGAGACGCTACCAGCACCGAACTGTAGTACCATGTTAAACATTCGAAGTTTTCTATCGCAACCACAAACAGAACACTATGGAACTACTATTTGCCTTCCATAGTGATATTCGTTCATCAGCAACTGACGAAGTTTGGACAGGTGTGATATGCTGTTTGTGGACATGTGCAGTATGTGATCAGATTAGATGAGAGTTGCCACCCAACACGCGGCTCTGACTTGCAACGACTATGGTTTCCGGCTAATTCGCGCAAACTCGGTTTCAGCCAGTGAATGTCGCACGTTTGAGCATGCCGAAATGAGTGCCAGTCGTTTCCAGTAAGCTTACTCTGTGTGACCACATCACCCTCTTGGCGAGCAGGCCGTTACGTAGATTGCTCAACTACCAGGTATTGTATTCAAACAGTTATATCCATCAATGCTCAGTTACCCCTTCTTTTTCAATTACTAGTATAAAATATACTGAAAGAATATCTGATAGGAATTTCAATGCATTCGGGAATAGACTTTCAGGATCCGCGGGGGACAGAGGACTCTGCCGCAGCTCCATGGAAGATGAGAACGCTGGGCGCACAGAAGCGCTTTTTGAGACAGTGATCAGACACCCGATAGTCCTCAGAGTAAGAATATCATCCGTACATGGAAGTTAATTGAAGGCGCTGTGTTGGAACAAACGTGAACACCACTGGCAAAGCTGACAGGGAATGACCGCTTACGGACCACTCGAAAGGTCTACGACAAGATATGAAGTTAGTGGCCACAAATAGAAGTGCGACATTGGAACAAACCCGGAAACAGTAGGTCATGGAAAGTGTACTACACAACATCATAAAAGACAGCTGTTTCGAATGATGCCATGTACCTTGTGAATGCTACTCGCCAAACTAAACAAGTTTCCGCATCTATTCGGTATCGGCGTGGTGGTGGTCAAATCCAGGTGCTCGAACGGACAATCGGTAGAACGTATTGTCTGGCGAGGCGAAAATTATTTCTACAAGCGCCCGCATGTACTGCACTGGTGTGAAGCTGGGGAAATGCAATTAACGGTTGGATCAAGTTGTCTCCGCGGACAGACTTAGTGTCGTGTTCAAATAATTTGCTTTGATTTGCCCTCGATTCGCTTATCCTACTCACACTTCTATTTAGCACTCGTTGGCCCACTCATGTGATCTTACATTTGATGGGTTGCAATTCCAACCTCTATCTATTTAATTGTACTACACGTGTGTGAGGGCAGTTCTGTCCATACATACGTTCCGGTGCTGCTCTGGTCTGCTGCTTTTTCAGGATACAATAAATTAGTGTCTCGTGTTACCGATGTCTTTGCGTGCTACTGCCCCTGCGCCGTTCTGGACTGACTCTGCGGTTACCCCAAATGCAGAATGCTGGCATGACTGGAAAATTAGTTTTAATGAATCACGGGCAATGCCGGTCTTCAGCAAAGCAAATATTCCCATTTCATTAATATGAACCAATATCAGAAATCAGTTCAGGATGAAGAAATCTTTTCGGTAAACTCTCATCGGACCCAAACATTTACATAACACAGTTTTTGGGGAAAACGCCAACTAAGGCTGGGATTGACTTCTAGACTGTTTGAACGAGGAAAATGGCTAACTTCAGACTGGGATATAGGTGGTATGCCAAGTTAGTTTTTCAGATTATATTTCTGTGCTAGCAGTTCTCAATCCATCCGAGACGCTGAAGACGGAGGACACTTTAAAGCTTTTGCGCTAGCACCTCGGCTCATAGGGTCGACTTATATTTGATGTTCTAAGCCTGCAGGAGGCCTTATCGGCCCTCAATAAACATTGGGGTGTTCGAGTGAACACCTAAATTCTCGGTACAATTTTTCGCAGCTGAAAAAGCATCTGATGAATCAGTGCATGCATTTATTCCCTGTCTTGTTTGTTCTGTTCGAAAGTGTGACTACAATAGTATTCTCAAGAAAAAAGTGGAAAAAACCATGCTAATACAACCGTTGATTTCTGGTCTCACAGATTCTCGGATCAGAAAGAGTCTTTTAATGGAGAACGTACAAAAGCTCACATAGGACAGTGCCTGAGATGTGGCTCGCGCGAAGGTCACAGTCACAGAACAAAACAAAGATTTTCTTTCTAACAGAGCAGCTACTGAAATTGACCGTTTGGATTCTTCACGCTCTCTAACGCGATCCTCAGTTAGAAATAAGTGTTACCGTTGTGGAAATGCTGAACATCGTGCTAATGATAAGTCTTGTCCTGCAAAGTGTGAAATCTGCCGGAATTGCGGGAAGACCGGTCATTTTGCTCGGGTTTGTCATTACTGCGCCATTTCTTGACTTGATTCTACAAATGACTCTAGAGCTTCTCAGGTCACCAGTGAACAATCTGTATACGTTGTTAATGAATGTGATCATCCAATTTCGTCTCCAACTCAAGAACCCAAACTGCCTTCACCAGATATTCGTTGTGTGTTTTTGAAGTTAGAAACAAAACTATTTGTCTAGTTATGGAACTAGATTCCGCGTCACCAATCACAGTTGTGCCATATTGTTTTTACAAACAGCATTTTGCTCAGCTTACTGTACATCCTTCCGCTTACACTTCCAGCAGCTACTCCAATGGTGATGTTCACATAGCAGTTTTTACTGTTTCAATGTTGCTTCTAAACAGCAGGAAGTGTATAGTTGAAGTTTACGTCTCTAAAACGGATAGTAAGCCTCTATGGAGACGAAATGCCATGGTCTTATTGAACATATCACCATGCGTCAGCCGGATGAACATTGCCAGCGTCAACCTTCATTCGTTACGTTCCAGTTACCCAAATCTCTTTCTTCCGGATATTGGTAGAGTCCCAAAAGCAGTGCACCACATTCGGTTGAGCGCGGATTACAAACCGTTCAGCATTTCACAACCTAGGCCTGTACCTCTGGCCAAACGAGAAGATTTGTCGAAAGCTTTGAAAAATATGGTCACGGAAGACTTGATAGAATCCATACAGTGTTCTGAATGGGTTCATCCGCTAGTTGCCGTTCAAAGGAAAGTTGGCTCTATTCGTGTATACACCGACCTTCGAGCGCTTAATCGACATATAATTGTGGACAAGTTCCATCTGCCTTCTACCGATGAGTTGATGGTTAAGCATTCAAACGCCAAACTTTTCTCAAAGCTGGATATTCGCAGTGCATACTACCACATGCCACTGACTCCAGATGGCCGACATTTGACTGCTTTCCTCACGCAAGACGGTTTATAGCAATACAAAGTGCTACCAAGGGGCCTTAGTAGTGCCCCAACAGCTTGGCAGAAATTTATTACCCTATCGTTATCAGATTTCAAAGGATGCGTTGTGTATATGGATGATATTTGTGCCTTTGGTACTAAACCCACCGGACATCAAGAAAACCTTCCTAATGTGCTGCATAGACTGAATGGACTGAATCTCCGCCTGAATACCAGCAACTGCATCTTCGCTGTAACGGATGTCGAGTTTAATGAACATGTCATTTCTACCTCGGGTATTAAGCCTAATGTGCAGAACACCAGATCCATTCTCGATTGTCCAAAACCATGCAATGTTACACAGCTGACACATTTCTTGGGTTTTTGTTCTTATTACCTTCGACATTTACTGAATTTTGCGACTATTGCTGAGCCGTTACTAAGGCTGACGCACCAAAATCAGGAGTTCCGTTGGGCCACTGAACAAGACAATGCTTACATGACCATACGAGCAATGATTGAATCCACTCCCACGGTAGCGATCTGCAATGAGCACTGGGCAACGTTTGTTTCAACGGATGCTTTAGACGTTGGCTTGGGTGCAGTGCTGTCCCAGCTGCACGATGGCGAGGAGAAAGTGATTGCATACGTACCTCGTACCTTGTCTGATACTGAAAGAAATTATTCCACCGGCGAGAAGGAGACCCTCGCATGCGTCTGGGCATGTGAGAAATGGCACTTTCACTTTTTCGGACGTCGAAGCACTTTGCGCACCGATCATTCTCTTCTTACAGCGCTACTAAGTCGCGCTAACCAAGACCAAAATCCGGTAGGCTTGCGTTGCTGGAACTCACGTTTATTGAACTATGATTATGAAATAAAATTCGTACCAGGTTGTTATAATCAACTTGCAGATGCCCTGTCGAGACTCCCACTGTCCAACGAAGGGGAAAACGAGACTTAGAGGAGGCAAAAATGATTTCGCAACTCTTAGATAGAACATCTACAATAACATTTGATCTGATACGAGCGCACACTGACAAAGGCGCTGTCCTAGCGAAGCTTCGGGAGTACATATCCACTTCATGGCCCAGTCGTACCAAGATCCAACCTGAGTTACTTCCATATATACCCCACGACACGAGCTTTCTACTGTGAGCAAGTGCATTATTAGAGGCGAGCAGTTTGTGGTCCCTGCAACCGTTATTCCTTTGGTGGTTGCATGTGCGCATGATGGTCATCCAGGGATAGTGCAAACAATGCTGGGATAAGACAATACTATTGGTGGCCGAAGTTGAATTCCAGCGTCGAGGCGGTTATTCGGGAATCTTACGCCTGTCAACAATCCGATAAGAGTGTGAGGCCCCTGAATGCTCCAATCCAACCAATCGTGTACCCAATGAAGCCATGGGCAAAAATGGTCATCGATATTATGCCCCGTTTGGCAATGCACCTCCGCAGAAGCGAAACGTGCTAGTGGCTACCTGTTTCTACAGCAAATGGCCAGAGGCTATTCTATGCGGGGAAGTAACTACAGCCATCATCATAAAGTGGCTCCGTTGTTTGTTTGCAAGGTACGGTTTGCCAGAAGAAATAGTCACTGAGAACGGCCCACAGTTTCGAAGTAACGAGCATACTGAATCCGAAGGTGCAATGGTATCAGACACACGAGGATTTCACCTTATAATCCTGCAGCGAATGGACTCGTCGAACGTTTTAATCGTATTTTGAAAGAATATCTAGAAATCTTTCGGCTTTCGGGAGAATCCTGGGATGATGCGTTGGTATGTGCATTGGTGGTATACAGAACCACTTCTCATACTGCAACGGCAACGACCCCGTCAGAGCTAATGCTAGGGCGAACAATTCGAACTCGATTAAATGCAGCCTTTACATCCGAAGAAATCGCCGATCACAGAGAATACGAAAGATGGACTGTTTACCAGGCTAAATATAGGCGCGTTGGGAGAACGTATCCTCAAGCGACATTTGTTCGTGTGAGACTACCCTATTCCCGGAAAGGAGGTAATGTGTTCGAACCGCCGACCCGTGTGGAATCTGTTTGCTCGCCAGGAACTTACAAGTTGGCTGATGGGACAAAGGTGCATGCAAGACGGCTGCATACAGCGCTTTCCCAACATGATATTGAACAGACGAACACAACTACAACACAGCGCTCGGTACAAACTAATACAAACTTATGACGTTCCGGTCGGATATGCTGCCCTGTCTACCGATACGCTTTAACGGATTACACCACATGACCATTCTTCGGGATGCTGACATTAAATTACAGTATTGGCCAAATTATTAGAAATTTATTTTCAAGCAGCAAATTTTTTCATATTTCGTCACATATCTCATGAGAATCAAATGATGTAACTTTAAAAATGGTTATCTTTACCAAGAATAAGGTATATCGGAAAGAAAATTATCAAGTTTAGTATTTCGTAAATGATTCTTCGGCAGTTTGCAAGGAGTTAACACGCAAAGGCATGGAGGGAATGTTTTTGCAAAGTTCAGTCATGCCTTCACTGCGAGCCCAGGTCTCTACAATTTGTTCCATGAGCAGTTGCTTGTTTGTAATATTTTTTCTTCTTCTGACCTTAGAATTGCCCATAACTTCTCTATTGGGTTCATGTCAGGACTATTACCAAGCCATGGTAACACTTCTATACCACAACCCTCAAGAAAAGTGGTGAATTCACGTCCCTTGTGACATGGAGCACTGTGATGCATGAAAATGAAGTCTCCTGGCCCTGTAAATCCTTTTACCTTTGACCATTCACACAGCTGAGGGGTCAGTTGGTGCTCCAGTAGTTCTCTGTACTGCTGCTGGTTCATGTTACTCTGGACGATGGGGAGTCGACCAGTTACGTAGATGCTCATGGAGCTCCATATCATGACCTGAGTGGGTTGTTTGACTCGTTGAATCATACAGTCTTTGCTCATCTGTTCGTCAGGTGATCGGCGGACATATAGAGATTGCTGGCCAGAGCACCGGATGATGCACTCATCGCTGAAAACCACCTAAAAGGAAACACAGAAAAACGCAGAAAACGCAGCAATTGCAATGTAGACACAAATTTTCTAGAAAATCCTTATGAAAATAAAACTTCCGCTTCTTACCCACTCCCAGTCTTCTTTGGACCATTTTTGAAGTTGTTTGGCCCATTCCTGTCGTTTTTCTTTCATTTGTTTGGTCAACTTTTGATTCTTAAAAGGCCTGCAAGCTCGAAGTCCAGAATCCAAAAGTCGTCTTCGTAAAGTTCTCGAAGTAACTGCAACACCATGTTGTTCCAACATCCCTTGTGGCTGTCTCCTAGATGCTTTACGACTTTTAGGCAATCCTTTAGTATAAATGAGTCGTCTCGAGCTGTTGTTTCTCTTCTGCGATCACATTTACCGGAATGTTTAAGGGACAGAAGTAAATTCTTTTGCAATTTCTTTAGAAGTCTACATACAGATGCTGGGGTGACACCAACGTTGGTTGCAATTTCTGCTCACTTAACACCTTCTTTCAACAAAATTTCAATTTGTACACGCTTTCGAGGGATTAGGTCACATAATTTACCCATTAATATGCCAACACGATCTAAAAACTGGCGATCAATACGGATGTGTCGTTACTTGAGAAGACACCTTGAAATATAACAATAAATGTAATTAAACATACCTATAAATTGATCCAAAATCAGACAAATGTAATCCTGAAATGTAGACTACAGCTGTAAATAACGAAGTATGATAAAAATGTAATAATCCGTTTATATAACTACTGTACACGTCACCTCAAACAATTTCTCGTCATTTACAAAAAATCTCAAACACTATGTCTTTGCTTGTTAACTCCAAGAAAATTGCCAAGGTATCGATAATGAACCATAGACCTTGATGATGTGCCATTCGACATATGTTATTTTTGGTAAATATAACCATTTCGCAGTCACATTATATGATCCTTACAAGATATGTGAAGAAAGTTGAAAAAAGTTGCTGAATGAAAACATTTTCTAATAATTTGGCAAATACTGTAGATCGTTCAAGCAATGTGGTGCTTTTACTTTTACGAACAGAGGAGGGGACAATGCCGTGTTCAAATAATTTGCTTTGCTTTTGTCCTCGATTCGCTTATCCTAGTCAAACTTATATTTAACACTCGTTGGCCGATCATGTGATCCTGCATTTGATTGGTTCCAAAACAAAACTCTATCGATTAACTTGTAATGTGCGTGTGTGCTGACAGCTTTCTCCATACGTACCTCCCAGGGCTGCTTTAGTATGCGGTGCTTCGGGAAAAACAGTTAGACCCAGATTCGTGTCTTTATTTACTCTGTTATTCCGGGACCAAGGGTCACGTCATCGGGTGAGAGCAGCGCGAACTGAATTGCCGAATATACAATAGTAGATGTCGATCTCTCTGAAAATGTCCCTCACCCGGTCATATAAGTGTGAACGACCGGAGTGATGGCCGTATGCCTGCGTTTGGGTTCAAGTGTACTTGCCAGTCTCGTCTCTCGTGAGAACGCTGGATGGGCGTGGAGTGTTGAGTTGAAGTCAACTACGGCACGCCACAGGGCAAGTTCACCGATCCATACATACCGTGTTTCGGGCTGGTTGGAACGAAGAGAGTCGTGCAAAATCAAGACAATAGTGCATCCTTACTGGAGGAGTACTGCGGTAGAATTGTGGTGGCGCTTGGACAGGCCTAACTGACCTGAGCAAGGAGTGTACAATAGGTGCTTATCCTTATCCCAGCTAAGGACAAAATGGTTATTGACAACGTTCTTCTTGACTGAAACTTAGCATCCAAAAACCCACCTTAGCAAAAGAGGCATTCATTTCAATTAGGTCTTGCATATATGAAATGTAACGTTTTGAGGAAGGAGTGTTGAAAAGCTATGCCGCCTAAAGATTACTCGCTGTCGCATAGCCTATTCTCCCGGCACAATCTTGAGCGTTCATTCCAACATATTCACTGATGTGGTAACATTCCATTACCACGGAACTGAGAAGCTGCATTTCTAGGCAATATCTAATCCTCGCAGATACTGAGGTACACAAGTACTCCACAAAGCACGAAGCTCATTGTCTCGCAAGACTGGTTAACAACTCGTGGGACCACAGCAAACCCATGTGGGTTCTCACGCATACTGTCCACCACAAGTCAGTTATCCCTGTGGTAATTTTGCTGACACAAACTCCGAATATCAAATTCAAACTGATCGCTAAACCCCGCTTTCACAGTCTGTGTCCTTATGGAAAAATCGTGGGACCATCTTTCTTTCCCCTTTATGTGGCCGGTATGTTATTGTTTAGAAGCACGCATCGCACACCAGAGTCTGTATGCCGATGAACACGATAAGAATACGAAATCGCGTAACCTATTCTCACATCACCATCTTGTTTACATCCTCCCCGTATTCCTTAGGCATAACCATGAAGCGTAAGTATTGGCATTGTGAACTAAGTTGCATAAAAGTGGTCAGCCTAAGCGCCGTCGAAACATCTTTGCTCCTTGAATGCAATCTGGTCTGACGCATCTTTAGCACCATTTGCCCTTGCACCTATTTAGTCCAGGAATCAGTAATAACGGTGAATACATATATTAACATGAACTGCATAAAACGGTAATATATCCGTCGAAGAAGGAGATGCTCAACGTGCCCGCCGGCGTTCTGCTTGCAGTGCGGAAATCGTCTGAGGCAATAGGCTGTAACGTTTTGCAAAGGTTCCGTGTTTATGACGCGGTCTATCTGGATGATGCATTTATTATGGTCGAAGACTCGCAAGACTTGAATAACACACTGGAGAGATATCTTTCATGTTTGGAAGAGGTTGCATTTCGATTACGTCCTGAGAAATGTGAGTTCATGTCTGAAAGCCTTAAATTCCTCGGGTTCATCATAGTTCAACATAGCCGGCACCCAGATCCCGTCAGTTTCTTAGCTATCAAACAGATGGAGCTTCCGAAAGACATTGCAGTGCTTCGCTCACTGCTCGGTCCCGTGAGTCATTACAGTGTTCTCCTACCAAACCTGCATCAAACAAGAGGTCCGCTGAACCAGTTGCTGACGGCAGATAACATTCGGCAATTTGCGAGGGACTCCCAGCAGTTCTTTGACGCAGTTAGAGCAGCACTCACTTCTGATTTACTATTGACTCATTTCAGTCCGAACTTGGAAATAATTCTTGCCTCGGACGCTTTCAATTACGGCATCAGCGTCTTTATTTTCCACCTTTTTCCGAACGAAGGAGAGTAGGTTACTGCACACACAGCACGGTCCCTAATGTCAGCTGAGAAGAACTACAGTCAGAGTGAAAAGAAAACACTCGCAATCGTTTTCGTTATGAAGCGGTTGCACAAGATGCTATATTGCAGACATTTCACCCTCCTGACCAGTCATAAGCCATTGCTGTCGATATTCAGCTCACAGAAAGGAATTCCCATTTTTACCGCATATCGGTTACAAAGGTGGGCGACTATACTGTAAACGTACGGTTTCAGTATCGACCTACGCAACAAATGGGTCAAGCGGATGCCCTGTCTCGTCTCATCAAATCGCACCCCAAGGAGAACGATGATGGTGTGATGACATCCATCAAGTTCGAATCAGAAGTCCAGCGAATCATGACCGATATTATCAGCAGACTATGGGTGGTTCTGGATTATCCCGTTCCAGCGAATGGTTCGGCGGCAGTGTTCCAGGACGTGGCAAGCATTCTCCCTATAAAAGCCACAAGGTCCGTTTAACAACACTCTGACGTGTCACAGGTGACTCGCCACTAAATAAAGTCACTGCCCCTTGCCTCTCTCTGAATAGCATTGTAATTCAAGGGTGTGTTTGGCCCCTTGTCCTATGCGGTCCTAAAGACGTATGAACCACTTGTTTGGTCACCGGCTCCCAACGGGTTGCGACACCCTCATATCGCCCTGCTGCCTTGTAGGTTAGATTCTTGATCAAAGACTCAGGGTGGGGCCCCCTAAGACAACCCTCTACTTCGGCCTGGGCAACCGGGTAGTATCTCTCCCACTGACGAACCATGGACTTACAACCACAACCATTCACCCGCTCTCTTGCTGCTACTATGCTATTCACTCATGTTACTATGCCAACTTCACAAGCACAGGCCACCATTTTACCTATTCTTCTCTTGTACCATTCACACCTATTTTTACCTTATTCCTCCATGGCCATCAACCCCACCTACACCGGTTTAACCTGTTCCCGTGACGTCTGCCAACTCAACCACACAGTGCTCAACAGAGAGCTGCCAGTCCCAAACTCTCCCATCTTCGCTCCTGCAACCCGGAACGCAATTCAAACTTGGAGCCTTCAACGTACGCACATTACTGCAAATCGGTCAGCAAGTTGGACTTGCACGCACGCTTGAGACCCTTGGAATTGATATATGCTGGCTGAATGTAACACAACTCCAGGACTCTAACTCGGTCTACCATCTGGTATCGCCGCTCCACCCACGTACTCACTTCCATCTCCGCCTCTCTGGTGACGCCGAGTCTGCCGCATCTGGGCAAGCTGGTGTTGGAATCGCCTCCAGTGCTAGAGCCGAGACTGCTTTGATTGATTGGATTCTGATCAATAGTCGCCTTTGTGCGATGAGGCTCCATGGCTCTTGTAAAGTTAGCAGACGTCGAGTCGAAAAGCGTGCTCTCTTCGTGATCTCTGCCTACGCGCCCACTGACTGTAGCTCGGACACAGTCAAAGACCAGTTCTACCAGAACCTTCATGAGCTGCTCCTAAGGGCTCCTAAAACAGACATCATTGTTTTGGCAGGAGACTTCAACGCGCGTGTCGGTCGTCTGCTGCCATGTGAGCGCCACCTCGGGGGACCGCATGGATATGATGATGTTCGCTCAGACAACGGAGAGAGACTGCTCAGTCTGTGTGCTGATCATCAGCTATTCCTCTCCAGCACCAGCTTTCGTCATCCTGGACGCCATTAGGCCACTTGGCGGCCCCCATCATCAATCCAGCGCTGGTCACAGATTGACCACATAGCTATAAGTTGGAGGTGCCGCGGCAGCGTACGCGACTGTCGATCATTTTGGTCAACATGCGTCGATACCGATCATGCACTGGTATGTGCGACCGTTTGCATGCGTTTCGGTGGTTCGCCTAGGTCAAAACACACCCGACTGAACACCTACAAGTTGGAGGACCCAATGGTGAAGAAGGAGTATCAACAAAGGCTTCGTGAAAATCTCGCTCTCTCACACTCTGGATGTTGATCAACACTGGTCAAGTCTGCAACAAGCCTTGCTGTCGGCCGGTTTGTCCAGCTGTGGCCTCGCTCGCTCTACTTCCAAAAGCTGGATCTCGGGAAGATCCTCGGAATTGCTGGATCGCCGACGGGCGGTGCCTGCTGGCGCAGAGTACAACGAACACCGCCGGTCTATTACGCAACAGCTGAAAGCAAGCCTTCGCTCTGATCGTGAATCTTGGTGGTCAAAACAAGCTGATGAGATGGAAGCCGCTGCATCAGCTGGCAACTTCCGCCGTCTATTTTGCATCATCAGGGCCACCGGTTGCAATTCCCACGCTATCAGCCAGACGATTTGCGAATCAGACGGCACGAAGATCACCAACCTTCACAGGCGATTGGGTCGCCGGGGAATACACATCTTGATTCTTCAAGTTCATCACCCAACACAGCCCCATGTGACCCTCTCCAGCCCCAATGTATGATGCTTGGCCTGGCCTCTAGAGCCCTCCTCCAGAATGAAGCAGAGATCCGAATTGCAATCCAATCTTTGAAACGCTACAGGGCCCTCGGGTCCCCGGGTACCGACAGCTTATCACCGGCTCTATTCATAGATGGACGGGAGTGCACTTGTCAGGCAGAATCCTATCGCGTGTTTACGAAAGTGTGGACTAGGAGAAGGTCCGCGAACGCATGAGGAGAAACAGTCATTCTTCCGATCACAAGAGAGGCTCTGCACAGAAATGATTGCCTGCAACTATCGCGGAAGCCTCTGTAATCTCTGACTGCATCCAAAATCTTCGTCGTCGTTCTATTTCGGCAGGCTCAACGACTTGGAGGGGTTTTCCCTGCGAAGAACAAGCCGGGATTTCGTCCAGGCCGCGGCTGCATGACCAATTCTACAGCGCTCGGCAAGTTCTCGAACTTCGTCACATCCACCGGCGGCCAACAATCGTAGTGTTTTTGGACATCCGAGCGGCATTTGATTCAGTAGATAGATCTGCGTTGTGGAACTGTACTAAGAAAGGTGCACGGGAAGCT
>OX104059.1:22456861-22517291 GCA_944474145.2 Dicrocoelium dendriticum | reverse complement strand
CACCCATCTCTAAAATTGGCCCATCTTGTAAACCGTCATTTATTCCCATAGTCTTTCGAGCTCATCTGTTCATCGAACAGCAGCGACTCATTTGTGGTCGGCCTTGCTGAGCTATCCAACACAATATGATACCGCAGACTGGTAGCTGCTAACCGTTAAATGGCTATGAAAACTAATATGCAAACCGCCGGGGCCTATCTCTCATTGTCATTGTCTCCAAACTCCTCACGCGCATCATACTTTGGCAGTGTACTAACTCACTTGAGGGTCAACCAATGCTTCCACCTTGATGGATAACGCATCGATCACATGCTAACACATTACCAGCTAATTAAGCAGACACATCTGTAGATAACTTACCACGCTAACTTTTGTCCGTCCTTATTTCACAGTCCCTCCCACCTGTATCACTCCTTCGAACACTGGGAAGATTCCTAAATGCGTCTCATACATTCTCCGATCCTGGTAGCGGCGTTTTATTTTCATTACATGTTCGTCTTCAAAATGATCGGTCACAACCTAGCCGCTTTATCTGATGTGAAGGGTATATCTGCTCATCGGTCCGTAGACTTTCGGCGTCGGGTAATATTCCTTCATTGAGTTCATTACTTTCTCTGTGTAAATACTGTCAAAAATCCTGCCACAACTGCATGTCCGAAGTCCGCTTTCCGCTTTGGACTAATGTGATTTCTTGCGATCTCTGGCGGATGCTCTCTTGGTTCTCACATTTGCCAGGCAGTCAATGGATGTGACTGATCTGTTCACTCTTATGGTTAGTTGTTTCATCTCTGGTAGCTATGTTGCCGCGGAGGTTGCCTCCCACATCGGCACTGCGCTTGTCGTTTCTCCAAATATTTCTTGTTTTAGTCACGAGTCACCAGTGCGCAACACCCATTGCATACTATCTCATTGAAGATGCACGAGTGATCGCTCCTCCTTAGCTGTCCGTTTCTGCGGTGCACTGGGGAGGTAATTTTTTGGTCTGTTTATTATTTTTACAACGAGACTGGGCCTTACCGTAGTGTGACGGTTTTCGTACTCCCATTGAGCTATACTGAGTGATGCCTTCGGGTCCTTTGAGAGCTTCTCCCGCCAGCTTGGTCAATGGTGAGAGGTCAGACAAACTCAGTCTGCTGGTCCTCCAGATTGAGGGTTTGAAATGGGATGGCATCCGTTTCTGTATAACTATGTTATGGCCACCTCCCCGCTGCCTTGCGGACAGGCTTTTGAGCCAAAGGCTTTGGTTGAGGACCTTAATCGTCCTCCTGTATAGGTCTGAGCGCCATAGCAATATCTCAGACCACACACAACCATCCTGCATCGGCCATCGAGCAGATTACCAAGGGTCACCTTATCTGCTGTATGCAGCAGGGCAGATAAGCGAAAACATGCTATTGCTGGCGCCTCCCTTCTTTTTCATCGGTTTCTCTTAATCCCATCTTGACACCCATTACTCACCTTCCTTCTTTAATTCCAAGCTTAATTGTCAGCAACCGAATTGCCACTGGAGTAGAACCATCTGCAGCCACCTTCTCGCGACACGCACCGGACGCCTATCGGCAACAGTCCCTTGTAAGGCCACGCTGTCACGTTTCCATGGCGACGTGCAACGTTCGCAGTCTAAGAAAAGTAAGTCCACAGGCTGCACTCGCACGCACCTTGGACACACTGGGTATTGATGTGTGTTGTGTGTCCGAACCTAGGATCAATGATCCTAATGAGGCTGTTGAATTGACTGCACCCGGCTTATCCTCTCGCTATTGGTTGCACGCATCCGGAAACGCCGATGCAGCACTCACGGGTCAAGCGGGGATAGGTAACATCCTAAGCTCCAAGGTTAAACCATCGTTAGTTGATTGAATTCCGGTGATCAGCCGTTTATGTGCAGCCCGTTGGAGGATATCAGCTAAAGTTAATTCACGAAGTAGTACAGAACGGTGTTTGTTTGTGATTTCCATTTATGCTCCCACCGACTGCAGTTCTGATGCTGCAAAAGATATTCTATCACGAACTGAACGCGCTACTACGCAGTGCTACTAGTTCAGATATTATAGTACTCTCAGGGGATATGAACGCACAAGTATGAGCTCTTCAGAAGCTCAGCTGGGTGGTAATTATGGGGTCAACTCCGAACGGACTGACAACAGCGAGCATTTGCTACAACTGTATGCGGAGCACCAATTGTTTCTAAGTAGCACTACTTTTAGATACAGTGGGCGCCGAATTACCACTTGACTTCCTCCTGTAGCTGGCCAGCGATGGACCCAAATTGACCACATTGCCATAAGTTACAGGTGGCGTGGTTCCATCCTGGATTGCCGCTCGTACTGGAATACCTGCGTCGACTCTGCTCATGCCTTGCTACGCTGTGGTTCCTCCATGAACTTCACCGGGAGGCGCACCAAGCGTGTCCTCCGATTGGCAACTGAGAAATTGTCTCAGCCTTTGGTCAGGCAAGCCTATCAAGACACTGCGTACCGAACTAATAACACTGATAATAACACTAATAACACTGAGCTTCTGTGGAATAGGACTCGGCTTTCATGCACGGCGCAGAAGCATTTGCTTGTGGCACTATCAATCATCACCACACCAGTCACTGGATATCCGAGAGGTCGGTGAACCTGTTGGAATCTAGAAGACACCTCCCGGATGCCTCTGAACACCATGTGACCAGACGGGATATTAGGCGTGAACCAAAGCACAGCCTACGTGCTGACAAGGAAGCCTGGTGGACCAGTCGGGCTCAAGAAATGGAGGAGGCAGGAACAATAGGCAATTACCGCAAGCTCTTCAGCTGCTCCACACTACTAGTTCAATGAAACCAGGAGTCAGTGAAACAATCAGAGACAACGCAGGTGCACTGCTACACAATAAGGAGCGCCGTTTGTCTCCCAGACCTCTTCCTACTCAGGTGATGCAGGACGAGTCATGGACGGTTAGTTTAGAGCCTACGTCGGAGGCCGAGGTCCGAAATGCAATCACATCCCTCAATGGTTTTCGTGCCTCTTGTGATGGGAGTATACACTCGAACGAACGTGCGGTGCCAGCCCAGCAAGGAAGCCGTTAGACTGCCGCAAGGAAAGGCGGCAGTCGATTGGACGTTCACACGTTTCTCGCATGCACGCTGATTGGCCAACAGTAGACGCATTGGAGTGAGTTTGTTTGACTGAATCAAAGGAAAAATGTCATGCATTCACAAAGGTCGTTAATTATGGATTCAACTAGCTGTATATACCGAAATGTTTCACTCGTCCTGTTGTTTGCTGAATATACGTTTTGTCCCTGAAGGACCGACTTTTTACACTCTGGCCCGGATTTCCTCTCACACGCACTATTTAAGGATGGAGGTCAGGCACTTTACAGAACACTGACTTCCCTATTCAAACCTAACTGGAAGAAAAGAGTTTCCCGGCTAACGAGTGAATCGATTTTAGTGGCAATATACAAGAAGGACACTCGCACAGACTGTGCTAATCACAGTTGTATTAGCCTGACGCCAGTTTGAATAAATTACTGGCCTCGATTCTCGTTCGTCGCCTCGCTGTGGAACGGGTACCTCGGATTAGGGAAAAGTATGCAGGTTTCCCTCGTGGACGTAGCCGTATGGACCACATATTCACTCTGCGGTAGGTGCTAGAGCAGCGCCACGCATACCGCAAACCGACAACCGTTGTGTTTCACAATTTCAAGAGTGCGTTCGATTCAGTCGAGTGATCCACTTTGTTCGAAATATTTGCGCGGGTAGGTTTTCCCACGAGATGTGAACATTCTACATGCTCTATATTCGAACACTACAGGCCGCGTCAGGGTCTACGGTGACCTGTCAGATAGCTTTCCGACCACAGGGTTGTCCGATTTCCCCATTTCTGTTCAGTTTCGTCGTGGATGCTATCATGGAGTGTTCCCTTACGGAATCTCACGATGTAGGTTGGTGGAACGTTAATTGATCTTGATTATGCGGACGATATCCTCTTGCTTTTCGACAATGTTGCGGCGGCACAATCAGCCCTGAATATTTTGTCTAGTGTGGTCCCATTATTTGGCATGCACTTCCCACCTTCAAAATGCAGTGTTGCTGCAGGACCACCAGTCAAGTGATGACCCCTTGACTCTTGCTAATGAGGAACTCGCGCTGCTTGATCTATTCATTTGTCTTTTCAGCTGCATCAGCAACGATGGGCGCATAGAAACTGAAGTCAGTTCACGCATTGCAAAAGCCCGATCTGCCTTGAGCCTGCGGCATCTTTGGTGACAGAAGGGAATTTCCCTCCGTCTGAAAGGCTGTGTATACAAGGCCACAGTGAGGGCCGTTCTGCTCTATGGTGGTGTAAGTTGGTCCCTTCGGTCTGAAGATCTGAGGCGCATTCAAATCTTTGATCATCGTTGTCTGCGAAGCATTGCTGATGTCGAATGGCACCAGCATGTCCGCAACCATGGTGTGCGTAGGTGAGTACTAGGTGGTGATAATCATGCTAGCTCCCTAAAACAGCACTGAATGAGTTGCGTTGGCTCGAGCACGTGCTACATATGTCTGGTCACCGGTTACCTATGAGGGCCTATTTATTCTGCCAGGATGGCGTAGGATGGCGCAAGGCTCGAGGTGGACATGATGTGACTTGGCAGCGGGAAATGAAATCACTGACGACTAAAGTCGTGCCGTTGGTCCGTTTCGCCTTCCGGGCTGGAGTCCACGTGACCCGCCTTGTGCTTGGCACGAGACTTTACAGGACATGGCGAGTCTGCTGCCGTCTCCTAGTCGGATTGCCTGTTTAAAGTGTGTTTGGTGCTGAGTTATCTGCGGGGTAATGGCTGATTATGACGCGGGGCAGTGAAAGCCGCAAGGAAGCTGTCTCGCCGATGCCTTATCTTTTCACAATAACCAGCTGTTTGTGACGGTATGTTGTTAACACAAGGTGTAGGCGCCTTGACCCTGAATGTTTGCTTAGGGCATTAATGTTTTCCGGTAAGTCCCCCTTCCCCCTTCCCTCTTATTATTCTTTATTTTATAGGTCATCAATGTCGTATGGCAGCGAGGCATCAGTTCAAATGGCTGATGTACTCTTGTTGTTGTTGTTGTTGTTGTTGTTGTTGTTGTTGTTGTTGTTGTTGTTGTTGTTGTTGTTGTTGTTGTTGTTGTTGTTGTTAATAGGTTCACAACTGACCCACGGGCTGTGGTCCTGTACTCCACTCATCCGTGAACCACGTGTTCTGAGATCTCACAGAACCAACCAATGACGTGGCTGAATTTCATGAACACTGATTGAACGGTAGTGTTTACTTAGCACGCGCTCTAGTTCTGACTGGGAGCATCATGTTACATTACCTCTGATTTGCAGCCTTTTCCGACCCAGCGCAATAACAAAACTAATGGTGCTGTTGCATTCCGTTTTTTGACATACTTCATTTAGTGACTGCAACATTTAATGACTGTTCTGGCCATTCTTCTTTCCCTTGATAGTTATTCGCATTCTTACTCCTATACCTATGTTGGCAAACAATTTCACTGTAACTGGTGTAAGCCCAGCTATGCGCGTGATACCTTATTGCTCCAATCTTTGTTGCATATCTGGCCCGAGCCATTTTGCTTTTGGCTCCTGTCCATCGGGTAGGCTCTATACTTCCCTTAGATGCATTTTACGACGCAGTATTACTTGCACCACATCACTATCATTTTATTCCCCGTCTGTGCTTCTCAGCAGCCGGCACGTTCTCGTGTGACCTCACGCTGTGACAGAACCTTGTCAAATTTTATTAAGGGTCACTAAAAACGCATATTCTTTTGGTTCTGGACTATTCTGCCCCGTTGACTTGCTGACTAATAGTCGTATCCAAAACAAAGTGGGAAGCGACTCAGCAAAGCTAGTATACAAAGGAAAATGCAATTTAATATTGGAACATAGAGTTCCCACTTTAATTCCGAATAGGAAACTCAGAAAAATGCGTTATGAGATTACTCAGTTATTTCATGCATGCTTCTCGACCACATACATGCAACTAACGCTCGAGGATATGTCAAGAAAGAGGGATCGATTAGCTTCCAGTTGATGCGCTTTGCACTACCGCGGTAAGTACAATCATCGTTGGATGTTTTTGTACGCAGAGCCGCGGGCGTTCTCGAACACAAACGATAGCTTTCAGTTGCCTGGGCCTCTGATTTCGCATCAGGACGGCAAATGACTTACCGTGTATGACGGGTGGCCGGTGCTCATTGAATGCCTTGTGATTTCCGAGGCAGCATGTCTCCTCGATTCATCCGATTACGTCGTCCCATTAAAAACGTGACTGCGTAACCACTTGAGATATCTGCATGTCGGTCGGTGCGTTCAATAGCTATCTCTGCAGATGCAGGTACATTTGTATAAACAATAGGAAATGCACCGCCTCCTCGGTTCTTTAATCGAACACCTGCACAAGCCTAGTCGACGTTTGCAGACGTAGTTCTGTTGCGTTGCACCTTTTTTCAGTGCGACACGTGTCTTCTTCGTGGTGACTCCCATGATGTGTTCACCCTTGAAGGTCAGCTGAACAAAAATTTACTTCTTTTGGACGGTTAAATAAATAAATACACTTTTATTCTCGGCTAAGCGATGCACGCCTGAACAGGTATGATCATAGTAAGAGTGCAACAGATGATCAAGGGATGTACAAAAGGATGGTCATAAAAGTGTCATATATGTTGGTACGTGAGTGTATTTATGCATGCCTGTAGGCGTGTGTAGCTGTGCTGTTTGGCTTTGTAAAGGTTTTGCTAGTGCCTGAACGTGTCGCCAATGCTAAAGGGATCTTTGACTTCCGTGGATTTGCAATGGTTGTACGGATGAGCATTACGTTGCTTGTATACAATGCTTCGCCAGTATGAAGCAAGAGGCAGTGATTTTATTTAGCGGCGTGTCACAACCGTCACGTCTCAGTGTTGTTAAACGAACATTTTTGGCTTTTTTTAGGGTGAACGCTTGCTAAGCGAACACCCACTGCCACCGAACTATTTGCTGAAAAGCGGTAAACCCGAACCACCCAGCTGGCACCACGGGGAGGTTGTTCGGCTAGCCAGCATGGTTATGTCACTAAGGCGTTTTAAGAATTGTAGTGGATAACCACGACTGTGTATGATAAAGCAGAGCTCACTGTTTCTGTTGGGTCTCGTGTGCGGATCATATACGTTCGATAAAACAATGCATGGACAAGAGACCATTTATAAAGGCGAAGCTCTTAAAATGCAACAGTTCACTTGTCTAAATTGCATTTCCTCAGACTAACCACTTACTCGAACTGTTCGGTCGTCGTGCGATCAGTATTGACAGTACAAGTATTGTTTTTAAAGATCCAATATAGCTTTTCCATTTAATTTTCTCATGAATTTTGTTCCGATATGGCTTCGAACCGGATGTCGACCCGGAAGCGTTGCTTGGACTATTAAATAGGGCATTGAGAGAGTAAAGTGCCAGCTGTGAGCTGAAAAGCTTTTATAAATATTGCTAATATTAGTATTATCATTAGTAATGATAATATTGATTGTCGAGTTTTGAAGCACTCGCCGTGTGTCTTGGATTGCGACACACAATCTCAATTGTAACTTCGGTTGACTTTGACGTCAGCCTCTGTCATTCTGATCACTGGGACAGTCACTGAATTGGGGGGTTTAAGTCTTGCTCTCATATGATACTATTGGTATATGACGATCATTTTAGCGTCTGAGAGAGTTGATGTACTTTCAACCTGGGTACTCTGTCCGTTATAAGCGATTTAGGTCAGTGGAAATGAACGACTCGCTTCCCACAGGTGACGAAATAAACTAAACAATGGCTAATGGGGTAAGTTAGATGGGTTAGTTAAATGACCTCAACTCTCTACCTTTACAAAGTGTAAACGTTTCCCATGTGCGCATGTTTCTTCCATCTGGGTCGGGTGATTAGGCGATAGAGAGCCGAATTCAAGGCACATTTATCCATGTCGCCTATTTGTTCATGTTTTACATAGACACTATGTGAGTCTTTAATTCGCTTGAGATTAGTTGGAGTAGTATGAAAGCAAAGAGCCAGTGATAAGGATCCTTAGTGAGTTAATGCTCCAGGCTACTCTTGATAAACACACCCATTTTCTTAACTAGCAATATGTTTTCTGTTTCCATGCTATTCACTTGCTTTCATCATTGCGATGCCATGTTAAATGAGCATATTTTGCCGACACTATGTCTGCCGTTCTACCAATCACTATTCCGCACTTCAGTTCGTTATTTGTTCTTTTGTTGCTCTAGCACCTTTAGAGGGTCATTCAACGAAAATCTTCCCGGGGCATCCTCTCTTCGATCGGATAAGAAAAGTGAGTCATTATCCCATTGGTATTTTGCTTCTCTCCTCTTATGTGGTGCATCCATAGTTTCTTTCGTCATTGCTGCCGCATGCAGTTTGAGCTCGTAGTCCCGTGTTTATGCTTGTGATCATCTCTATCGCTTGTCCGCTCTCTGTGGCTTACCGATTCTGGTGGAATTCATTTCTTTTGCGATCCTACACAAGCATGCGTTCTTCAATGCCTCATCTTTGTTTATGAACAGTTCTTATTTTATGTTTTTACTAATCATTATCATTGCACGTTAGCTTGACACCAGAAACACCTCAGAAGTTGTGCCACAATACAAAAAGACAAGATGTTTGCGAAAAAAGCGAGATACCAAACCTTACGGACTACAAGACAAAAACCAGAAACGAGTGATATAATGCTTACTATAAATAAATTTAAATGAACTTTTTATGCTCCACAACTCGAGGCACGCCTTTACAGGCATGATCATGTTATGATAAAGCGTGAACAACAATCTACAAGAATACAACATGTTCGCTATAACAGTGAATGTGTGTATCGATGCGTATGCAATTGTGTATAGGTGTAGCTTTGTAACCTGTGCTTGTAAGTGTGCCGTTTTATTTGCAACTGATTAATAGCGTCGACGATGTAAGGATAGACGATTGATGTCCGTGGATTGGAAATAATTATCCAGATATTCATGGGGCAGTGACTTTAGTTTGAGGCGAGTCACATTCGCCTCATGTTTTGCCTTGGTAATATCCTCTATCGCTTGGAATCTCGGTGCACGTTTACTGTTACATGACGGTGCGTGGCTGATTGATCGACCTCGTCGTGACTTGCTACTACCATTGGCCATCTGCCGTTTTTTGTTGATTTTCGTTGATTCACTACATGATGCGTGTTTTTGTCTGTAAATTCCTTGGCTGTATCCTTCGATGTCCTATTAGCTTTGTACTGACACGCCGTTGAACCTAATTTCTCTTGGATTCTTGAGACTGCAGTGTGTCGCTATCCTTGCGATTCATTGTTAATACCCTTCAGCTTCATACTCACTTTCCTTTTACACGGCTTAGGAAATCTGTCGCCAATGTTACCGTCGATCCCTGTTACTATTTTTTCACAGCATACGATAATAGGATGGATGTCGATGACTGTATTTTTCGCACTTCATTTGTTTCGTACTCTGTTGAATTGGGTTAGATTTGCAAAAACTGATCGTTTATTTTATACAGCAACTACCTCAGTTTGGACGATGCACCTGCTCCTCGCAAAAATTATCAGTACTCGGCCTCCATCAATTTGCAGTGTGAATTTTTTGTTTCACTTATTATTTTGCTTTGTCATCCTTCCTTCCCCAGTTCCTGTCGGTCGTGTTCAACCCATGATCAAGCATGTTTCCTCCACCACTTGCGGACCTAATCGCTTTTTGCCATCACCTTCGTCGAATATTGTGCAGAACGCGTTTGGAGTAAGTTACCCCTGCCCTACACTATTCTCGTATTTTTATGTTTCTTGTGTTGACTTAACCAGTAAGAATATTGTCCGTCTAATTTAGAGCAACCTGTGCGCAATTTCTATGTTTACTGGCTATTAAGCACCTCCTATATCGGTTCTTTCCACTGCTGTTTCTTTCAGCCTTCTGTTTACAGCGAACTCAGCCTGCAACCGCACCAGCAATGCGGGGCTGCTCAATGCGCAGCTCATGTTTTGTGCCATCGAAGATCTCTCTGTTCTTCTGATAACCCTTCACTCGGCTTTGTTTCCAATGGTGCCAATTACCACAAGCAGCCATCACGACTGCCTTTCGCGTGCTCCGACTCTCAAACGCAGTCTGCACGACACTTATCTGCGGCGCACGCAGCTGCGGCTGCTTACCACAATTTGATGTATTTTCAGCTCCAGCAACAACAAGTTGCCGCATCGTCCGTCAATCTTCCAGCCGGCCCCACTGGTAATCCGATCCACTTGCACCCCTCCCACCATTGTGCTTCATACACGGCCACGTCTGTCCAGCTCCCCGTGTTAGCCGAATCTTGTTGGCCTTCAGCCAAGCCGGCAGCCCCCAAGCTGGATGATCCGACCGCAGCTGCGGCTGCTTCTTACTACGCCGCGGCAGCGGCAGCTGAACTGAAGCTGTTAATCAACCAACGTTCCGTCCAGTTGGGAAATCCAAACGTCCTATCGGCTGCCGCAGCTGCCGAGCAGCGTCAACAGCAGTTTGAGTTGGAATTACTTCGGCAACAAGCCCAGTCTAATTTGGCTAACAAGTTCTGAACGCAACTAAGCACGCCCCAGACATTTATTCGTTTTTTTGCTTGTTACTGCTTTCGTTGCTTCCACTACTGAACTACCTCTATTTGTTTGTGATTCTGAGGCACTCGCACATCTCTATGCTGTGGATCGTTTTTTCGTTCCTTTATTCCTCTATCGTATGCTTGTCTTTCATGCGTTTGGGTGCGTACCCGATTCTCTACTCAGTCATCTCTCTTCCATCGTCTCTTGCATTCCTGCCTAACTTCTGGCTACGTTTCTGTCTGAAACGCCTTTGTTCCCTCCTTTAAGCAAACCAGAGACGAATTCTGGCAGGCCTCACATTTTTGTTCTTATGGTATTGTTCCATTGTACATACTTGAATGATTATCCCCTTATTCACCATTCTTTGTAATCGCTTGCTTACATGTTTGCACTTCCATTCCGTCAAACGGTTCGGTATTTATAATGTGCATCAATGGCTGATGAACACACATGCTCTCCGTTTTCATTGCTGCATCTGACCTCCCTCTTTCTCTTTCACCTTGATTGCACACTTTTATCTTTCGCCCATGGTTTTTCTCTCTTACACACACACACACACACTACTGTTTGCGCATTAATTCACACATCCAGTATGTGTGCACTCTGTGATTCTGATTTGGTGTACCCCACCAATAATGTTTCATTCGAGTCATTTCTTTCATGTGCTTGGTTGAGGCTTCTTTGTTCGCGTTCTATATAGTTGCGTTTTGCTCTTCCGCCATTCCGACAACGTGCTGCTCACCTTCACGCATTCGATGCGTCTTGTGTCTTCTTGTCATGAGTACTGATATTCGGGCGGTCCGCTTACACCTACTTTGCCAGACTAAGTCCGCAAACCGCACGCGGTGATCGAACTACCTGCGCCTAACTTTCCTCATGGTTACTTACACTACTCTGAACATTCTCATGCATCGGTCGCGGCTCGAGCTAGGGTATACATCGTTCACAGCTTCAGATTGGAATCCTCTCGAATGGCCGTTGGTGTGTATCTTGTCTGGCGCTGGTGTTTCTGCCAAATCTCCATTCGTCTTTGTCATATCATTACATGGTCTAACTATGCACTATCTAGTTGAGGTTACGGGGAATATGTATGCTCCAATGAGTCATCCAGTTTCATCAGTCAGATGAGGTGTTTAAACTGATTTCACAGCATACGCGCAACTGCCTAGGGTCGTGGCAACTCTGTGTAAATATGCCATCCTCTGACAATTGATCAGAGATAGACCCAAATACGATGCATCACTTATGTCTTCAAGGTGGCAGGATTTCATCTTTGCTTGCCACTCATCTTGAGCGCGTATGTCCTCGAAATGTATAACACATCTTGCTTTTAATCGGAAACTTCTTTGGCTGTGACACCTCACGGTTCGCCAAACCCACCATGACACCGTAGTTACTGTTTTCGCCTTAGTAATCTAACGATATGCTGTGTCGATTAAATGAGTATTCAATTGCCATTCATGAAGCGGGTTTTTTTCGACGATGTCAGTCTTCGGTATGTCGAACACTAGGCATTTGTGAGATCGGTTACCCTACTGGAATCTCGAAAACCCGTACAATTTGGCTTAAGTGGTCAGTGCGAGTGATAGGGGAACTTGATGGGCTGATGATGTTCATGAGATGGAGAATGCCTGAACAGCAAGCAAATTCCATGAGTTCCAACTCCTCCTCATCAGTGTGACAATCAAAACCAGCGCCGATGTTTTGCTTCTCGATAAGGAAGTTTTTGTTGGGTGGACCACTTTCGGGAACATCCCCCATGCTCTTGAGCCCCTCTTTGCTTAGACTCCCGAAATCAAATCTAGAGCAGTTGTTTTGGAGGCTCTATCTGTATTTGATCCACGCACGATCGCAGCTTTCAACCGGTTTGCGTTTTCTTCCTCCGTCGCTATCTTACACTAGTGTGGTGGTCCTCCACGAGGATTATCGCAAGTCGAGTATATGCGGAAGGTGATTGGCTCCGCCACCTAAAGTGAATTGATAGGTGGTGCTGTTCAAGGTTACTTGCGACGGAGCTACTTTCTTGTTCATGGTTCTGCTGCTTAATGTAACCCTGAATTGTGCGAACAGGTAGATATCCTACCAAGACGGTGCTATGCACGATATTGTTGCTATGGAACACTTGCTCGAACAAAGTCTCATGTTCCACAGGCCACTTTAATCACGCTCCTCGATCGCTTCGTCTGATTCGATCTACTTGCCTGGCAATGTTCCAATGAAATATGTGAGTGCTTTGTGGGCCGCGTGGAACTAAATTGCAGCCGTAAGCTAATTCAGAAGGGTTGACACTAGCAGTAGATTGAAGAAGAAGGCATCAGCAGTACACCGGTACTCCGTACCGACGCTTCACTGCAACGCAGCTACCACTAGTCGCGTGTTGGCTAAGGATACTGCGAGAGGCTCCTGGTTCCCTACTTGGGCTTGAACCGGTGACATTCAGGTTGCAACGTAGACGCCTTACCCTTTTCGCCACTAGTCGGCATCCATGCTTCTGTCAGCCGGTGAGATACTACCCTGTTGCCAATGCTGAGCTATGTAGTTGTCTTAGGGGACACCACCCTGAGCTTTTGGCTAAATAGCCTATCCGCAAGCCAGCGGACCGAAGTCAGGGAATCGCGCCCATTGGAGCTGGTGGCCGATTACTCAGTTCATACGCCTTTCTTTTGGTTGCTAACCAAATAGGACCCTACAATTTCAGCATCAGATTTATGGAATTCAACGCTCCACCAGAGTGAAGCAATGGGCGGTGACCTTATTTATTAGCGAGCCACATCCGCCACCTCGTGGCACTGTTAAACAGTCCTATGTGGCTTCTTATGGGGAGAACGCTTGACAGCCAGAAGCCCACAACGTCCTAGAACACTGTCGACGAGCCATTGGCTGGTACGGAATAATCCCGAACCACCCAGCTGGCTCCACGAATAGGTTGTTCGATAAGCCAGCCAACCGGTGGAGGTCATGGAGTAAGAATGCGACGGGGTGTTAACTGCAGGCTGTCCATACCGTGGACTAAATCAGAGTCGGTTCGATCATTTAATGTGCGAGATATGCGCGGGTTCACAAGTCTCTGAGTGCAGTTATTGAGGTTTTGCTTGGAGGAGAACTGGTGGATTTCGATCACTCAGGCCACGTCATCCTCTGACTATCCGTGCTACCGACCGCTCGCCAATTCCTCCACTTTTGGCACCAATGAACTGGAGCTAGTTGGTTAACTCGCTTACCTTGGCAGCGATGCTCATGTGATTCCTGAAATTCAATCATTTCTTGCGAAAACTGCAGCTGCGTTCATAAATGCGAGACACTGAGGATTATCTTTCATTCGGATGACGCTCGCCGGTCGACATTTTACGCTCCGCTGCTAAGTCAGTTTGCTTCGTTTATTTCTTTGTGCAACGCATCGTTTTTGTGTTATTTGCTATGGAACTCGGTCTCTTTTTCGATTCTGAATTTCTGTATCGTAAAGTCGTGTTCTATCTACATTTCTAGTGTCACTTTCATATGGCTAATTATGGTCCACAGATCGAATCTTTGGTCTTCCTAGTTATTTACCGTAGTAATAACGAAGCAAACACCCTGTAGTTCCTGCTGCATGATCGTTTGGCATCGAGATAATGTCGTTATTTACTTTCTGTGTCGTGGGAATTTGCACGCTTCGTGTGTTGGTCTTACTATTGAACAATTTAAGCTTTTACGTGAGATTAAGAGCGATTATGTCCAAGTATTTTGCGAGCAGTGCCAAAGTAAAATGCAACAAGTGGAAGTTGATAAACGCCGCGAGCCAACAAGGAAATCAACGCGTTCCAAGGCGAGGGGCTCCGTGTGTTCACCTCAGTATGCTGACACCTAGTCACTCCAATGCTCGAAGGAGGTTACTTGCCCACCGACTGCGGACTTTTCAGTACGATGTCCATCCGCTACTGAAGGTCCAGTGGGCGTGCTTGTCTTTCGTCCAACGGGCACTGGCAAGACGGTGTGGGATAACGCAAGCAAAGTAGGCGAATGGTGAACGCAACAAAGTAAAAATGAGAGTAACTGCCAGCGGCTTTGCAAGTATGTGATATTTCACGCGCCTGAGTCAACGGATACGAATCCTCAGGCTCGTTATTATCACGAGGTCGAATTTCTACAGACCTTGATTGATAAGCTCCTTGACGTGAGTGAACAGGAGTTGTGGATGAAGCAAATTAATCGTCTTGGCAAAAGAGAGGAGGAGAGAGACTCTGTCTCTGTGAGTCAGCTTTGCAGATGAAGCGTGTCCGGGGCTGGTACTATCGCGCCTCGGTAGGCTAAAAGGATTGAAGATCCATATTCATCCAGATGTGGATTCATTGGACCGGGTGGATCTGAAATCCGCTATTATTTTGTTAAAGCGGCGTAATGATAGTGAGGAAACTAATCATCACATCCTAACTTTTCGAATAGTTCCCCGGGTCCGCCGAACCCGGATCAGCAGGTCGATGACACTTCATGCTCGCCAGGCAGCTCCTAGCGGGGCCTGCGCGTAGCCTTCACAAATGTTTGCAGTTGAGTGAACACACGTGACGATCTGTATCACTACGTTGCCTCTCGTCGTCCGGAGGTTTTAGGAATAGTCGCAACGTGCTTAAATCCTGTGATCATTACCCATAAATTCCAGATCAGTAGCTACTCGTGCTTCCGGTGCGACAGATTATCAAACGAACGCGGTGGTGTGCTGTTATACATTCGGTCCTTGCTGTGCGGGAGACCGGTAAACACATACCGAAGCAAAGATGGCCTGTGCGAGCAGCTTTGGTACTCGATCCGCCTGAGATAAGGTGAACTGTTTTTGGGTACAGTTTATCGAAGCCCGCGAAGTCCATGTTTGGATTGGTTACCGCATGTCAGACGATACATGAGCCGGCTGCGCTTCCTGCCTATAGGTGAGTTTAAATTCCCTCGAATACTGTGGCCTGAGGTTCAACTTGTCCCCGGGCACTGAATGCGAGGCTCAGTTTGCGGAGATGATATTTGATACTGGGGCAGCACAACATGTCTGCCAACTGACACGCATTACACCGCATTCCACTTCACCGTGCTTGAACCTACTATTAACTAGTTGCGAGCAACGTATTATGATATTCAGGTCTTGGGGCCTCTGGCAGCTAGTGACAACTCGATTGTATTAGTCAGGCTAAAACTGCCGCTGCCCTACTTGCTTCCACTAGAGCCGTCCTACAATTACTGGAAGACCGACTTCGACTTTGATGGTCTCAAACGAGCCGCTAGTGAAGTGGACTGGTCGCTACCACAGCAATCATCTGTTGAAGCTTATTGGTCTGTTATGAAAAGGGGTGTGCAATCATTGTGTGCTTGTTTTGTACCGCTCAGATATAGCAAAACTGTACCAGTGAGGCCAAATTGACTGGACAAAGAGTATGGCCCATTGACTCGACGGCGACGCGTATTGTGGGATAACTTCATCCCGTCTGGCTCTATAGACAATTATGAGGGCTATAAGTGACAGCGGAATCTATGCAACAGCGCGAAAGCGTCGACATTTCGAAGAGAAGCTCTCAATCTCAACGAACTTGGCCCCAACAAGATTTTCGTTTACGTGTAGCGACGCCGGTGGCACGCTGTTGACCTAACAGTGTTAGAGGGCTCGGATGGACAGGCTTTGACTTCCAGCACTGAACATGCATCCGCATTAGCTGAGCACTTCTCTTCCGTGTTTGCAGATGGGCATACGCGTATGCCCAATTCGACATGTGAAGCTCCTACGGAACTCGAGTGCCTGGATTACGGTGTATGAGATGTCCGCAGTCTACTCTCCAGTCTTAACGGCGCGAAGCCTACCGGAACCAACGGCCTCCATCCGCTACTTCTAAACTCCCTATCGGCCATCATCTCGCTTGCTGTGCTTGATCTGTACAACAGTTCATTGTCTGGAGATGCATTGCCGAGCGACTGGAAGTGCTCAGTAGTGAATCCGATTCCGAAGGGCGTTGACGCGACAGGCAAATACTGGTCGATTCGTCTGACCACTTTTCTGGCGAAAGTGCTTGAGAAGATTGTGAAAAGGGTCTTCGCTAGCTGTTGGAATCGAACGACCTCAAGGCCGCGCAGCACAGTTTCATGAAGGGCCGCTCCTGCATCACCACCCTGCTGTTGACGTGACAAGGATGGTCGCAGGCGTTGAGTCAGGGGAAATCAGTAGATGTTATCTGATTAGAGTAAAGCTTTCGATAAAGTGAACCATGAGATCCTCCACAGGCTGAGGATGTGTGGTATTCGTGCCCCACTGCACCAATGGATCAGTGACTTCTCCATTAGGAGAAAATGGCGAGTACAGGTGAATGACCACCTAACGGAATGCTACCTCTCCACTAGTGGCGTACCCCTAGGCACAGTACTGATCCACATTAATGGAATACCTCACTTTTCGGTCGTCCTGTGCATTGTTTGCAAACGATCTGATAATTTGGCGGGTTATTGATTCTCCCGACGCCTGTGACGTCCTTCAGCAGGACCTCGACCGTTTGTCCCTGTGGTCTGCAGAAGTTGGTCTGCTGGTCACCGCGGCCAAGTCGTCGTTTATGAATCTGGGGAATTATGGTACTGAGCGTGTTTACACCCTAGCCGGCCAATCGTTGTATCCCACAAGCTCAGTAATGGATCTACGTGTACTCTCACGCTGTGATCTGCAGTCCGTCGACAACCCGAACGGACTGTACGGAAACGGACTACGCCTGCTTTGTGCGCTTACACTCAGCTTCTGCCCTTGGTCTGAAGAGATTGTCACTCTCCTATTTTATTCCATGATGAGAGTGATGCTTGAGTATGGCTCACCTACCGATTGTCCGATCACAATAGGTGTGAAGTGCAGAGACTGGAACGGGTTCAGCATGTAGCTACCCGGCTCGCGTTCGGAATGCAGCAACCATAGAGAAATCAGTCTGATCTCTATCGCCTCCATAATCGTTCACAGATTGACTGCCGCTCGTGAAAGTCGTATTTGTGAGGAGCAAGCCGGGTGTAGTCGGGGACGTGGATGCATGGACCACATATTCACTTTGCGTCAGTTGTTGGAACACCGTCACACATATTGGCGGCCCACCGTACTCGTGTTCCTCGACATCAAAGGTGCATTCGATCCGTTTGATCGATGTGCCCTTTGGAATTGTCTACTCAGGAAAGGTGTACCTGATAAATATGTAAATCAAGAATGTATCTGAACTGACGTCAAGGTTGCTACGACCACATAGAATCTTGGTAGCCCACAAACCAACAGGTACTCTGCGAAGATTGCTTTCAAGACCGAAAGACAAAGTTAAACAAGGCAGTCAGAATGATGTCATCTACAAAATTAACTGCAAAGAGTGTGACAAACACTACATCGGACAAACCGGAAGGAAACTATCAACACGGATCAACGAACACAGAATGGCCATACGGAGACACGACCCGCATTCATTAGTTTCCATGCATGAAGACCAAGAAGGCCACCACTTCGATCTAGAGAACGTTAAGATCCTAGCCCGTGGAAATTCGAAGCAAGCTAGAGAATTCTTGGAGGCATGGTATTCCACCGACAGCTCAATAAACCGACATGTTGAAATAGATGCTATATATACGGCATTACGAATGAAAGATCACCGAATTACTAGAAGAAATCTAACGGAAAAGAGCGCTAGACTACTGCATCAAACGACGACAAGCGAAGCGTCCCACGCGCGTACACTACGAGGTGAGAATCAGAGATCGATTTCTATGGTCATGTGCTCGTCGAACAATCCAAACTCAGAGTAGCGGCTAGGAGATCGATCACTCACACTCACCGACGCCTCGTACGCGCCACACTGCTAAATACACTCGCACTGACGATGTCACCTCGAGTGGTGACGAAACGTTTGCAGTCAACCTGCCGAGCTCAGCGAACAATCAGCCAATCAAATATGTAAATATTATCCGATCATTATACGCGCGTAGCTCAGGCAGAGTGAGGGCTTACGGCAAGCCTTCGTCGCCCTTCAAAATCTCCAACGGTGTGAGACAAGGATACTCGTTGTCACCTTTCCTCTTCAACTTCGCTATTGACGAAGTCATGGAAATCACGTTTACAGGACACGACTTAGAAGATGTGGATCTGCTCCCAGGAGAACGACTTCTTGACTTGGAGTATGCTGACGATATTGCCCTAATCTGTGACAGCTCCCAGTCATACCAAGCTGCACTGGACAGATTAGCACTGGCTGTCCGCCGCTTTGGGCTTTGCTTTGCACCATCGAAATGCAAAGCGTTCCTCCGAGATTGGTAGGGATCGCCTCCTGTGCTGACCCTTGGTGGGGATTAGCTAGAAGTCATTCGAAAATTCAACTACCTGGGAAGTTGTATCAGCGCCCTTGGGATCGAAGACGAGATCACGAAACGTATAGCAAAAGCTCGAAATGCTTTTGCTAACCTTCGCCACCTATGGGGGCGGCGCGACATCACTCTCGCCCTGAAGGGTAGAATGTACAATGCAGCGGTACGTTCGACCTTACAGTACGGTTGCGAAACCTGGCCTAATAGATCAGCGGACATAAAGAGGCTAGTTACGTTCGACCATCGGTGCCTTCGCAGTTTGGCTCACATCTGGTGGAAACACCGCGTGGGTAGCGAGCGTGTCCGACGCCTTGTTTATGGCACAGAAAAAGGAACTGAACCGCTCAGCACCGTGATTTCACGCACCAGGCTCCGATGGGTCGGCCACGTGTTACGCATGCCAGCCCACTGACCCCCGCGACGTGCGTTGTTTGCGCGCCGGGGGTTTGGATGGAAGAAGAGGAGAGGTGGCCAAGCAATGACTTGGTCGAGAGGAATTGAGGCCCTCACTTTGGAGCTGTCCTTGGTTGGAGCTTCACGGCTCCCTGATTGGGGTCCAAAAGACGATGAACACGTTTGGCTGGATACACTTGCTGACATGGCAAGGAGCGGACCTCAGTGGTGTTCTTGCTGTGAGTTTCTTTGTCCCTCACCATCCCTTTTAGTCTCCCCTCCACCTACGATCTCATTTCTTAGCGTAAAACAAAATAATTTTTCTTTTTGCCTAGTAGCCCGCTGGTGGCTTACCGGAACCATGCCCATCCGTTGCTGGTAGCTCAGCTGGCATGCAACTATTGTATTTATTTTTCTTTGTGTATTGCGGCACAGTAGCTGAGGTGTTTCCCATTTCTAGCTGACGTGTATAATGATAATGCGCGTTATGGTGTATGAAGACCGAGATAGGAGACTAGCGCTTTATACTCTGTCATATCGTCGGCTTCGAGTTGATCTCATAATGACGCACCGGATATTGCACCTGGACCACTTCCCTATGTTGAGGCCGCTGCTGCACGTTCACGCACCAAGCAGCACACGCGGACACCGGTACAAACTGGTGGTACCGGATTTGAAGCGTATCGCTCACCCTCTGATCCACCTGATAAGATATTGGAACAAGTTGCCGGAGACAATAGTCGAGACGAAATCTGTCGGAATTCAAGAGATTCCTCGACGCCCACTTTGCAGATTACAGGTATAGGGAGCGTATCGCAACCGGATAAAACTTCTTGCAACTGTGATATGCTGCCACTGCGCAGGATCACCGACGTGATTCCGCGTAGGTGCCCGATTTATTTTCATTATTTTTCTTAGTGGTCCACTGTACAGGGTCACAATGAGGTCATTCTCCACAGCATTAGGAATTGGCCTCGATCAGAACCCAAGCCCCTTCAGGTATTTGACACTTCGTTACTGCGTACGCGACTTCCTATCATTTTGATCAACTTCCGTTAACACCGACCACGCATTCGTGTGTGCGACCGTTTGCATGCTTTTCGGTGGCTCAACCAGGGCCAATCAGACCCGACTGAGGCTGTCTTGCCGAACTACTTCTTCGTGGTACCAGCTGGGTGGTTCGGGTGTACCCCGTTCCAGCGAAGTATTTGGAGACAGTTTTCCATCTCGGTGGGGCATTGTAGTCCAGCGATTATGCTTATTTAATGAGGAGTATTGGGCCCCTGTTTGGTGATCTACCAAACGAAAGATGCACCAACTGAACATTCAGTCAGCGCCTCCCAATAGGCGCGATTCCCTGAATTCGCCCCGCTGCCTTGTGGGTAGGTTATTTAGCCAAATGCTGTGGGTGGGGTCCTCTAAGTCAACTCCCTACTTCGGCTTGGGCAACCGGGTAGTATCACGCCCTCTCACAAAACCATGGACTGTACTACAACGCGGACATCGGCTACCGTTTCTGCTTCTCACATCTACGCGACTTCATCACACGCCAATTGTCTGTTTGCTAACAATCCTTACTTTCCGTTATCCAATCCATGTGTTCAACATGCTGGCTGCGATTTCGGTCGCGCCGCGAACCACGGAGTTCAACCTATGGCTCTCCTTCGCCCCTGATCCTCGTTCCGTCTGGCGTGCTTCAACGTTCGGACACTCATGCAGATTGGACAGCAAGCCGGTCTAGCGCGTACCCTACAGTCCCTCGATATTGATGTCTGCTGCTTTTCAGAAACCCGATTTTAAGATCCCAGCCCTGTGCTAACATTGACATCCCCCACTGACCACGAAGCCAGATATCACCTACGTCTTTCAGGAGATCCAGAAGCAGCCTCAGTGGGTTTGGCTGGTGTAGGTATAGCAATAAGTGGCAAGGCCGAGGCGGCACTACCAGACTGGCTCCCGATTAACAGCCGACTATGCTCCTGTAGCCTAGAGGTAACGGTCGGCCCGTAGCCTAGAGGTAACGAGCTTGGCTCATAATCTTGCTGCGCAGGTTCGAATCCACTTAGGGGTGGACGTCCTCGCAGTATGCTCAGCCCGGGAGCGACTGGTGGTGGCAGCGAAGCGCCGTTACGGCGTGCAGCTGACACGTTATTATTATTATGTGCAGTTCGGCTTCGGGGTTCTTGTAGAATCAACAGGCGCCGCGAACAGAGACACAACTTGTTTGTGATCTCCGTGTACACTCCAACTGACTGCAGTGGCGGCTCGATCAAGAACTAATTCTACCGGGATCTACATCAGCTCTTGACTAATGCTAAATGTCGGATGTCTTTGTCCTTGCTGGAGATTTTATGCACGGGTTGGCCGCCTGTTACCATACAAACGCCACCTTGGTGGTCACTACGCGCCCGATGAGAACCGCTCTGATAACGGAGAGAGGCTTCTCCCATTGTGCGAAGACAACCATATGTTTCTCTCGAGCACTAACTTCAGGCGTACCAAGAAGCGTTCCGCAACGTGGCGTCCCCCTTCGCCAACACAACCGTTCTCTCAAACTGATCACATTGAAATTAGTTTCATATGACGTGGCAACGTGCTTTACTGCACGTCCTTTTGGTCCACCTCCGTTGACTCAGATCATGCAATGGTCTGCGCAAAAATCTGCATTGCTTTGGGGATTCCCGAAACACGAAGTATCGCAAGATTGATGTAAAAAGATTAACTGATTCCTCCGTCCAGGCGAGCTATCAGTCTACACTGGCATACGCACTCAAATGCAATCCACCGCAAGACATAGAGCAACACTGGACTTGTATACAGAAAGCGATGATCATTACCGAACAGTCAACCTGCGGCTTAGCTCGACGCCACTTAAAGGCTTGGATCTCTGCTCGTTCTCTGAAGCTGTTCGAACGCCGCAAAGATATCCCGGCGGAATCAGATTGCAACGAGCCGCGCCGTTCTGTCAACCGGCTGCTTAAGCAAAGCCTACACGGATCGCGAGGCATGGTGGTATGAGCGTGCTTTAGAGATGGAGAACGCTGCCTTCTCTGGCAACAATCGCAAGCTTGTCCAACTCATTCAGTCCACTGGCCTCAGGAAGCCTAGTGGCAGTGAGGTTATTTGCGAGATGAATAAGTCTCCGATCACCAAACAACTGAGGCGTATGGACCGCTGGGCCGAACACATTCACTCGCAATTCAACTGATCTCCACTGTCCATCAGTACGTACAGTACACCTTGTTGTTCACCCTGGCCCGTCCCACTGAATCCACCCAGCGAAGCGGGAGTCTGCCTCGAGATTCGACGCTTGAAGCGGTTCAAGGCTGCCGGCACAGACGGACTTCCTCCGGAGCTGTTCAAGTACGGCGGCGTGGCGACCATTAACCAGCTGACCTCGCTGTTCGCAAAAAACTGGCATGAAGATAAAGTGCCCTCCTCTTGGGGTGGATTAGTTATTGTCCCCAATTTCAAGAAAGCCGCTCGCACTTCACGTGCAAATCATCGCGGGATTAGTCTTATTTCAGTTGCCTCTAAGCTAATGGCATCAATTCTGCACCGCAGACTGTCCCCAGTACATGAATCATCCTACTGTGAAGAACAAGCTGCGTTCCGTCTCGGCCGCGAATGCGTGGATCAAACATTCACGCTCCGCCACTTCCTCGAACATCGCCACATTTATCACAGGCCCACTATGGTTGCTATGGTTCCTAGACATATGTGCCGCTTTTGACTCCGCTGATCAACTTGCTTTATGGCGTTTGTTGTTAAAGAACGGGGTGCCAGAGAATTATACCGCCATCTTACGAGCACTTGACCTTCATTCATTCGGCAGAGTGACGGTCTATGGCAAGCTTTCCTCGCAATTCGCTGTCAATAGCGGTGTGCGACAGGTTTGCCCTATGTCCCCATTCCTCTTCAACTCCCTAATAGAAGACGTTCTGTCGAGTGCTCTAGAAGGCTTCCAACATTTTGGCCTAGAGCTACTACTGGGTGAGCACGCGACCGACTTAGACTATACTGATTATATCGCCTTACTTGGTGACGATCCTCAGGGTATGCAACTCATTCTCAATCGTTTGGCGGTTGAAGCATCTAAGCATGGCATGAGCTTCGCCCCATCGAAGTGTAAAGTACTGCTCCATGATTGGCTTATATCTGCTCCCGTGCTCACTCGCGAAGATGCACAACTTGAACAGGTAGATAGTTTCGTCTACCTTGGAAGTTGTGTTCATGCTGACGGCACTATCAGCAAAGCAGTTACTCTTCGCATCGCTAAAGCCCGATCAACATTTGCCAATCTGAGGCACTCGTGGCGTCGTCGCGACATCGCATTCTCGCTAAAGGCCAGTGTTTACAGCGCATCTGTTCGATCAGTGTTGCTGTATGGGAGCGAGTCCTGGCCAATTCGCGTGGAAGACATGCGTCGTCCTTCTGTCTTCGATAACGGTTGCTTAAGGAGGATTGCTCGTGTTTGGTGGCAACATCGAGTTAACAGTAATGACGTTCGATGTCCCATCTTAGGGAATACGAGTATTCCCTTCAACAAATCAGATCGACAGATGTAACGAGATTAGCTGCATTCGACCACCGGTGCTTTTTCAGCTTAGCCCACATCTGATGGGAACACCGCGTGAGCGATGAGCGTGTTCAGCGCTTTGAATTCGGTGTAGCAAGAACGAGTGAACCACTCAACACCTATATTTCGCGCACCAGCTTCCCATGGCTGGGCCCTGTGTTGCGTATGCCGATATACTAACCTCGCGACATGCGTTATTTGCTCGACCGGGGTCTGAAAGGATGAAGAGGGAGGCCAACCGATAACTTGGTCAAGAGGAATAAAGACCCTCACTTCGACGTTTGTCTCCGTTGGAGCATCTTGACTTCCTGCTTGGCTTCCGAAAGATGGCAAAACAGGTTTAGTTGGATACACTTATTAAGATGGCGATGAGGCGACCTCAGTGGCGTTTGTGTTATGAGTTTTTATGTCCCTCTCCATACCGCTTGGATTCCCGCTTCATCCACCATCTGACTGTCGATTCATAATATTGAGCAACGCATAACGTTACTTGTTTCTACATTACAATTTCTACTACTTCTTATGTTACATTTTCTTTTTTTCAATTACCCTTCTGCATCTTATTACAGCACGATAGCTGAGGTATTTTTTACGTCCAGCTAACGTGGAGAATGATGATGCAAGTACGCATCTCGGTGCACCTGCCTTGCATCACTCACTGTTGCCCCCGCAGATCGATGAACAACTTGTTGACTGGAGTCGAAAACGATCACCATAGATTCAGCTCGGTTGGCTCACTCAGCCTACAGACGACACACACCGTTTGTGACTGGCAACATGGCATGGCCTCTGAATTAGCCACAATTGCGCACATGTCCTGACTGACTTACCACCCACTTGCTTTGCTTCTGTCGTTATAATCATCTAGATCCTAGAGCAACGTGGTTGCAATATGGTATCAATGCTAACAATGACAACCAACCATTACTTGCACCGCATTTTATGAGCTTCTTATACTTTTCATCTGCTTTATGGCATTTCTACAATACGCCGATCCTGACTTTCTTACGTATGACTGGCGTGTTTCACGAACTAACTGTTGGCTTATTGGATTTTTATTAGTACCACAATTTCTAACGACCCGTTTGCTTACATCGTACCATCCTGTTTCCCTGCTCTTCAGGCGATAGGGAGTGATTCGGGTGTCTCTGACGAACTGCACGCCCTCCAAGTGAGTCACCGATCTTATACTTAACTTTCATCTGGAGTCTACGCACTGTTTCACTTATTTCACACGTTATCTAGGGACGAGAAACACCTTAGCTCTCATACCGCATTGATTTGTTATACATCTCTGTTCCAATGGAATCATGTTCATCCTCGAGTTCTTGCAAATTTTACGCAGTTTCAGCTCTTTTGACACCGGAGACGTCACTCAAGCAACAGAACGATTTGATCTGATTCAGCAAGTGGAACTCATGTGAGCCTAGACAGATCGGCTTAGTCACCTAATCCATCAGAGTTGCTGCCTATGAGCACTCTCACTGGATCGCGTACTTACGTCGTTTGTCAACTCATCGGGAACCGTTTACCGAAATCAGAGAGGGTTGTGTCTTATTTCTTTACAAACTCTTTTCCGGGCACAAAGCAACTACTAACACCGACTGGTATTTCGTTAATTAAGCACATCTAGCTGATGTGGTATTGCTTCGCCTGTGGAGAGGATCACACAATGACAACTGAGATATTTAAGCAGAAACGCTACCACGTTCTAGCAGTACGGGCCGTCATCCACAATCATTTGGTGTGTTCTCGTACAACCGTCGATGTACTAGTTTGAGACGGGGTGGTAGTTCAGTAATGACAACGGTTATCTTTATCGCCAACATTATTCTGAAACATTTACTGGATAATCAGGACATTCTCTGCTACCGTTCACACTACTCATACAATGAGAATCCTTGTGAAACAGCCCCACTTTCTACAGTACTTGTTACCGCTCGCTCAGTTTCACCGGTATGTGTCTGAGGTTATAGTTTGTAAATCATTTCTGTCTCCATTCGTTTCATGGATTGGTGCGGAACCACTGAGTCCTTTCTGGTTTGTTCTCAGATAAACTAACTGATCGATTTCCTTTCCTTGGGGACGTTGGACTGTCTTGTTTAACAACCCCATCCCAATGTTTTACTATGAGCTTCGAGGGGAGTTTGTCCCAAAAAGTTTATGGAGGTGGTTGTCACCCAGTTTCTAGCTGCTCCACTTTGTACAAATAATGTTAACCAGCTACGATCGTCCTTTATTCAACCAGCAAGCTATTACTTAAATGCGGCTTAGACGTGCCTTGCTAGAACTTTACCATCTCACACTGCTTGTTTACCTGTACCTTTAACAACAACTACGGGCAAAGCGCATGCATGCTTATCGATGGGACTCAGTTCTCATCTACGTTCTTACTCTTGAACCTATTTTAATCACACCTTCGCCGTATCCCATTCCTTACTTCATTTGACCTTCGTAGATTAATATGCTCTCCTGAATATTGCATGTCAGTTAATCTCCCAGGGTTAGTGACTATATACTGGCTACCCTATAGCATTATACTCGTCATATTTCGAGGAGTATCTCAGGTTACTCCCTTGTTCCGCACACGGAATGGCCACTGGTGGACTACTCCACTTTTCTTCCCTTTTAATGTCTGTGTGTAGTACCTGAGGTTTGCCATATATAGCACACTACTGAGCCTTGTGGCTGATCGCAGCCTGGTCACTGTCACTTGTATTCCGTCTTCCCTAATCATTTTCATCCGGATCAGTTTCATTTCTGTCGGTCGATCTAATCCCTTACTTCCCACTGCAGCTTATCGTCCACATTCATCACTAACTTACGGACGAAACATGATCCATCCTCTCATACAGCATCCCCCCCCACTGATTGCACCATTTCAGAACCACATCCCGGTCACGAAGCTCGTGTGCATGGGGTATCAAGTATCGCGGTCCTCCTTGGACTGGCAATAAAACGTTCCGTGTTTGTCATAATGCTTACGGTTATTTTGAAAGGCATTGCGAATAAATCCCCTCGATCCTTCCACATTTACTTTTGGGTTGCTGATGAAATCTGGGCTCATTTGGCAATCGTTATGGAATTTCGTTCCTAAGTTGTGTGCTGCAACTCATATAATCTTTGTATCTGATGACAAGATGCAGTGCGGTCTGCATCATTACGGCGGTTGTTTGGTCGGGATTCACTTCTGATTTCAGCCAAATGATGTAACATTTTATGGTGATTATGTTGGCTAGTTTTATCAGTTTCATTATCCTTACCCCTCTCGTCAGGCTTCGAGTTTCAGCGATTTCCTATCCAAATTGAGCAACAGCCTGGAATCCACAAAGGAGTGTTTCTTCACCATCTACCACTTGGTCAAGTCTAATATAGAACAAGGACTGGTAAGCCATTCGCTCGGCCAGGCAATTGTACGTTTGTCTTTGTGTTACAACTTTAATCATTTTCTATATATGGAGCACGTTTTACCTTTGCAGACGTTTACTGCGGCTTTCCGTATCTGATTTAGGTACGGCATTCTAACTCCGTGTCTACCTGTCGTTTCTCATCTTCCCATTGAACTATTCTCTTTCCTCATGCATTGTTGTTCTTCATCGTAGACCGATGGGTCTTTGCTGGAAATCGATGGGGGCGAGGAGAACGGGGACATCTCCGAAGCAGACGATCAGACAGCGGTGGCCGTTAGCCCCGCACCAAATGATCTCTCCAGCTCAGTCCAGGAGGACAGCGCAAGTTAGTAACTAAACGTGCATTCCTTCTACTCGTCTCTAATTTTTTGGTCAGTTTAATTTAAGCTACCACACGTATGTGCACTTTTGATTCCACTTTTGCCTTTCGCTCGAATGGATTCTATGGAACGCCAGGGATCGCACTCATTTCCCACGACTACTGATGGGAACCCGATCATGCTTGCGCATAAAAATGAATGTGTAAGGCTGTGGACTCGTATTTTTAAAACATGACAACTATTCTAGAACGCGATGTGCTCCATCACAAGTGTACATTCGTCCAGTACCCCAGATGAGCAACTTCAGTGTTAGTTATAGCACCTGGATACGTTACTGGTATTCTGTTTTACTGATCATCATCATCATCATTGTACACCTTAGCTAGGGATGAGAAAACACTCAGCTATTGTGCCGCAATACAATTCAATTGGGTCACAGCAAGAAACATCAACAAAGTAACGACAACAAATATTATTATGTTTGCTTTATTTTATGCATTAACAAGATCGCGAATAGGGCGATGCTATACTGGAGCTGGAGGGATAAAGAAATTCGCAGCACAAACACCATTAGGGACGGCTCTTCGCCGTGTCAACGGGTTCATCGTCCTTGGGACCCCACTCCTGCAGTCGGAAGGTACTAACTGATGCCAACTTCAACGTGAGCACCGTCATTCCTTTTAACCAAGTCTTCGGTTGGTCTCTCATGTCCGTCCAGACCCCGGTCGCGCAATCAACGCGCGTCGCGTGAGTCGGTGTGCTGGCATGCGCAACACATGCCCCAGCCGTCGTATCCTGTTGCATGGAATAACGGTGCTGAGCGGTTTATTTCCTCTTCCTGGACCAAATGCAAGGCGCCGAACATGCTCATTGCTTACACGGTGTTCCCACCAAGCGTGAACCGGTGGTCAAACGCAACTAGACTCTATGTTTATCTATTTGATGGAACAGGTTTCATTACAATATTGTAGGGTTGCTACTGATGGCTGCATTCTATTCCGCCATTCAGGGCGAGAGTGGTATCGCGTTGACGCCATAAGTGACCAAGATTAGCAAAAGTATCTCTAGCTTTTGCTGTACGGTTCGTGATCTCATCTTCTATTCCATAAGCGCTGCTACAATTGCCTAGATAGTTAAACTTTTGGTCTCCACCAAGGATCGGCGCAGGAGGCGACCCTGTCGATCTTGGAGGCCATGTATATCTTTGTAGGACACAAAGCACAACTCGAAGCGGTCGACAGCCATTTCTGGTATATCCAGTGCTGATTGGCACGTTTATGGGCAATATCATCATCATGCTCCAAGTCGTGAAGTCGATAACCTCAGAGTAACTCCATATCTTGCAAGCCATGTCCCTTGAATGTAGTTTCCGTAATTTCTTCAGTGACAAAGTTAAAATAAAGGGTGACAGCGAGCAACCTTGTCCCACACCTCTAGAAATATTGAACAGCGTTGTGAGCTTGCCATAAGTATTCAATTTGCTTGAGCTGCGTGCCTAAAGCGCTCTGACAATATTTACGTATTTTCGGGCACATCCTTCTTTATTACACAGTCTTAAAGGGCACATCGATCCACCGATTCGAAGGCATCTTTCATGTCGACGAACACGACTATGGTCGGTCGCCAGTATAAGTGGCCGTGCTACAATCATGGGCGCAAAGTGAAGATTATTCATCGCAGCCTCGGTTTCGACGGAGACGAATGTGGTTTTCGCGGGCGCCAGTCAAAGTGTGAAAAACGTCAGTGACAAGTCATTTAGGGCGATAGAGATCAGGCTGAAACCTCTGCAGTTGCTGCATTCCGAACCTGAGCTCCCCATCGAACAATGAAACAACAACAGGGCAGCTTCAGTCAACCGGGACAGTTCCATGCTCCCACAGTTTCACTGAAATATCGTGTACATATTCCATAGGTCATCCGAACTTAACGAGAGCCGGAGGTAAATCATCTGGTCTGCGGCGTTACTCAACTTCAGCGCTCCGATCTCACATTTGACCTCTGTGCTAGAGGCGATTTAAAAGAATAGTCCAAGAATCAGGGAAATCACTGGCCGGCAGTGAATATAGTTGTTCCCATCAATTAAATTACTTTTCAAAGTGCTCAGCCCAACGCTCCGAGCGTTTTGACAGACTTCGTATAGGCTGTCCACCATCGTCGCATATGATCTGGTTAATACCAGGTATCCTGCTACGCATTTCTCATATCAGGCGCAATAACTCCCAATAGTTGCGAAGGCAACGGCTGTTTGCATCTCCGACGCACGATAAGACTGCTGAGCTTCGCGCTTTCTCCTCAGCCTAGCACACAGTTTCCTCTGAGGTCTTTGCGAGTCTCGTTGTGTTCGCTTCCAGCCGGAATGTGTCAGAGATTCTCCGGAAGTTCCAGTTGCTGCGTAAAGGCCTAATGTCCAGTTTGGTACTCGGATTTACCACATGAAGGCGGTAACCGGAAGAAAACGCACACAAAAGTGTGCACAGCATAAGGTACACAAACATATATGCGCGCACGAAGAGTACGCACATGCAAGAACGTTCACACCAAAAATTCGAAGAAAGTAGAAGCCACGATTAACATTCACGCACAATAATATGCCTCGACGGGGAGTCGAACCCCGGTCCACGAATTTCCGGTCCGTTGCTCTACCACCTGAGCTACCGAGGGCTGACGATTAGGTGCGCAAATTTTAACACATGTCTTCTGCTTGGTGCGCGACGTGTTGCCAATAAGTTCACAGTACCTGTCCTGATGTTGCAGATTGGCTCACTCACCCGTCACTTCCCAATAGACCGAAGTTCCTGTCCTTCAGACAGGAACTTCGGTCTATTGGGAAGTGACGGGTGAGTGAGCCAATCTGCAACATCAGGACAGGTACTGTGAGCTTATTGGCAACACGTCGCGCACCAAGCAGAAGACATGTGTTAAAATTTGCGCACCTAATCGTCAGCCCTCGGTAGCTCAGGTGGTAGAGCAACGGACCGGAAATTCGTGGACCGGGGTTCGACTCCCCGTCGAGGCATATTATTGTGCGTGAATTTTAATCGTGGCTTCTACTTTCTTCGCACTTTACACTACTCACAAACATACACCAAAAATTGTCCACAACTTCCGTACATCTCAGCGTTTTGACAAATTCGCCACAATTGACTATGCGTAGCACTAACAAGATGTCCGTGTTGACCACCAACAGCTACACATTGTTAAAATAACACCCAAGCAGGCCAACGTGTGTAATTGTTCTCCACCTTGCATTTACATTTTGTTGGGGAAAGAATTAAGGACCCTAATATTAAAACATTTGAAATGATGAAACTGTTGCTGCCTGCTTTGTTGCCTAAACTGATTTTAGTGGACTTTGTGAAAGTTTCCATAGACGCAGCGCGAATTGCTTTTCTAGACGCTGAAATCAAAGGCTGCTGTTTTCACCCGTGCTCTAGACTCATCAGGAAAGTGAATCTAAAGTGGGCCTAAAGACTGCATTTGATATAGATGTGAACATGATACTCCATCTCAAGTCTCTGGCTGCGTTAGCCTTTGTCTCAGTCAATGATGTAAGAGGAGTTTTCGTTGGACACATTGGCAAGCAGTACTCGTGCAATCAAATCTTGTACACTTGTTGCTTAATTTACATTTGCTACGACATTACAGCCAGTTTAAATATAAATGTTTTATTAACAATAATTTACCTGATATCATAATGTGAAAGTAGGCCTTTTTCTACGTGGGCATCTAAAAGTGGCAAGTCCCGTTTAGAACAACGCATTGATAAAGGGACGCGCGTGTATTGTGCGTATATAGGAGTGAAGCGCTATAAACCGACACAGGCGAAACGTACTAGCTACGAAAGTGGGAGTAACGGCGTGCGTCACAGCTGCGCGAGGGATTCGACCGTAGGCGTGTTTTTTGTTTCAGTCAACCTACTTAACACATCGTCAACATTCCTTATCGGTCACCTAAAGTGTACAATAGGAGAAGTAATTCTGATTCGCATTTCGCACATCGTACTTAGACAAACCGGATAATTTGCAGACAGCTACATTTTTCCCCTCTGAACGTTTTTCTAAATAAACAAACAGTTTATTCTCAACAACCCGAGGTACGCCTGTACAAGCATGATTCTGGTGAGAGAACAAGTGTTCAGGAGATATACAAAAATATAACTTGTTTGCCATAACAGTGGATCTGTGGATAGATAAAAAGTATTCCACTTTCAAAGTTGGACTTGGGGAATCCGCTGGTGGTTGGGTTGCTACAAGCAATCTCTATTGAGACCTCGGTTCACTTGAGGTGGACCTCGGTCATTCCGATCACAAAGACCGTAGGTAAAATGGGAACATTATAGTGTTGCTCATCCCAATACTGGCACCCCAAGGCCGCGGTTTCGTCCTTGTTGGGACTCATCAGTTGGAGATAGCCTGAGTTGGGCTGGAACTCAGAGCCATAAGCACTATGGCACTGAGATCCGCGAGCAACGCTTGGTACAGCGGAAACGAATTCAAAGTTAGACTTTATTTAACCTTCTCATTTCTGTCATTCTGCTGCGTACTCCCTGTCAATTTTGCTTGTTATTTTTTTCAAGTCCTATGTTGGTTGTGGTGTGGCTACGCTTGATGTGAATATTGACAAGGTGCCTATCTGCCTAGTACCCTTCACCTCGGTTGCTGTCTCCAGGAGACTGTTATCGTTGCTCGGGGGCAGGGTTCACCGTCCTCGTGGCCTTGCGAGGCTCAAAGAGTGGCTCCATCCAATATGCAACGGACTACGGCCCAGTCATCGCCTTGTGTCCGTCTGGTATGCATGATTCCCTAATTAGGTTGACAGTAATGCTGCTGCTATGCATGTTGAGGGAGTACGGGTCGTCTCCGTTAAGGGAACGTGGCTCTCATCCACATGCCTCCCGGTCTTATTACTATGGGTTTACACTGGATATGCGGTGTGTGGGTGGTGCGGCGCAAGTCATTCATGGTCCCTCCGTAGATGCAGGTGTCCTGCGGTTGCCCGGTGGAGGCCACCGAGACGGACAAATGCAGAACTGGATGCCTCCAACCAAGTGTGTGTGACGGTATTGCTTGTGTTTGTAAATGTGCCGCTACACGTTTGACTATGTTTGGTCACGCCGTCTATGTGAAGAGGGATGATTGACGTCTGTGGATTGGATATGATTATCCGGATAAGCAAGCGACAGTGACTTTGTTAGCGGCGAGTCACAACCGCCACTTCACAGTGTGGTTAAATAGACATTTGTGGCTTTTTTTATAGGGAAAACGCTTGTCTGAAAAAAAACAACCACTTCCTGAAACACTGTCATCGAACTGTCTACTGGGACGGGAGAAACCCGACTCATCAAGGTAGCTCCACGCAGAGGTTGTTCGGTTAACCAGTCTGTGTGCAATTTTCTATGTGGGCATTGTTCCTTGTGCTCTTTCATCATGGGACCGAAAACGGATACCTGCTGTCTTTAATGTCTAGTAAACATTCGACCAGTGATCTTCAGCTGTGTCTAGTGAGCGCTTACTCAACCCGAATGCTAGCGCACTTTGATGCACATTCAGAACATTTAGTTTCACTATTTGGCGGGTGCCTGTGCTTTCACAGCGCCTGCCGAAACGTTCTCGAAACTCGTATCATACCAGTGCATAGTTGTAGTTCACAATTGTGCTCCGATCGAGCTACAGTTTTGGACGCAGCCTCCAAAGTTAACTCATCGCGATGTGATCATTGTGCTCCTATAGCGATCAATTTACTTGTTTCCCTTGTATCATTCACCCCCAGTGTTATTTGGTTCTTCAACGCTGAAAAACCCTACCTCCGCTGATGAAGTTGTTCTCTTAGCATCCGTCACCTCAACCACACAGTCTTCGACAGGGACCTGCCAGCCCCGAAGTCTGCCATATTCGCTATCGCAACCTGGAATGCAATTCAAACTGACAACCTTTAGTGTGCGCACTTTATTGCAGATGAGGCACCAAGCTGGACTTGCACACATGCTGGAGACCCTTACAGTCGCTGTCTGCTACCTGAGTGCAACACGATTTCAGGATTCCAACACAGTCTACCAGCTGTCATTACCACTCCAACCACACCCACATCCACCTTCGTCTTTCTGGTGTCGTTGAGCCCGCCGCATCTTAGCAAGCTGGTGTTGGAGTCGCTCTCAGTGCTAGAGCCGAGTCTGCTTTCCTTGATTGGATTCCGGTCATCAGTCGCCTAGGCGCGCTCTTTTCGTGATCTTTGCATTCGCGCCCACTGACTGCAGCTTGGATACAATCAAGGACCAACTCTATCAATATCTTCATGAGCTACTCCTAAGGGCGCTAAAACAGACATCATCATGGCAGGAGACCTAAACGCACGCATCGGTCGGCTGCTGCCATGTGAACACCACCTAGGCGGACCGTATGGGTATTATGATATTCGCTCTGACAATGGAGAGTGCTCAGTCTATGTGCTGACCATCAACTTTTCCTCTCCGGTACGAGCTTTCGTCACTCTGGACACCATTATGCCACCTGTCGTTTTCCATCGTCAACCCAGTGCCGGTCACATATTGAGACCGATCATGCATCGGTGTGTGCGACAGCTTGCGTGTGTTTCGATGGCTCACCTAGGGCCAAACAAACCCTACTGAACACCTAAAAGTTGGAGGACCCAATGGTGAAAACGCACTATCAACTGTGGTTTTGTGAAACTTTCACTCTCTCTCTCTCACCTTCTCTGGATGTCGAACAACACTGGTCAAGTTTGCAACATGCCATGCTGTCCACCGGCTTGTCTAACTGCGGACTCACCCGCTGCAAAGCCAAAAGCTGGATTTCGGTAAGATCCTCGGAATTGCTAGATCGTCGACTGCTGTGCCCACCGGTACAAAGCACAGTGGATTCCGTTGGTCTATCTCTCGATAGCTGAAATCAAGCCTTCGCTTCTGACCGTGAATCCTGGTAGTCAAAATGAGCTGCTGAGATGGAAGCTGCTGCATAGACTGGAAACTTTCGTAGTTTATTTTACCTCATCCGGATCACTGGTCGCAATTCACGTGCTATCAGACGATTTGTGAGTCAGAAGGCACGAAAATCACCAACTTACACATGTGCTTGGACCGCTGGGCAGAGCACTTTGCTTCCTGATTTAACTACTCAGTACAGCCCACTGTGACACCGTTTCTCTCGGATGGTGCTTGGCCTGTTCCCACAGATACTCCTACGGAAGCAGAGATCCGAGGCGCAATCCAATCCTTGAAACGTCATAGAGTTCATGGCTCTGACAGCCTACCCCCAGCCTATTCCAAGATAGTGGGGTTACATTTATCAGCTAAATCCTATCACTGTTCACGAAGATTTGGACTGACGTGAAAGTCCCAGTTGCATGAGGGGAGTCGGTCATTGTTTCCGTTCACAAGAAAGGCTTCTGCGAAGATTGCATCAATTACCGCGGAATTTCGTTGCTTTTTGTTGCTTCCAAGATTTTCATGCCTGTCCTACTGCGCAGGCTTTCAGCGATTAGAGAGGACGTTTCCCGAGAGGAATAAGCCGGTTTTTATTCAGGTAGAGTTTGCACCAACCAAATCACGCTCCGCTAACTTCTTGAACTCCGTCACGTCCACCAACAATTGTAGCGTCCTCGGACATCCGAGCGGCATTTGACTCACTAGATAGATATGTGTGGTCTACTAAGCAAAGCTGTGCCCGAGAAGTTTGTACCCATCCTGAAGGGACTCCACAGCCACCCGTCGCGCAAAGGAATAGCTTACGGCACGCTTTGCACCTCCTTTGCTGTCACCAGAAGCGTGCGTCAAGGCTATCTCATTTCACTTTTCCCCTTCAATTTGGTCACTGAAGATGTTATCCAACAAGCATTACAAGGTTCTTAAAACTGCAGTATTGAGCTTCTCTTACGTGACAGAGTCGCGGACTCAGACTACGCCGATGATATTGTTTGCATAGGGACAAATCACAACCCATCTGGAGCGCTTTGAACCGCTTAGCGATGGAGGCGTCTAAGTACGACCTGTATTTCCCCTTAGGCAAATGTAAAATACTGCTCCAGGATTGGCAGGTGCCCGTGCCTGCCTTTACTATTGCTGGTGACATCCTGGAACATGTCCCTTGCTTCACTTATCTGGGGAGTTGCATAACAGCTGGCGGCTGTATTGGAGACGACACCTCACAACGGATCGCAAAGGAAGGCCTTGCACTCATCTGACACTTTTGGCGTCGTCGCGAAGTCAGTCACAAACTCAAGGGCAGGGAGTACATGGCCTCTGTCCGTGCGATCCTCTTTTACGGTTGTGAGACCTGGCCGACTTGCTCGGAAAATATAAAACGTTTGTCGGGTTTTGACAATCGGTATCTGCATAGGATTTCTCACCTGCGGTGACAGCATCACATGAGTAACGCAGAAGTCCGAGAGCGAGTGTTTGGAGCAAACAGTCCATGCCTCCAAACCATTATTCTGCGACACCGCATGCGTTGGCTCGGCCACGTATTGCGCATGACAAACTATCGCCTTCCACGTCGAGTGTTATTTGTGCTACCTGAAAACGACTGGAAAAAGTGCCGTGGTGGACAACCAATGAGGTGGAGAAGGATGAAAAAGGCAACCTCAAGCTTAACATCCATCGGACCGATCCGCCTTCCAGGATGGGGACAACGCGACTCGAACTGCCAGTGGTCAGAAACGCTGGAGATGATGACGCCCAACAGACATCAGTGGCGATAGTGTTGTTCAGTCGCATCATTTGTTAATGTCTAATTGAAAACCGCAGTTGGGCTGCACCGACTTACACTCAGACTAGCTCTTAACCTGGTTAAAAAATATTCTCGTTTATTTGATTTGCTCAGTTCTGTTATCCTGCTGCATATTCCGTGTCAAATTCGCAAATTTATTCTCTTTCGAATTCTGTGATGGTTGTTTGATATCCCCCATCGCAATGAGGCTGGACCTTACAGTGGTGCGATGGTTTGTGTGTCTCAGCAATCCATTGAGCTATGCTGGCTGGTGCTATTGCACCTTCAGAGTCACTCATACCAGATTGGTCAATGGTTAGAGGCCAGACAAACTCAGCCTCCTGGTCCTCCAGGTTGGGGCTTGGAATGAGGGTGGCACCTTATTCCTTAAAACGGACTCGTTGTAGCCCAACGCCAAACCCGCTGCCTTGCGGTCAGGTTTTTGAACCCAAGGCTTTGGTTGATAACCCTAATCGTTCTCTTGTCTAGGCCTGATCAACGTGACAATATCCTGCCCACGCAATACCATGAATCTTACCTCAAACAAATTGCTGATGCTTTGGCCACCGCAGAGGATAATTAACGGTGCCCTATCTGCTGCATCGAGCAGGGTGGATAAGGGTTTGGATGCTACTGCTCAAGCCTTCCCGTCTTCTTATTCCCCCTCTTACACTTTTTCACTTTTACCGTCCCCCTTCAACTTATATCCCCCAGTTTTCAACCCCCCCCCCCCGATTCTTGGCCCTCCCCCAACATGCTTTGCTAGGCATTTATCTTCTAATTTCAACTCACATGTGAACGCAGAGCGTCACCCCTCTCCTGTCGACAAGCCCATGTCCAACCAAGCGGTCCATCCCAGTTCATCTGCTTCCATTTGGAGCCCTCGATCCTCCTTCAGATTGGCATGCCTCAATGCACGCACACTGCTACAAATCGGTTAACAGGCAGCACTTGCCCGAACACTGGAGACCCTCTCGATCGACATCTGCTGCTTATCAGAGACTCGCCTGCAAGACTCGAGCTCTGTGCTCAGTCTGCGATCCCCTTCAGGTGACGCAAACAGTATTTTCTCATTGCGCCTATCCGGTGACGATGCAGCTTCGAGCACCGGCCAAGCTGGTGTTGACATTACCCTGAGTCCCCGGGCTGAAGCTGCTCTGGTTGATTGGATTCCAATCAGTAGCCGGATGTGTGCGGTCCGATTGGCTGGCTCGTTTAAAACTTCGAAGTCGCGCGGGACTAACAGGTGTCTATTCATCGTCGCTGCCTACGCGCCCACAAACTGTAGCCTTGATTCGGTAAAGAACGACTTCTACCGCCAACTGAACGAACTCCTTCGCCACAGAAGAAGCACGGACACTGTTGTGCTGGCGGGGGATATGAACGCACAAGTTGGAAAGTTGTCCACTGATGAAATGCATCTGGGCGGTCAGCACGGTGTAGGCTCCCGTAATGATAACGGTGAGCGCTTACTTAGTTTGTATGAAGATGCTCGCTTATTCCTTGCGAGCACTAATTTCCGACACAGCACCCGCCGGAGGGTGACTTGGCGCCCACCAGCCTTGGACACAGATCGATCACATTGCTGTTAGTTACCGCTGGAGAGGCTGCATCCAGAATTGTCGCTCGATTTGGAGCACGTTTGTGTACACCGATCATGCACTTGTATGTGCTGACATGCGGATGCGTTTTGACGAACGCCCACGACGACGCTGTGAGCGCATTGACACCAGTCAACTAACAAAGCTAGCTGTTCTGAATGCGTATCGAAGTACGCTGACATGCGTGTTGAGTAATCGCTCACTGGAGACAATTGATGGTCACTGGTCACATGTTCGCCAGACCTTACTAGCAGCAGGAAAATCCTCATGTGGTATGTCTAGTAGCCAACATGGACATTGGGTCTCTTCTCGGTCTCTGGAACTTATCGACGCTCGCCGGCATATCCCGGCTGAAAGCGAGCACAATGAAACTCGCAAAGAGCTCCGAGCAAAACTCCGTGTTAGCCTGAAGATAGACCGCGAATCTTGGTGGTCTCATCGTGCGTCAGAGATGGAAGTGGCCGCTGCCCTTGGCAACCATCGTAAGTTATTCCGTCTGATACGGGAAACGGGCAGCGGGAGACCTGGTGTTAGTGAAACGATTTGTGATGAGAGTGGACAGCCTATCCACAATTTGTCAAAACGTTTGGAGCGTTAAGCTGAGCATTTTGAAAAGCAATTTAATCGGCTAGAATTGTTCGATTCTTCGCCGGCCAGTGATCGCCCTGCTCCGTGGGCTGTCCCTTCGGATCCACCCTCTTGCTCAGAAGTCGAACGTTAGATCGGACTGTTGAAGTCGAACAAGCCGCGGGCCCAGATGATCTTCTTCCAGCCCTCTTCAAATTTGGAGGCTTTGCTCTTGTTGATGCTTTACGTGAATTACTAGTGAAACTGTGGGAGGAGGAGATTGTCCCAACCGACTGGAGCCGCTCCGTTATTGTTCCCATCTTCAAAGGTGGCTGGCTTTGAATGCGGCAACCATAGAGGAATCAGTCTGATCTCCATCGCCTCCAAATTACTAGCCTCCATAATTCTTCACAGACTGACTGGCACTCGTGAAAGTCAGATTCGTGAGGAGCAAGCCGGGTTTCGTCGTGGTCGTGGCTGCGTCGACCACATCTTCACCTTGCGTCAGTTGTTGGAGCACCGCCACACATATTGGCGGCCCACCGTAGTCGTGTTCCTCGACATCAAAGGTGCCTTTGATTCGGTTGATCGATGTGCCCTTTGGAGTTGTCTACTCAGGAAAGGTGTGCCTGAGAAATATGTAAATATTATCCGAGCATTATATGCGCGTAGCACGGGCAGAGTGAGGGCTTACGGCAAGCTGTCGTCACCCTTCAATATCTCCAGCGGTGTGAGACAAGAATGCCCGCTGTCACCTTTCCTCTTCAACTTCGCTATTGACGAAGTCATGGAGTTTGCATTTACAGGACATGACTTGGAAGTTGTGGAGCTACTCCCAGGAGAACGACTTCTTGACTTGGAGTATGTAGACGACATTGCCCTAATCTGTGACAGCTCCCAGACATGCCAGGTCGCGCTGGACAGATTAGCACTGGCTGTCAGCCACTTTGGGCTTTGCTTTGCACCATCGAAGTGCAAAGCGTTCCTCCAAGATTGGCAGGGATCGCCTCCTACGCTGACCCTTGGTGGAGATCAGCTAGAAGTCGTTCAGAAATTCAGTTACCTGGGAAGTTGTATCAGCGCCCTTGGGATCGAAGACGAGATTACGAACCGTATAGCGAAAGCTCGAAGTGCTTTTGCTAACCTTCGCCACCTATGGCGGCGGCGCGACATCACTCTCGCCCTGAAGGGTAGAGTGTACAATGCAGCGGTACATTTTACCCTACTGTACGATTGCGAAACCTGGCTCTTAATATCGGCGGACTTGAGGAGGCTAGTTACGTTCGACCATCGGTGCTGTTGCAGTTTGGCTCACATCTGGTGGGAACACCGCGTGAGTAACGAGTGTGTTCGACGCATTGTTTACGGCCCAGGGAAAGGATCTGAACCGCTCAGCACCGTTATTTCCCGCACCAGGCTCCGATGGCTCGGCCACGTGTTACGCATGCCAGCCCACCGACTCCCTCGACTTACGTTGTTTGCTCACCGGGGATGTGGGTGGAAGAAGAGGAGAGGTGGCCAAGCGATGACTTGGTCCAAGGGAATGAAGTCCCTCACTTCGGAGCTAGCCTCGGTTGGAACGTCACGGCTCCCTGGTTGGGGTCTTAAAGACGGTGAACACGTTTGGCCGGATACACTTGCTGACATGGCAAGGAGCCGACCTCAGTGGCGTTTGTGCTATGAGTTTCTTTGTCCCTCCCCATCCCTTTTAGCCTCCCCCTCCATCTACGATCTCATTTCGTAGGGTAAAACATAATAAAAAAAATTTTCTTTTTGCCTAGTAACCGGCTGGTAGCTTACCGGAACGACGCCCATCCGTTGCTGATAGCTCAGCTGGCATGCAACTGTTGTATCTATTTTTCCTTTGTGTATTGGATTATATGTATGTATGTATTTCCTTCATGTATTGCGGCACAATAGTGGATGTGTTTTCCCACCTTTAGCTGACGTGTATAATGATGAATGATGATTATGTTTGATATCCCCGATGTGGCTGCGCTTTATGTGAATGTTGACAAAGCGCCTACCTGTCTAACACCCTCAACCTCGATTACGGGCTCCAGGAGACTGCGAATGGTTACTGGGGTGATGGGATGCACGGTCCTCGTGACCGTGCTAAGCTCATAGAGTGGTTCCATCCAGTTTGCAACGGACTACGACCCAGCCACCGCCTTCTGCACGTTGGTTCGCATGATTCCGAATTTAGATAAATAGGAATGCTGTTGTGCATGTTAAAGGGGGGAGTGGGTCGGCTCCGTTGAGCGAACCGGGCTCCAATCCACGTATCCATTGGTCCTGTTTTTCGGGTTTACATTGAATATGGGGTGTATGGATGGAGCTATTGGTGGTGCAGTGTAAGCCAGTCATGGTCTTTCTGTAGGCGCAGGCGTCCTTTGGCTGTCCTACGAAAGCCACAGTGACAGGTAACTCCGGACACGGATGCCTCGAACCGCATCAGGGATTACGATTATAGGGCCTGGGATAAATTCGACTATGACACAGCCCTGGCAGCTGTGGACAATAGGTCATTGCCACCGTCGGATGCAAGCAGCAGCGAAACTGACGAGGAACTGGAGAACAGACGCCGGATTGCCCTAGCTAGTGAAGTCCTTGATTTTGGAAATCAACGTAAGTGTGAATTGCAACCTGTTTTGTTCATAACTGAGGCGGCGTGCTTTTAGCCGGCACGGTGCAGCTTGTCTAAGCCCTCGGTTAAGCATCTTATACGAGTGCACAAAGTATCAGATACCATAGGTAAAAGCGTAACTAGAGTGTTGAATCTGGTGCGTTCAGCACAACGTTTTTGCCATTGACCACCTAAACTTGTCTCCGAGGCTATGGTTTCGTTTGGCGCGGTGTATTTGCATCCAAGCCTTCCGTTGAGCTACGCCACATTCCAGTCGGTCGCTGTATTGCTGGCATGGAACAAATTTATGAGGGTCAGTTGTGCGTATCTTAGCTCTACTCTGTATTTGCAGTGGTGGCTAGATCCTGACAGATGGTCTACTCACTGCTGTTACTGTTGTGCCATTTGCTCATGTCCTGGGCGCCTCCTCATAGCAATCGCTGGGTGGGAGTTGGATTTCGCCCTTCTCCCCGTTAAGATCCAGGACACCAATCCGCATGAGTCAGTGAACTGACCATGTGCTAGACCCGCTGCCTTTTGGGTGTTCATTTACTCGAAGACTTTGGCTGAGGACCCGAGTCGTTCTTCTGTCAGGTGTGGGCGCCCTGCCAGTATCCTAGTCCATCCTCTTCGGAGGTTAGGAAGTGGTCGATGACCCTCTTCCTGTAAAACCTAGCCATGGGAGACAACAGGCCTACGGGTTATAAGCTCACAGCTCGATTGGCGTAGAGCATGAGCGCCACGCATTGTCTCTGACGGTGGGAGGGCACCTCCGGGTGTTCAATGGTTTGCTACTGTCCGCCTCAAGCAGGCAGCCCCTGGTCATATTGGTGCAAACCCGCCAAAACCCACGTGCGTCTGGCCGTGGTCGCAGGTGCGTATCCAATTACGGTCGCAAAACATATGATAACTGTTCCAGAACCTCAAAGGCTGTGTGTGACGGCGTCAAGCAGATCCCAATCTGTCTCTGTAATCACATTCCCGAGCTGGATCTGCTCCCCACTGCCTTGTGGGTCAGGCTATTGAGCCAATGGCTCGGGGCGGAGTCCTTCAAGCAAACCTCCAAACCACCCACTGCCTTGTGGGTCAGGCTATTGAGCTAAAGGCTCCGGGTGGTGTCCCTCAAGCAAATCTCCGAAGCACAACGACGACCTCGCGTGCGATTGCCCACCAATGCAATCGTATGCCTGTGCGAAAAGCACTCAGCATCGGGTGCTGGAACGTGCGCACACTACTGGATCGGAACTCCAGCGAGCGCCCGGAGCGACACACTGCACTCGTCGCGATGGAACTGGCGCGCTACCACATTGATATTGCTGCGCTCATTGAAACCCTGCTCACTGAGCAAGGTAAGTTGCATGAAGCAGGTGCTGACTACACATTCTACTGGGTGGTCAACGCCGCCTCAGCACCACGTGATCATGGGGTGGGATTTGCAATATCCGACCGCCTCCATGGCCTGCTGGTGGGTGAACCAACGGGCATCAGCGGGCGACTGAGGACTATCCGCCTACGACTCGGAAGAGGTAAGTTTGCCACTTTTATAAGCACGTACGGTCCGACCATGTGTTATTCTCCGTGATATGGTCTGTGCCGAGGAGCGACCGACTATTTCTGCTGGCGTTGGCGTGATGCATCAGTATAGACAGATGTTATCGGTCTGCATGGTATTGATTCAGCGAAGGCGAACGGTGACAGGCTGCTCTCACTGTGTGCCACTCACGACCTGACGATCACGAACAATCGGTTTGCACTGAGTGCGAGTGATATAGCAACTTGGACGTACCCACGGAGTGGTCACCCTCACCTGCTCGTCTATGTCATCATACATCAGAGTGATATGCGTGAAGTGCGCATGACACCTGTACTGCGTGGAGCTGAGTGGCACTGATCACAAGGTTGTGCGGACCAAACTGTACATATATTTTCGTAAATCTATGTATTGCACTCCCGCCGTGAATCGGCGTTAATTTGACATCCTCTCCTTCGGTACTGTGGCAAAACGTAATGAGCTGGAGAAGGCGATGGCTGCACGTCTGTGTGAGATGGAAGGCATAGACGCAGAGGGTGGCCAGTTGCACCATATTCGCGACCAGGTGACAGCTGCTACCGAAGTAACCATCGGGCTCGCAAACTGTAAGCGGCCTGATTGGTGTGATGAGAACAATGTGACGATTGGTGCATTGGTGTCGGAGAAGAATGCAACATTTGCTGCACATGTCGCGGACCCAAGAGACTTGGGGAAGAAGAGTCAGTTTCGCAAAATTTGACGGTGATTGACCCCAGTGCTCCGTCGCATTAAAAATGCATGGGGGACAGGGAAGGCGAAGCAGATGGAATGCTACGCCGAACGCTGCTAACACAAGGAATCCTTTGACTCCTTGAAGGTGGTGTATGCACCGAGATTGGAACGGCTGAGAACACTGATCGATGGTAGTTCAGGCGCTACCTGCACACAGACTGCAGACATAATGCAGATCTGGTGGAAACACTTCGACTCTCTCTTGAACAACCGTTCAGAGATCGACTGGCCTACGTTGAACTGCCTGAAGCAGCACGATGTGAAGACGAGTCTGGCGGACACGCCGACACTGTATGAGACGCAGAGAGCACTTGCTCAGCTGCGAAACGGTAAGTGTGCCTGAGCCGAGGGGATCCCGCCTGAAGTATCGAAATACGGCGGACCCGCGTTGTTGACTGCGCTGCACCACTTGGTGCAACGTGTATGGATTGAGGAGGAGGTGCCTTCTGAGCTGAACGATGTTCTTGTGCTACCACTATACAAGGGTAAATGGAGCAAGCAATGTTGCACGAATTATCGTGACATCAACTTGCTGAGTTGTGTGTGCAAGGTGATTGCCCGAATCCTGCTCAACCTCCTCGTCAGTCAGGTTGTGGAACCAAACGTGGCAGAAGAGCAAGGTGGATTCCGTTCGGGTCGCATCACTATAGATATGGTGTTTGCGGCTCGTCAGTTGCAAAAAAAATGTAGAGAACGACACCAGCCGTTGTACTCGATTTTTGATTTCACCAAGGCATTTGATACGGTGAACCGCGAGGCATTGTGGCTGGTGTTGGGTAAGTTTGGTTGCCCGCGTAAGTTTAAGTTTAATTGAATGTCTGCACAGTGGTATGCGGGCGAGGGTGCAGCTCAGTGGACAGACCTCGGATGACTTTGCAGTTGTCTCTGGTGTGAAGCAAGACTGTGTCTTAGCTCCTGCCCTGTTTAATATAAATCTTCATGCAATGTTGTCCTGTGCTTTTGATGCCGCTTGTGCTTACGGTGTTCGTGTGGAGCACCGTATTGATGGTGGGTTGCTGAACGTCCGTCGTTTCGGTGTGAGGACTCTAGTCTGTGAGACAACTATCCGTATGTTGCTGTTTGCTGACGCTTATGCGTTGTTTGCACAGAGCGCGGATGAGTTGCAGCACATGACTAGTGCTCTGGCTTCGACAGCGGCCGAATTCGGGCTTACCATCAACACAAGCAAAACTGTCTGTCTCTTTCAGCCTTCACCGGAGGTACAATCTTCAATATTGCCGCGAATCAGCATTGGTGTTGAAGTATTGCAAACCACCTTGCGGTTCTCCTACCTTGGGAGTGTGATGTCAACTAGTCAGCAGCTACACAGCCAGCTTCGTATCCGCGTGCAGAAGGCAGCGGCGGCATTCGGGAACTTTGAGTACCGAGTGTGGAACAACCATCAGCTTACCATTGGCACGAAGCTGATGGTGTACAAATCCATGGTGCTGTCTGTTCTTCTATACGGCAATGAAACGTGGACGATGTACCGTCGGGATGTGCGATATCTCGAGCGGTTCCATCAGCAGTGTTTGCGACGGATTTTGCGCATCGGTTGGGACAACAGAGTTGCGGACACGGAAGTGTTGCGCCGAAGTGGGATGTATGCAGTGGACTGCATACTTTTGCTGAGACAACTGAGGTGGCTCGGTCATGTGAGCCGTATGGATTCGAGGCGGATGCCGAAACAATTATATGGTCAGCTGAGTATTGGAAAGCGGCACGTGGGGAAATCAAAGTTACGTTACCAGGACATGATCAAAGTGAGCCTCTCACGTCCTAAGCTTGATTGCAGGTCATGGGTATCGAAGGCGGTTGATCGACGTGCATGATGCGATCTGATTACGAAGGCAGTTGTCGAAGTGCGGGAGAAAGACCTCATACATGCAGAGAAGAAGCGGCAAGCACCGATGGGTTGTACTCCATCGACATCAAGCGCATGGTGCGGTCGCAAGTGCCTGAGTCAGGTAGGCCTAGTGAGCCATGAGCGAGGTCACTCGGGACCACTACCGAAGCGATGACGGGTCCTGCAGAGAACGTAGACAGAACCGGCGCGGCGTTTGTAGATACGCTGCATTCGATTTACTAACTGCATGCTTGCATGCTAAGTCTATTTATTTCAGGTGGTGGGTTTTCAATTTCTACTAATGCTTTTTTTCTCAAATAACTATCCACCTGTACGCTCTTTTATAAACCTGCACAACTCGCTTAAGCGAATTGTAGTTAATTTCGATAACATTTTCGTATTTTTCGCATTTCCGTAAAATATACTTTCTGACCTCATGAACTTATCTCGGATCCTTTGTTAACTTATTTCATCCGCTCATTAATTTAAGATTTAGGTCCCCGTTTTCTTATGCATTGTTCGATTTATTTTCTTTGTTATCCTTCTCTCAAGTGTTTGGCTGTTGATATCCTCGGGGTGGCTGCGGTTGATGTGCATGCTGACAAGGTGCCTACCTGTCTATTACCCACTACCTCGTCCATACTGGCTCTAGGAGACAGTTGGTCGTTGCTGGAGGGGACAGGGTGCACAGTTCTTGTGGCCGTGTTAGGATCAAAGAGTGGTTCCATGCACTTAGTGTGGAGCGGACTACGGTCCATCCACCACCTTGTGTGCGCTTGCTTCCCAAATACAGCGTGTTTGTGTTTGCCTGTGAAGGAGTGTGGGCCGGCTCCGTTGATGAAACCTGGCTCCCATCCGTATGCCGCGAACCTATATATATATATATATATATATATATATATATATATATATATATATATATATATATATATATATATATATATGTCTAGCGCCTGCTCACCGTTATCAAGACTGGAGTCTACACGGTGTTGGCCACCCAGACGAAGCTCATCGTTAGACACTTTTCCAACTCTAGCGTTCAAATCACCAGCCAGCACTACCATTTGTGTGGGCGTAGGTAGCGACGACAGACAGGCACCTGTTGGCCTCGTGCGACTTTAAAACTGAACAAGCCTTCTAGTCGGATAGCACACCTCAAGTTACTGGTTTGGATCTGGTCTACCAAGACAGCCTCAGCCCGAGTGCTCAGAGCGATGCCCACACCGGCTTGTTCAGCATTCGAATCTATATTATTTCCGGATAGACCTTGTGTCACATGTAGGCGACGTAGAGTGGGAACAGGGCTCGAGTCTTGCATAAGGATTTCTGATATGCGACCGATATCGATCGATTGTGTCTGTGGTATTCGGACAAGTACTGCCTGTTCGCCGATACGTAGCAGGGTGCTCACGTTGAGGCATGTCAGTGTTAACGAGGATTGCATGCTCCAAATTGAAACGGATGTACTGAAGTTATCCGCATAGTTAGACATGAACTTGCCGGTAGGCCAGAAGTGACTCATTGCGGTTGTGTGTGAGCCGAAACGAAGACAAACGCTTATGAAATCAAGGTGAAATGTTAACATCGGAGGAGATGCTAGTGAACTTAGGACGGGACGATGAAGATCAAAGGGTGTAAGATGGGGAATAAGAAGACAGGAAGGCTTGTGCAGTAGCAGCCAAACCCCTATCCAATCTGGTCGATGCAGTAGATAGGGCGCCGTTGACCATCCTCTGTGACAGCCAGAGCATCCAGAAATTATGTGAAGAGGAATTTCTTATATTGCGTAGGCCGGATTCTGTCTGCTTGCTCAGGCCTAGCCAAGAGAATGATTTGGGTTATCAATCGACCCCTTTATTTTAGTGTGTGTATGGCGTGGATTCCGTCTAGGGATTATTTAGCTACCCTTACTCCAACTCCCATTCTGGATGGCCAGGTTACTGAGTCTGTCTGGCACCTGACCATTGACCAATCTGGTGTGACTGATTCTGAAGGTTCAGTAAGCATCACTCAGTACGATTCCATGGATCATTGAGACACGCAAAACATCGCGCCACGTCAAATTTCAGACTGCTTTTGACAGATGTTCTACTGGGAACCACTTTCGGATGCATTGACGCAGTGAGTACGCGTGTAAAACATGCATTTGTGTTCTTGATAAACTGTCATCAATCTTTGAATCTCACATCATTTTGTCATCAGTGTACCGCGTCATTCCATCGACAAGTGACAGGTTTTTAAGCTAATCTAGAAGACGCTGGTATTAACTGTGAGCACCCGCTTCGTGCATATATTTATGCTTAATTCAATGTACTTATAATTCCAGTCAAGAAGACACTTTACGTACGCAAGACGGGTAAATATTCAACCGTAACACATACGCTTACACAGCTTTAGCATAACATAAATTCGATTCAAGTAGGTGGAATAACAACACCATCATAGCATAATCTGGTTGTTTAATTATTGGACAACTTCTTTGATGTTTAACGAAAATCACACTTGATAAAAAACAACTAACGAGAATGACAGTCCGTGTTCGGGCATATATGCACTTGGACTTCTATCTGCTAGGACGAGATCCACACACATTCCGACAATGCACGATGTTGGGGGGGGGTCAGCAATACTGTTGACGCTAGTCTCTTGCATGAACCAACATGAGTGAACATATGTATATCAACAAGTCAGTTTTTATGCACCGCTACATCGCGCTAGGTGTCTTAACGACCTAAAGGGGAGCGGAGCGGACCAAGAAACTGACGACACGAACGCCATTGGGGCCGGCTGTTCACCATGTCAACTAGTGTATCTGAGCAAACATGTTTATCGTCTTTCAGACCTCAACCAATCGACGCCAATTTCGAAGTGTAGGTTTTCATTCCTTTTGACTAAGTCATCACTTGGCCTCCCCTCCTCTTTCATCTAGATCTCGATCGCGCAGATAACGCACGTCGCGGGAGTCGGTGTGCTGGCATACGCAACACGTGACCCAGTCGTCGGAGTCTGGTGTCTGATATAATTGTGCTAAGCATTTCAAGTGAACTTGATTTTATTGTCCATTGATATCAACCGAATCCACAATGTAGGCTACTGCGCCTTCAGATGATCTGGATCTGTGCTTTTTTCAGAATCCTCTCAAGAATGATTTTTTCGAATACTAAGACTACTGAAGTATAAGCAATTCGTCGACATCTGCATGTGCCGTTTTTTATATTGATGTGTACTGACACCTCTCCAGCAGTCGGCAATTTTATGTTGTTGAATACATGATGTATACAAACTAGCCAGCGGTTTTTTCAGGAAGTCCGCACACCTCTTGAGGATAGAAGGAGACAGTCTGTCCGGACCCCTTGTGTTCCCTGAGTGGAGCTGTTTCAATAACTTGTGTACAGTACAGCTGTCGACAGGGGGGCAGTGAGTCTGCAGAGAATGTAGGCTGAGCTAATCATAGATTGGATTGTTGTAGCAGTCGCAGAAGCCAGGGTTCAGTTTCACCACGTCTACGTCGGAGGTTGATGTACGTCGTGTAAGTCCGTTTAGATGTTTTAACATCCTCCAAATTTCACGGCATCTGCCGGTCCGTAGCCTATACGTAACGACTTTGTCTCGTAATTTTGCGGCGCGGATTCGAGCCTGCGTAGGAACAGGGTGACCCTCGCAGTATCCTTAGCCCACGTGCGACCGGTGGTGGTTGCACGACAGCGAAGCGTCGGTACTGCGTACCGGCGTGCTGCTGGTGCCTTTCTCTTCTGTTCTTTCACGGCATCTACTATTCCTAATTATAACCTGAATGTACACGTTTTTGAGATGTCGCAATTCCTCCTTTATATGGACAGAGCGTGACTTTACTGAAGTGTTGTCTTTTCCTTTGGAGGCTTTTTTCTTTTGTCTATCTAGCCGCTTCAGGTGGGGGAAGCGAATCTGTCCGCACGGATGAACAGAGTTTCGCATAGACAGCAAATGTCAAAACGGATGTTCTGACAGCCCGTCAACTAATTGCAATAAGCGGATACATTAGTAACAAAAAACTAAACCGAACTAGGTGGGTTATGCCGTTTCTCATAGTTAATCAATATATATTGACCTATTACACACGAAGAACAGCTCCACGTTGTTTGCGAATGCTCAGTCCACAGTCGCATTGCATCTGGTGGGACAGGTTACTAAGTTCTGTAAACCAAGACTGATGAGAAAACCGATGTCAATTTAGTTAAAATCACCAGCAAAAACATAGAGAACAATCGATGTGTTCTGTGACAGCCACAACAGACTTATCTTAAAAGGTCTCTGTTCCCATTTTCGGACATGTAAGGGAACTATGGATGTTAGCTAGCTGAGCGATATTCACCGCTACATCTTGGCTTGCAACTCAAAACTAATCAGCTAATTTGTTGCGAAGAGAAGCAAGGCTAAACTTGTGTAGATGAGGGCCAGGAAGTGTTGGTGTATATGATGACTCCACCACCACAATTACAGTACTAGCAGCGGTAATCGACCCGATGATAACTAAACCCCGCTATTTCAATAAGTGCATCATCCACCTCGTGAAGCCAGGTCTGCTGTATCAAATTAATGCCTAGGTGTGAATATTCTCGGGACTTGATGGTGTGCTTGTTCATCCATTTTCCCTAAAAGCGAACCGACGTTTGAGGTAAGATTGGTGTGCTCATGCTTCTTAGTTTTTTTTCTACTGAAGAGCAACCTTCCATCTAGCGCGATGTTTTCTTGCACAATCATTGCGCTTCTTGTAAATTCGTTCGCTTGATTCCTTACAGCTTGGCCTTTGGAAAAGGCCTAGCTTGTGAACGCGGAAACATATGGCGATTTCAAACTATTACTCGTATAAATCCACATGATAATAATTGAAGTCGGATAAAAATGAAAATATAATGGTTTTTTATAAAAACAGAATCGAGTGTGTTATGAACTCTACCGAAAGGAATCGTAGATCACGACTAACTTTGATGGCCACCCTAGACTCGTTGACATCAATCGCATGTGTCTAACCTCCATCTATCGCTCCCCACTCGAGATGGAAGACTGAGTCGTGATTGTCCTACTTCTGTGGTCGACTGGATCATTAAACTTTTTCCACAACGCTTTTTCTCGATAACGGACATCTTAGTTAAGTTAAGTTCGTTAAGTCTTTCTAAACCATCGGAAAAGCGCATAAACTAGCTTCCCTTACTTCCGGACTTTTGGCTGGTTCCAGGGAACTCATACTAGTACCTAACTGGGTTCAGGAAGCAATAAATCCCATGATGTGCGTTGTTTCAGCGCCGTTAGGGTGAGTAGAGGGAGAGGAGAGGAGGCCAACCGATGACTTGATCAAGAGCATTGATGTCCCCCACTTCGCACTTGGCGTCGGTTGGTGTCTCCTGACTACGGAGCTTAGATCCCAAGGACAGTGAATACGTTTGTTTGGGTGCGCTAGTTGACATGACGACGAGTTGACCGCGAAAACTTTTTGGTATGTTTCTTTATCTCCCCTCATTCCGTTTATCTTCCCCCTCCAACCACAATCTCAGTCTTGAAGCATAATATGTTACTAAGAAGTATATTACCTGTTGTTTTTTGTATCCTATAATTTGTGTCACCTTTTTTACATATCTTTTGTATTGCAGCACAGTAGTTGGAGTGCGTTTCTTACGTCCAGCTAATGTATAGTGATCCCAAACAAAAGCCGAACTTGGCATTTAAATCAGTTCGGTTCAGTTTAACGACTGTGATTCGGGCAATCAAATGCAATGGGACCGGTTGCCATGGTTCGCGTTGTCAAGTTGATGAAAATGGTGCAGATACCAAATCAGAAAGGAGGTTGGGAAATGGGCAAAATTAATCGGGATGGAATGTTAACAGTTACATACAAGAAACCGGATGCAGTGGCGCCACTGATCCCGCGACTACGCAATGTTCGAGCGGGCTCCAATAAATGACGTGGGCTCATCACACGTCCTCATCCACGAAGACGGTATGCACCAACTTATTTAAGCCTCTGGACCGATTTCTGCGTATTCCTGCTCCACCTTATCGACTGCCCACCTCGCGGTTTCGGCCAACTGGATGCTGGGACAACGTATATTGCACGCTTATGAAAACGGTCAACGGACACACGAAGGAATGGTCTACCCAACGTAATCGCTTCAAGTTTAACAGACATTGCACTCAGACAACAGAAGGTTCCTCTACAATAACCAACCGGCGGAACTCAGTGTTCCCACCAGCTGGGTATATTTTTCCGCAAGCACCAGTGATTGCTGTTTGAATACTCACGTCATAATGCACAGAACACACCAATGCACATTTTCTTCCAGCGCTTGGTGACCTCTAACTGGCCTAACACCCTAGAACAAGCACGCGATCGATGTACCGTCAGAGATTGATCGAGTTAAGCTAGTCAACTTCTTTTGTTTTAACTCTAACAGCATCGATGCTCTATGGGGCAAATGTTACTCTAACCATAAACGCGCGCAATCGGAAATGACAACAGAAGGAAGGGTTTTCAAATGTATTCAGCTCACTCCATCCCAATCATTGGTCTGAGCACCAAATTGTCCCCTGGGCCACCATATGATACGCTTAGGTGGTTAATGTGGTGTTTCATATCTCTGTGTTTTATACCAATCGCTCCCATTTGTGTGCACATCGTCCGCATCGAAACAGATACTTTGACCGCGATGCCCTTCATATATAACCGAACTAGATCTACAGGTGACGAGGCGTACAAGGTAACTTCAAGGTGGACATACTCGCATACCCAACTAAAGCAATGGTAGCAACACTGTGTGAACAACTTTCGGGCTTCTGAGTGGACTTTATCGCAGAATCCCTCGTTCGATACCTTCCCATGGAGGCTCAGCCGATTTGCCCATTAGTTCAGATCTGAACTTACACCTTTAACTAGTTATTCGATCTCCTTGATTGAAAACACTGATGTTATTTTTTGTTTATGACGATACTCTCTGTGTAATGGAGAATGATCCATCACCCTTGGCTATGCACGCCAGTGGTGCTCGTAGGTAGGCGCTCCAATTTACTCAGCTGGTTTCACTAGGGATACCACGACTTTCCTATGGAGCTCCTCCCGCTTTGTCTACGACATAATCTAGACATACAGCGCCGTTGTGTTTTTCATTGATGTATTCGTTTGGAACCGTTCTCTGCGATCAGTGACGTATACGCGCGATGTATGTATGAGCTATCCAACAGGATTTTTCCATTCCGTTACCTCACAGTTGTCTTACGCCATACTGATTGAACTCAGTGTATTGCTACCAGCTCTCTTTTCGGAATAGCACTGCCGTGTAGGGTAATGTGTGATGCGTTGCGTCGCGTTATATTTATGTAGGTGTTAACTCCAGTCGTCAGCATCCCTCCTTGTCCGCTGAATGCACCCCGATAATGAACGTAGCAAGGAGAATAATGTGGCTTTCAGCAACGCCGCTGATTGATTGAGTAGTTGGATTTAGTCGTGGCAAGATTTGCCGACTGCACTCTGAACTAGATCGTAGCGACACAAACAACAGCGGAACAGGAAGAAAGCTATTGGAATCAATATGTGAAAGTGTTGTTTGTAAAAGCTTAGAGATATCCACGAAAGTAGCAGAGGAGTTTACATGGTCCACACTGAGTGCACAGCGATTGAGTAAACCCAGTCGACTTGGGCTAACTAATCGGGAAAGCTCTCTACGTTTTCAGCAGTGATTAACTCCTCAATCCTCGAGAGCAAAGTATGACTGCCGCCAGCGCTCTTGAAGGTCTTTACTCCTTGCCTTTTCTGACCTTGTGTATTCGGCTTCATTCTAGCCTCCTTAGTTCTAGTAGCCTGATGATGATCCACAAAACTAGGCTTGTCCACTAACTCTTGTTTCTCATTCGTACTGAACTAAATCGCTCATTCATTCTCATAAACTGCGTGGAGCTCTAACCAAACTTCGGTGCCATACATTGACTGCTTTCTTTGTGCCAACCTACGCTTCACTCAGTTGACCAATCCCACCCAGTGCACAAAGGTAGCACGCATAGTAGAGAGGAATAGACTGTGCTGCGTCACAGTTGATTGCTCCGGTATGATTGCCGTTGGTTTCTGTCATGCTCCTGAGCTCGTCACAATTAATTTCATCTAAGGATAAATGATCTTGAAGATTATTGGGTCCCAAAGCGGTAATCGTCTATTGTTTTTCCGGTTGTTGATTGTTCTCGGCCTGCAACTGCTTCGATGGGCACCACTTCTTTGTCTTGTACATCGTTTCACTTCAAACACATTGTCTGGACCCACCATGGCCACCTATCCGGACTCAATTTTTACCACTGCCTCCTTCTTAACTGTTTACATCGAGGCTGAATTCAAATACTCAAATTGTTTAGTTTTTAGATGTATGTGAGAAGTGTAAAGTTTGTAGAAAGTAGAAGTCACGATTAAAATTCACACACAATAATGTGCCTCGACGAATCGAATTGCGCACCTAATCGTCAGCCCTCGGTAGCTCAGTGGTAGAGCAGCGGACCGGAAATTCGTGGACCGGGGTTCGATTCCCCGTCGAGGCACATTATTGCGCGTGAATTTTAATCGTGACTTCTACTTTCTACAAACTTTACACTTCTCACAAACATCCAAAAACTAATCTACCATCGCCCATTGGACATTTGAAGGACAGGTACTTCGCTCCTTTGGGAAGTGACGGGTGAGTGAGCCAATCTGCAACACCAGGACAGGTACTGTGAGCTTATTGGCAATACGTCGCGCACCAAGCAGAAGTCATGTGTTAAAATTTGCGCACCTAATCGTCAGCCCTCGGTAGCTCAGTGGTAGAGCAGCGGACCGGAAATTCGTGGACCGGGGTTCGATTCCCCGTCGAGGCACATTATTGTGCGTGAATTTTAATCGTGACTTCTACTTTCTACAAACTTTACACTTCTCACAAACATCCAAAAACTAATCTACCATCGCCCATTGGACATTTGAAGGACAGGTACTTCGCTCCTTTTGGAAGTGACGGGTGAGTGAGCCAATCTGCAACATCAGGACAGGTACTGTGAGCTTATTGGCAATACGTCGCGCACCAAGCAGAAGACATGTGTTAAAATCTGCGCCCCTAATCGTCAGCCCTCGGTAGCTCAGGTGGTAGAGCAGCGGACCGGAAATTCGTGGACCGGGGTTCGATTCCTCGTCGAGGCACATTATTGTGTGTGAATTTTAATCGTGACTTCCACTTTCTACAAGCTCAGGTTGTTTCTTGTGCCGTCACATGCTTGTGCCGAATAAAGGGCTTTGTTATATTAGTGTTCGACACATGAGTTCTGTTTGAAGTCCTGGTTCTCGCCTATGTTGGCAGCGATTGTGTATTGCACGCTCACCATTTTCCCAGCACTGCGATGCATAAAATCTTCTGGAATTTAATCTTTCGTGACGAAATGACCCGTAATGGCAAAATTTCCATTTATCTCACAACCAAACTGCTAGCTTCCAGTACCCATTGAGAGCACTGGAGTTGGCAGTGACGAACTTCTACACATGAAGATTCTATTCACAACCGTTTGCCTTTGCATCCACCGTTCGCCTACCGCCTCCCCACATCACATGCCACAATATCGTCAACCTTGGCTTCTTCCTAGTGACTGCGGCTTAGTTCGTTTTGGATTGTAATTATGCTTCCCAACGCCACCACTTGGATTTTCCACTGTGCTTTCTCGTGTCTTCTCTGTCTTACTCCCGAGACATTCACCCGTCGGTCGGTTACCCACCCTCTCTATGTCTACTTTACTCCATTTTAATAGCTGACATCTCAATGAACGATTCCTAATAACCGCGAACCCGCCACTGTATCAGTATTTTACTCCAACCCGATTGCTTCATAACTGGATACGAAATTACAAGCTACTCTTTCTTATTTTAAGTAGTGTAGTATTTACCGATATTTGACCCTTCTATGATTTATGCTTAGTCCGCATGCGTCCCTTGTTGACGCCGTGATCCTCGTTCCAAGGGTGATGGTCACCACCTTTTCCAGTGCTACTTTTAGCTCCGGCTGATGTCACCAAACATGTTCACTAGTCTTTTACAGTTAGAATCATCCCCGCTTGGTTTCGTGCTGCCCAAAGCCATCAGTCAGTGGAACGTGTTTCTGTCAGTTCTTCATATGTTTTTCCGGAAGCCGAGACATGGGGTGTGAGGACGGACTGGTTGTTTGGGTCATGTGTGTGTAACGTAATGCCCAGAAACGGTTGCACGCTGCATCTACTGTGTCTAGAACTTCTTTTCGCGTAGATCACATTTTTTCCTCATATTCACAGTGGAACTACCTACCGCGTTAGTCGATGAATTGTTGCTCTAGTGAACTACACAATCTCTTGTTGCGCACCTTATCTATTTTGCTTTGAAAGCCTTCTTTACCTAATTGGTTGCATCTGTTTGTGGCACTGTTTGCCGCTGAATAACCTTTCATCTAGATTTCTGCTCCAAAACTCCCTTACCATAATCCCTGGGGATTTGACAATCCATGTGAAAAAATCCCATGGAATCCTCACCTAAATTATGATAGTCATTGCTACCCAGTCTTTCGATTTCTCCTCAGCCTTGTCACTTCCTCTGGATTGGTAGCTCTGCCAATCGATCGACTGACAGTCTTTGAGCGAGACTTTTTTCAATCAATCATATTCTCTGTGTGTGTGCTCCTAAACAGAGTGACGCAGAATGCCACATGCTTCGGTACGTGCTTTACAACTTCAATGTGTATGGCAGTATTGCAGTTCGTCGCCGGCGTGTGGCGCTCCACCACAGTCATCGAATATCCAATGGAAGTATGGAAATGATTCACTTATCTGGCTACTTGTTGCATTGTCCGTAGGCGTAAAATTCTTGAAGGCTTTACTGAGATTGTCGCTGTGATCACCATAGCTTTCCAAAAACGTAGTCATCTATGTCAACAGTTGGTTTTCAGCTAGGACTAGAGCGTAAGGCGCTGCACTGTCAACATTGCCACAGTACGGTTCAGAGACGCGACTATTGCGCACCATGGACGCCCGTATCTGTGCATCGTCACCTGTAACTTGCGGCTCCATCGGATCCATACCACTGATGTTTGTCATTCGGTGTTTCTTAACTTGTCCCCTGACTGTACACAGGACCGTCCTTGAATTGTTGACGATGACCGAATTACGATCCAGTAATGCATATTGCCGCCTGCTTCCACGCCGGTACATATTTTATAAAAAAAAAAAAAAAAAAAAAAAAAATTTTTTTACTAAAAAAAAAAAAAAAAGAAAAGCAAAATTTACTGCACTAGGTTTATGTGGACGCCCCATAAAAATGGTATTTTATGCAACGTTTGCTAAAGGTATCAGAAAACCTACCTGTTCGTAACATTTCTCAAACCTTATTTTTTTTTCTTATTTAATTAATTTTCACTCGCTTACACCTTCCAAATTATATAAACGTATTGATCCTAACAAATAATACACATATACCATCCCCACTCATATACATCCCCAAAATAATTCCTTTTAATCCTGTCTGTAACTAATGTGTTTCTTTTACTAACATCATACATTCCTAACAACAACACAATCACCTCACTCTCTTAAACCAATCCCCCCCCATAACCATCTATATTCCAATCTAAATAATCATTCCAGATATACCCTTATTCATCACTACCCCCTATAACATCAACACAACATCCCATCCCACTCCCCTTACCACCCACCCCCAATCCTCAATATCCCCAAACTTACTTCCACCTCATCTTTACTAACCCATTCCAAACACCAATTACCTCCCACACTCATTACACTTACTGCCTCCCCACTTCATCCCTCCTAAAACAAACTAACCTTTATTTAACCTCCATTTTACCTTTTCACTGTTTACCAACAAATAACCATATCTCAATACCCAACCACCCCCACTAAACAAGACTTAATCCTATATCCAATTACCCTCCCCCCATCATCATATTTCCATCACATCTAAACCCAACTACATCTTCCACCAACATCCCCCCCACACCACACAAACCCATATTACATCCTCCTACATCCACCCCTTCCCCCCAAACAATTACAAAATCCACATTTTCCCTTTATATCCTTCATCTCCCCAAACCAAACATCATTACCACCTTACCCAACCCCCCAACCCAATAATTTCCCACACTCATACCACACCACATCCCTCAAATATACCCCAACCCCCCCCCCTCCCTCAACCCCTTCCCCTCTTCAATCTCATCACATCCCATCGCCCCCCCCACCAACAACCACATAACATCTTAATAAATACCCCCTCCACAACAAAAACAACACACCTCCCCAATCCAAAATCTACCTTCACCCCCACCAAACCTCCCCCCCCAAACAATCCCATCCCAAACCCTCTTTCCTCCTGCCACCTTGCCCCTCCACTTCACCTCTCACATTGCTAGAACTTGTTTTACCTGATGTTTAGATACTTACCCGCATAGACTCATAGATCTTTAAGTTATTTATATTTGTGCAGCAGTATTTAATACATCCACACTCTCCCAGCTTGTGAATTTTAGATAACTGGCTATAAACTTGATTGAAGTGTTTATTTCTTCCAAGTTCAACAGCTCTTGTACTGTTTGTTTGACACATGTTGATTGACTAGAGTGCTTTCGCAGGTATCAATCCTTTGAGCTCATGACTCATAATGTCTCTGTGATTCTAACTAGTCCCTCTCACATTCGTATCATCCTTCAGCCTATAGATGTTTCAACTCATTAGTGCGATCTTTAAACGCAGATCATCTATGACACAAGAAAAATCGTGAACAAATTCATACCTAATACCGTATATCGTGCCTTCTTCCCTCCTTACCACCCTTCTCAACTCTATCTATCTACCCGCATACTCACCGCATTACTGTCGCCGTCAGTTGATATACTTCTTATGAAAACGCTCGGCTATTCCGTCTCGCCCAGTCGCCACTTCTTGCAAAGTAGATCATCCTGTACTTCCATCAATCTAAAGCTCTGATCCATGTGCCCCAGAAACCCAGCACCTTGCCTTATTGTCTAGCAGAGTTCTAATCTCCCGTCAGATACTTCTCTCGCTGTACACTAGATAGTTTATCTCAAATAGTATGTGATATTAGCAGGTATCTCTTCCTAGTGTCCAATCTCTACAAGAACGAGATTTGATCTCTGGTGTCACCAGATATGTCCCAGAACCCTCATCATGTGTCTTGACCCGCTGTGGTCTGAGTGATATGCCCTTTACAGGCCGCAGTACGATTATCGCAATAATAGACTCTTACCTCTTAATTGTGTATACTACACATAAACTAATTATATGCGCCAACTTCCAATCATGTATTTAATGTATACTCTAAATACTAGTTTTGTCGTGAATCCTCATACTCGTCGCCCCTACATTTTTGTATCTATAGTGTGCAGCTGAGTGCGCTCTAACTCTGAGTACTCTCTATATTTAAACTTCATATCCCTAGAACTTTCGCACTACCTTAGTAATACTGTAGATATTCCGCATGTGCTCAAGTTTTTCATTTGACTTTTATAGTTTATTACTCCACCATTTCTGGACATAAGTACTCTTCATTCTCGAGGCAAAGATTTTTTCTTTCGTAGCGCGCCGCAGATCATAGTAAACATTAGATTGTCGTAATGGCTGACATTAAGTGGATGTTACACGCGTCCGAATAATAATTTTGTTATTACTGATTCGATTCGGTAGATTAAGTTTATTATTTGTGATTGGTGTGGCTGGTCTCTAAGAAAGGCTTTGGATTGGATTTCATGGTCCCATTGCTTGCTATTACGAATGTAAACCTGGTATTATACTACAGAATTCATACCGCCAGTCTGCGCATCTTAGTCTTATTTTTTCATTCATAGACTCTCGAATCTGTGCGCAGCTCATTTTAATTTGTAACGGCCCTCTCTGCTTCTGATAAAATACACAGGCGAGGTCAGTACGTGATGATATCATGTTGAAGCTAATTATTCCTCAGAGATACGCTGATAAGTACGCATTATGTTTTCTATGTCGCGCTTTTGTTCTGAATTGACGCTTCTTACTTACTATTTATCAATATATTGTTCGTAAGTCAGATTTTATCAGATCCTTAGAGAGCGAATCTGATGAATTTTTAAGGAGATTTGTAGATATATCAGTTTTTATTATAAAAGAAAAAGAGAATGTGTTCAGTCTCTTAATGATGTTGGATATGTGTGATAGTGGGTGTTTGTTGCGTGGTGTTGTGTCTACTAGACCGTTTAGTGTAAAGTTGTTGATTGTGTGGGGAATAGTAACGGCGTTATTAGACGCTTGTGCTACGTCGACGCTTCCCAGTGTAGTCGTTTTGTGTGTGTTTTGGAGTTTCGTGTCGCACTACTCATGTTTTACGTACTTCCTAGTCCTATTTTTTTATGATGTTTGTGGTATAGTAGTGAGTAATACACTAGACAGTATCTGGTTGTGAGTATAGACGGTCTTAGTTAACTCTAAAACATGTGGCCAATACTAATATATTCTATGTATCTCGGTTTGTTTTGGCTTACGGTTTAGAAGTGTGCAGCGGCGTGTTTTTCGGACTGCTGACCTAAAGACAACACAATACTTTTGTTGTCACAATTAATAAAAAACCATACTCACAACTCTCCCACACTCAGACACAAAATCAAACTTTATTCGACTACAACGCAATACTTGCTAGATCTATCTCAGCTCCACTTAGAATGCACTCTCAGTTAACCATGCTAGACCTCCTCTACGCCTCAACCTATCCCTCACATAATCAGACATACTGAAATAATGTACACACATTGATTACATCCCCATCTATGTAATATATATCCTATCCACCTCAAATATTAGTATATAGCTAATTCAACAATAACACATAATAAAAAATTGTACAGAGTTAAGATCACCCCTATCCATATGAGTACTTAGAATATCTCCCAGATTGTGTCAGTTGAATGATGAGCGATCCGCCTAGCTTGAGATCGGTACAATAAGTTAGAGCAGCTTTTATCGCCGTGTGTATGAGGAGATATGATTGGTGACGGAGGAGAGCTATGAATGCTTCTTTAGTTTTATGATTATTCGAGTGATGTTGTATTCATCTCTTCTCGGCTCTCGAATCAGAGAAAAT
>OX104059.1:22377238-22456362 GCA_944474145.2 Dicrocoelium dendriticum | reverse complement strand
CCCATATCTTTTGCCGAGAGGTCAGGTGGATTTTGAGCACGTGCAGAAGAACATTCAAGAACGTTCGAAATCGATGCGATAATCGTTAATAATAGATTAATCGCTAAAATAGGGAATTTCCAAGGCAATTCTTACTTTCTCCCGGACACTTCCCCTTCTGAGATATGTTCCGAGGTGTAAGAGGAAAGCCTGGGATTAACTTGCAGTCTTCGGGACGGTGTTCTCTGCCTGTCGGTCCACCTCCTTGGCAGAAGCGCCCGAGAACTTTGTTCCGATGTTCGTGTTCTGGATTCGTTGCTCGACCTTGTGCAGTCGTCCAATGTTACCTTCGGCAGGTTGAGTTTCCCCCAGTAAATCGAACGGGAGGTCAGTAGACCTTTCTTGTTCTGGCTGGCACAATGTGGGCCGTAACTGGTTTGCATGCCGCGGCCAGACCTGTGCTCCCACCTTCACGTCATACATGACGTTTCCGCGCTTGCTTTTAACCGTCCCTGGTGTCCACTTCGCATGGCCTTCCCGGTAGTCACGTACTAGCACTTTCTGTCCAAGCGTGAAAGATCGCTTCTTTGCTCCATGCCTCCGATTAAACTCCTGTTCCATTCTGCGGTTCCTTTCACCAACAGAGGACTCAGAGCCCGGTAGGATGGCGTCGAAAGGCATGCGGAGCTTCCGGTTCATCATGGCCTGTGCTGGAGAGACTCCGTCTGGCGCTTGTGGATTCGGTGTTGATCGGTAGAGGAAAAGGAACCGGTCAACCACCTCCTCTATACGACCCTCCCCTCTTGATTTGTGGAGAGCTCGCTTGAATGTGTCGACAAATCTTTCTGCCTGGCCATTCGACTGTGGGTGAAACGGAGGCGAGCGAACGTGCTGGACGGCGCATTGCTTGCAAAACTCCTTAAACGTTGCTGAAGTAAATTGTGAGCCATTGTCAGTGACCATTGTCTCAGGACAGCCGAATCCGCTAAAGGTTTGGCGCAGTTTCGATATGGTGGCATTGGTGGTTGTGTTATGCATGAGAAATACTTCTGGCCACTTGCTGTATGAGTCGACTATAATGAGGAAATTTCTCCCGTTGATCGGCCCTGCAAAGTCGACATGAATGCGGCACCACGGCTTAGTAACTATTGGCCATGAACAGAGTTCTGCTTTCGGTGGCGCTTTCAAGACATCGGCACACTTTTGGCAGCGTCTGGCTATTTCTTCCAACTGTTTGTCCATTAAGGGCCAGTATACATAACTGCGGGCAAACGCCTTCATCCGGTTGATTCCAGGATGCCCGGCGTGGAACTGTCGAATAAGGCGCTCCTGAAGTGCCTTGGGGATGACCACTCTTTCCGAAAATAATATGCAATCGTTTACAATAGAGAGTGAGTGTCTCCTCTGAAAATACTGTTGCAACTCGGCAGATGGACATGAACGTGGCCAACTTGTTTTGTGAAACTGAGTAACCTTCTTGAGTATTGGGTCCCGAAGTGTTTCGGTCCGCACAGCTTCTGCGGTAACTGGTAGACAGCGCAGTGCATCAGTTACCAGAAAGTTGACGCCTGGTTCAATGTCTACCGAGGCAATGATAGTGTCTTCATGTTCTTGCTGATGGGTATCAATTAGGCGTGACAGTGCATCTGCTTGGCCAATGGAAACTGTCGACTGATATTGGATCTCGAAATCATACCCCATTAAGGTTAAGGCCCAACGTTGTAGCCTGTTGGCTGTGTAGACCGGGATGCCCTTTTTCGAACCAAAGATAGCTAGCAAGGGCTTGTGATCTGTCAGAAGCTTGAAGCGGCGGAAGTATAGCATTTTGTGGAATTTCTTAACCGCGTACACTATGGCCAATGCTTCTTTCTCAATCTGACTATAGTTCTTCTCGGCTTTCGTAAGGGTTCTGGCGGCATGGGCGATTGCTTTTTGAGATCCATCGGTGTACGTGTGTGCAATTACTGCACCAATCCCATGGCTTGATGCATCGGTGGTTAGGACGGTCTCTTTGGAGGGATCGAAATGTGTCAAAAGCAAGTTTGAAGAGAACAGTGACTTGACGCATTCGAAGGCATTCTGACATTCTGCTGTCCAGTTCCAAGGTTGTCCTTTGGCTAGTAGCTTGTTTAACAGGGCACGCAAGCGGTGCATCTCAGGTAAAAATGCGCTGTAGTGGCTGATGAGCCCACAAAAGGAACGCAGAGGCTGTAGATCTGTGGGTGGAGGCATTTTTCTAATGGCTTCGATGTTTTCCGGGTCTGGTCGACGTCCATCCTTTTCGAGGATAAATCCGAGGTATTTGATGAGCGGCGTGCAAAATGTGCATTTATCCTCAAGGATCCGGAAACCGTATGACTGTATACAACCAAGCACTTCATCCAAGCGGTTGAAGAGTTCTTCCGGTGTTCGACCCACCACTATGATATCGTCCAGATAAGCAGCGGTTCCAGAAACACCCGCTAGCATAGTTTCCATCAACTGTTGGAAGATGGCTGGCGCCGTTTTCACACCAAATGGCAAGTGGTTGTATTGGAATAGCCCACGATGAGTGTTGATCGTCAACAACTCCCTCGAGACATCGTCAACATCCACTTGCAGATAAGCGTCGGATAGATCAAGCTTAGCAAAGTACTTACCACCATTCAACTTTGCAAAGATATCCTCCGGTACAGGTAAGGGGTACTGGTGGTCATCCAGCGCGGCGTTGAGGCCAGTTGAAAAGTCAGCGCAGACGCGTACCTTGCCATTTGCTTTCTTCACTGCGACAATAGGTGCGGCCCATGATGAGTAGTTGACGGCTGCGATGACTCCGGCACGTTCCAGTCGATCGAGCTCTTGCTCAACGGTTGACATGGTTGCATATGGTACCGGTCTTTTAGCCTTGAACACTGGTTTAGCACCTGGTCGCAAGTTCAGTGTTGCCTTGAATTTCGTACAGTGGCCCAAGCCATCCTGAAAGACAGAAGCAAATTTTCGCTTCAGGGTACGTGTCATGTCTTCGACGGACTTTGCAGATGGGTCTGGACTTGCTCGAACTCGGTTGCAGATCTGATTCAAGGGAACATCGAGGAGGTTCAACTTTTCAATCCAGTCGAGGCCAAGAAGATTCGAATTCGGCCGGTTCGAAATGTAACATATTCCCGACTTTTCCACATCTTGGAAAGCAATCTTGCAATTGAGTTCGCCCACTAAGCGTAACACACCGCCGGATGCATTATGTGCAACTTTCTGTGACTCGACCATCTTCTGCCTCTTTATGTGATTCCATGTGCGCCTGGAAATGATTGTGATGTCTGAGGCCGTGTCAAATTGCAGTTTCGTTGGGATACCATTGATTAACACTGATGAATCGTCGTCTTGGTTTACACTCGCTTTGGAATGCGGCGACTGTGGCCAGAGACTCAGCGCCGTCCCTTCTAGAATTAACCTTTCGATAAGACTTCTGCACTTTCTTCGACCGGACTTGACTGCAGCATTCCTCTTTATGCCCACGCTTATGACACCTTTGACAAATATGTTTGAAGGGACAAAAGCGAGCGAAATGCCATTCACCGCATGACCAGCATGCTGTGGGTGGTTTCTTCGTAGGCCTCTTGAAGGATTTGCTTGCGTTGGCGGTCCTGGTCTTTTTCACGAGTTGCACGGTATCTGCTGGTGCGAGACCATTTCGTTCGACCATGGCAGTGTCGTGTTTTAGAGTGAGAAGCCGTTTGTATTCGCTTACGAGAGCCTTTAGTGTCAAATCAGGATCCTGCTCCAGCTTAGCTAAAAGCCGCGTGTGAATCTCAGCATCACTGGGCGATTGTAGAGCACTGACGAAAATGAGACACTTAAACTGATCGTCCGTTAAAGAGCGTAGTTTGAAACGTTCACACTCGCGGTTAATCATGTCTGCTAAGGCCCCAAACTCGTCAGATTCCTGTTTGACAATTTTCAGACATTGATAGCGAATACTAAACAAAGATATCGATTCACCAAAAATTTCGTTCAACTGCGACACTGCTTCGTCAAATGTCAGATCCTTCGGCTGTTTGGGCAAAATGTGGTCTATGAACCTTGAATGTTCACTTATTCCGAGCTTGCGGAGTAGCAATCGCACCTTCCAGGAGTCGTCCTGACGAATGAAGTCCGTCTGGAACATGTCTTCCCAGCGTTTGAACCACGCTTCGAAAGTGCTTCCAGAGTTCGCATCATAGTGGAATTTAGTGATGGCGTTCGTGAGAAGATCAACAGAACTCGCCTGCGTGTCCCGCGTCGCTGCTCCAGTTGTCTGCAAACTCAAGCATTTTGTCAGATTTTCAATCATTTTCATTTGCGCCTCCATTTGAGCTTGCTGTTGAAAAAGCAGCTTATGAAATTGTTCGGCAGAAAAACTCATCACATTTCCACTTTTCTCCGTCGCCATTTGTTATAATCTTCTCACTAGACGCAACTCCAAAAATAACAATTTACTGCTCCGCAAAACTTCTAGCCCAACCGAAGGAAAAATGCAAAACGCCAATGACCCTGACAAATAACGTATTAATCGCAGCCAACGAACACTGTACAACGACTGAGGATCCTGGCTGTATTTATAGGTCTCTGCTGACCTTCGACTTCTAGAATTGGAAGGTCAGCTGCCAAGGTTAGTGGTTCCCCATATCTTTTGCCGAGAGGTCAGGTGGATTTTGATGACGTGTAAAAGAAGAACATTCAAGAACGTTCGAAATCGATGCGATAATCGTTAATAATCGATTAATCGCTAAAATAGGGAATTTCCAAGGCAATTCTTACTTTCTCAAGGACATATTTCATGAGAATAACCTTCCTCACAGGTATCACGAACAGAATGAATTGATCAACTGAATCGAATGCACACTTGTAATGTAGGAACACAGCTATTGTCGGTCTCCGGTACGTGTGGTGCTGCTCTAACACCTGCTGCATGGTCTAGACAGCGACGTTCCTAGTTGGAAACCTGCTTGCTCTTCCCTAATCCAAGATTCCCGTTCCGAAGTGAGGCGATGAACGAGAATTGAGACTGGTATATTTGTTGGCACTGGCGTTAGGCTAATACCCCCTGTAGTTATCGCAGTCGGTGCGACTGCCGCTCTAATATATTACCACCACAATCGATTCAGTCCAGTTAGCTAGGATGGACTCTTCCTTCCAGACCTGTTTGTAGAGGACCTCGCTACCATTCTTAAACAGTGAGGATGGGAGGGAATCTGGTCCAGCAGCTTAAACAGGATTGAGGGCTGCGATCGCGTTTCAGATCTCAGCCTCTGATAAAGCTTCTAAACTAACCGGCCATGACTCAGTTTGCATCATGAGAGCAGGTAGAGGTCCGGAAGCAGGGGGCCAACTTAAACGCTCTCGGAAGTGCTCCGCCCAACAAGCCATACGACACTCCTGCCCGTGAACAAGGGCAACCACGCCGTCTCTGATTGTCTCTCCGACACCTAGTTTCCTGGGACCAGCCGTGCGGATCACTTGGAAGATCGTGCGATAAATGCCTAGTTTTTGCCCCCTCGGCTTGCAGCCTTAAGGATCACAAGGTTGCCTTGTAATTTGAGGGCGCGGATTCGAGCCTGCGTGGGAGCCGGGCGACCCTCGCAGTATCCTTAGCATACGTACAACTGGCGGTGATTGCGCGGCAGCGAAGCGTCGGTATCGTATACCAGTGTACTGCTGATGCCTGCCTGCCTTCTTGCCTCCTCCGTTTTCTGGGCTTTAAAGGTCCACCCACCTTCCCTTCACAGCACGTATGCTCCGCTTTAATTCAAGTCTAATAGTCCGTCTGGTTGTATTGTGTTCAAAGCCAGTCAGGAGATTTTTCCGGATGCCAACAGGTTCACCGACCTCTGGGATAACCAGCGATTGGTGCAGTGACGACTGATAATGCCGCAAGCAGATGTTCTCGTGTCGTACATTGCGGCCGAGATCCTATTCCACTGAAGCGCATTGCCGTTAGGACGACAGAGCGGAAGCTCAGGACGCAGAGCATCTTGGTAGGCTTGCCTGGCCGGAGAAAGATAACATCACACATTTTTGAGTACTAATCTACTGCGAGTTAACAGACTTTTTAGCGAAAACACGTGAAAACGTGAAAAACGATCAGAGTAATCGTAATCTCAGCAGTCTAACAACTAGACAAAGTGCCAACAGAAAACCACGGAGATCAGCGGATGAGGAAGAGTCATCGCGTCATAATCATCGTGGCATAGTAGTTGAAGGTGAGCAACACACTTCAGCTAATATGCCGCAGGAAGAATGGAACATTTTGACAAAAAAGTAGAACAAAACATTTTTAGTTTGTCACACGCCGATTTTTCTCTTTTTTGTCATTTTCAATGTTTGAAGTAGTAAACGTGTGAATCAATACAATACTGTACACAATTCTTCCACTGATTCCGGTTGCGGGCCATGTATTCAAGCGTGTTAAGTCATTGGCACTCCTCATCTTTGGGTCCCCATCCTGGAAGACGTACGGATCCAACAGCGGCTAGACACGATGTCAGCGATTTCATGTGCTGCCGCCAAGTGGAAGGCTGACCACCACACGGTCTCCTACAGCCAGGTCCTTGACGAGCGAATAGAGCGCGACGCGGTAGACGCTCAGGTGCCGTGCGTAGGACGTGACCGAGCCATCTTAACTGGCGCAACAAAACCAGTTTGTTGAAGGGAATACTCGCATTCCCAAAAATGCGACGTCGAACGTCATTACTATTAACTTTATGTTGCCACCAAACACGAGCCATCCTCCTTAAGCAACCGTTATCGAACGCAGAAAGACGACGCATGTCTTCCACGCGAATCGGTCAGGACTCGCACCCATACAACAATACTGAGCGAACTGATGCGCTGTAAACGCGGCCCTTTAGTGAGAATGAGACTTCGCGAAGACGCCACAAGTGCCTCAGATTGACAAATGCTGATCGAGCTATAGCGATAGGAAGAGAAAATTCTTTGTTGACAGTGCCGTCAGCAGAAACACAGCTCCCAAGGTAGACGAAACTGTCTACCTGTTCAAGTTGTACACCTTCGAGAGTGAGCACGGGAGCAGGTGAAAGCCAATCCTTGAGCAGTACTTTACACTTCGATGGAGCGAAGCTCATACCATACTTAGATGCTTCAGATGCCAAACGGTCCAGAATGAGCTGCATACCCTGAAAATCGTCACCAAGTAAGGCGATATCATCAGCATAATCTAACTCAGTCGCGCGCTCACCCGGTAAAAGATCTAGGCCAAAATGTTGGAAACCTTCTAGAACATTCGACAGAACGTCTCCGATTGTGAAGTTGAAGAGGAATGGGGACATAGGGCAGCCCTGTCGCACATCGCTATTGACAGCGAATTGCGAGGAAAGCTTGCCATAGACCCTCACTCTGCCGCATGTATGAAGGTAAAGTGCTCGTAAGATGGCGGCATATTTCTCTGACACTCCGTTCTTTAGCAAGCAACGCCATAAAGCAGGTCGATCAATGGAGTCAAAAGCGGCATGCATGTCTAGGAATGCAACGATAGTGGGTCTGTGATAAACGTGCCGATGTTCGAGGAACTGGCGGAGCGTGAAGATTTGATCTACGCATCCGCGGCCAGGACGAAAATTAGCTTGTTGTTCACGGTAGTGTGATTCACGTATTGGGGATAGTCTGCGAAGCAGAATGGATGCCAATAGCTTAGGGGCAACCGAAATAAGACTAATCCCGCAATAATTTGCACATGAAATGCGAGCGCCTTTCTTGAAAATCGGGACAATAACTGATTCGCCCCAAGAGGAAGGCACTTTCTCTTTATGTCAAATTTTTGCAAACAGCGCGGTCAGCTGGTTAATGATCGCCACACCACCGTACTTGAATAGTTCCGGAGGAAGCCCGTCTAAGCCGGCAGCCTTGAACCGCTTCAAGCGTCGAATCTGGAAGCAAACTTCCGCTTCGCTGGGTGGATTCAGTGGGACGAGCCAGGGTGGACAACAAGGTGTACTGCAGGTACAGATGGATGGTGGAGGCCAGTTGAACTGCAAGTGAAAGTGCCCAGCCCAGCGGTTCATATACCTCTGTTGGTTGGTGATCGGAGACTCATCCACTTCATAAATCATCTCACTGACACCAGGTTTCCCGAGACCAGTGGACCGAATGAATTGGAAAGGCCTGCGAGTGTTGCCAGAGAGGTCAGCGGTCTTCGTTTCTAAAGCACGCTCAGACCACTATGTCTCGCGATCCTTGCGTAGGCTTTGCTTGAGCAGCCGGCTGGCAGATCGGCGCCGCTCGTTGCAATCTGATTCCGCGGGGATATCTTTGCGGCGTTCGAACAGCTCCAGAAAACGAGCAGAGATCCAAGCCTTCAAGGGGCGTCGAGTTAGGCCGCAGCATGACTATCCGGAAATGGTCATCGCTTTCTGTATACAAGTCCAGTGTTGTTCCACTTCTTGCGGTGGATTGCAACTGAGTGCATATGCCAGTGAAGAGTGACAGCTCGCCTGGACAGAGGAATCAGTCAATCTGTTTACATCAATCTTACGTTGCTTCGTGTTTCGGGACCCCCCAAAACACATACAGATTTTCGCGCAGACCAGAGCATGATCTGAGTCAACGAAGATGGACCAAAAGGACCTGCAATCCAGTACGCTGCCGCGCCAACTGAAGCTAATTGCAATGTGATTAATTTGAGACCACGGTTGTGTTGAAGAAGGGGGACGCCACGTTACCGAACGCTTCTTTGTACGCCTGAAGTTAGTGCTCGAAAGAAACAGACGGTTGTCTTCGCACGATGTGAGGAGCCTCTTTCCGTTATCAGAGCGGTTCTCGTCGAGCGCGTGATGACCACCAGAGTGGCGTTCGTATGGTAACAGGCGGCCAACCCATGCATTAAAATCCCCAGCAAGGATAACAACAACAACAACCGACTTTTAGCATTAGTCAAGAGCTGTTGTAGATCCCCGGTAGAATGCGTCCTTGACCGAGTCGCCACTCCAGTCAGTTGGAGCGTACACGGAGATCACAAACAAGTTGTGTCTATCTTCGCGGTGCCTGTTGATTCCACATGAACCCCGAAACCGAACTGCACATAATCGGCTGTTGATCGGGAACCAGTCCAGTATTGCCGCCTCGGCCTTCCCCTTTAGCGCTATATCTACACCAGCCAAACCCGCTGAGGCTGCTTCTGAATCTACAGAAAGACGCAAGTGATATCTGGCTTTGTGGTCAGTGTGGGATGTCAATGTAAGCACAATGCTGGGATCTTGCAATCGGGTTTCTGAAAGGCAGCAGACATCAATGTCTAGAGACATTGATCAGAGTATTGACAAGTCACAGCTTTTCAACGTTTTGATGGTGTTGTAAGGATCCAAATTGCTACTTGCCCGCATAACACACAATTCATAATTAAGAAATCAGAAGGCACCTGGCACGCCCCGCGGTAAAGTACATGGAAACAGGACAGTGTGAGAGAGTTGATGTGTTCTCCGAACTGGGTAATTTTATTGCAGACATTTCATTGTCAAGTTAGGCAACATCCTCAGTGCGGCTATTAGGGTCTGATTCGCAGAGCCTCGTAAACCACTGCCAGATCCAAGTGAATATTGATCGGCTCCTGCTTTGAATGTCAGTCCTCGATTCGCTCACGTGGTCGCGCTTTCGCCCTGTCGATCTGGTATTTATTGTTGTCATCACATGCAATGCTTCGTAGATACCCAATAGTTCCAGGTGCTTGTTGATCGAGTTCCGGTCCGAATGCCAGGATTCGATGAACTCACGCGCTCTGCGGTTCTTCGCTCTTCCAAGTATCTTGGCGTTTCCCAAATCGAACTGATGGTCTTCGGCATCCAAATGTACTGATACTAGTGACTTTTCATCATGGCGGCGGATGACCAGACTGTGTTCATGCAGTCTTGTACCAAGTTTCCTCCCTGTCTGGCCAACGTAGTACTTGTCGCAACCTTTGCAGCAAATTTTGTAAATCACACCTGATGTTTTTTCTTTACTCAGCTGATCTTTTACTCTAAAACGTTTACTCCGAACGGTTTCCGTTGCTTCATGTATAACGTTGATCCCGTGAGGTAGTAAAAGCCTCGCTGCCATTTCAGAGATCGCATGGATATAAGGTAGGACGATGGTTCTCCTTTCCATTGCGCTGGTGGAAGGGGGTTGTGGTTGATTCTTCGACGTCAGGCAGCGTAGAATAAAACTTTTAGGGTACGAATTCCACTGAAACATGTTAAATAGGTGATCTTCCTCCGCTTTCCTCAGTTGCAGCATGCTACAGTGTGTTTAGGCAAGTTTGAAAAGTGTCCTGATGAACCTGCGTTTGTAAATCACCGGGTGGTTACTGCAACAGTTTAAGATCTGATCAGTGTGAGTCGCTCTTCGATAGACTGTTGTTTCCAGGGGCCCGGAAGCATGTCCTTTGACGAGCACTTCCAAGAATGGCAACTGGTCATTGTTATCTTCCTCTTTAGTTGAATGGATGCCATGGAAAATATTAAGGATAAGGTGGTGTTTGGAAAGCCAGATCAAACGAGCACTTCAAAGATGAACAAATTGGATAGATCACGAAGTTAGAACCTAGCAAAATGAAACCCGAGGATACAGTGATACCAAGGTTCTACGGTCTACCAAAAGTACACAAAAATGGGGTACCGTTTCGCCCTATCGTGTCATTACCCGGGGCACCGAATTAGAAACTAACTAAAGAACTCTGGAAACGGCTGAAATATCTAACCGTAGACTCAGAGCATTCAATCAAATCGGCAGAACAATTCCTTAGAAAACGCAAAGGAATAACAATAGAAAGTAACGAGATGATGGTATCCTTTGATGTCACAGCTTTATTCATACCAATTGACATGAAATTAGCAAGGCGAACAATGATGACCGTACTTGAACAACACGGGGCGGCAACTACGAACAATAGAATTGGAGTCCCACAAATGATGGAGTTGCTTGATTTCTGTCTCACCACACACTTCACTTTCAATGGTCAAACGTACAAACAGATAATGGGCACGCCAATGGGCTCACCAATCTCTGGAGTGGTAGCCGAGGCAGTGATGCGAGCACTGGAACAAAAGGCACTGCCGATGGTGGAGCTCAAATTTTGGATACGTTACGTGGACGATACCACTGTCATCATCAAGCGCTCCAAACTACAAGAAACACATCACCTTATCAATAATATATTCCCCGGCATCCATTCAACCAAAGAGGAAGAGAACAATGACCAGTTGCCATTCTTGGAAGTGCTCGTCAAAAGACATGCTTCCGGGCCCCTGGAAACAACAGTCTATCGAAGAGCGACTCACACTGATCAGATCTTAAACTGTTGCAGTAACCACCCGGTGATTTACAAACGCAGGTTCATCAGGACACTTTTCAAACTTGCCTAAACACACTGTAGCATGCTGCAACTGAGGAAAGCGGAGGAAGATCACCTATTTAACATGTTTCAGTGGAATTCGTACCCTAAAAGTTTTATTATAGGCTGCCTGACGTCGAAGAATCAACCACAACCCCCTTCCACCAGCGCAATGGAAAGGAGAACCATCGTCCTACCTTATATCCATGCGATCTCTGAAATGGCAGCGAGGCTTTTACTACCTCACGGGATCAACGTTATACATGAAGCAACGGAAACCGTTCGGAGTAAACGTTTTAGAGTAAAAGATCAGCTGAGTAAAGAAAAAACATCAGGTGTGATTTACAAAATTTGCTGCAAAGGTTGCGACAAGTACTACGTTGGCCAGACAGGGAGGAAACTTGGTACAAGACTGCATGAACACAGTCTGGTCATCCGCCGCCATGATGAAAAGTCACTAGTATCAGTACATTTGGATGCCGAAGACCATCAGTTCGATTTGGGAAACGCCAAGATACTTGGAAGAGCGAAGAACCGCAGAGCGCGTGAGTTCATCGAATCCTGGCATTCGGACCGGAACTCGATCAACAAGCACCTGGAACTATTGGGTATCTACGAAGCATTGCATGTGATGACAACAATAAATACCAGATCGACAGGGCGAAAGCGCGACCACGTGAGCGAATCGAGGACTGACATTCAAAGCAGGAGCCGGTCAATATTCACTTGGATCTGGCAGTGGTTTACGAGGCTCTGCGAATCAGACCCTAATAGCTGCACTGAGGATGTTGCCTAACTTGACAATGAAATGTCTGCAATAAAATTACCCAGTTCGGAGAACACATTAACCCGCATCCAGACCCCGAGCTACAGCTATTCTCAATTTCCACACGACAGCGTACCAATACATGATCAGGGTCGACGTAAGTATTCCAAGGCGATCGAAAATCCAGGATGGATGCACGCCGCCTGTAACTTATGGCTATGTAATCCATTTGCGTTTACCGCTGACCAGTTATAAGGGGACGCCAAGTGGCACATCGGTACCCATTGTGTTTAAAAGCGGTGCTACTAAGTGACAGCCGGTGTTCTGCACACAATTGCAACAGACGCTCGCCATTATCCACACGATCGAAGGCAAGTGCAGAGTTACCAGCTAGTTGAGCTTCTGAAGAGCTCAGGCGATCTACTTGCATATACATATACCCTACAACGACAACTATATCTGAACTGGTAACAACGCGAAGCAGCGTGTTCAGCTCGTAGTAGGTGTCCTTGACAGCAATAGAACTGCAGTCGGTGAGGGCATAAGCGGAGATCACAAACAAATAGCGTCTAGCGTTGCTATGTGAACAAATCCTAGTGGAAGTCGTCAGACGGACTGCACACAAACGATTGCCACGGGAATCCAGTTAACCAACGATGACTCACCCTTGGAGCTGAGAACAATGCTCACTCCAACTTGACCAGTAGCAGCCGCATCGGGGTCTTCGGATGTGTGTAATCAATAGCGCAGTTAGTTCCATAACCCCGTGGAGATTATGGATCCAAGTTTCGAACAAATACACACATCAATTCCCCGGGTGTCCGACGTGCGTTCAATTGAAGCCTGTCGACCTATTTGTCCTAGAGTGCGAATGTTAAACGCCATCAACGAAACGGGACAGCGTGACCTTAGAGGGGACTGTTGCGGATATGCGTCCAGTGGGGGTGCGGAAAGGTAGCTGCAGATGGTATGACTCCAGGGGAATTACGGCGACTGTCAACGAAGCTGGGAACTATGGAAGGGTTAGTAATGGGGTCAGGGGAGCAAGAGAAGCAGGTGGAAAAGAAAAAAGGGAGGCAACAGCAGTAGAATGTCTTTACTTATTCGCCCTGTTGCATGCAGTAGCTAAGGCGACGCTTGATAAGCTGTACGACGGCCAATGCCGGATGTGGTCGCAGTTTTAGGAAAGAGACATGGTTGTGCGTGGGAGGAGATACTGTCAGACTGTCCAGACCTAGACATGAGGACGATTAGGGTCCTCAATCGAAGTCACTGGCTTAATAGTCCATCCACAAGGCAGCGGGGAGGTGGCAATGATTTAGTTTTACGGATATGGGCGTCATTCCATTTCGAAACCCCAATCTGGAGGACCAGGAGATTGACTTTGTCAGACCTTTAACCATGATCAACCTGGTAGAAGTAGCTCTCAAGGGGTCCGGGGGCACCACACAGTATAGCTCAATGGATCGAAGAGGTACACAAACCGTTGCACCACGTTAAGGTTCAGACTCACTGCGACGTGATCCAGTGGACAACCTCACGTTCAGTGCTGCATCATGAATAATAAAGCATCAAATGGCCCTTCGACGTCACTCCCGGTCATTAGCAAAGTCCGGTTATGAAAGTAACATCCACAGCTGTTAATAAAAGCGATAATGCATCCAAGAGGAACGAATATAAGGGTCTAATCAAAGGAATTTTGGTAGCCAGTAATAATCCGACAAGCGCATCGGAAAGCACCGTTTCATCGCGTAGATTAATTCGGGTACCACAGCACGTGGTAGTGACTCGAAGTCGTGCTGTGGAAGGTGCCATCAAGTGACAACCCGGTTGGTGACCGAAAGGATCATGCATCTATTTTTTATCCGAATGTCACCGGTTCGAGCCTGCGTAAGGAAGTAGGCGACAAGCGCAGTATCTTTAGCTCACGCGCGACCGATGGTAGTCGCAAGGCAGAGAACTGTCGGTACGGCGTGCCGGCGTACTGCTGATACCCATACAGCCTGCAAAGGCGACCGCTACACAACATATGATAGGGAACGCTTTGCGGAGACAAACGGTCAATAGTTTGAGGGGGAACAAACGTACACCTTGCTGGCTTGTGCATCGGACTATCCTTGATGAAAAATACCTCCGAAAACATCAAAAATAAAGTCATATAGAGATCGAGGTGCCTTCTGTTTTTATATGTTGCTGGCCAGTTTCAACTATCGAGTTCAATTCAGTAGATCAACTAATTTCCGAGTAACGAAGTGCGGTGGATCTAGTTGCTATGACTCAAAGCGTAAGAATAACAATAAATTACACGGGTGGAGTTTGGCGCAAATAAAGTGTAGAGGAAATGGAAGCAAGAAGCAAATGCACCAGAATGGAACGAAAATTAACAACAAGATGCAAGAAACCGAATGCAGGAACGCCAATGACTATGTGACCGCGCCATATCTGATACGGTCTCCAACCATTGGTGTGGATCATCCCGAGGCCCCCTTCCACGATGACGGTACGCACCAGCCTGAGCAAGTTTCTCAGTCAATTTCTTCAAGCTTCCATGACTTGTCATGGAGTGGCCACCACGAGGTTTAGTCCGACTTAGTACAACCGTTTTGCCAACGTAGTTTTACCGCAACATGAATTGCCCAGGATCAGCACATGAGGTACACGGTCGCTCCACAGGTCACGGCTCAACTCAGAGAAGCCCTGCTTGTCACCGCACTGACACTGGCAGGTGTCCACGATGTCTTGTTCATCGGGGACGCCGTCTTCTGGGAAGAGTATCGAAGTCGGTACACCGGGATGTCGTGCCATTATTGCGAAACGAACAAGCACTGCTTGCAACAGGTTGGATGGAGACAACGCTCCATTCACCGTTATCACAGCAGCGGGATCATGCGAATCAACAAAGCGTTTTATCGGCCCATCCATTCGACGATGATAGAATTCGAAGTGCTTGTCCAGATTCTCCGGCAACTCTTCGTGACGGGTGAGCAAACGGTTTTTAGTGAGTTCATCCACAACCGGAAAATCTGGGTGACGTGTTCCACGTTTACGCACTCGGGCACCAGGTTCGCTGACTCCAGGTGCGACTGGATGGTAGCTCTGCTTAGGATACAATACACCATCGACAAGGCTACCCGAACGAGATTGTGGGAGTAGATCTTGTTGGTCCCCTAACAGAAACATCACGTGGCCATCGGTACATCTTGGTCATGGTCGACTATTTCACCAAGTGGTGCGAAGCAGTTCCGATCGCCCAAGCCGATACAGTCACCGTAGCAACGGCGATGGTAAATCACTGGGTGTGTCACTGGGGGGCACCAGGGCAGCTACATTCTGATAGGGGCTCATGTTTCGAGAGTTTGCTGGTTCAGGAACTTTGTCGTGTGTTCGGTATAGACAAGACGCGAACGACTGCTTACCACCCGCAAGGCAACGGACAAGTTGAGCGTACAAACCGGTCGCTGAAATCGCTACTGAAGGCCTTTGTGGAGCAAAATGTAAGTGAGTGGGACGCTATGTTACCAAAATGCTTGCTGGCATATCGAAGCACAGTGCACGCTTCGACTGGTCAAACACCATCTTTTATGTGGACCGGAAGAGAAGTCCGATTACCGTCTGACATCCGATTACCCAGTCCGCAACAGCCACATTCATCGGTGACAGAGTATGTTAGCAAACTCCTTGATTCGCTTCATCAAACACATCAAGCGGCACGTATTCACCTTGCGAACGCCCATCGACGACAGAAAGACTATTACGACAAGAAAGTTTTCGGCGCTCCTTTAAAGGCTGGCGACCAAGTTTACTTGCACCAAGTACCAACGGCAGGAGTTCCGGTTAAGCTACACCATGAGTGGACAGGACCGTACATAATACAGCGGGTGATATCGGATGTGACATGTGTTATCAAAAATCCCAACAACCCTGCCAGTCAACCCATGACAGTACATTTCAATCGGCTCAAGCCATTCCGGAGTAAAACTGACCAATCTGTCGAGGGGCCGAACGAAACGCCTGGGGAAGTAGCAGTTGAACTGGAGGTGCCGGCTCAGGGCGGCTATGGTGTGGCAACGGGGACGCTGCCTGCTTAGAGGAGGTGTGGTGTAGAGAAGAATCGATATTGTTTTGGCGCGCGTTCAAAGTTGAATCGTTACTATAACGGCACTCCCGTTTGCCTTTCAGAGCGCCTTTCCTGCTCAATTACTGGAGGAGAACAATAACACTACATTGGTTAACTTACCTTTTGTAGAGGCTATGTGTTGTGTAATAGAACTTCGTTCTCAGCCCTTGGAGTTCTGCCGTGCTTGCGTATAATGTACGCCGAGGAAGCCGATCAACGAGCATACGGAGGATTTGGCCTAGCCAACGCAAGCGACTAATATTTATCAAACACTCGAGGAAGACACAAGACGGCTTCTTTCCAAAAACCAACTGGCAGACAGCGTTGCTCATCCGATGTTCCCAACAAACGTGAGCAAGACTTCGCAAGCAACGGTAGTCAAACGCAGCCATGCGTATAATGTCTTCATTGCGAGCTGGCCATGTTTCTGATTCATACAGTAATACTGGCCTTAGTGCTACGTTATCCACTCTACCTTTCACTGACAAGCTGATATCCCGCCGTCCCCATATATGGTTGAGCCTCTGGAAAGCCACGCGGGCCATGCTGATACGTCAAGTAATCTCTTCGGTGACGTTAGCAACAGAGGTGACATAGCTACCAAGGTAAGTGAACTGATCCACCAGTTCCAGTGGCTGATCGGAAATAACTAAAACCGTAGGTATGTCGGACAAGTCTTGCAACAGCAGTTTGCACTTTGAAGGTATAACTTACATGCCGAAGCGTGCAGCGTTACGCACAAACCTGCGTAATAGTGTTTGCATCGCCAACACATCAGATCCAAGGAGAACTATGTCGTCCGCATACTCCAGGTTTGTTAGTCGGTCACCTGGGAAAAGTTCCAATCCAAAATAATCTGAAAGGACCGAGTAATTCATGACCAGTTCGATCACAAAGTTGAAGAGGAAGGGAGATATAGGACAAGCCTGGCGAACCCCACCTGTTTTGGGGAACTCAGGAGAATTTTCCGTAGACCCTTACGCGGCTTCGAGAATCAAAGTAGAGGGGCTTTAGAATGGAAAGGAGTTTAGCTGGCACGCCCTTCATGGATAGGCAGTGCCACAAGCTGGCGTGGTCAACAGAGTCGAAGGCGGCTCTCAAGTCAAAGAAAACCATCAGTCGGTCGTCTGTATATGTCTCTGCCCTAGTGCTATTGAGTACTGTTCGACGATATGGACCAGCTGCATTGAGGAAGCAGGAGTGGCAGGAAAGGGAAGGTTGAAAAACTAATCACCCCTGGCAGTTTAATCAATGAGTTCTGAATAAAACATGATGATGTCATCGCAGATGGCATGAGATCTGCGAGCATTTCACTTAACCGGCCTCCATGCCTAGACGTTGGGAAACAAGTGGAATTGTAAAAAATTGATCATCTGACTCTGCATAATAGACATCAGGTAATGCCGGAAAGAAATTCGCTAGCAAAGTAGCTTTTTAGTCAAAAAGCAACGGAATGTGAAAGACTCACTTCATAGGTTTCGCGTAGGGAAGAGAAACTTCTTTGAAGCTCAATGAATCGGGCGCGAATTTCGCAAAGGAATTCCGTTGCCTCCGTCAAGTGCTAAAAGAGTGGATTCGAGCAAAGAATTAGAAGGATGAAACGAAGCACTTTGCTGTAATTGATAAAATACAGTGCCAGAAACTCACTGCGCGCCCGGTGATATCAACGAGTCTACCAGTCATGCCTTCGAAACGTTTGGCGTCTTCAGTAAAAGCCGTCAGCCGATCCAACTCGAACTAAGCAATGCAGAGATAGAATTAATATAAACGGTTTTCCCATAAACATGGCGTCAATGGACGTATTTGCTGAAACAGTTAAGTTAATTTCAAACCAGAATGAACAGCAAGGTGCGCTCACAGAATGTTAACCACATCAAGAATGCCCGCTTAATTTTATTTAGACACTTAATTTACTTGTGACAGTTCAGGTAATAAGTTTTCATTCCCATGATGGGATAACCTAGTTAGATTCGAGTAAAGCAGACCAAGTCGACGCACACCTGCAGGGCTCAGATATCAAGATTGGTTTACCCTAGACCGAATCAAGTCGAGGAGTCAGAGTGCACCCATGTGTAGTGGAATGATTGTGTCCGGATAGCCCAAGCTATACGCTACAGACTCCGTAAGGCGGAGGTATTAATACACGAGGATCACTTTACAAATTTACTTGGCCAGGATGAAAGAAGCTAAAAAAATTTATCCGTGTTATGCAGAGGACTCCGTGACATGATCATGGACGAGGCAAAACGACAATAAAAAATGTCGATGTGTACGAATGCGGAAGACAGTACGCTCGTTACCATTACTTCTAAAGGCACGTAAAACTAGACCATGTCTGGTTGGATATGTTAACAAATGCCAGCATGACATGGGAGAATTGTGCGCGACACTTGTGCTGCAAGCGATTGTGAGAGCACACAATATGCTTTTGTAAATATATATATATATATATGTATATGTATACGGATGGCGGCATCCGGTTTCGGATTTGCCTGTCACTGTGGCAAGCCACAGGACGCCTGCGCCTACAGAGGGACCATGGGTGGCTTGCGCTGCACCACCCACAGCTCCAACCACACACCCCATATCCAGTGTAAACCCGAAGGAATAAGACCGGGAGGCATGTGGATGGGAGCCACGTTTCATCAACGGAGCCGGCCCACACTCCTTCACAGGCAAACACAAGCACACTGTATTTGGGGAATCAAATGCACACAAGGCGGTGGCTGGACCGTAGTCCGCTCCACACTGACTGCATGGAACCACTCTTCGAGCTTAGCACGGCCACAAGGACTGTGCACCCCGTCCCCTCCAGCAATGACCAACTGTCTCCTGGAGCCAGTATGGACGAGGTAGTGGGTAATAGACAAGTAGGCACCTTGTCAACATGCACATCAAGCGCAACCACACAGGGGATATCAAGCAACAGCCAATCACCTGGAACGACAAGATGAAATAAAATAAATCCAATAATGCATACAGACACGGTGGCATAACTCATCGCTAAATTAGCATATGAAGTAAGTTGGTTAGCAATGAATCCGCTATAAGAAAAAAATGTCCACAAGTTACTCAAAAACGCTACAAACACAACAAAGTTACCGAAGATAAGCGCAATTAGCGTAAGCAACGTGGCCAACTAATAGAAGATTATTCAGATAAGCAAAACAAACCAAATAAAGTGGAATGAAATTTATGCAGCTTAAAGAGACCTAGTTTAAGTGTAAGTTGGTTTAGCCCAACTGCGGTGAAGAAACATCAAGAATGCAACATCAGCCTCAGCATGGCACACTTGAGGATTTGAAATAAATGCGCACACTTGAGGATGCTTTGAATGCTCCCGTGGCGTGTGGGGAAATCTGAGATGATTTCAACGTTGCATCAAACGAGAAAAAATGGCGTGTCACATTACTTATTGTTACAAGAGGTTGTTCGTAGCAGAAAGTTTGAAGCAGCCCGGAGAAGATTGGTCGTATGCCGCCTGTAGCTGACTGGCTAGCCAATGGTAGTAAGCCAATGGCAACGTTTTACCTGGAAGTGGACCAATCAGAATGACCTGCCTTGAAGCCCTCCAGTAAGCGCACTACCTGAACAGCCAACAATCGAGTTTTTGCGCATCTAGTAGTTGCTATAGTCCGGAACTTCCAATTAGGTCTTTTCTCTGGGAAGTGGCTGTATTGTGACCAGAGTGGTTGCATCGATTATCCGTACTGTCAGCGAACAGTTTCTGGCGACGGAAGCAGAATTATGCAACATGTCAATCTCAGCAGAAGATCTGAAAGCTATTTTGCATCAACAGTAGCAGCAACAATTTGAGGCGACACAGCTGTGTATGATCGAGGCTTTCATTCGAGCACTATCGCCTCAGTCTACATTAGTCCGCAATGCTGAAAAGCCTTCAATTGATGCAATAATCAACAGTGTCAGTGAGTTTGCTTTTGATCCCGCTTCAAAACTGATTTTCGATGCATGATTCAGAGGTTACCAAAATATTTTCGGGACGGAGCTGGCAAGTCTTGATGCGTCAAAAGTACGGCTGTTGCTACGTAAACTCGGAATTGTGGAGCAGGACAGATACATCAATTACATGTTGCACCAAAATACTCAAAATTTCAGCTTTGATGAAATAATTTCCCGACTTACGGAGATGTTCGGCGATCAGGCATCGCTTTTCAACAATCGGTACAATTGCCTGAAGCTGTGCAAGAGGGACAGCGACAGTCTCATTGCCCATGCAGCAACAGTGAAGCGAGAGTGCCAGAAATTCAAGCTGAAATCACTTACTGAAGACCAATTTGAGTGTCTGATACTGGTATGCAGCCTGCAATCTCCCAAGGATGCCGAGATCCGAACCAGAATACTCGGGTTGTTGGAGCGAGACCCGGATGTCACACTGCAAGCTGTCATTGCAGTGGTAAGGAGAATCATCAGCTTAAAACACGATACAGTTAGGGTCGAAGATATGAAGACGCATTCCAATGATTTCGCAGTTCAGCAGATTTCGAGGAACAAGTTTCCAGCCACTGATCGCAAGATGCTTCCTCAAGGTAAGCCACCATCAGCATGTTGGCAATGCGGAGACTGGCATTTTGTTAGATGGTGTCCATTCAACAAGCATATCTGCCAGAAATGTCGTAGACGTTGGCACAGAGAAACTCATTGCAGATCTAAGCCATCTTCCAGACCGGTTCATGATGCAGGAAAGAAAACCTAGTCTTTTGCAAAGAGATTGAACGCCAATTTTACTGATGATGTCAGAGATCGTAGAAAGTAGATCAACATCAATGGAAGACAGGCGCGTTCGCAGATCGATACGGCCTCAGACATTACGGTCATAACAGAAAGGCTGTGGAGAATTGTCGGGTCGCCAGAAATCAAACCTACCAGTCAGCAGGCGAAAAGTGCATCAGGTACGAAGTTGAAATTGATTGGTCAAGTCGACTGTGATTGTCGTTATGCCGACTTTACCGCATGGGGAACGATTTTCGTCACGAGCCACCAGAACTTGAATCTTCCGGGTCTGGACTGAATCGAGCGTTTCAACCTACTTTATGTTCCGATCAACCAGATTTGTGCAAGTGTCCAGATACACAAGACAACAGCTCCTAAAACTGTAGCCATCGAGCGCCTACCGGAGAAATATGTAGCAGTCTTTCGGGAAAGTCTCGGTAAGTGCACCAAAGTACAAAGTCCACTATCTCCTAGGCCCGATGCTGTTCCAGTGTCTCGTACGAGACGCCCTGTACCTTATGCGGCAACATCAATGGTTGACCAGGAGCTGGATCGCTTAGAGAGAGCAGGGGTTATCCATCCGGTGAACTACTCGTCTTGGGCGGCACCCATTGTTGTGGTCAAAAAGCCAAACGGTCAGATTCGAATATGCGCCGATTTTTCGACGGGTCTACATGTTGCATTGAACGCCCATCAATACTCTTTACCACTCCCAGGTGATTCATTCGCAAAATTGAATGGTGGTAAATGTCTCGCAAAGCTGGATCTCTCTGATGCATACCTGCAGATAGAGGCACATGAAGCTTCACGAGAATTACTCACCATCAATACGCATCGAGGTTTGTACCAGTATCACGGTCTCCCGTTTGGAGTCAAGTCTGGACCAGCCACATTCCAGCAGATCATGGACACAATGCTGACAGATGTCGATGGAGCGGCCGCATACCTGGAGGATATCAATGTTGTCAGCAGTGCTGCTGACCTATTCGGAAAGTTGGATCGAGTTCTTGGCCGTGTTGAGGAACATGGATTCAGACTCCAACCTGAGAAGGGTATCTTCTTTATAGACTCGATTACGTTTCTCGGCTTTATGATCGACAGAAATGGTAGACGTCCAGACCCAGCGAACATCGAGGAAATCAATAAGATGCCGCCGCCAAAGATGTTGCAACGCTAAAATCCTAAATAGGACACATAAGCCATTACAGCCCGTTCCTACCGCATATACATCGCTTGCGTGGTCTACTCAATGATCTGCTGACCAAAGATAAACGCTGGAACTGGTCCGAAGAATGTTAGAACTTGTTTGACGAGGTAAAAAGGCTACTAGGTTCCGACCTTCAGCTGATACATTACGACCATACTTTGGAGATTGTGGTAACCGCAGACGCCTCGAACAATGGCATTGGTGCAGTCATAGCCCACAAGGAAATGCAATTGCACATGCGGCCTCGTTGCTGTCTGCCGCAGAACGAAAATAGGGCGAGATAGAGAAAGAAGCATTAGCGATAGTCATTTCTGTAAAATTTCACAAAATGCTGTATGGAAGAAAGTTTACACTTCTTATTGATCATAAGTCGCTGCTGGCAATTTTCTGATCAAAGTCGGGCATCCCTGTCTATACGGCAAACAGATTGCAGCGGTGGGCTACTACATGACTCGATTACCATTTTACGGTGAAGCACATTTCTACAAAGGACATTGGTCAAGCTGATGCACTTTCCCGGCTGTTGGAAAGCTAGCAGCGCAGCAAGAGGAATCTATCATTACAGCGATCTCTCTGGAGTCGGAAGTGAATCAGGCGTTGTTGGAAAGATTCAAAAAACTTCCGGTAACTTTTGAGATGATACATGATGCATCAATGCGGGATCCCGTCCTACAACAAGCGGTCAGATTTCATACTACACAGTGGTCGAAGGACAACTTAGATGGGGAATAGCAGTCTGTCCGGAGAAAAGACGAAGTATCCGACATCAATGGATGTTCACTTTTGGCGGAGCTGTTATTCCCAGGGAGCTTCGCCAAGGAATTCTACGGCAGTTTTATTGTGAACAGCGTGGCATTAACAGAAAGAAAGTGATTGCGTGGAGTTACGTTTACTGGCTGAATAGCAACTCGGAACTGGAACAGGTAACAAAATCGTGTGCGAAATGTGCGTTTGTAAACAAGGCGCCCAACAAAGCGGAATTGTCTTCTTGGTCGTTGTCAACGAAACCGTGGGAGCGAGTACACGCGGATTACATTGGTCCAGTGAATGGACAACAGTATCTCATCGTTGCTGATTTCTTCAGCAAGTGACCGGAAGTGTTCGGCATGGAACGCACAAGTGGCGCATCAACTGGCATACTGAGAAGACTTCGCCCACCATGGAATACCAGAAACCCTAGTTATTGACAATGGCCCTCAGTTCGCATCGGTTTGCCGAATACTGTACGCAGAACGGTATCACACACATACGCTTACCGCCGTTTCACCCGCAGTCCAATGGACAAGCTGAGCGCTTGTTGATACCTATAAACGGACGCTGCTGAAGACGAAGGGGAAGGAACTAGCCAAGAGATATTGGATGTTTTCTTTCTAGTGTACAGATCAACTCCGAACACCCAGGTGCCAAATCAGCTGTCCCCAGCAGAAGCGCTGATGGGTAGAAAACTACGTAATCTGAATTCTTTGCTGGCGAAGCGCATCGTCCCGCAAGAGAGGAACCCGAAAATGTAAAATTACTTCAATCAGCGGCACAGGACGCAAGTACGTTTATTGTACCTAGGACAGCCTGTTTTAGTCAGAGATTATCGCCACGGAAGACCACAGGATCGATCATTTGCAGACTTGGACAAGTGTTGTATAAAGTTCGGGTGGATGAACTGATTTGGACCAGACACGCAAACCAGCTGCGGCTTACCAACATTCAAATAAGTACCAGTGAACGATCGCTGCCACTGGATGTGCAGTTGGACAGTTTCAATATACACCCTGGAAATCAGGAGCGACCTAATGAGCCTTGCCTGGTGGCCAGAGAAGGAACAAGCTTGCAAACACAACGATGGACTGATCGGAAACGGAGATCGGTGGTCAGAATGCAGCTGGATCCCAGGAGGAAGTCTAATGTCACTTTTCGTGAGGGTATGTTACAGGAGGCCGTCGGTAGCAGTCTTCGAAGCCAGCTTTCTGTCTGAAGCAGTCCGGAGAAGATTGGTCGTATGCCGCCTGTAGCTGACTAGCTAGCCAATGGTAGTAAGCCAATGGCATCGTTTTACCTGGAAGTGGACCAATCAAAATGACCTGCCTTGAAGCCGTCCAGTAAGCGCACTACCTGAACAGCCAACGCGTTTTTGCGCATCTAGTAGTTGTTATAGTCAGGAAGTTCCAATTAGGTCTTTTCTCTCATGAACTTTTTATTATGACACCACATTTTGGTTGTATATGCTGTCTTCCGGGTGCTCCATACAAGTTCCGCCAGAAGCCTTTGGAATCTGATTTGGCTGCATCGGTTATCCGTATTGTCAGCGGAAACACAACACTTATGTCTTCAATGCGCATCTTGCTGCAATGTTTTTGTGCACTAAGGGTACTTGAAAATGTAAGAAACAGGCATAAGCCACATACCACTGAGATGTACTGGTGTTTTATTACCGTAAGCGATTGCACACAGGGGTCGAAGTATTGTACGGACGCACAAACTCAAGCGGGAGTGGGGGGTTCGAACCCAGAAAGTCGGGGTTATAAGGTAAACGCATGAATCTTCCCAACATAAAACTAGAAACAAAATTTAGCGAACAAGATTTCAGTAGCTTAGCATCAGGCCACCACACGAGGGATAAATGAAACGAAAGAAAACATCAGAGCATAACACATTTTAAAAGGCTGATTGCCCGGATGGCCAAACTGGGTGAATAGCTTCAAAGCGATCAAATGCGATTGGAGAATGCTGGCACTAGGCAGTAAGCATGCCGGAACCAAGGTTCTGGAAGAACTCACCGAAAAATGCGCAGACTTCTTCAATGAAGGAAGCGATACGTCTGCAGATGCACAATTTGAAGTGGCCGGAGTGGTACTATTAAATGAATTCTCAATCTTCGTTGGTGGAGCCGAGCTAGCCGATTGGGACAGAGTCGGAGGTGAGCCCGAGCACATCGAAACGGATTCTGTGTTTGTCGCAGGTACGGACTCAGAAGCTTGCTGGATTAATCATAGAAGACAGTTGAAGATGAGAAAAGAACCCCAGGTACATCACAAAACAAATTCACACGGTTAACACAGATAGGTGCCTCAACGGAAACGTCGAAATCGAAAATGAAGGTCCAATAAAAAATAAAGCTGAATCATGAGGATAGACGAAACTGTCACGTATGAAGTCCGAGGTTGAAAGCAATATTACCAGAGCCGTAAAGGGAAACGGGTATGAGACGAAACTTACGCACGTTGATTGATGTTGCTAAGTAAGGATTATCCGACTGCCAAAGATAGGCGTCCCTGTGATTAACACATGAGGCATTAGAACTCAGTTGGAAGACTGAGCGTGGATAGCGACTATTATTACGAAATGGGCAGAATCGACTGCCTTACATGGTTGGCGCCATCCGGTCCCAAATTTGCCTGTCACTGCGGCCTCCGTAGGACAGCCAAATGATACATGTGCCTACAGAGAAACCATGGGTGATATGCGCTGGACCACCCACAGCTCCATTCCCACACCATATATCCAGTGTGAATCCGAAGGAATAAAACCGAGAGGCATGTGAATGAGAGCCAGGTTGCATCAGCGGAGCCGGTCCACATTCGTTCAACGGGCACAGCAGCATTCTTGTCTATCTAAATGCGAGGGTTGCTCTGCCTCTATGCAGACTCGAACCCACGCCGCCAGATTACATAACAAGCTGGTTACCTTTAGGTTCCGGGTCGACAAGTAAAGGCACATAAAATGTAAAGAAAATGGAAGCAAGAAGGATGCGCATGAAACTAAACAGAGAGGAACGAAAATTAAAAACCAGATGCAGGAACGCCAATGACAGCGTGACTGCGCAATGTCTGATCCGATCTCCAACCACTGGTGTGGATCATCCCGAGGCCCCCTATTCACGAGAAACTTATTAGTAGCAGGCAAATTCTCGTGTGGTAAGTCTAATCGCCAACATGGACATTGGGTCTCTTCGCAGTCTCTGGAACTTATCGATGCTCGCCGGCATATTCCGGCTGGAAGCGAACACAGTGAAACTCGCAAAGAGCTCCGGGCAAAACTCCGTGCTATCGTGAAGAGAGACAGCGAATCCTGGTGGCCTCATCGTGCATCAGAGATGGAAATGGCCACTGTCCTTGGTAACAATCTTAAGTTATTCCGTCTGATACGGGAAACGGGCAGCAGAAGGTGTTAGTGAAACTATACGTAACGAGAGTGAGCAGCCTATCCACAACTTGTCAAAAGGCATGGAGCGTTGGACTGAGGAATTTGAAAGGCAATTAAATCGGTCAGAATTGCTAGATTTCTCGCGGACACTGATCGCCCCGCTCCCTGGGCTGTCCCTTTGGATTCACTCTCTCGCTCAGAAGTCGAACGTGAGATCGCACTGCTGAAGCTAAATAAAGCCGCGGGACCAGATAATCTACCTCCAGCCCTCTTCAAATCCGGGAACCTGCTCTCACGGATGAGTTATACGAGTTACTAGTGAAACTATGGGAGAAGGAAACTGTCCCAACCGACTGAAATCGCTCCGTCATAGTCCCAATTTTCAAGGGAGTCTCACGATCGGAATGCGGCAACCGTAGAGGAATCAGTCTGATCTCTATCGCCTCCAAATTGCTTGCCTATGTCATCCTTCACAGACTGACTGGCACTCGTGAAAGTCATATTCGCGAAGAGCAAGCGGGGTTTCATCGAGGTCGTGGCTGCATTGACCACATCTTCACTTTGCCTCTGTTGTTGGAGCACGGTCACATATATAGGCGGCCTACTCACGTATCTACTCAGGAAAGGTATATCTAAGAAATATGTAAATATTATCCGAGCGTTATACGCGCGTAGCTCGGGCAGAGTGAGGGCTTACGGCAAGCTGACCTCGCCCTTTAGTATCTCCAGCGGTGAGATAAGGATGCGCGCTGTCCCCTTTCCTCTTCACCTTCGCTATTGATGAAGTTATAGAAATCGCGCTTACAGGACACGACTTAGGTGTGGATCTGCTCCCAGGAGAACGACTTCTTGATTTAGAGTATGCTGATGATATTGCCCTAATATGTGACAGCTACTAGACGTGCGAAGCGGTAATGGACAGATTAGCACTGGCTGTCAGCCGCTTAGGGCTTTGCTTTGCACCATCGGAGTGCAGAGTTCCTCCAAGATTGATCTGGACCGCCTCCTACGCTGACCCTTGGTGGGGATCAGCTAAAAGTCGTTCAAAAATTCAACTACCTGGGAAGTTGTCTCAGCGCCTTTGGGATCAAAGGTGAGATCACGAAGCGTATAGCAAAAGATGGATGCGCTTTTGCCAACCTTCGCCATTTATGGCACCGGCGCGACATCACTCTCGCCTTGAAAAGTAGAGTGTGCAATGCAGCGGTACGCTCGACCCTACTGTACGGTTGTGAAATCTGGCCCCTTAGATCAGCGGACATAGAGGCTAGTTACGTTCGACCACCGGTGCCTTCGTAATTTGGCTCACATCTGGTGGGAACACCACGTGAGCAACGAACAAGTCGGATGCTTTGTTTACGGCACAGGAAAAGGAAATGAACCGCTCAGCACCGTTATTTCACGCATCAGACTCTGATGGCTCGGCCACGTGTTATGCATGCCAGCTCACCGACTCCCGTGACGTGCGTTATTTGCACGCCAGGGGTGTGGATGGAAGAAGAGGAGAGGTGGCCAAGCGATGAGTTGGTCGAGAGGAATGAAGGCCCTCACTTCGGCGCTGGCCTCGGTTGGAGCGTCTTGGTTCTCTAGTTGGTGTCCGAAAGACGATGAACATATTTGATTGGATACACTTGGTGACATGGCTAAGAGTCGACCTCAGCGGCGTTCTTGCTGTGAGTTTCTTTGTCCGTCCCATCCCTCTTAGCCTCCTCTCCAACCACGATCTCATTTCTTAGCATAACATAATTTTGTTTAATACATTTTTGTTACAGATTAGCCGGCTGGTAGCTTACCAGAACGATGCCCATCCGTTATCGGTAGCTCAGCAGGCATGCAACTGTTACATTTTATTCCCTTTTTCTTTTAGGTATTGCGGCACAGTAGCTGAGGTGTTTCCCACCTCTAGCTAACGTGTATAGTGTGTGTGTGTGTCTTATTCACGAAGACGGCACGCACCATCTTGACCAAGTCTCTCAGTCAATCTATTCATGTCTCCATGCTACGTCATGGATCGGGCAACTCGCGGTTTCACCCAATTCGGTGCAGCCACGGCATATAATGGTCGCCGAGGAAGTCAGTCAACTGGCATACGGAGGACATGGCTTAGCCAACGTACGCGAGTAAGATTCGGGAAAAACTCGAGTGAGGAATCCGAAGGTTTCGTGTAAAATACCAACTGGGGAATCTCAGCGTTGCTCACCCGATGTTCCCAACAAAGGTGAGCAAGACTTCGTAAGCAACTGTGGTCAAACACGGCCGTGCGTTTAGTGTCTTCACTGAGAACTGGTCAGATCAATGATGCATAAGATAACGCCGCCTTACCGCAGCGTTATACACTCTACCTTTCGTTGACAGACTGATACCCCGCCGTCCCCATAGATGATTGAGTCTCTGGAAAGCCACATGGGCTTTGCTGATATGCGAAGTAATTTCCTCAATGATGTGACGACCAGAGGTGACACAGCTACCAAGGTAAGTGAACTGATCCACCACTTTCAGCAGCTGTTCGGTGATAGCTAGAACCAGGGTTGTATTGGTCCACTTTGAAAGTACAAAGGACGTGCCGGAGGGTGCAGCGTTACGCACAAGTCTGTGCAATAGTGTTTGCATAGCCAATGCATCAGACCTAAGGAGAACTATGTCGTCCGCATACTCCAGGTTTATCAGTTAGTCGCTTGGCAGAACTTCCAATCCAGAATAAGCTGAAAGGAACGAGTAATTCACCAGTTCGATCACAAAGTTGAAGAGGAAGGGAGATATATGACAATCCTGACGAACCTCACTTGTCGTGGGAAACTAAGGAGACAGTTTCCCAATAGACCCTTACGCAACCTCGGGAATCACGGTAGAGGGACTTCAGAATGGAAAGGAGTTTAGCTGGCACGCCCTTCATGGATAGGCAGTGTCACATGTTGGCGTGGTTAACAGAGTCGAAGGCAGTTAGCAAGTCAAAGAAAACCACCATAGCCGGTCATGTGTATGTGTTTCTGCCCTAAAACTTGGCGAAGAGTAAATATGTGGCCGATGCAACCAAAACCATGGCGCAAGCCAGCCTGGTTTTCAGTGATTCGGTTTTCCCGGAAAACAGTAAGTCGTCAGAAAAGGATATCCGTGAGAAGTTTGAATGCAACGGAAACAAGACTAATACCTCGGTGATTTTCGCACGAAATATGCTGAGCCTTCTTAAATATGGGCACGACAATTGACAGTCGCCAGTCTGAAGGTACACTTCAGTGTTCCAAATCGTGTTAAACAGAGAAGCGAGTCCAATCAACATGGAGACACCTCCATCTTTCAGCAGAGACTGCGGATGGACGTTGGGTCTATGAGCCAAGTTTCGTTTCAACACAGAAAGTTCACGTCGTAACTCTTCCAAAGTGGGAGGTGTGACATAGGCTCAGGTGATTACGCAAGCCGCAGTGTCGCATCAGGCCTGATGCACTGCTCTTAAAAATGTTCCGCCCAACGGGTTAGTCGATGACGTTGAGAATGGATCAACTATCTTTCTCAGCTGTTTCGCTAACTGATGTATTTCGCGGACCCGTTCCGGATAAGTTGGAATAGCACTCAGCTGTTCCCAATAGCACTGGCTTTCTCCATCGCACGGGCCTTTTCCACCCATCCTCGTTCCCGGTCAAATCAAAGACTCCCCTTCAGATATCGTTTCAGAGAGTTACGGACACGCCGAAACCCAATGCCCATCGGAACCTGTTTCCGTACTTCAATCTAGCTAATCGATACCTCGGGTAGACATTCACTGTTGCGACGTCTCAAGTTGGGTGCACAGCATGCGTCAAAAGTATTCTTCATGGCACCTTTGTGACGATCCCAGTCAGGATTGGGTTTACTAACCTCATTCATCGCTGACATTTGGTGGGTCAGTTTGTCATGATATCAAAATGTAGGCTTAGGTTAAAGGTATGAAGATTAGAAGATAAGCGCTTCTTTGAAGCGAAAAAGTGAGTGCCAAGCGTGAGCGCAATAGAGCTTGGTCTGAATCCAGGCACGTGCTCCAAATTGACCGGGTCTTGGGCTGATGTGTGTCATCTGTAGCTTATAGCAATGTGGTCAAGTTGGGTTCAAGTCAATGGGTAATTCGGTGAGCGTCAGGTGACGCGGTGTGACTGTTTGCGCTGGAAAACAGTGCTGCTACGGTAAAGTTTGTGATCGGCGCAGTTGCAGAAATCGATCACCACTGTGTGTTCGGCGTGCATCGACCCAGAAGCGGCCACCCAGGTGCTGTTCAGATTCTGAAAGAGGATCCACTTGGGCATTCATGTCACAAACAACAATCACGATGTCAGTATTTCTCGCCATCCGAAGGAGAGATGAAAGGTGTTGAGAAAAATCGTCTTTGATACCCTCTGAACTGCATTCAGTAGAGGCATAAATGAGGCGATGAAAAAGCACTTTGGCTTCAGACGCTGCTTTATTAACTCTAATAGAGATTCGAAGTCGAACCACACACATGCGGCTGTTCACCGGTAGCCAGCCGAGCAGACTGCCTTCAGCAGGTTTGCTGAGGGCGATAGCAACACCGTAAATACCTTGAGCCATTGACTCCATCACCAGAGAAGCTAACAGTGTAGCCATCATTGTCAGATCTAGAACCAGGCAGTTGAAGATTCGTTAGGACACTATTACAGCACATCAATACTAAGAGAGTGAAGAGCGAGAGTCAACGCTGCATGCTACTCGATCTGACCTAGAGTGCAGACATTAAAAGAGCCAATGTGAAATGAAATTAAGTTTGATGGAAGAGCAACATATATCGATGGCAGAGGTTGTGAGGCTAACGACAGTCTCTTGCTCAATAGACAGATGAAAGTTGAGAAGGGAGAGAAAAATAAGTAGTGGAAGTATTGTTAATGTAGTCGAGGGCAGATGATACTCTACGGCAGCGCATTCCGATAGAGGGGTTTTGTTCGAGATGCTCTGCCTCTAGCCTTTGACACAACAGTCTGACCTACAAGGCAGTGAGTTACATGGAGGTTCACTTGAGGGACTCCACCGAGAGCCTTTGGCTTAATACGCTGACCCATAAGGCAGTGGGGAGAAAGTTCAGGTCAGGAGTATGATTGTAGAGACTCATTGGGATCTGCTTGAGGCCTGTCACACACAGCCTTTGAAAAGTTAGAACAGTGCACAGGTTTTATGACCGTTTCATGTTACGTACCTGCGACCACGGCCAGACGCAGGTGGGAGTTGGCGGGTTTGCACCAATTTGATCAGAGGCTGCCTGGCTTGAGACAGGCGGTAGCAAACCATTGTGCACAAGAAGGCGCCCTCCCACCGTCAGATACAATGCGTGAAGCTCATGCTTTACACCAATCGAGCTGTGAGCTTATAACCCATAGACCTAGTGTCCCCCATGGCTAGGTTCTAAAGAAAGACGGCCATTGACCACTTTTTAACCTCCGAAGAGGATTGGAGGAGGATTGTGAGACAGTTAGTCTGACACCTAACCACTGAACTGTCTGATATGAGTGGCCCTGAAGACACTTGGAACGTGCCATAGCATAGCTCAATGGGTCAGGGGGGCACGCAAACCATCGCACCAAGCTAAGGCATCAGCGGTACGTCGGTAGGCAGTTTCGACGCTTCGCTGCCGCGCAACCACCACTGGTCGCACGTGGGCTAAGGATACCGCGAGGGTCCCCCCCCCTCGTCCCTACGTAGGCTCGAACCTACGCGCTTAAATTATAAGGCAGGCCACACCGGGGATATAAAGCAACAGCCAAATGCTAAGATGGAAGAAATTTAACACGCAGGCAAAGGCACATCATCATCATCATTAAGCGTTAGCTGGAGGTGGAAAACACCTTAGCTATTGTGCCGCAATACAAAAGGCAAGAAAAGAAAAAAACGAACAAACAGTGGCACGCCCGCTGAGTAACCAGTAACGGATGGACATCGTTCCGGAGAGCTAACAGCTGGCTGCCGTAAAAGAAAGTCATATAATGCCTAACCACTGAGATGGTGATTGGAGGGGATGCTAAACAGGAGGGGGATGGACAAAGGAACTCATAACACAAACGCCATTGGGGCCGGCTCCTAGCCATATCAGCAAGTGTGTCCAACCAAACGTGTTCACCGTCCTTAGGACCCCAGACAGGCAGTAGGGATGCACCAACCGACGCCAACTTCGAAGTGAGGGTTTTCATTTCTCTCGACCAAGTCATCACTTGGCCTCCCCTCCTCCTCTTCCAACCGCACCCACAACGCGCAAACAATGCACGTCGTGGGAGTCGGTGTGCTGGCATGCGCAACACGTGGCCCAGCCATCGGAGCCTGGTGCGTGATATAATCGTGCTGAGCGGTTCACTCGCTCTTCCTGCACCCAATACGCCCAACACGCTCATTGCTCACGCGGTGTTCCCACCAGACATGAGCTAAGCTGCGAAGGCAGCGATGATCGAACGTGACGAGTCTCTTCATGACTGTCGACCTGATGGGCCAGGTTTCACAGCCATATAGGAGAATTGAAGGCTGGTAGCTCAGGTTGTTCAGATGGCTGTTGAACTGTTCGCTGAGCTTGGCAATTTGTTGAACGGACGGCTGCGTTGTAAACTCTGCCCTTGAGGGCGAGAGTAATATCGCGTCTGCGCCACAGGTGGCGGAGATTGGCAAAAGCACCTCGAGCTTTTGCTATACGGTTCGTAACCTCATCTTCAATCCCACGGGTGCTAATATAGCTGCCCAGGTACTTAAATTCCTGAACGACTTCTAGCAGATCACCACCAAGCGTTAGCGCAGGGTTGGGTCCCTGCCAATCTTGGAGAAGTACTTTGCATTTCGATGGAGCAAAGCATAGCCCAAAACGATTGACAGCCAGTGCTAATCGGTTCAGTGCTGTTTGGGAGCTGTCACAGATTAGGGCAATATCGTCTGCATACTCTAAGTCAAGAAGTCGCTCACCAGGGAGTAGCTCCACACCTTCTAGGTCGTGTCCAGAGAACGCTGTTTCCATGACTTCATCAATAGCGAAGTTGAAGAAGAAAGGTGACAGCGGGTATCCTTGTCTCACACCGCTGGTGATACTGAAGGGTGGCGAGAGTTTGCCATAAACCCTCACCCTGCCCGAACTATGTGCGTACAGCGCTTTGAGAATGTTTACATATTTATCAGGCACACCTTTCCTCAGCAGACAGTCCCAAAGGGCACATCGATCGACTGAGTCGAAGGCACCTTTTATGTCAAGAAACACGACAACGGTGGGTCGCCAATAAACATGGCGGTGCTCGAACACTTGACGCAATGTGAAGATGTGGTCGATGCAGCCCCGACCTCGACGAAATCCGGCTTGCTCTTCACGAATTTGGCTTTCACGAGTGCCAGTCAGTCTGTGGAGAATGAGAGAGGCAAGCAATTTAGAGGCAATCGAAATCAGACTGATCCCTCTATGATTGCCACATTCTAAACGGGAGCCTCCCTTGAAAATTGGGACAATGACGGAGCGGTTCCAGTCTGTCGGGACTGTCTCCTGCTCCCAAAGTCTTACTAGCAACTCGTGTAGATCATCTACTAGAGCAGGTCCACCGAATTTGAAGAGGGCTGGAAGAATTCTATCTGCTCCTGCGGCCTTATGCAATTTCAACAGCCTGATCTCACGTTCGACTTCTGCGCGTGAGGGCGGATCCAAGGAGACGGCCCAAGGAGAAGGGCGCTCAATGCCCGAAGAACAAAGCGATAACTCAGGTTGGTTAAATTGCATAGCAAAGTGTTCAGCCCAACGCTCCAAGTGTTTTGACAGGCTGTGGATCATCTGCCCACTCTCGTCGCGTATGGTCTCGCTAACACCAGGTCTCCTGCTGCCTGTTGCCCGTATCAGCCGGTATAACTTACGATGGTTACCAATGGCAGCGGCTGTTTCCATCTCAGAGGCACGATGAGACCACCAGGTTTCGCGGTCCTTCTTTAGGCTAGCACGTAGTTTCGCCCTGAGATTTTTGCGAGCTTCATTGTATTCGCTTCCAGCCGGAATACGTCGGCGAGCATCCATAAGTTCCAGAGACTGTGTAGAGACCCAATGTCCGGTTTTGCAATTTGTTTTGCCACATGAAGACATGCCTGCTAATAGCAACGTTTGACGAGTATGCGACCAGTGATCTTCAACGGTGTTTAGTGGGCGCTTACTCAGTCCAGATGTCAGCGCATCTTGGTACACATTCAGAACATCTGGCTTCGTCAGCTGGCTAATGTCAATCCGTTCACATCGACGTCGCGGACGTCCACCGAAACGCACCAGGAGGTCGGCACATACAAGTGCGTGGTCAGAGTCCACGCTCGTGCTCCAAATCGAGCGACAGTTTTGGACACAGCCTCTCCAGCGGTAACTGATCGCGATATGATCGATTTGCGTCCATGACTGGCCTGAGGCTGGTGGCCGCCAAGTCACACTTCTGCGGGTGCTGTGTCGAAAATTAGTGCTTGCGAGAAAAGGGCGAGCATCTTCACACAGCTGGAGCAATCGCCCACCATTATCATTACGGGAGCCTACACCATGTTCGCCGCCCAGATGAAGCTCATCAGAGGACAATTTTCCGACTTGGGCGTTTAGATCGCCAGCCAGCACCACAGTATCCGTGCCTCTTCTGTAACGAAGGAGCTCGTGAAGTTGCTGATAGAAATCATCTTTTACCGAATCAGTGCTACAGTTTGTAGGGGTGTAGGCCGCAATGACAAAAAGGCACCGTTTGTCCCCGCGCGACTTCGAAGTACGGAACGAACCAGCTAATCTAACGGCGCACATCCTACTGTTTACTGGGATCCAATCAAGCAGGGCAGCTTCAGCCCGGGGACTCAAAACAATGCCGACGCCAGCTTGACCGGCATTTGAAGCTGCATCATCGCCAGATAGACGCAATGAGAATGTGCCGCCAGTGTCGCATGTGGGGGATCTCAGGGTAAGCACGGAGCTCGAACCTTGCAGGCGGGTTTTTGATAAACAGCAAATATCGATCGATGGGGTCTCTAGTGTGCGGGCAAGTGCTGCCTGTTGGCCAATCTGCAGCAAAGTGCGCACGTTGAGGCATGCCAATCTTAGCGAGACACGAGGACTCCAAAGGTACAGGTCAAATGTTGATGAAGCACATGTAGCACAACAACCGCATTAGGGATGTGGGTCAGTAAATTGAATCGGAAGCAGCGCATTTATCAGGCATCGCGGGTGATTACAAGTCTAGCTTACTCGTTTTTTAGATGTTGGTTCTACGTGACCAAACTGATGGCTTACGAGGCTGGTATGGCTGAAGCATTCGCGACCGCATATGCTACAGCACCAAGCACTTGACATCGATAGGTTATGTTCTACCGGCGCCTGTCGCTTCCTCAACCGAGGTCCCTCTTCCGCATACAGTAGTGCTTCGTTCTATACTTGAGCAACCCCCTTTATAAGCTCACGCCATTGGTGCCGATTAAATGTCTTTGATTATCAACACATGAAAGCAACATTAGTTTGTGAGCAACTCACCTCGGTTTTCCCACATGCCGCATCTCTGCACTAAATTCGCCATAGAGCAGCTGCGTTGGTAGCTACATCGAAAGTGTGTTTGGTGCTGCGTAGTAACAGCTAATTATGATGCGTAGTAGTGAAAACCGCAATAAAGCTGTCTCGCTGATGTCGCCTTAGCTTCGTACGATAGCCAGCTGTTTGCGACGGTATGTTGCTGACAAGGTGCAGGCGCCTTGGTTATGACTGCTTGCTTAGGGCATTAAGATTTTACGCTAGGTACCCTTTCTCTCCCCTTTCGTTCCGCAGGTCACTGTGGTTTTGCAATTGATGATGAGGAGTGTTGATAAACGGACATACGCGGCATTTTGTAGGGAGAAGGCTTTGAATGCGAAAACAGCCTTGGAACATGACAAGCCCGGATCACCCAGCTGGCTCTATGTGGGGGCTGTTCAGATAGCCGATACAGTTCCTGGGATCACGGGCCAGCCAGTTCTCAAATCAAGAAATAAGGTGCTAGAGAAAATAGACCGACGAAACAGAAAAATGCGTATGATTATATGGTTTAAGATAAATGATTTAGAAAAAAATTCCGAGCTACCAGATAACACCAGATGCACGAAAGCGCTAATTGTGGCCAAGTGTCGTCACTGTTCGACTCCAACGGAAGGAAGACTGTCCGCAGATGGTTGCTAGCGTGTGAGCCGCGAGTTGCTTCGGTCGTAGCTTCTGTGAAGACTGCCGGCATGCAAGTAAGACAGAACGACTTCTATGCACGGTGTTCCTTAACACTCCCGCGAAAAATGAAGTACAGCTTGCTTCTAAAATCCGGCTACATCGTGAGCACGGATCTCCGAATACGATCAAGCCATCGTCGTGCAAGCAAGTTCATCTCTTCTGTTACCATTTGGCAAGGTTTATCCGGTCCATCTCGAGTGCTCTGGTTATGTTAAAGTTGCCCAGCAGAATAGTAAGTAGTAGTGACCGTTCATTTGAACTTATCTAAGTGCTAGTTGGCCGTAGTTGGGTTTCAAACCTGGTACTAGTCATAATGCCTACTCGAGCCCAAGTCTGTTCTCGATCGAGCCTGTTATCTACTGTTGCCTTCCCGTGCGATAGTCTCTGACCAAAACATTCTATGCTGGATGTAATAGACGTCATAACGTGTTGTGTCGATGATTGTAGTAAGTCTCCATTCTTGTATTCTTCTCTTGTGGGGCAATACGCTTCGGAAGCGGCAATGAAGTCAGCGTACGGAGTTTTCTACTCATCAGCGCTTTTGCTGATTTGGCATCTGGGGGCTTGGAGTTGCTCTGTACAGTAGTAGGAAAACTCAGTATCTCTCGTGTTGTCTTTTCCCTCACCTTCAGCAGTGTCATTTTAAACGCATAAAGTAAGCACTCCGCTTGCCCATTGGAGTGAGAGTAGAACGGCAGTGGGTCTAAATGTGCAATACCGTTCTGCGTACAGTATTCGGAAAAGCGTGAGATGAATGGAGCGTCATTGTCAGTGACTAGGGTCTACGATATTCAATGCTGGGCGAAACGTTTCATCAATATCCTAGTTGTTGCGTCACTTGTACGCCATATGCAGAAAAATTCAGGTCACGTATCGTAGGAGTCGACAATAATAAGATTATGTTGTCCATGCACAGAATCGAAAAAGTGCGTGCGTACTAGCAAAATTCTGTAGGTTCCGAATAACCATAGGTGAAACATTGGGAGATAGGTATTCAGTACAAGGAAATCCATCCACAGATCATGACGTAGTTGATTGATAAAGGTGGCAGAAGACTAGACGACGGACAACCAGATGCACACGAAACAACGGTGTCGAAAGTATCTGGATATAGAGGAGCCGAAGGGTATGAAAAACTAAGTATGAAATGGAATTATGGTGTCAATCACAACGAACGGTCGCGTTCTTAGTGACGAACAAAGACGTAGGCTGAGTACCTTTTCTTCGCCTTCCCACCCAACCTGATGAAGTCAGCGTGGAACCAGAGGAGAATGCAATGAATACCGTTTTGTAAAGCACGAATGGATATTCAGTGATAGGTAGGGAAAAAATCATTGCACTGGGCCACACTATCGCATATCGACAAAAGTGCATCATGCAAACATGCCAACAACCGTGCCACAGCATGCCTGCGAATGTTCGTTAAAAGTGAATTACACACCAAAGGTGCTTCGCTCTCAGAAGTACTGCAAAGACATGGGTTCTATCCAAAATAGACGCTGGAGACAGTAACCATTGCAATAAAAGCAAAACGAACAGTATATACTTCTATGAGAAGTGGGCTCTAGACGTTAGCTGGAGTTCATTTCCAATTCATATACAACTAGTGATAAACGCTATTAGCACCAGTTGTCACTCCAACGCCCGATGCCGGATACTCATCGAGTGGTTGTAAAATATGTTGTCTCATGCAGAGATGTATTAAAAGGTGAACACAAAATAAACAGGCGGGAAATGTGACCACGAAAGGAGAGAGAACGGTCTACGCAGAAAGATTTCGTTCCGTAAATTAGTTGTTCTGTAATACCTAATGTTGTTACTGCGTATTGTGTATATCACCAGGTGTGTGGAATTGCGATAACGCGTAGTCAGTGATAGTGAGACGAGTTAATGCGACCAAGCTATTATTATAGGAGCAAAGCCCGGAGAAAACAGAGCGATCGAAGGGAAGCCCGCTCAATGTTTATCGGCGAGCGCCCAATGAGTGACACAATTTTTTACCACTGCGTCGTCCATCGGGCGCTCATCCGTCACCCATCGGACACACCGTGCGCTCGCCATACACCAGCTGGTGTCAATCGAGGTAAGAGTAACAGCACAGTATACCATTAATACCAAGGCAGTAGGAAGCCAGTAAAACTCCAAAGTCTAAAATCATAGACTGAGTAACTAAGCACTAAGAATCAGCGATTAGAAAATGGTACCGCGAAAAGGAAAGGAGATGTACATGCACTGATGCCTAGAGACACCCACGGATTCATGCACAATCATACATTACTATACGCGTTAGTTAAAGGTGGAAAACGCCTCATCTATTGTGAAGCAATACCTAAAAGAAAACAGAAAAATGCAGTAATGCATGCCATCTGAGCTATCAGTAACGGATGGGCATCATTCCGGAAAGCTACCAGCCGGCTAATATGTAGTAAAAATGTATTAAACAAAATTATGTTATGCTAAGAAATGAGACCGTGGTTGAAGAGTAGGCTAAGAGGGATGGGACGGACAAAGAAATTCAAGACAGGAATGCCATCGAGGTCAACCCCTAGACTCGTCAGCAAGTGTATCCAAGCAAACAAGTTCGTCTTTCGGACACCAATCAGGGAGTCTAAAAGCTCTAACCGGGACCAGCTTCGAAGTGAGGGCCCTCATTCCTCTCGACAAACTCATCGCTTGGCCACCTCTCCTCTTCTTCCATCCACACCTCCGGCACACAAACAACGCACGTCGCAGGAGCCGGTGGGCTGACATGCATAACACGTGGCCGAGACATCGGAGCCTGGTGCGTGAAATAACGGTGCTGAGCGGTTCATCTCCTTTTCCTGTGTCGTAAACGCTCTGGTGTTCCCACCAGATGTGAGCTCAACTGTACAGGTACCGGTGGTCGAAGATAACTTTACGTCGACTGATCTAAAGGGCCAGATTTCACGACGGTACGGTAGGGTCGAACGTACCGCTGCCTTATACACTCGACCCTTCAGGGTGAGAGTGGTCGCGCCGGTGCCATAAATGGCGAAGGTTGGCAAAAGCGCATCCATCATTTGCTATACGCTTCGTGATCTCATCGTTGATCCCAAAGGCGCTGAGACAACTTCCCAGGTAGTTGAATTTTTGAACGACTTCTAGCTGATACTCACCAAGGGTCAGCGCAGGAAGCGGTCCATGTCAACCTTGGAGAAAACCTTTGCACTTTGGTGGTGTAAAACAAATACCGAAGCGGCTGACAGCCAGCGCTAATCTGTCTAATGCAGCTTGGCACATTTGTGAGCTGTCACAGATGAGGGCAACATCATCGCCATACCCCAAGTTAAGAAGTAGTTCACCTGGGAGCAGCTCCACAGCTTGCAAGTCGTGTCCTGTGAACGCAATCTCCATAACTTCGTCAACATCAAAGTTGAGAAGTGGTGACAGTGTGCATCCGTGTCTCAACGCTGGAGATACTGAGGGCGGCGACCGCTTGTTGCAAACCCTCATTGTGCCCGAGCTACGCGTGTATAACGCCCGGATAAGATTTACGGATTTATCGGGTACACCATTCCTGAGTAAACAGTTCCAAGGGGCACATCGATAAACCGAACCAAAGACACTTTTGATGTTGAGGAGCACGACAACGGTGGGCCGCCTGCATATGTGACGGTGCTCTCACAGCTGATGCAAAGTAAAGTTGTGATCGATGCAGCCACGATCTCAATCAAACCCGGGTTGCTCTTCACGAATCTGGCTTTCATGAGTGCCAGTCAGTCTATGAAGGATGAAAGAGGCATGCAGTTTGGAGGCGATGGTTGCCGCATTTCCATCGTGAACCTCTTGAAATTTGGGACTATGATGGAGTGGCTCCAGTCGGTTGGGACAGTTTCTTGCTTCACAGTATCACTAATAACTCGTGTAAATAGTCAAGGGCAGGTTACCTGAATTTGAAGGAGTGGAGGAAGTTTGTCAGGTACCGCGGCCTTAGTTAATTTAAACAGTCCGATCTCACGTTCGACTTCTGAGAGAGAGGGCGGATCTAAAGGGACAGCCTATGGAGCAGGGCGATCAGTGGCCGGCGATAAATTGGACAATTCCGACCTATCAAATTGCCTTACAGAGTGCTCAGCACAACGCTCCAAGCGCTTTGACACGTTGTGCGTAGGCTGTCTACACTCCTCACGTATAGTTTTACTAACAACAGGTCTGCTGTCAGTTTCTCGTATCAGACGGAATAGCTTCCGATGGTTACTTAAGGGCAGCGGCCACTTCCACCTCTGACGCACGAAGAGACCATCAGAATTCGAAGTCTCTCTTCAGGCTAGTACGAAGTTTTGCGCTCAGGTCTTTGCGTGTCTCATTGTGTTCGATTCCAGCCGGAATGTGCCGAGGAACGCCGATAAATTCCAGAGAACGCGAAGAGACCCAATGTCCATGTTGGCGAGTAGACACCACATGATTTAGCTGCTGCTGAACATGAGACCAGTGATCTTCAATTGTATCCAGTTAGCGCTTACTCAACCCGCATATCAGCGTAGTTCGGTACGCATTCCGAACAGCTGGCTTCGCCAGTTGGCTGGTGTCAATGTGCTCACAGGGTCGTCGTGGGCATCCGCCAAAACGCATCCACAGGTCAGTACATACAAGCGCATAGTCGTTCACACATGTGCTCCAGAGCAAGCGACATTTCTGGACACAGCCTCTCCAGCGGTAACGGATCGCAACGTGATCCATTTGCGTCCACAGCTGATTTGAGGCTGGCGGGTGCCAAGTCACCCTTCGGCGGATGTTCTGTCGGAAGTTAGTTAGAAATAAGCGGGCATCTTCAGGAAAATGAAGTAACCACTCACCGCCATCAGTACGGGAGCTTACAACATGTTGACCGCCCAGATGCAGTAGAACAGTGGATAACTTTCAACATCAGCGTCCAGATCCCAGCCAGCACAACAGTGTCCGTGCTTCTTCTGTGACAGCGTTCGTTAAGTTGGCGATAGTTGTCTTGTACCGAATCATCACTGGAGTTTGTGGGCGTGTAGGCAGCGATGACGAGTCAACACTTATTGATCCCACGCGAGTTCGAAGCTTTGAAGGAGCCAGCCAATCGAACCGCACATATCCGGCTACCGATAGAGATCCAATCAACCACAGCAGCTTCAGCCCAGGGACTCAGAGCAATACCAACACAGGGTTGGCAGGCACACAAAGCTGCATCGTCTCTGGATAGGTGCAATGAGAAAGCCCTGCTGGTGTCACCTGAAAGGAATCGCAGGGAGCACAGAGCTCGAGAGTGTCTCTAGTGTTCAGGCAAGTGCTGCCTGTTGACCGATCTGTAGTAATGTGCGTACATCGAAGCATGCCAATCTGAGGGAGGATGGAGGGCTCCAGATGGAAGCCGATGAACTGTGCCTGACCGCTAGCTGGACACAGGGAGGAGTGACGTTCCACGTTTGCATGTGAGTTGAAACTAGAACCTAAACGCCTATCAAAGCAAGGAGGGGAGAGCCGATGATTGGGATGCTGAAAACGTGGGGGATAAAAATAGTTGGAACCGGACAAGGGAGAAAAAACGTAAAAGAGGGAATAAGAAGACAAAAAGGCTTGAGCAGTAGTATCCAAACCCTATCGGCCCTGCTCGATGCATCAGATAGGGGACTTTCGATTATCTTCTACGGTGCCAGAGCATCAAGAAATTGAAGGCTCATAGTATTGCGTGGGCAACATACTGTCAGATTACTCAGGCCTGGATAGGAGGATGACAAGGGTTTTCAACCAAAGCCTTTGGTTCAAAATCCTGACCGCAATGTAGCTAGTCTGCGGTGGGCTACAAGGAGTCCGTTTTATAGAATAACCCACCCTCATTCCAAACCCTAACCTGGAGGAGCAGGAGGCTGAGTTTGTCGCTTCAAACCACTGACCAATCTGGTATGGGTGGCTGCTAAGGTGCAGAAAAACCCTGCCTAGCATAGATAAATGGATCACTGAAGTAAGCTAACCATCGTACCACAGTAAGGTGTAGCCTCATGCACAACAGCTAAGAGGGTTAGGACAGGGATCTAAATCCCCTTTCCTTTCTTATGTGTGTGCCATAATGAATAGTTAGGGTAAGTATAAAGTGGTGCCATAGTGTACCTATGCGGCCCTGTGCTGACACAATGGTTAGTCGTTACACCGCTGCCAGGTGGGGCCCAAACTTAGCATCCAAGAGGGACCAGGAGATGGATAAGACTGGCAAGCAGCCAACAACAATCGGTGATGTACGGTGAAACACGCAAAGTTAAGGGGAAAATCCAGATGTATCTAAGGTGCACTAATCGAAGAAAATCAGCTGGTAAAGCAATTGAAAAGTGATTGACGACGCACACTAATAGACAGAATATAAAGAGTATGAGTCCAGAAAATTTAGTACCTGAAAGCGTTTTGCAGTTTGAGCAAACAAATGTGCGATCTTTTCTTGCCGTTCTTTAATAATTTCAATGAATGAATGAACGTCCACCGCATTCTGCATGCATTCATTCAAACCAGTGAAACTCACAGAGGTGTTGTTCAGTTGCGTTCGGTAGTTTTCAAGTCTCGAAACAAGTTCTTCGAAACGGAGAATGAATGCATCGTTATTCTGAAAAATAAAATCATCCGTGGACAAAGTCACCTCAGAAGATGGCAAGGATTTCAAGACATGAAGCATCATTTTTCCTTCTGCGATACTTGCTTGTATTTCTCTCATCCTGATATCGCCTCCGCTGTCGACGGCTTCGCGATTCGACATTCCGACGTATAGTCAACGAAACCGAGGCGAGTCAGGGAAAGGTTGATTGTACAAGGTCGAAAAAAATGCTCCTCGGGCGGGAGTACTGCAGTACAAATTTTCCACAACGGACAGGTAGTTACTACGAAATTTGTTCCAACTTTTTCTTTGGGGTGCAGCTATGCATTATCGTAAATTTATTCTTGTGAAAAATCAGGGAGCGTAGATTGATAAGCGCAAGATTATGTACACTGATAAAGTGGTCAGGACAGATTTTGTACCACGGATGATAGAGGCTTTCGCCTAACGATTTTCCTGTTGCTTGTGCCGGTACATGAACAACAACTCGTAGCGTTACGATATTGGATTGACTCTTCTTGCTTCTACACAAGCAAGTAGATTGGACAAAAGTATTCTGTTCACTTTCGTGTGACAGCCTCAAACTCAAAATGCAAATTAGGCAGGAACAATGGAAATTCCCATCGTCATACCATGCAATATTCGTCGTTTATCCACGTTAAAACGCAGTGGTAAAATCGGCCAGCTGTGGGAGCCAAATCAGCACGTACAAAGCAAGTCCTCTTCAAGCAATCAACACCCACATTCCTTGCGCTAGCAGACAACGCTGCGACATAGTCGCAGCACGGTTACCCCGCAAAACCTAGTGCGCAATAAAGAGTTTCGTGTCATTTTACGGCATGATTCCCGGCTATCATTCTGGCTTTGCAATTTTATTTAATTCTGTGCAAATATGATATTGCAGTTGTTTAAATGTGTCAAAAGCCATACACGCGCTGTTACCCCACAAAACCTGGTGCGCAATAAATAGTTTATGGTCATTTTATGGCATTATTCCCGCCTATCTTTCTGCCTTTGCAGTTTTATTTAAATCTGTGCAAATGTAATATTGCAACTGTTTGAATGTGTAGGAAACCAGACGTGGTACGAACAGTGTTTTCGAATCCGCAAGCCATGGAGTCTGATTTCCGAAAAATCTTCCTTGGGCGTACTTTTGACGGGTTTGATGAGTTTACTGGTTTGATTTCAGACTTTATGCTTCTTCATTACGTCAATTTCGTATGCTACAACAGCAGAAAATGTAACCTGTCACGGGTGAAGTACGACAGGGTCATTTAGCGCTGTGTCCGCTGCGCAGGTCGGAAGTCAAAAAGTACAGGAGTGAGACAAGTTTAATGGAAATTCGATTCTATTATTCTAAAACTTTCAGCTCACATGATACCAACTGCCAAGCTCGCGTTAACCTCATTAGAACGGGACGCAAGCTGAAAGGCACAACGTTCGATCTGTCTCAAAATCACCCAGTTAATCGCCTTTTTTGAGCGGCGCCCAATCAATCGCCGTCTGACGGACGATGAGTTCACTCGGTCCGTGGACCTTTCCCGCTACAACACCCCAACAAGCGACATCAAGCAGTTCGTCGAGGTTCGGTTCGGAGAGCATATTACCAGCGATGTTGTCCGCAATGTTCGTCGTAGACTGAGACCTGGCGTTGAGTGTAAGCTTATTTTGATAGTTTTTACTTTCTGCAATAAAATCGCATCAGGTTATCAAGTCTATTGAAGTAGACGGAGTTGCGCGAATTATTTCTGAGGAAGGCTTGTGCGCACATGTATTATTCGCTCTGCAACAACAAATAGAACTTTTCCGTCGATTCTCGCATGTCGTTTGTGTAGTAGCTACTCATGGTACTAACCGTTTGAAGTAAGGATTGATAGCGGCCTTGTTGCTTGCAGCTTCAAACTATACCAGTTTTTAATAACTGACAGCATGTGGTACGGCCGGCCAATATTTTATGCGTTTCTACGTCGGGAAGATTACGCATCATTGCTTACGTTGTTCGAAGCGTTTCGAGATATCATGGGTCATGATATTCCCGTCCGCACAATAAAGTTGGCCAAAATGGCCGCATAAATACGTGCGGCGCGAGCGGGTTTTAAATCGACATTTTGTTGTGTTACTTCCACATCCGCCAGGCCATCAGGAAACATGTAAGTGATAAATCTTCGTTACTTTCGGTAGACAAACATTATCCGTCGCATTATCTGTTTCGTCGCATGGCAACTTCTGACACGGAGACTGAGTATAATCTCTTTCTATATGTACTAATCTTGTTTTAGATTTCAACAAAAGTTGAAGCTCCTTCAAAGAACAGACCCCCGGTTTGTGCGCTACCTTACGTTTCACTGGTTGTACATAAAACGCTCGTGGGTGAAACACGCCCAAGCTGGACTGGTGCATTTTAGCAATACGACGAACAACCAAGTTGAGAAGGTCAACTTGCGCCTGAAGAAAGTTACCCATGCATCGGAAGGCCATGTTTCAGCTGTGCGCAAAGTCTGGGCGCATTCGGAAGTTCTCCTGAAAGAGTCCCAGATGCGTGCCGCGTCCTTCTGTGACAGGCGTCAGCTACTAGAAGGCAGCACATATGTTCATTGCGTATTTTGCCTCTTATCGACGTACGCATGCAACTTAGTGATGCACCACTTAGCAAACCCATGTTACAAGCAGTTTACTCGGACCTTGGAGATGGAGTGATATGTGAATAAAAATTTATGACGCTTCCGTGGTTTGAGATATCGCACCAGGGAGACCGCTTCACCATCGATTGCTCCTTGGGAACATGTACGTGTTCTTTTTATGTAACCATGTGGCTTCCGTGTGTGCTTTTAATGACGGCGTACAAGCAGCACGCGTACCTGACAAGTAAGCCGTTTCTGATATGTGCATCCATTTACAGTCTAAATACCTATTTGCATCCGCTGGCTGGCGAACTACAACCTACCCACAGAGTCCATGCCGTTGCGGAGGTTGAAAGTCCCCGTTACGAAACCATCCACGTCTAAAATTGCACAACTTGTACATCGTCTGAGAAGTACTGAAGGGGTTAATCCATCCGGATTTTCGGAACTGTATCAATAGCTATTGCGAAGCACTAACGAATTAATTGGTGATTCCTCAGACTTTCAACGGGCGAAGAAACAACCGCGTTGGCCGAAAATTATGGCGCCCACAGATTTGTGTTCCACACGCAACCAGCCTGTTGTGTTTGGCGCAGTTCGCTGTGCACACATTCGGTTACTTTACCATCGAAAGTGTTTGCGTGTGCAATCAGGAGCGCGTTGTGCAATTTGAGTTAAGGCTTCACAAACGGTATCTGCGCTTATGGTGGCAGTGCAATGCCGTACTACCGGTAAGAAAGCAACTTTTTACTTACATATTTAGCTGTTGGCCGTTCACCCTCACCGGATTTCACAGTTGCCTCTACCCCATCAACCTGCCCCGCTTACAAAGGCAAGCGACAGCTTAGTATAACTATTTCCTGCGCAGGCAGTCAGGTTGAGATTACCGCCGATCTGAGTACAAGTCAACAAAACCCTAACCCATATTGCACGTGCACTTGGTACTGGTGGTCTATTTCCTTACCTTTCCTCGTTAGGCTGTCGAAAGGGAGCCGTGGAATTCCCCTCAAACAGAGGTATTGTGCAGAATAGAGTGCCAAAGTAAGATATTCTTTGCAATTTAAACTCCCATTTTCACTTCATTATAGCGTCGACATGGATGCCAGCACAGTAAAGAAAACGCAAAGAAGGAAAGCGCTTGTTAGGATAAAAACTCATTCAAGTACCCGACTGTAGGCTGTATGTTCGCACTACTATTATATTTTAGCCCATGAATACGACTTTGTGTACTGATACCCTGCATGAGACATGCGTGTCCACGGCACGAATATAGTGAACAACGCTGAACCTTCTCACGCTGCCTTTTGTTAGATACAATGCACAGTTTTTATATCGGTTTCTGCGTTCATTTGGGATTACAGCATTTTAAACAATGAACTGGAATAGCGGCACGTTTGCTGCCAGTTTAATGGGACCCAGGTGGGTTGTCATAGCACCTGGCTCGAAGTCTCGTGGTCGTTGTATATAGGCTCCATCAGTGGCACAGTTGGTGTCAATGTAATAAAACCCATTTGGGTTGTACTAGCATACGGCTCGCAGTCTAGTGTTCCTTGTATGTAGGCCCCATCAGTGGCACATTTGGTGCCGATGTAATAGGACACAAGTTGGTCGTAACAGCACACCGCTCCAAGTCACGGGGTCGTTGTATATAGGCTCCATCAATGGCACTTTTGGTGCCAATGTAATAGAACCCAGTTGGGTTGTACTAGCATACGGCTCGGGGTCTCGTGTTCGTTGTATGTAGGCTCCATCACTGGCACATTTGGTGCCAACGTACTAGGACCCAAGTACGTGGAATATCATTTGCCTCAGAGGGTTATGCGTGTAGTATACAGGCTCCGACAGTAGCGCACTCACGATAATGCAGCTAATGCAGATAACGCAGATAATTCATACCATTGGCTGAAAGTCATCCTAATTAAGTTTCGTGTGGTCGTGCATTGGTAGTTCAAAAGCAATTAAGGGTTTGGGTTTGCGGCTACTGCATTGCTTAATCATAATTAATATGTGGCTTTCCGCTTCATGTTTACGATATTTTTACCATTAAACTTTCGTTGCTGAAGTTCAAGGGGCGCTGGAGGATAAACTAGGTCACCAAAAGGTCGTCCATAAGGTGTACAGTTGCACTGCTGAGGGCCAAAAGTCTGGTCATTTAGGGAGTTACAACACCCACACGACGGCACACGCTTTCGCTGCTCGCGCTGAAGGGATGCATATTCCGCTAACGTTACGCGGTAATAGATTACAGACTGGTAAGTACGTACTACCACAGTGATGAAGTATTCGCCCCACATGGCGCGCCAGAAGTCACTTGCGCTGACAGAAAGTACGGTTAAACAGAAGGATGTAACGCACTAAGCAGCGCCGATAATTATTTAAAATATTAGTTAACAATATCTATGGATATATAAAGACATATATCTTCATCTCCTTTTGATTCTCTGCGAGTGGCCAAAGATACGCTTCAGTGGAAGGGCTCGCTGTACATATGTTTGGATAAAATGATAATTCATAGGTACCATAATGCTGCATAATATTCCTATGATTTTACAAAATCTTCGCTGTTAAATAAGCCACTTAATTATGTCTGCTTTGAGGTATCCACTGCTATGAAACTCATAAACCCCAAGTGTTACTTATTTCATTATATTACTAATGCGTTTCACATTAAAATTCCGAGGCTAAAAATATCGACACAATAGGAGAGTAATTAAATAGTCCAGGAAGAAACTAAAAGTAGACGGCAGGAATTTTAATAAATGGGCACAGCAACCATATGCTTATCTTTTATACCTTGAAATGAATAATTTCTACTTTAGTCACCAATATTCAATTATTGTTACGCATACTTAAGGGAAATATAGCTGCATGCATTGCACACTTCAATGTTTCCCCATCGATACGCAGACGCATAGTAACGCCAGTTGGATATTAGCAATTTTGCAGCACAGCGGGCCAAGCTGATTGCGTGGACAAAAGTTTGCATTCATTTCAAAACCGTTTTGCTGCACCTCTTGTCTGTGTTCTGTTTTGCGTCTACCAACATCTAGACAGGACGCCGAAAAGACGCATAAAACACAACCAACGGACTATTAAAGGACGCTGGTGCCAACAAGCCTGTAACAAAATAAAGCATTTACGGTATACGTTGCGGAAATCCAAGGTTTTTAACGGACATGCAAGACTGCGAATTAGTTAACTACAGCATCCATGAAAACAGGCGGCCTAAGTTTGACTTTTAACATTACAACGCGCTCACTGGGCAATATAGGACGTAAGGGTGTGGAAATTCCTTTGTCTAATTAATTTACCAAATTTACAGCATTTGGTTAACCGTATTGACGAGCATTCGAATCGGCGGCAAACGGTTAATAGCTTTTTAGCACACTAAACCACAGTTTTATGGTTACACCAGCTTAGAATATCAGAGTCTAGAAGTCAACTGTTTCACTCCTGTTTGACCAATCAGCAAACGTCACCATCTTTAAATTATCCTGCTAGGTCTGCGACTACCGGGCAGTGCAGACAACACAGCGCCAGCCGCTTGAAATAAAAAAGGAAAAGGAAATTGTACACAGGATATAAACCTGAGCGGTACGAAAAAGGACAACGAAGAGGAACTTAGAAAAGGGTAAAATGAAAGATAGCAGGAGAGCAAACAGAAAATAAATTAAGAGTATAAGGGGAATATTCGTATTCGCAACTTGAGGACGTCGAGGCGACTATTGAGCTCTGTCACTGGATGACAAGACAACGCTCTCAGTTAGCGCTTTCCTAGGATCTCTGCCGGTGTGATAAACGTGGGTTAGCATACACTATATCAAACAACACAAGCACAATATCCCTGATAAAAGGGGCAGTAATGTCAATTGTACTTTGTTATTTTTATAAACTTGTTATTAACAACAAAGACATTTTTATGTCAAAATATTACAAATTATATTTTAATTTTATCGCAAATGTGGTTGAATGGATTCTTCTACGTGCTGTACTACAGGACAGGACGCAACCTACGTACAAGTTGACTGCAAAGCAAGTGAAACCACACTGGTTTAATATCAATTTCAACTTCAATTTAGACCGGAACGGTAGGAACATTCCCATGTGTGTTTCTTTCTACAATGCGTCGTTGAACCAGGATGGAGTCCGCGGGAGCGAGCTGCAACCGAGAAGAGCCAAAGCAAAACACACGAATCACATAACGTTCAAGCAATCAACGCCCACGCGGCCTGCACTACCAGTCCCCGCTGTACCGGCCACGTGAACAGAATAAAGGCTAAGAGAAGGGAAGCAACACAAACAAAATAATGGTAATTGTAGTATATCAGAGAACGTGTGGATAAGGCAATACTAGTAATAGATGTGAGAAGCCAAGGAAATAGTTGTAGAAGTTAAGAACCAAACGGAAAGGTCCGCAACTGCAACCCAAGGGCGTGGAATCGATGTGCAAACTCATCCACGGTTGGTGCTAATACTATTTCGCTGGTTAGTGCGTTCCATATTTCGATGACCCTGCGTGATTAACGAAAGTCAGCTCTAAAGTGATCAGGTCTGGGTTTATGCAACTTCAGAGGGGAGACGGTATCTGAGCCGTATGGAACAGTCCAGTTAGATCAGGCCCAATATTGCTGGTCAATATAGATATAGATTAGGTATATTTCTAGACAAGCGCTAGATGCTGTTCCTGCGTGGGATCAGATCAAATTGTACATAACCTCCATGCTCATGCATGGAGAAGAAATATCGTTAACAACGGCTTTTGATCGTGTTTATCTTTCCGAACAGTAAAGCAGGGATAAATACAAACGTTTCGTAGGCCTCGACATTTTTGAAGGCAGTAGTTTGGGTCTCCGTAGCTTATGCACGAATTCTGCGCTTTTCACCGGCTACCGCTGCCAAAACTTGAGGTGTCTGATTCCATAAGTAAACTATCAATTATAGGAAATTTGATCCATTTTCTTTGGTCACATCACCGCATTTCGAGCATCCATTAGTAGCAGACTATGGAAAGGAATAAGCATGCCAAAATTAGATCGTAAAAGTGGAGAGTGTTAACAAGGGAAACAACAGTAGTGGCTAACAATTTAGATTTTCTTAGAAAAGTGCGACTGAAAGGCCGGCCCACTTAACTAGCAAATACACTAATATTGGAAAATGGAGCCAAAATATAGCCCAGAAGCAGCATACCAGAACCGCACACCTGGCGCGAATTTCAAAGTGTAAATCTCCAAACAAGCGGAATCAACGCCGTTTTGGAGCCGAAATGTTAACTAAAACGGGACAGCAATGAGCGATCTCGGACAAACCCTAGGCGCTGGTTACGACAAAGGTAAAATAATTAAGCTAGGTGCAGTGGTTATGGAGATATTTGCAATTTTAGCGGTCGGCTGCGAATAGCGCCATTTTCGGGCCTCCGCTAAATTCACGTTCTGCTTTGGAAGTAGATACAGAAAAAAGAAAGAAATTATACAAAAAACGGCTAGGCGTAATAAGTTTCGAATATGGAGTAGTAACTGGGAATGTCTAAGGTAACGTGTAATTCGCTGCAGTAGCAAAGTATGACGCAGTGGGCCGAAAAGCATACTTTCTCAGTAAACGTAGTAAAAGTTGGGAAAACAGATGGAAAGGTTTCAGGGAAATACTAGGTAGGCTGTAAGCATTATTATATAGGTAGAACAGCACAGGATATGGTGTAGCTAGCCCACAGCCAGAATGCGCCCATGTGCGATTTTCAGAGTATATTTGGCCGCAGAATCCACTATGAATGTAGAATTCAACGTCTTTAATGCTCTGATGTGGATGCGAAAATTATACCAAAGCCGCATGAGCTGAGTCCATATGGATAAGACAAGGGAACATAAAACTCATTTGGCCCGTCTGAACTAGGATAACGAAGCATTTCCTACAGAAATGTTACCAGTTTCTACTCTTTGAGGTAATTTTATACGTCATTATGGTTGTATCACTGACACTAATGAGCCAGGGTGGTCTTCCAGTGATAATAAAAAATCTAATGTGAGAAAATTCACAAAATGTGTCCAGGTGAGAAACACCTTGGGTTCCGCTTTGGTTAGACACGAATACCACTTCTTTTGGGGGTTGCGCCATCTCAAGCATGACGGATTAGTGGTCCACAGGTGCTAAAGCACACAATTGTGCATTAAGTTGCTAGTTTAGAGCTCTATTACTCTTAGCTTAGAGTCGGATGCACGTGCTTGTGGTGTTGGACCAGAATAACGTAATCGTTCCCTGGAGAAAAATCATCAGTTTCAGCACTTTGAGGCTATGTTATATATCTTAATGGATGTGCCAGCAATGCCAATGAGCTAGAGATATCTTCTATTGATAATAGAGAAATTGGTGTCCAAAAAATTAGCGAAATGCATTCAGGTGGGAAATACCACGAATGCCGCTTTGGTTAGGCATGATCACCTCATCTTATAGAGGTTGCACTTTCTCATTTGTGACGGATTATTGGGCCTCATGTGTTAAAGCACACCATTTCTGCATCGCATTGCTATTTTGAGCTCTAACTCTCTTGGTTGGGAGTCCGATGCAAGTGCAAGTGATATTCACCAGTGTAAGGTAATAGAAAACTGGGAGATCACAACAGCTATTAACTTGGAGGTTCCCTGGTGGGAAGCTTCCACATTGTCAGGCAAAATGAATGAACATAATATAACGCAAGCAGAGAAGATAACGGAAAACAAGTGGGAGCTGGTTGTTCACCCACCATTACGCATTACGTATGTTAGGCTTTGGAGCCAGGTAAAGGTTAAAATTACGTACGAACGGTCAAGGAAAGAAGAAGTGGTGGTCAAAATATCTGGGTGTCTAGCTTTCCAGGTGACAGGAGCCTCACTGCCGCATGGTTAGCTTTTTGCCAGAGAAAGGGAATCCGGAAAAATTGTTGTGCAAGCATAAAGGATTGAAGAAATGATCTGGTTTTTCATAATGCCTGTCTACCAGCGTTTCCGATAGTGATAGGCATACGTATAACTCAGATAAAACTAAATGTACGGGCCAAGAAAGCTTAAGTGGAGAGTAAATGCCTGAATATAGGTTATGGTGATATTGCCTTCGAGGTGGGTAGGTGGCCCTGTTATATAATCAGCGGTGTAAAGTAGCGAGTACTTAAACCTAGGGGAGAGCATCGGTTATGGGAAACTAGTAGATGCCGATTACGTAGGCTAGTAGAAATACCTATAAAGCAGGCAATTTATACGACTATTTTAGACAGATAAATGGTAACTTACGGGTGCACCATATGTGTGGACAACAACGCTAGAACCTGGCATTTCACATGGGGCTTAATGTTGTTAAAATGTTTTTAGTGGACGTGACGCATCGGTCACAAGTATAAGTATTCGCAAGAGACCAAGTGGACTAGGTATTTGGAAAATACTAAGGGGTAAAGATGGAGACGAAGGAACCAAAGTGTAGGAGAGAAGGAAGAAGTGAAGTAAAGTTTGTCCGTTCGGATTGTTTCCCCATTGCTATGCAATATCCTACCTGGTCAGTGCCTACAGGCTTACGATGCTCCCATTCAATAGTACAAGCCTGCTTTACGTGCTGATCTGTTGAGCAGTAAGAAACTGGACGTCGAGAAGGAGCTTTCAAAGGATTTGAGCTACCGATTAGTGTTTCCAGGTTGCCTTTGCGGCAGCGTCTACAATTTCAAGACTTCCTATTTAACTAAGTGTCGGTGGGAGCCAGTAAAGCGCTCAGCTACTACTGGGGTAAGTTGAATACCTTTAGCGGTCGGATTAGCAGTCCTAACATCTGTAAGATGCGTGCAACTGATCGGGCCAAGATCTCTTACGTGGTGTGACAGGGACCGCAAAGTATGGGGAGGACCTGTGAGCCCAAGATGCTCCTGTCATGAAGCCTAGTTGAGTGCAATACATAGTTGCGCCAGAGCTGACCAAAATGTGATCTATGCCCCATCGGGGCCGGTCTCAAAAAGGTTGTCATCAGAATCACAGATGTTGAAAAGGCGTCCTATGTTATCCAGGCACATAAACTTTCGTACCTCCTGCTTGAAAGCCTGTGGATTGTGAATCTCCCGCAGCTGTGAAGGTAATTTGTTCCAGATATTTACGTAAGCGACAAGGAAGAAACGTGAACGTAGTTTCTTCCTCGCTGGCAGCGGGGCAACTGTGCAGTGCTTGTTTCGGAGGTTGAATTCTGATCCTCTTCTCAGTGTCAGGCTGGGGATATCACTGTGCATCGCTTGGTATATTAACTTATGTAAGAAGCACAGGTTTAAGATAATGCGCCGCAGCCATAGAGGCTGGAGTTTGAGGTGGTTACACCTCTGTAGGTAACTAAGCGCTTGGCCTTGTGGGGCTACTATTTTGGTAAACCGCCGCTGAGCCTTTTCGAGCAATATGCGGTCTGATTTCCGCAAATTACTGAAGATGAAGGGGCAGTATTCCAGCTGCGGACGAACATGACTGCGGTAAAGCTCCAATCGTGCTTCAGCCGAGTTAATGTGGCGGCCTATGTGGAAGACCATTCTGCGTGCTTTTGCTACCTGATACTGCACATTCTCTGAAAGTTGAGGGGCATAGAATAGCGAATACCTGGGTCAGTAGCTAACGTTTTTAGTTGGATGGGCGTACCATTCAACGTAAACGCACCATCCGATATGGAGCATTTGTGGGTCAGAATACTAGATTTATCAGCAGAGAATGTCATTTGCCAATTTTGACACCAAGACTCTAAGGTCTTCAGGTCTTCAAGGATCTCTTGTAGTGCGGATACTTTGGCGCTTGGTGGGAAGACATATACGACCTTTATATCGTCGGCAAAGAGGAATGGGCGACCATGGCGCAGGCTGCTACAGATGTCGTTCATATAAATCAAAAACAGGGTTGGTCCAAGCAAGCTGCCTTGCACAACACCGCTGGAAACTGTGACAGGGATGGACTCAAAGTGTGCTACCTTCACGGACTGCGTAGGCCCGGTTAGGTAGGATTTAAGCCAGTCAAGCAGAGACTTGAGCTTATGTAATAGGCGTTTATGGGGTCCCTATCGAACGCCTTTTGCATATCGAGGTATAGCGTACTAATCGCTAGACCTCAATCAATCGCGCCAGTGACCAGGTTGAGAAATCAAGCTGGCAGGTTGCGCAGGACCGTGCGCTTAGAAAACCATGCTGTGACCTGCTAACGTGGCCTCCTGCATTCAAGCAAGCCATAAGCGCAAGCTTAACCGATTTCTCCATCACACGTGAGAGAATAGATGTCTGGTTTATGGGTCGGTAGTTGCTGACTTCCTGTACGGAGCCACCTCCATGGCGCGGTGTGATGACCGAGTGCTTCCAAGCCAATGAGTATTGGTCCTTCTCCATAGAGAGTGTGAAGAGTTTCAAGAGGAGTATGGAAAGGTCATCGCCCCCATTCTTAAGTAGTATGGGTGGAATTCCATCAGGACCAAGTTTGGTAGATGGTTTTATGGTTTTGATAGCGGAACGGATGCCTTTTAGATCGAACTGAACCGTGGAGAGCAGCTGGTTTGTGGACACATCCAGCTCAGTAGTGACCGGGGACAGTTCTTCACACTGGGACTCTTTGAAGTAAGAGTTGAACATCTCACATATAGTCCGTGGATCTTCACTTGCTTTGCAAGGGCCGACGCGTATGGAAGTGATATTTGCTCCATAATGAGGAGTGCGAGAACGCAGCAGCCAGCTGAGGTGCTTGGCTTTGTTTGCACTGGCCATGGCTGCTCTTTCTTGGGATGTTTTAATCAATACAGACCTGGACGATAGCTGGCTCGCAATCACGTTGGCTCTCAGCACATGCGCAAAGTTGAACGTCTTGTAGTAGGAACGTCGTAGTTGCTTCAAGCTTGCATGCAGCTTAGTTTGCTTCCTAATTTTTCCTGAACTTTTATTTAAAGGAGTAAATAGAGCCAATAGGTCTAGACAATAGTGCAGTTCGTCATAAAATATTGCGGACGATTGCTCCAGGGAGTCGGACAGAAAGAACTGTTCCTAGTTCCTTGCTCGAATAATCGTGGCAAATGTGGGCCAGTCTATGGAGCTTATCGGCCGGTATATCTCAATGGCCTCTGATCTACTCGTACAGATTGCCGGGATGGTAGCAAACAGCGAGCAGTATACCACTCTGTGGTCGCTCCCCGGAAACTCTAGGCCTACAGTTGCACGTATATTGGATATACTCATTGTAAATATCAGGTCTAACAGGTGTTTAGACCTGGTCGGCGTTGATACATGCTGCACCCATCCTCCCAAGTTGATGCAGGCTAATAGCCCACTATACTTCGCTGGAGCAGTGGGTGGAAACCACTGGATTTCAGGAAGATTGAAGTCGCCCGCCACAAGCTTGCATGCACATGGATGGCTCGCAGCTAGCTCAAAAGTAGTTATTAGCGCTTTGTCACTCACAGGTGATGTACCAGGAGCACTGTAAATTCATCCAAGTAGTAACTTGTGTCCCATGGCATCGACCGTTATCCATATAGAGTCCAATATTTCGGTGTTATCTAGGACTTCGATATTAGCAGAGAAATTTTGCTGCAGATAAATAGCACACCCTCCACCTCCTTTGTGTTTACGCGAACGTGTATACAGCTGGTAGCATTGAATGAAAAAGGAATCATCGAACGTAAAGACACCAAACCATGTTTCGGTGACTAGTATTGCATCAGGCGCAGCAAGGATAGCCAAAGGGCGTAGAATATGCACCTTGTTGTTTAGCGACCTGGCATTTTTGAGCATAATGTAGCAAAGTTGGCCAGTGTCTCCCAGTTTTATGGATGACATAAAGGGAGCACGAAGGGCTACTGGGCCATCTGTGGAAGCTGTATGAACTGGGTCAAAAGAAGTAAGTGCGTGCTTTTCGTTGGTGACGTATTGGGTGTCGGGATGAGCTTGTCGCGGCTCATCCCTACCTGGGATAAAAAAGGCGCGTGATGTGGTGTAGAAAGAAGGGAATTTGCCAGCTCAGGTAGTTGTTGTGGCGGTAACAACCGGTGGGATAAGGTAGGTACGTAAGATGCAGGTCTCCCCGAAGGCGCCCATAGTGCAGCGAAAGCAACTGCAACCTGAGCAGCCTATCAGAATACGAGAGATGCCTCAATCCTTGTACCATTTTTGTACCGACCCTCGGAACTCGTTCAAGTGTCATCTTATTGCGTACCAAGCATGGAGGACAGACTTGCACGCAGTAATCCAAGTATGTCCTGACAAAGGCTGCACAATGTAACATACGTTTCATTTGTTATAATGCCGAACGACCTGCGGAGCATCCACAGCATTCGTAAACCCTTGCGGGTAGCATTTGTCTAGTTCCCGCTGGATTTGAAGTCAGAGGATAGCGGGATACCCAAGTCGGTTTGTTCAGTCAACTGACGCAATACATTTCCGTCAAATATGTAAAGATTTGAGGAAGTGCTTGATCTTACGCGCAGGACCGAATACCTTGCAAGATTGCCTGGCAACTGCCACGATCCTGACCACTCCCAAAGCTTGTCGAGAGCTGTCTGCAAAGTCGCTAGCCCAACAGAATCGCTCACTGTATTCCAAAATTTTAAGTCCTCTGCAAACATAAGGGCTGGTACCTTAAGCTTCTCAGGGAGGTCATTGACATACACTGCAAGCAGTGGAAGTCCGTTAACCGACCCCTGAGGTACATCACACAGAACGGCTTGTCTGAAAGACAGCCCGGTACCCACTCAAACGCTCATCTGCCTTCCTTCCAGGATAGCCTAAATCCACTTCAATACTTGGCTTGAGACGCCGTGGGCTTCTAGTTTAAACAAAAGAATTCAATGCGGTACGGTATCAAAAGTTTCAGAATAGTCGACGAGCAAAACATCCACCGCCTGTCCTTGGTCCACAGCCTCAGCCCAGCACGTTTGGGCTACCAACCTGTTAGTCAAACAGGAGTTGCCTCTGCGGGACCCATATTGAGACGGGTTGAGCAAACTGAACTTAGCTAAGTACTTTTTCAGAGCATCTCTTACAAGCTTTTATAATAGTTTCACTAGTACGATTGTTAGGATAACCGGTCTATAATTTGTAGGTAATTTGCAGATACGTAGCAGCTATGAAGGCTTCTGAAAGATACCTTTAAGCGGTTTAAACGGCAACCCAGTCAGCTCATACAAACGTTTGGAATGGAGTGCATCTATCCCGCCAGCTTTAGTGGGATTTAGATCAAGCAGGAGCTTGCGTACCTGAGCTTCCGTGACGGAAAGGTCCAGCCGAAGGTAATGGACTGGTAACTTTGCTTGCAATTGGATAGTATGCAACGGAGATTCATGAAAAAGCGACCTAGCATACTGTTCGGCAAGTAAACAGGCCTTGGTCTGATCGGTTGCTACTGCAGTGCCGTCAGGCTCAAAGAGCACAGGGATAGGCGAATTTGTATTGCATCTCCGTTTGACATATACAAAGAACAGTTTCGTGTTTGTTGCTGCAGATCGAGCCAGCGCTATTTCATATCTCAAGCGTGCGGCCCGCAGATGCTGCTTACATGCATGTCGCAAGACTCGGTAGGGATGATGGGTACTTGCTGAGGGAGCAGTACCTAAGTCCTCCAACACCTGGATCGCCTACTGAGCATCTGTAGCGCCCGAAAGGATAACTCTTATCTTTCATGTGCAATTTACTTGTTGGCCGATTGTACCTTATTCCTTTCTGTTTAATCGTCCTTACAACCGGCTCGAGACAACTGCCATGTAAGTTCCCGCGCTCACGTGTACGCTCTCGCCTCGCTTCATCCGTCCGCTTCTTACTGTAGCCCATCGAATGCAATCCGCTGTGTCCGACTCCCATTGCTTTCTGATATCCGCGCTTACTTTCGCGCCCCGCCTCGGACTAGTATTAATTAGTCCTACAATTTGGTGACCCCGATTCGCAAGCGCGAATTCAACATTTACTCGTTTGTATTTTTTGGTCAGCTTGCCTTTTTCTCCATTATATAGCTATATTCATTTGTTTGTGGCGTAATTTTGGTGCTTTAATCGTGTTTTTGTTCATCCTTTATCTTTTCGACTCACATTTCGAGAGTGGCAGCTGAGTCATTGCACAGCGTAACCATGCTTATTTTGGCCGTTCCAAGTTCCACGGAACACCGCCCAGAGTTTTGGTTTAAAATATTCGAGATCGAACTAAAGAATAAGGGCATTACGGCGGACGGTCCGAGATATAATCAGCTCGTCCCATGCCTTCCTTCGTCGGTTGTGACGCTGGTTGATGACAGCCTACTCTGCTCATCGAAAGAGTCACAGAATGAAACAATGAAGCAAGCGATTTTACAGGAGTCACAGCCCAGCGCACGAGCTCGATATGAGCAGCTCAATGGTCTCAAGCTTGGGGATCGCAAGACGTCGGCGTTGCTCCGCGAACTTCAGCGCACGCTGGTCCCTTATTCTTGAGCGAAGAAGGGATAAAGGAGCTTTGGTTTGCACGTCTCCCAGAGCCATTGCCGGTATTGCTGTCCATGTTTATAGATACAGCCCTGAAGAAATTAGCTACCAAAGCAGACGCTGCCTTTGAAGTTTTCCGCAGCAGAGGACCACTAGATTCGGTGACGTATTCTCACCGATGCAAATCGAATCTCATGGTTGCCCCCAGTCTTTAGGCCGATCTGACTCTAAAGAAGAGGAATTTGCGCTAATTCGCAACATGATAGCAGCAAGGAAGCTTTCGAAGCAGCGTGTGCCAAGGTCAAATGCTGACCACCGTTCATTGCGGTTCGTCTGTGCCTGCACCGAGTACGTCACGTTCGGCAAGAAAGCGCAACATTTTCCCTACAAGTTCTCTGTCAGATAAGGTCAAACCCGTCGATGAAGTAGGTTGGTATCACCGTCAATACGGTGGAATAGCTAGACGTTGTCGGGCTCGCTGCATCAGGCACGACCCAGCGTCTTCAGGGAAAATGTATAGCCCGCATACTAGCACTACAACCGTAGCATTCAATAACCAAGCAGACCGACTGTTTTACTTTAAGGATCGACCTTCTTCCATCATATTCCTCATCGACACGGGAGCGGAAGTCAGCGTCATCCCAGCGACCGCTACCGACAAGCATTCAGAGCCTACGTACAATTTGCGTGCGGCCAACGGTTCACCCATGGCTTCATTCGGTCAGCGCATGATGAACCTGGATCTTAATCTTCGCCGAGACTTTCAGTGGGTCCTCATGGTTGCGTCTGTACCTTTCGCAATTGACGGTATGGATTTCCTCCGACATTTTGTGTTGCTTGTTGATGCTGGTCGCCACAGATTTTATACGCTCGTACTAAACTAGAGGTTGAAGACGTTCTTACGGACGCCCCGATAATCAGTCCCGTTTTCGAATCGCCGAAGTACCATCAGGTTATGCGAACCTACTGTCTGAGTAACCGCGACTGGTTCGACCGGCTGCAGAGCTTCCACCAGTCACGACAGAGGTCGCTCACCACATAGTTACGCGCGGTCAACCAGTTAACGCACGACCAAGACGGCTTGCTCCAGACAAACTACGGGCAGCACGAGCCGAATTTGACCACATGCTTCAACTTGGTATCGTCAGACCGTCCAACAGCCCATGGGCGTCGCCTCTGCAACTGGTCCCGAAGATGGTCATGGGGGACTGGCGTCCTTGCGGAGACTACCGATCCTTGAATACGGTGACCACGCACGATCGCTATCCGATCCCACACATAGTGGATCTCACCACTAGTCTGGCGGGTAAAAGTATCTTCAGCAAAATCGACTTGGTACGCGCATACAACCAAATTCCGGTAGCCGAAGTGGACATCGCTCAAACTGCCGTGACGACTCCATTTGGTTTGTTCGAGTTTCTGCGCATGCCATTTGGCCTAAAGACCGCCGCGCAAACTTTTCAGTGCTTCATCGACTAAGTTTGTCGCGGTTTAGACTTAGCTTACGCGTACCTTGACGAGAGTATAATCGCAAGATCTTCAGGAGAAGAGCACCTAAGCCACGTACGAACACTTTTTGTTCGTTTATCTCAACATGGGGTGACGAGCAACGCAGAAAAGTGTTCGTTTGGTGTCGATTCAATAAACACCCTCGGTTTTCGTATCTACTCTGCAGGCGCCGTGAAACTGCAGGATAACATTCAAGCCATCATCGACTACCCCGAGCCTCATTCTTCCAAACAGCTCAGGCGTTATGATGGCCTTGTCAACTTTTACCGTCGATTTATACCCAACTGCGCCTCGCTGATGCAACCGCTCATGGATCTTCTCCGAGGGAAACTTAAGAAATTCGAATTTCCTGCCGCATCACGCGCTGCTTTTAAGTTGCTGAAAAACGTTATCGCCAACATAGCTACTATAGCGCATCACGACCTGGCCGCCCCACTGTCCCTCAGCACTGACGCCTCGGACGTATCAGCCGGCGCTGTTTTGCAGCAACGAGTAGCCGACACGTGGCAGCCCTTAGCGTTTTTCTCCAAACGACTACAACCTAACGAATCTCGCTACAGCACGTTCGGTAGAGAACTACTAGCCGTATATCTAGCGATAAGTCGCTTTTGACACGTCCTAGAAGGCCGCTCCTTTGTGGTCTTCACCGACCACAAACCCCTGACTTACGTGCTTGGCTCGACTACCGACCGATACTCTCGCAGAGTCGCGCCACCTTGACTATAACTCTCAGTTTACGACCGAGATACAGCATGTCTCAGGTGTGCACAACGCCGTCGCTGATGCACTTTCTCGCATCCAAGCTATCTCCGCTGACGCCGGCACTGCTATCGACTTGGCAGCCATGGCCACAGCACAGCTCAACGATCCCGAGGTTAATGTACTACGCAGGTCTCCCTCATTGGACATACGACCCGTTCCGCTGACATAAACAGACGGAAGTATATTTGCAGTTATCCTATGGGCACGCCGCGCCCAGTCGTCTAACGCGAGTTTCGGCAGATGGTGTTCGGCACGTTGCACGGCTTGTCTCATCTAGGCGTTCGGGCCTCGGTTAAACTCGTAACTGCAAGATTCGTTTGGCGTAACGTTAATCGGGACGTCCGCACTTCGGCAATTGCTTGCCTTCCGTGTCAACGCGCGAAATTGCACAGGCACACGAGAAGCCCATTAGGCACATTTCCGACGCCAGACGAACCTTTTCATCACGTACACGTCGATCTTGTAAGTCCTCTGCAGCCTTCCATAGGTTCTCTGTATCTGCTGACCTGTTTCGATCGATTCACAAGGTGGCCAGAAGCTATTCCCATACCTAACTGCTCTTTGGAAACAGTAGCGAAGGCTATTCTAGGGCGTTGGGTAGCTCAATACGGTTGTCCCGCCATCGTGACCACCGATCGAGGGTTACATTTGTCGTCAACATTTGGCACCTTGCTTAGGGATTTAGGCTGTCGCCACGTTCAGACGACAGCGCATCATCCGGTCGCTAACGGCATGGGGGAGCGTTTTCACCGCCAGCCGAAGACAGCGCTACGTACGCACGCAGATCCTTCATGGTCTGAAACGCTGCCCCTCGTTCTCCTAGGCTTAAGAAATACGGTCCAAACCGATTTCGACGCCATACCAGTGCAGCTAGTCTACGGTTGCACGCTGCGGTTGCCCGGACATCTGGTAGCACCAGCCCATGTAATTCCACTCTTGCCTACGGAAGTTACACTGATCGATTGGCTGACCAAATGCGTGAGCCACGTCCACCCGCTCCTCAAGCGCAGAAGACACCAATGTACGTGCCCGAGAAGCTGTCCACGTGTTCACACGTCCTTCTTCGCACAGACGGTGTTCGATAGCCACTTCAGTCGCCGTACGTAGGACGTTTCAAGGTGCTACTTCGTGCTAGTAAAGCGTACACTATTGACCGCGGTGGTCGACACGAGGTCGTCACCATCGACCGTCTAACACCCGCCTTTATGGAAGAAGGCATCACGCCTACTTCGTTTAGTGGTGTTCCTTGCGACGTCACAACTCACCGCACCAAGTTACAGCATTCTAGTGCAGTTCAACCAGACAACGATCTCGGTCTACAAGCTTCAACCATCCCACATTTCCCGAATCTACTCCGCCGCCTTCCATGACCAATGGCCGTGGTCGGGAGGTACGTAAACCCGTGCTTTTCTCCGACTATGTACAGTGTAAATACCTTTAACTTTGTAGATATTGTATCTATTTGCCCCGCTTTTGGCAGAGTAGTTTAAAAAAAAACAGAAATATCAAAAACCTCCGAAGAACCTTTTCCGAAAATATATTCAAAAACTAAAAAATTTAAACATGCAGATCATTCGCTTGTTCTTTTTGGCGTTTTCTGCGCGTGTTTTTCTATTTTCTCGTCTCGATATGCCCCAACCCTCCGATACGATCGACTGGCCCACACGACCACTGCTTTCGAGGACCTTGATGCTGGTCGTTTCTCCACGGGACGAGTGTCGCTTCTCCGCGGGACCACGGTCCTTTCTTCGTGGGACGATGGTCGATTCTTCGTGGGATGAGGGTCGTTTTGGCGCGGGGCGGGGTGCGGCGGGTGGAGAGACCACTCCCAAGCGCACCGTTTGGCAGCAGCGGAGATTAAGGTCCTCTAGGCCTTTATCTTGGCTAACCCGTATTTTGTAGCCCGCCAAGCCCGCTCCAACGGCTCGCTGAAACGCACCCTGCCCTGAAATCAATAAATAACAAGCCATTAACGGCACAGCGGACTCCGACTTCCGACGAACCCATGTACACGAACGCCAGCTCATTTTTACGCGGCACGACTTTGCCTTACGAACCTCGTTTCAACCGTCCTTTTCGATTTCGGAGGCTATGTTCAGCCTTCTAGGGGAGCTCTGTAGCGACCAAAAATATAACTCTTATCTTTCACGTGCAATTTGCTTGTTGACCGATTGTACATTATTCCTTTCTGTTTAATCGTCCTTACAACCGGCTCGAGACAACTGCCATGTAAGTTCCCGCGCTCACGTGTACGCTCTCGCCTCGCTTCATCCGTCCGCTTCTTACTGTAGCCCATCGAATGCAATCCGCTGTGTCCGACTCCCATTGCTTTCTGATACCCGCGCTTACTTCCGCGCACCGCCTCGGACTAGTATTAACTAATCCTCACATCCTGCGCGCCTCAGAGTGTAAACAAGGGGCTTTGCCCATACTTCACCGAGATTGGAATGTGGGGTGGGAAACCTAGCAACGAAGGATTTGAAATTGTCCCAAGCGACCTGGATGGTATCATCCTCCGAAACGATACAGGGTTGATTTACAGCCTTGTCCCTGTTGGCTTGAAACTCAGCGCGCCAGGTATTTGACCTCCAGACCATACACTTTTCACGCCCCCCACTTAAGGCCCATTTGAAGAATAGGCAGACGTGATCACTAGAGCCCAAGGGGAAGCATACACTACATCTAGTACAAAGTCCAGCGATTTCGCAAAGATGAGGTCTAAAATGGAAGGCTTTTGGCCCCCATAAACCTAGTTGGCCTTTGTACAAACTGAGGCAGAGATGCTTGTAAGGAAAAGTCAGGGAGATAATTAGAAAAACGTTCAGACGCTGTTGTGCAGAAATTGCCCCAATCAACCTCAGGAACATTCAAGTCATCCATAACCAGACATCTATTTGTCGTATGAGTACGAATAAAAGCAAGGAGCCTGCTTGACGTATGTTCAGAGCTTCTGTATAATAACAGTTTTTAATTTCATGCAAGAAGCGCAAACATGCACCTTGAGCGCCTTGGCATTTATCTCAGGGGAATTGAAGGAATATGTTCGCGAAATAGTCAAGGTGGGTTTTGCGTACAAAGCAATTCCACCTCCGCGACAACCTGAAGCGAGAACAGCTCGCAGAAGGGTATAGCCAGGCCAACACATTTCACTGCCCAGGATGTCGGAGAACAGCCACGTCTCAGTGAAAGCAAGTACATCTGGCCGGGAACTTTCTACATCAGTGCCAACCTCGCACATCTTGTTCCTCAGACTACGCACGTTGCTGAGGACTACTTTAAGGAAATAGGGATCGTGAGCTGGGGACCGGGTGCCACCAGAACGGGCACTGAAAGGGCGGAAGCAGACCTACGGCTAACCACCCAAAAACCCACCAATGGAAGACCAGTTCCGCCCGCCTCGCGATGGGCTTTGAGGTCCTTTATGGCGGCCTTCAATTTCAACCTATCAGTCAATGGGAGGTCAGGTTGAATGCTGCCCCTAGAACCCTTGAGAATAAAAGCGAAAAGCAGAAGAGTAATACGCTCACCCGGTGTTAAAACCACGACTCTCGGTAAACGGTGTTTGCCGCCCGAAGCATCGACCGGCAGTGACCTAAGCCTGATGAGTTTCGGTACAATTACTCCAGGAAACCCGGGTGGTAGCAGTTTGGAAACGCAACTCTTAAACCACTGTAGGTCATCAAGCCTTCGCTCCTTTGAAAGAGCGGCCATGGACTCCGTGACATTCCCAAATATGACACTGCCATCAGTGTAAGTCACTGCGACGGCGGGATGCCTACTACACGCGCCACAGTCAGAGAACGCTGCGACTGGGTAGCTTTTTGCTTGGATACGTTAGCTGTGTAGTAAGAGTCTTTGGGAGGAGACGCCGAAGGACTCAGTACTGAAGTCTCTTCAAGTGACGTGCTTACCTTATCCACTGTACACTCTGAGACTACCGCATTTTGCGAGTTTACAGCTTTCTTCTTGCGCCGCTTACGTTTCACTGGCAATGACTGCAATATTTCGTCACTACCTGTGAAATCACGTACTCTTTCAAACTCTTTAGCGCCAACTATCTCAACATCAGTTTCTGGATAGGGTATTAGGTCGACGGAATAGGTTTGCGTCCTACTATCCGCTAATTTCACCAGGCCATGAATAACAGATGTTGTCAGGGGATCTAGTAAACCTTCAACTTTCCCATCCAAAGTTGTCAAGAGCAAAGGCAACACTCTTTTCATAGTTGTCAGTATGGAAACGAGCGATTCAAAGCAATCCTTCGTGGTTACAAAGCGCTCAGCTTTCAGATTAAAACCAGCTTCACAGCTATAAAGGAAACTCTCATTGCTTGCCAAGAGAGCATACTGCTCAGCAGGCAAACCGGTGCATGCGTTATCAAACCACCTACCGCAAAGTTCGCATTGCATACCACCCGTCAAGTTGGTTACCGGTACAGAGCACCTCTCTACGCCGCATAGGCAAAATGAATCAGCTGTTTAAAGACCCGAAGGCACACCCATAACTTTTCTAACCATCTTGACAGCAACGAAGAAAAGGTAAGAACAACTAAAAGGTGAGGACCGGCTTGCGAAGGCCTACCAAGCAGAGAGCAAGAGCAAAGTCGGATAATACCGCAAGTAAAACGTACGCCCCGATTTGAATAAAATATGATATGATGATGCACTTTTTCAAACAGCGCAATGTCACACGCGTTTTCGTGCAGGTGAAGGACCATTCAGCGTATGCAGGGAGTAGCAAGCCGTAAGTCGTAAGGAGACCACATGAGACTGCGGCGTTACAATGAAGACACCCACGAGATATTGCGAGTATGTTAGGACTGCGGAGTCCATTTAAAGGGCAGAACAACTGTCAAAAGTCAAGGTTTTCGTGCAGGGTTATTCGAATGGCTTCCAACCAAGGTATTAGTCGAAGAAGAGCCCGACCGATGAAACAGGACAAAAGGCCGTGACCAAATACTCCGGTAATTTAGCAATTTCAAATCCTTTCTAATCACAAGAATGACAAACGCCAACCTTTCTGGTCAGTGTTATTCAACTACTGTTCCCAAACCAGGATTTCAACGAAGAAAATCGCGAACTGCGAAACACGACAAGCACGCCGTGGCCTTGATAACTGGGCTCCAAAGCAGTTGCTCATTCTTTAGTCGTTGCTATGGCTTCCGAGTTGGGCGTTTCCATTCGCATTTATTGCATAAAGGAGCAGCTGAATCAATAGGCGCTGCAGGTTCGTTTAAACACTACGTTATTTTTAGTGCCCGTTTTATTCCCCTTCTTTAGCTTGCTGTGTATAGTAATCCTAACGAGGCGAACGGTAAACCCATCACCGCGTCTACCGTTGCCAAAGCTACTTGTTTCGTGTACGCTTGTACCGGAGAACACTTGATCCTGTCGTGTTTCCGAGTACAAGTGTTTCCGCTCCGTTCGTTCGTTCTGGTATTTGGTTCCTCGGAGCATCCTCGTCGTATATGCGTTTGCAGTCCTGTTGTTGAGCTTTGCTTAATATTCGCTTACAGTCCGGAGTCCCTGTCGGTACCACGAACCTGAGCTACGGAACGTATTACATAACCTGTTTCGTGCTACCCAATAGTCCCGGCGAGTCACCAATACAACTTGAATTTGCGGATCTGTAGCGCAGTTGAAAAATCAATGAATTGTTTTAGTTGACCGCCATTACTAATGTCTCCTGTGCTTATTTACAGGGTTTGGCAGACCGAATGTACAATGAATGGAAGGAAGCAAGAGTCAAGCTCCAGTACCTGTTCCTTGTACACTGGTTGTTCATATACTGGCTTGCCCTGTACCACGCTATCCGCATGTCGTGCTGTTGAATGCAATTGCCTCGGTCCCGCTCGCTCGTTCTAGTCGACTCACTAGAGCATCGTCGTCTTGCATGATTGCAGTTTCGTACGAGCTACTGCGTTAGTTGCCCGATCGCTGCTTTTCAAGTGCCGTTCGTTTGTAGCCGGGATTTCTCATCCGTCTCGAACCTGCCATCCGGCGTATAGTACAACTTGTCTTCGCGAACAGTTCGACTATTATGAGCAACAGTGATTGCAGCCCCCCGTAAGTTGAGCGTTGTGTCCTAGACACAATATTGCGGATCCAAACCCTCAGTCGCAAACCGCGGATTTTCAGCCCGGGTGATGACTTTGAAAGCTGGTACTTTCAAGTTACTAGGTACATCGCTGCAGTGCCAGGAACGTTATACCGCTCGATCATACTCGGTATTTTTTAAGCGGAGAAGCGTTGCAGATTTCCTAACAACGAGCGTACCTGCTAAATCAACCGCGGAAAAGATCTGGGCCTCTCGCAGAACCTTGTTTTCCAAAGGCCACCCCGTTGCGTTCTACCGTGACACATTCTTCGCTCGTCGTCAGCTACCCTCGAAGGACGTAGATACCTTCTATGCAGCTCTACGAATTTAGGCACCCAAAGGGTTTCAGTACGCAAACCAGGAGAAGTGCATTGGTGAGTAGTTGGCGATGGGCCTAAGCGACCACTACCTCGCTGACAACTATACGAGGAAACTTCCCCATTTGCTGGAGGAGGTTCTGGGACTTTCTGGAGCAGGTCAAAACCGACCGAATCCATGTTGGCCGCGAAAGTCGTGCAACTTTATGCTTCTCGACCGATGCTTTTGCAGCTTAACACAGGCACGAAACCCCGCACGAAAATCCCCCGTGGAGAACTGCGTATAATGGCAGCGTGTCGGCAGATTGCTCAGAGCTTGGCCACAACCCACCTAGCGTTTTTCGAAAACCCCAAGGTAGGTCAGCTTTGCACAATTGTCAGATTTTAGCATCTAATTTCACTAGCCATCTACAGTCTAAGCCATTTAAGATACCTGGATGGTTAGACGATATTAGCGTGCACTTTTGATTGACTGGTAAGTAGTACGCGCTACGTTGCCTTAATATCGCCCACAGACTTAGGAACGTCTACGCAGTTACCAGTCAGCAGCCTCGTGTTGCCACCGCCAACGAGGTGGAGTTGTACAGAGTTTACACTGTCTGCACGCGTAAAACTTGATGGGGTGATAGCCCTTCATAAGTTTATAGCTTGTGGAAGGTTGATCTGAGACGCTCTTTTGTGAATGGATTTCCTTGCCCGACATGATTTTACAGTTGCACTTGGACGCGGGACCGTAACGAGGAGGCCCGCGCCAACCGTCATTGATCATCAACAGGACGGTAGATGAGCATTCCCTATCGCAGCCGCGTCTTAAGTAGTATCGCATTGCCAAAAGGAGGTTATCGGACCAGTTACTGGACGAGCGAACGTTACCACAGACAACACTGACCAGTCAGTCTCAGTGCTACGAGAGTTTGAAGAGGTGCTTTCCATAGCTGATTCTCCTGGCCGTAAGAATATAGTTGAATATGAGATTGACACCATGTCCCACCGACCTATTCGTTGGCATGCCCGCGCGTTGCCGGTTCATTACGAACCGCAGTTGGAGTCAATGATCAAACAGCTCCTGGTCAAACGTATCATGAAACCTTCGTCGTCACATTGGACGTCGCCAATAGTTAAACTGAGGAGGAAAACAGGACCTAGCGGCGTGGTTTTGGTTAGCGATAGCTTAACGAGGTGACACGTACAGCTTCAGTTCCACTGCCGCGTATTGATGTAACATTCGGTGCTCTCCATGGATCATGCTGGTTCTCTACGTTGCATCTTGCAGGTGGTTACTGGCAAGTCGAAGTAAGACCCAAAGACCGTTGGAACGCGGCGTTCACTGTTCCTAACGGTCTATAGGAATTTGAAAGGACGCCCTTTTGTTTGGTTACTGCTCCGGCTACGTATCAGCGAGTAATGCGGCGAGTCCTGGTGGGTCTGACATCTGGTAGCTCTTTAAGTTATTTGGACGATATAATCGTTTATGGGCCATCGATTGAGGAGCACAAACGGCGGCTGCGTCTCCTACTGGATCGGCTGTGCGTGATGGGTTTGAAACGACGGGGTACAAACTGTCATTTGCTTCAGCGTGAAGTTAAGTACTTGGGGCACATTACCTCTCATGAAGGTTTGAGGACCGACCCCGCCAAGTAGGAAAAATTACATCCTGGCCACAACCTAACACGACAGAAGAACTCCGAAGTTCTTTATGATTGGCTTCGTACCATCGACGGTTTGTGTTTAATTATTCGGCCATCTCAGCTTTCTTACATTGTTTACCTAAGAATGGACGAAAATTCTGCTGGACGAACAAATGACAAAATGCTTTTGCGGAGTTGGATGTGCAACTTACGACTCCCCAACCTTGGCTCTCCCCGAAACCTCATCAGGGTCGGGAGCATACAGGTGTCAGCGATGAAGCGATCGGCGCAGTTTTATCCCAGAGAACTCCGGCTTGCAAAGTTGTTATCTCCTGCGCTGGCCGCCGCTTAGATAAACACGACAGGAAGTACAGCACCACTTGACGGGAACTACTGGCGCTGGTTAGCATTTGCCACTTTTAGGCCTACGTACTTGCAAAGGCCTTTCAGGTTCGCGCTGACCGCCAGTCACTTCAGTGGTTAAAAACTTTGGTGAGCCGGAAGATCAGACAGAAAGATGTCAGGAAGAGCTTCAAGGATATGATTTTACCTGCGAATATTGTCCCGGGACAAGACACTGTAATACAGACCCGCTGGCAAGGCTACTTAGATCTGAACAGGTCAATTCGGCTTTCGTAACCCCAGAGGCTGATACTGCGTGGGCCGAAGAGCAAGGGTGTGCTCCGCACCTAGCTAACACCCACAACCGACAGCTGAATGGCTGCTCAAGGCCCAATGGAACGGAACTTCCTAAACGTACCACAGAAGAGCGCTCCCTACTCGGGCACTTAAAGGTCTAGAGTAAAGTCGACGGTGTTGGGTATGACGCTGATATATCTGGTCCGGAACTAATTACACCGAAGGCCACGTCTCGCCGGATAATACAAAAGTTCACTAACCATTGGGCCATTCTGGCCAGTTGAAAACGGAGGCTGTAGTTATAAATAAATAAATAAATAGTTTATTTTCGACTGTGCGAGGCACGCCCATGGAGGCATGATCAGGTATGTGCAAATGTACAGACATTTTATGGTAACTGTAACAATGCCAGTAGCAAATTGTTCATATAAATAAATAAATAGTTTATTCACAAATTCATAGACACACCAAATCAGGCGTGACCAAGGTTTAAAAGCAGTTGTGTATCACGACGATACTTCGGGTTCAATTGTGTGTAGTTGAAACGGTCGATGCACTCTAAGTGCAATGAAACAGTGCATATAGACGGAGAGTAACCTATTCTTGCATGTGTCGGGAAGAGTTAAAATATGAGCCCAGTCGACTTGCCAGCATGCAGTTGTGGGCAGTGACTTTATTCAGTGGCGAGTCACATCCGCCAAGTCGCAGTGTTGTTAAACAGACAGTTGTGGCTTTTTATAGGGAGAGCGCTTGCCAGGCGAAAACACACCACGTCCTGCAACATAGCAGTAAAGCATTTTAAACATTTAGGTATGACTGGCAAAGCCGTTTGAAGACTGATTTGATATTCGGTTAGTCGCAGCCAACCGGCTCCTAAATTCCTCTGTTAGTTCGACAGGTAATTTGACCAGGGCCGCCATGAAGGTTGAGGCCGGTAGAGGCCGGTTGAGAAGGGGAACATCGCGAATAGTTTTCTTGTTGTGTGTCCAGGTGAGCAAAAGTTCAAATTTTCTGCTGTCTGGACTTTTCAGATGTATAATGTGTAGAAGTATGGAGAGTGTCCAGTTCTGCATACTGGACAAAGGTTGTGGTGATTGTAATTGGGTCCTGTTGGTATTCAACCATGCTCCATGTAAGTCCTTGTTGGTTGTTACGTCCGTCTTGGGCGACAATTGTTCCTCAGCCCAATCTCAGATCTCCTAGAAGTGCCGGACCTCAGAGAAAAGGAGTGAGGGACAACCGGGAGAAGACCGCAAAAACAGGCATGGAGTTAAACATTGTTAAATACTTATGTTACAACATTTGGACTTGAGACAAATCATGTACACTCTGCAACCATAATTATGCTGAAGGTGACTTTTGAATACATTATAGAATCAGCCGTATGGGTGGATTGCTAACGCCTGCGTTGACACAAGGGCGTAAGTAAGTAGTAAGTAAGTAAGCAAGTAATCTACGAAGTATCGGTTTAATATAAGCCAAAAATTGCGTGGGACGAGAGCAAAGGGAGGTAGAATATTGGTGGTGATTGCAAGGTGCATGAACAGCAAGCAGCTAGCGTAATACGATATGGAGCGCAGAATAAGTGAGAATAAATAGGTTGCCGCAACAGAGATCTAGGGGTCAGTTGGCGGTAGGGCAGCGGAAGGATTAGATGCAGATATTCTAAAGGTATAAGGGATATTGAGAAACGGAGTGACTCCTAACAAGCACTGGATAATCGCATATGCATGGAGCCTATGCCAACTAGCTACTTCTAAACAGAGGTGCCGAATTTAAGACGACCGACAGATGGTGGCGCAAGGTAAGACTATCAGTGGCCAGATGTAGCCACTCCAATCGGACGCTTCGTCCTTACTGTATGACTATAGGGTCACTCAATGCATCAACAAGCCAGCGGAGGTAAGTGATACAGATATACCAGGAGAATGTATGATGGAGAGCCAAGGAGTGTATCCTAGCAAGCTCAAGATCTGCGCAGAGGGGACATGGAGCATGCGGCGACATGCTGCAGTAGTGAGGAAGATAAGAGGAGTGACATAAATTGGCGCTAGGATATAGGGTACCAATGACCAGCAAAGGCATTCGTATTAAGCCTTCTAATTACCAGGGGGTACCTACAGTGACAAGAAGTAAACAAACCAGCGAAGGTGTGATACAAACAATTCAAGAGAGTAAGTGTAGGAGAGATAAGGAGTGACTCCTAGCGCAGAGATCAAGGCTACTTATAATGATTCGATGCAGCTGACGAAGGGTGACATAGGTAATACGAAGTACTGAGAATGGTGCTAAGCGTGAGAGTATCGACGCCTCGCAATGGCTTTGGCGTTAAGTCTTCAAGTTGCTAGTGGATACCTAATGTGTCCCAGGATACGTCAGCAGACAGCAAATGTATGTAACTACTCAGTCCCAGAGAGGAGTAGCAGGGTGTCTCTTAGGTAGCTTCGGATATGCGCAGAGATGGTTGGAGCATACGAAGAATGGCTCCCGCTAGACAGAAGTGATACGAAGAACTGATAATGGTACTAAGGGAGAGGGTATCGACGGCTAGCAATGACATTGGGGTGAAGCTTTCTAGTTGCTAGTGGATACCTAGTGTTTTGGAATAAGTCAACTGACAGCAAATGTACGCGGCGCAGGCAGTCTCGAAGGATGAAGTTGAAAGTGAGTGGCCCTGAGCAAACTTCGGAACTGCTTGGATCCTACGACCACTGTTGTTACTAAATAGAGATGCTAAGGTTAGGAGGATCGTTAGATGATGGCGCTATGCAAATCTTTCGGTGGTCAGATATAACCATTCCATTAAGCATATTGTTCACTAGTGGGTTCCTACAGTGTCAATGAATACATCAGCAGACCAGCGAAGGTAAGTAATACAGACATTCTAAGATTACAGGATGGAGAAACAAGGAGTCTTCCAGTAGCTCTGGATATGTGCAAGACGTATGGAACCTACAACGAATCACTGAGGAAAACGTGATGAAGATAAGAAGAAGGAAGGATAATCGTGTAAAAGGAGAGAACCAGTGGAAAGCAACTGAATTCGCATTAAGCCTTCTAGTTATTAGTGGAAAGTTACAGTGAGAGAAGAGTTAACAAAACAGCGAAGGTATGTGACGCAAACAATTCAAGGGAGTAAGTGTTGGAGAGATCAAGAGTGTATACTAGCGCAAAGAGGTATGCTATCTACTATGACTCGCCGCAGCTGAAAAGTGGTGATTTATGTAATACGAAGAACTGATAATGGCACCAAGGGAGAGCGGGTATCGACGGCTAGCAATGGCATTGTGGTGAAGCCTTCTAATGAACGCCTAAAGTGTTCCAGAATTAATCAACGGACAGCAAATGTATGTGACGCAGACAATCGCAAAGGATGAAGGTTAGAAATAAAAGAGAGTGGCTCTTAGCCTGCTTCGGATATGCTCAGAGATGCTTGCAGCCTACGACCACTAGTTGTTACTAAAATGAGGTGCTGGGGTTAAGAGGATCGACTGGTATTTCGGTAGTAAAAGAGCTTAAATACAAAACGCTTGAAGGTCGCTGAACCATTATGCTTAACATTCAAATTCGCTTAGCTATGAGGTTGAAGACTGGTAGCTTGGGTGTTTTCGGATGACGGTTGAACAGTCCCCTGAGGTTTCAAAGTCGTTGCTACGCCACGGTACGTTACTTATCTACGCACTGACGGTGTCGTTTCGATTGTTGACGAAACGTTTGCAATAAAATTGCCTAGCTCATCCAACAGCTTAAATGTCATTCTGTATGGAGCCTTCATGTTGCGTTCCACCTAGCAAGTTGCTTCCTTATAATCTTTCCCCCTGACGTCGTGGTCATGTTTATTTGAAAATTAGTTCCGCTATTATAACTTAAATTTACCCGCGCTATCATTTCAAACACGAACCTAGCGAGCACTTTTCATAGAACGTTGTGCGTTGTTTCTGCCTCTTCATGTAGGTGCTAGACACAAACGCAATCAGCTATCATTATTAACGCCCATATTATAGTCAATAAGATAACCAGTAACTCAACTACAGAAAGCTTTTTGACTGCGCCGCGAGAGCTATTTGATGCACATTGTAGTTGCTTTTCCACCATGGCCACCCTGGTATGCTAGGGCGTCAGATTATTGTGGCCGCAGGTCAACAGATAAGAGGTCGGCGAGCTTAGTCTTGAAGGTCGTGGTCGAGTTAACTTCGCTTTGCCTTCCCATGTTGTTGCTGCTGTCCTCAAGGCAATCGTCTCCAGTGCGTTTTTGCCATCCTTCCAGTCTTACCAGCTTCAAACCTCCGGAAACAGCAGTGACTACGCCATCCAGCTCAACCTGAGATGTAAACCATGTGCAACCTCCACACAGCTCTAACTCTCGCTTGGTGTTGGTCCAGCAGCCCCTCGGTTTATTACAGCCCATGCATACTATTGAATCAGAAGCCCACGGAAACCTCGAAAGGAGGCATACTACCGCAGCTCAATCAGTAGGGTAAAGGGACTCCAAAGTCGGTTCGGGCCAGGTAAATTTCCAAGGATGACACAGGCTTCCGCCTAACGAGCCTTCTGCTTCTTTTACTGGTAGGCAAACAAACCCCACAGCGTTTCTACGCTTGATGGCTTCTCCTCGCTTCTGCAAGGAGAAGGAGCCAAATTTTCAGCAAGTAGTGGGTTTTCGCCTGACAAGCTTTCTCCCTATTAACGGTCCGAATATCTGCTTAATAACATTGCGACTTAGCGGCCGTAAAGCGTCACAGAATAAAGTTATTGCCCCGTGGATATCCGGTTAACCCTTTCCAACCTAAGTACAACAATCATCTACACACACCTTGCAGAGCACGCCAAACCTTCAAGGATGGAGTAGCACGATCTCAAGCCCAAACTACACAGCTACACCCTTACCTACCCCCTAAACAAACATACACAGTTATGGCAAATATACCGGAGGTCGGCACATGCTTGAGCACGAATTGTTATGTCAAATTCCTCGTGTCTCTAAAGGTGTGAGTAGCGTTCTTGAGCCTAAAAGCTTAATTTATATGTATTTATCTATCTAATAGCACCGCATGAGTTCGCACTGCTGTATTTATCTAAAGGTACATTAGTTCGGCGATTGGTATGAATCGCACTTGTCTATATCACGATGGAACGTTACTACTGGATTACAATCCGCCATACTAACCGCCTAAGACACGGTACTTAAAATGCTTTGCCACGTTGTCCACACTAGCTCCCTATTTTGAATTTCAGCGGATGCACGCGCAACTGATCAAAGCAGCCAACCGATCCAAACTTTAGGTCTTTTATTTGAGCCCAAACTAGCTTAATCGCAACTGTCAGGTAACCTTTTAGTCCACGCCACTCCAGGGTAAGCAACCTCAAGCTCTTTAGGAGATTCAAATAAGACTTCCCATGCTGACATTTTTTCACGCTGGTGGCCAGTTCTGGATCTGTTCCATACAATTGACATAACCAGGGATAAATTGCGTTAAGACTTAACACGATACACAATATGTGGCCTAATCACTGCTTGGTATAATGGCGGGAACTCTACTGGCTTTATGTAGCATGGTGCCTTCCTAAGAGGGTAGTGGGTAAGTACACTATAAATGAACTACCGGTTTTGGTGTGAGAGAGGATGAAGCAAGGCAGCCGATTAGGGCTAAAATTGATAGCGGCCTACCGAAACTGATACGTCAGTGTTCCGGATCTGCCGGTGGCAAGAGAGAGGCCTGACATGGTATCGGTTCTGACACATTGATAAATGCAGGCTAGGTTCAAGTACCTTCCATCCTAGCGGGGCCTAAACGAGTTACTGCCAACGGTCGTTGTCGGGACATCCAAGTTCAAGGATTGCTGACTACGTGCGGTAAACGAGGCACGGTAGGCATCAGTTACCTTCCCTCTGGCCAGGTAGTTCATGCAAACGCCTTCAGGCGCGCCAAAAGATGGGAAATCCATGACAGCTGAAATTTGGAAGTAAAGCCAATATAAGTAATGGAGAGTTTTCAAGAATGTATGACCCACCAGCAACGTGGAATCAAATAGCTACTTGTAAGGTATTGGTAGGTAATTAACAGGATCCATAGCAAATCATGTGCTTGATATGCAACGCGCGCAATAATCCGCAGCATGCAAATGTGTTTGAAATAAACAAATTACTAGCGGTGAAGTTCTAGACTTCTGCTAGAAACTTTTCCCGCAAGGGAGCACGTCATTTTGTACAAATTTTCCATACACTTGCATGAATAACACAAATATTAGGATTAGTGCTTTCTTAATTCCAAAGCGGGTTTTTAATACAGTTTGTATATTTTCACCATTTAGCCTTGTCTGGCATTCCGTTGAGATAATTGCATCGTTCACCAATGTATTTTTGTGTGGTTGCGTGCTATTAGTCGGAAACATTATTACGGAGAGGTACTTGCACATTCTTCGTTGTGAGGCAGATTAGAGCCCAACAACCACTTTCTGGATGTCATTAATCCATTTACAACTGAAAATTTCTCCGCATCCATGGGTCCGGATTTACGGCCCGCTCATGGCAGAGCAAATGGAACGGACGCAGTAGGATAGGTAAGACGTTCACTAACCATCTTCCGTGACAGTACATAAAATGCGTTAGCATTAGCTTCGGAGTATGACAACGTGCTACGAGATCTTAATGGATCTAAGGCCAAAAGCCCGAACCACACCTTGAACAACCCATTACTGCCCATTTACGGTGCACTAATAGTCCCTGCTGTGCAGGGTACGTAAGTGAAAAAGACGTAAAACGAAGATGGAAGATAAAGCGGAAAGAAAGTTATAAAAATGAAGGATAACACAAAATAGTGCGGAGCATGACAGAAAGTGTAAGCAAAGTTAGAAGGTGGATATGACCAGGAGAAAGGAAAGGTTCAGTGTTGCCACACAAGAGCGTCTGCTTGACGCTAGAAAAACTTAACCATGTCTTCACGTACTACATTTTCTGGAAGCGAGTTTCAACGCTCGATAACCTTACGCGATAATCAAGCATCCGCCCTGATCCGGTCGGAAGGCAGCTTGGGTAGCTTTATGGGATGCCCGCAAAGGTAAACCAATCTAGACGGGCTAACTGGTTAGCTAACCGCTGGTACAACCATGCCTGTTAAAATGTAGCAACTAAGGATTAGGCCACCTCGAAGCCGCCGGTAGTGAATTGCATAACTACCCAAGGTAAGTAGATGCTTGTGTAACGTTTGCCACTCTGGTCCTTAGGACAATTTCCTACCTACTCTAAAAATGCACTCGGGCTCCATTTTTTCCCCAACAAGGCAGGGCGGGTAAGCTTAGACGCAATATTCCAGAGGTGGCCCCACTAAGGCTTAGAACAGCTTGACCAACGTGTCAGCAGTTAAGAACCCGAAAGTACGGCGTATTAACCACAGGGTCCTGAGAGCCGTACTTGCGGCTTTCTCTCAGTTGTCACCAGAATGCAACGACGAGAAAGGGAGGTAGCGTAGATCTACCTGTTTAAAGACAAAGCCGTGTTCCACCCACCAAGCACATACCTAATAAGTAAGATAGTTTCAATTTTACGAAGGAAGGAAAGGTTAGCCAAATTGATATGCAGTAAACACAAATGAGACCAGTCCTAGAGTCGGTACAGAGCAAGCTGCATGGCCTCAGCAACCCAGTGCCATCTACAACATTCCAAAGATTAAGGCCAGTAACAAACTATGGGGCTGACGCCTCAAGCCAGATAGTTTAAGCAGGTGAAGAACTGCATAAGTCCAAGAACCAAGCTCTGCGGGGCACCGCTTAGGACCGCTTGCCTGAAAGATAAGCTGCGACCCGCACGCCCACACTGCTCACTACCCTGCAAGGACGTAAACTTATTAGTACCGCGTAAAAAGTTGATAACTAAGAAATAGAATGCTTTCAATGTTCACTTTTATTAGTTGATCCTGAGCACCAACCAACGGAGCTAACGGAGGAAATGGAAAAATATCGATTTCGTGTCGAATTTGTGAGGAAACGACAATTCAACAGGCGGACATGGCAAACCTTGATCGCTAGATGCGGTAAGGGCAAATTGAACAAAATATTCTAGTCATCTGCATGTAATCTGCTGACTGCTTATGGTGCGATAATTTTCAACGCTAGATATGGCGTTTTTGTTCCCCTACGGAATACGATGGAAAAAGAAAGACAACAGCAAAAGAAATGACGTTGTACTTTTTAAGTTGTGTAATGTATTTGCGAAGATAGGTGTTCTTGAACCAAATGTTTCAGACCCTAGGCTGGCAAGCCGAACATCCTCAACGTGCTGGCAGCTGGTGGTTTCGGGGTTATCCCGTTCCAACAAATAGCTCAGCGGCAGTGTTCCATGACGTGATGGGTTTTCGCCTAACAGGCGTTCTCCATCAAATATCCAGGAAGTTCCCTTTAACAAAAGTATGACGGCGGTCGTGACCGGCTGCAAAATAAAGGCACTGTCCTTTCGTCTTAATGGCAAGGGTTTACATAACTAAATAAATACATGTTTTATTCTCGTGTAATGAGAGACACGCCTATGTAGGCATGATCATGGTAAAGGTACAACCAAATGTCGTGGAAGGTATAAAACATAGTGCAAGCTAGCCATGAACATTAGAGCTGAGAATGCATACATGTATGTAGAAGTACATGTGTCTATCGGTTAATCCAGTTTGAATACGTGAAAATACAATCGTGATTGATCGCGTGGATAGTATGAGGAGGCTTGCGACACGTCCGTGGTGGGCTTGTTGTTGGTTGTTTGGGTAATCATGGGGCCGTGACTTTAGTTGGAGGCAAGTCACCTGCGTCTCGTCGCAGTGCTGGTAAACAGACATCAGTGGCTTTTTATAGGGAGGACGCTTGCCAGGCGAAAATTCACCAAGTCCTGGAGCACTGTCGCTAATCATTTGCTGGAACAGTGTAGACACGAAACACCCAGTTGGTGTCATGGAGAAGGCATGTTTTCGCTGTCGTCTGAGCAGCCTGCGATGGCTGACAAGCCATAAGCGAGCCATTGGGCGCTTGACAGGCGGGATCAAGGCTTAGGCAGTAATGGAGTGATTCAGGTAAGTTCTGATAGTCATTTGTTTTGAAGGCTTTTTGTAGACAGCCCTTGGCTGATCCAATCCTCT
>OX104059.1:22357585-22376740 GCA_944474145.2 Dicrocoelium dendriticum | reverse complement strand
CTGTGCCACCGTAAGATTCACTAGTAACTGAAACTTAGTCCGAACTCTATTGCTGATCACTCTTCTGTCTCCTAGCGCGCCGTTATGCGCCGTTCGTCCTACTCGCGTCAACTCTTCTTGACAGCAGCTAGTCATTGTTGGCTCCATGTAGCTTGCAAGGAGCCACTCCTTGACTCTTCAGCCTTCATTTGCTTCTGACGTCTGTCTCTCTAAGCTTTGCTAGCATGTTGATTTCTTCATCCAAACTGTAAATAAAGAAATAAAGAAATAAATAAATAGTATATTCTCGAATTTCCGGGACACACCAGACCAGGCATGATCAACGTTTACAAGCAATTATTTTTCGCAACAAACACGTTGCTATGTATGTAATCGGCAGTAAGCCGAAAGTTGTGCAGGCTTTGGAAATTGTAAAATTAATCTTGAGGTATAAATTCGTCAATGCATGACGACAAGTGGGGTTCTGGTGTGCGTAGTGTAAACAGGCTGGGCATTCCGTTTGTAGAGAAAACTTTTCAGGAAAATATTACATTAGGATTCTGGTCGGCTTGCCAGTAGGTAGTTGTGGGCAGTGACTTTATTCAGTGGCGAGTCACATCCGCGAAGTCGCAGTGTTGTTAAGCGGACATTTGTGGCTTTTTATAGGGAGAACGCTTGCCAGGCGAAAACCCACCACGTCCTGAAACACTGTCAAAAATCCGTTTGTACACTAATGTAAAACTGGTAGAGCAGCTCGTCGACTGATTTAACCCTCGGTTAACCGCCGTCAATTGCCTTCTAATTTCCTCTGTTAGCTGAACAGGTTGTTTTTGGTCGGGGCGGCCATAATGGCTGAGGCCTATGGAGGGCTAGACCTTTGTCATCTTCGTGTCCAGGTGAGCAAAACTTCCGATTTTTGCGTCTAGATTTCTCAGGATTATGTGTACTTCGCAGGAGTATGAAGGCGTCATGTCCAGCTACCATTACTGGACGACGGTCATGGTAGTGAGTGCATTTTTATCCACTTGTTTTACAGCCGTGTTCTATGTAGGTCCTTGGGGTTTTCCATGTCTTGTCCCAGGCACAAGCTCTTTCCCGGTCCGATCCCAGATCCCCAAGAAGTTCCAGACCTCGGAGAAAGGGAAGGTGAGAGTAGGTATCCAGTAGTGGACAAACGTCTTAATGATAAAGCTACACCAGCCATTGATACATCCTATTTTAGAGCCACTATCGCTGCTTAGTAGCAGCTAGTCGCCATAGGCTCCATACAACTTTGCGGAAATCCGGAGCTGTCTAGGAGTTGCTCCGTTATTACAATGTTCATTCTCTTGGATTGTTTGCGCCATAGCTCAGCTGGTCTGTTGACCTATTCTGTGCCGCCGTAGGATCCACTAGTAACTGAAGGCTTAATCCGAACTATACTGCTGGCCATTCATCTCTCTCCTAGTGCGCCGTTACCCGTTGTACTTCTTACTCGCGTGAAGTCTTCTTAGCAGTAGCTAGTCATTGTTGGCTCCATGTAGCTTGCAAGGAGCAACTCCTTGACTCTCCAGCCTTCATTTTCTTCTGCCGTCTGTCTCTAAGCTTTGCTCGCATGTTGATTTCTTCATCGAAACTGTAGGTATCCAGTAGTGGTCAAACGTCTTAATGATATGGCTAAATCAGCCACCGATACATTCTTTTCTACAGCCACTATCTATGCTTAGCAACAGCTAGTCGACATAGCCTCAATTCCACTTTGCGGAAATCCGGAGCTCGCTCCCTTCTTACAATGTTCATTCTCTTGGATTGTTTGCGTCACAGTTCAGCTGGTCTGTTGACCTATTATGTGCCACCGCAGGATCCACTAATAACTGAAGCCGTAGTCTGAATTCTATTGCTGGCCATTCATCTCTCTCCTAGCGCGCCATTATGTGTCATTCGTCTTACTCGCGTCCACTCTTCTTGACAACAGCTAGTCATTGTTAACCCCATGTAAGTTATAAGTCACCTCTTTGCTGTCCTACTTTTTTCTGGGATGTATTTATCTCTAACCGCTCGCTCGTTCACTTACCTATTAAAAGTGTAGGGATCCAGCATGTGGTCAAACGTCTTAATGATACATTCTTTCCTATAGCCACTATCTCTGATCAGCAGCAGCTGGTCGCTGTGGGCTCTAATAAAACTTGCGAATACCCGTTGCTCGCTAAGTGTCGTCCTTCTGTAGAATGTTTATTCTCTTGGTATAGTTTTTTCACAGCTTAACTGGTTTGCTGTCCTATCCTCTGACACGGTTGTTATTCAATCGTAACTGGAATGATTAACCCAACAGGCACTTTGGGCTACTGCAACCCGGTCCATTATCGCTATCTTTTGATCGTCTTATCTTCAACACTTAGTCTTCCTTTCATATCCATTTAATCTTAGCCTGCTTCTAGTAGGCTCAGCTTCCTATCTTCATATACCCATGTACATTTTAGTTATTGTCATAGGAAATCCTTATCCCGTGGAGCATATATAAATACGGCCACACCGTCACTCTCTATTAGTTTCCGATAACAACCAATCTTGACTACACACTCACCTTCTAGTCTCAGGTAGAATTCGAACATCGTTAGCTTATACCTCATGAATTTCTTACCGGAATCCTGCTCTTCATCCTTATGCACATGAAAGTATTTACCCATTAGGCCATGCCTCCTGCATAATTAAAAACATCTTTAGCGTACTATCTGTTACACATTGTACACTAGTTGTCTCAAGTAAATGTCTTAAAGTAGGATTTTGATCCAATGCTAGGTACGTTGACTGTCCGTTTCGGTATTCTCTCGGCCTGTTCCTCTCTCCCTTTTCTCTAAAGTCGTGAACATCGGAGATTCGGGATTAAACTGAGGAACTGCCTCCATCTGGGATGGGACGAAATAACCAACAAAACTTACTTGGACCATGGCTTCACTTCCACTCAAACCATCTGCACCCAACCACCGATGTCCAGTGAGGGTAGCTGGATACGAATACTTCGCTCCCAGGCAAATTTACATAATCAGAGAAGATTTCACGTGGTTTGGCAAAGGATCAACACATCATATTCAGAAAGAATGTTTAGTACCCGACCTACCAATGGACAGGACCCAGGAACGCAATAGGCAACCAGCTATGGCATCAGCCAGCAGAAAAATGGGACGCAACCTGACTGCGAATAACGGAGTAACCAAACGTTCAACAAGAAACCTAGCCAGTTACAATTTGCCATTCAATGGATTGGCGGCAGTGTTCCAGGACGTGGTGGGTTTTCGCCTGGCAAGCGTTCTCCCTATAAAAAGCTACAAATGTCCGTTTAACAACACTGCAGCGTGGCGAATGTGACTCGCCACCGAATAAAGTCACAGCCCATAACTTCACACTGGCAGGTCAACTAGCGTCACAATTCTAGATAGGATCGTTACACTGGAACTTCTACATCTACATATACTGTCGTCTTTTCACTTCCTACGATACGTTGACCTTTACCTTACTTGCGCACGAACTCACTCTATTGGCATATATCTCTTGAGCGTGCTCTTCCATTACCTTCCAATGGATCATTCAGGATTCTCAGTCTATTATTAGCTGAGGTCCCGTACCTCATGACAGCCAAATTATTGTTTCGCATTTTCACCATTGTACACTTCCAGTCATCGACATATGAACTATTTTCTACTGTCACTGTAACTGTTGCCATGAAATGTTTGTACAGTTGTACATATCTGATCATGCCTCCATAGGCGTGCCTCGCATAGTCGAGAATAAAATACTTATTTATTTATTTACTTAGTCTCATCTGACCAGTCTGCTTCTTTGACCCTTTCCAGACCAGCAAGATTTAAACGGTGTAGGCTCTTTAGGTTCAAATCTATGTCTCCCTTACGTTGGCAGCGTGCTAGACTTGTTCACCTTTTATTAAATATGGACACTTCTATCTCTAACCGGTACATTCAATCCTCTTACAATGGAGCCGCGAACCCCAGTGCCCTGCCCTAATTTAGCCTCATCTGACCAGCCAAATACTCGGGGGCTACTGCCAGGCTACCTGGTTGTTAACGGTCTAGGCCCGGTCGATTCAAAGCAGTGTCTCCCTCACCTCAACGGCCTGCTGGACTTGTTCCCCTAGGTTCATATGGCCACTTCTATCTCTGACCTGTCCAATCCTACTGACTCCACTTATCTTCCCAAATGAACTAAACGACTCAAGCACAATGCGCCTACTAACCTAGTCTCGTCTGATCAATCGCATTCCCTCCGACTTAGGTGGCATTGCCGGCCAATGCCCGGAAGCCTGAACGCTATGACATCATTACCTTGAGAGCCACGTTAACGGTCGCAGTTCTCGTCCCCAAACGTTTACCATCGACTACGTCCTCTCCTTACCGCGTTCGCTGTCTTCATTTAGTCTTCAACTGGAGCGCGAGCTCTCAGTGCCTTGCCACATTTTCCTATTTGACTGCTTCCTGACTATCGAAATGCAGCTTTAGGCTCTGCAAAATCAACACACAATTTCTCTCACCATGCGAGCCTGACTGACGTCCCTGCTGACTTATTATTTGTCTTCCCACCCTAACTGTGTGACTTATTCTCAATGTGCCGACTAATCCAGTCTCATCTGACCCGTCCGCTGCTCTCCGAGTTCTCTCAGACCGCTGTGACGTAACCGGCACTTGTTCGGAAGACCAAAGGCTCTGTCCCCATTACCTCAAGCACAATGCACCGACAATCCAGTTTCGTCTGATCTGTCTCCTGCCCTCCTACTATTGTGACATGAGTGGCCATTGTTCGGAAGACCTAACACTGTCCCCATTACCTCGAGAGCCACGTTGCCTTCGCATCTCCTGTCTATAAACCTTTTCCCTCTGGACTCTCCTCCAGTTATCGCGCTCTGTCTTTATTGCTCCCTTAGACAAAGCGTTGGCTCACAGTGCCTTGCCCTAGTCTAAGCTGACCAGTCTGCTTTTCTTTGACTTCTTCGAGACTACCAAGATATAAGGAGTCTAGAATCTGTAGACTCAAAGCCATGTCTTTCTCACCTAGGCAGCCTGCTTTACTGGCTTACCCTATATTAATATAGCGACTTCCCTTTCTAAATGGTCCAGTTCCGTACTCACACCGTCTGTCTTCCAACATTAACTGTATTACCCAAGCTCAGTGTGCCGACTAAGCCGGTTCCGTTCGATCGGTCACCAGATCTTCAAATACTGTGACATTAGCGGCCATTGTGCTGAAGACCGCACGCTCTGCTTTCAATCCTTCTTCAATCGAACAACCAACTCTCACTGCTCTGCCCTAACCTAGCCTTAATTGACCAGTATGATTTTCTTCGTCTTCTAAACTACCGAGATATACCCGGTCTACCCACCACAGACCCAGAACTAAATCTCCCTCGTTTTGATAGCATGCTGGACTTGTTCAATGTTTATTAAAATAGCCACTTCCATCTATAACCTGTCTAGCCCTTGACCCACTCCATTTGTCTTACAAAATTAGCTGTATAACTCAATCTCACTGCGCCGACTAATCCAATCTTCTGTGATCGGTAGCTGCTCACCGAATTTTCTTAGACTACTGTGAGATTACCGGCCAATTATCTAAGACTAAGCGCTCGATAAGCCATCCCACGAAAGCCTCCTTGGCTTCTTCCGAGTCTGTCACAGATACGGCGACACGCACCCAAGGAATTGTCCTCCGTTTCGACAACAATACAAGGCACACAGTTCCTTTACCTGGACATGAGCGGAAAATTATTAACTTTTTTACAACTTACTAACCGGACAAATCATTCAATATCTTGCACTGATACAACTCTTCCGCGGCATGAACCACTGAGTTCAATTTACCTAACAACACCTTTTCCACATACCTCTTGACTGGAGGACTTTCGACTACGGAAGGCACACCCTCCTGCCAATACAAAGCTTGAACAATCGGTCATTCTAAGCTCTTCAATCCGCTTTGACCGCTCAAATGGCCGTGGTTTCCCCTATTTCTAATCAATTTCACTGCATACCCCGGAGGATCTGCGATTCTTTCTTCGGAACATATCCTATCCTCCAAGACTTCAACATATTTCAACGTATATTCTTCGAGACTTCACGGGGTTCTGCAGATGATCAACACATCAAATCCAGAAAGAATGCTTAGTTCCTGACCTACCGATCTGGCACAGGAGAGGACCCAGGCACGCAATGGCCACTCGCATAACGCATCAGTCAGCAGAAAAATGATACGCAACCTGACTGCGAATAACGGAGCATAAAACGTTCAACAAGAAACATAGCCAGTTACAACTTGCCATTCAATGGATTGGCGGCAGTGTTTCAGGACGTGGTGAGTTCTCGCCTGGCAAGCGTTCTTCCTATAAAAAGCCACAAATGTCCGTTTAACAACACTGCAACGTGGCGAATGTGACTCGCCACCGAATAAAGTCACAGCCCATAACTTCACACTGGCAGCTCAATTAGAATCATCATACTGGATAGCTTCCTCTTCAATTATCTTCCAACGGATCACTCAGGATTCTTTATCTATTATTAGTCGAGGTATGACTGCGATATAAGGCAGAGCGATTATGTCCAAACAAATGGATCCCGATCCCACTACAACCAAATCGTTGTTTCACATGTTCACCATTGCACAGTTCCAAGCATGGACATATGAACAATTTTCTACTGTCACTACAGTTCCCATAAAATGTCTGTACAGCTGTACATACCTGATCATGCCTCAATTGGCAAGCCTCGCATAGTCGAGAATAAAATATTTATTTATTTACATAGCAGTAAACCTTTTCCATCCGATCCTGTCGTTTCCTTGGTGTGGGCTCGGTTTACGATCACTCTTCAATCTGATGGCTGAATGTCAGTGCCCTGCCCTAGCCTAGTTTCCCTGGACCAGTCTGCTTCGGTGACTACTTCCAGACCACCTGGATGTTAACGGTTAAAGCTCTGTAGATTCAACGCAATGTCCCCCTCACCTTGACAGCCGGCTGGACGTGTCCAGCTATGTTAATATAGCCACTTTTATCGCTGACCTATCCAATCCCACTGACTCCATGTATCTTCCCTACATAACTGTACGACGCAATCTAAGTGCCCCGACTAATCTATTCTCGTCTGATCGGTCTCCTTCTCTTCGACGCTTGTGACGTTGCCAGCCATAGCTCGGAAGACTGAAAGCCCTGTTCCTATTACCACGAGAGCCACGTTAACTTTCCCACTTTTGAACCGTAATGGTTTTCTATCTCGAATCTGTCCTATCTTTATCACACTGTCTGACTTTATTTGTTCCTCAACCGGAAATTGAGCTCTCAGCGGCTGCCTTATTCTCCTTTTGACTGCTCCTAGCGTAAAGAAATGTAAACGTTTTTGACGCATCATAACCAACCCATAACTTCTCTCACATTGGGAGCCTGTCTGACTTGCAGTGGCGTACCCCGTATCCATATAGTCTCTTCCATCCCTAACCTGTAATCTCCGCTGACACTTACCTGGGCTTGCCACATTAACTAGGACTTAATCGCAATATGGCTACTAATCCAGTCTCGCCTGATCGGTCTCCTGCTATCCGAATTTTCTCAGGCTCCTGGGTCATAACCGGAGATTGTTCCTAACTGAAACATTCATACTCCTTCGCACGAGCGCATGGTTGGCTTCTCCACCCTTTAGCAATGAACCTTTTTCATCCAGACTGTCGGCCCCTTGATGCGCTCTTTGTTTTCACTCCTTCAATCGGTCAGACATATCTCAGTGCTCTTCCTTAACCTAGCCTCATCTGTCTAGTCTGCTTCTCTGTGGCCACTTCCAGTCCCCCGGGGATGTTAACGGTCTAGACTCTGCAGACCCAATGCTGTTTTTATTACCTCAAGTATCTGCTGAACTTGCTCATCCAATATCAAAACAGCCTCTTCCCTCTCGTTCCTACCGTTTACTGCTGATCCTCTCTATTTTCTTTCTATTTTATCTGTACGACTCTATCTCAATGCATTGACTAAGCAAGTGTCGTCTGATCGGTCTTCCACACCTCGAGAGGCTTGCCGGACCTCATCACTTCTGTATAATATAGCCTGTTTGATCTTTAAGCTGTCTATTCCCGCTGCCCCCCCCACAGCTTTTCTCACCACACTTGTGCGACCCACTCTCCGTGTGCCGACTAAACTATGCTTATCGGAACGGTCTTCTGCACTCCCACTACTCCCAGATGGCCGTGCCATTTCCGACCAGGGTCTGACAGCGAATTCGCTCTCCTCCACTTACGTCGAGACCCATGTTGCTTTAGTTTCCTCTTATCCATGGCCTCCTCTGTTATTGCGCTTCATGTTTATTCTCACGGCTTACACTCATTGCGCCGAACCAAGTTATTCTCGTGCCTGTGGTCGCCTCCACTCCGACCTCGCTCCTGATTACTGGCGGCACTCGAATCATTGCTAAGTGTTTCTTGACTATTGCTTCATTAGTATGCTTACCTTACCTCTCTTCATATGCCTCTGCACTTTACCTTATGCTCGCATTTGCCTATTAGTGTTGCCGTACGTGGGATATCCACTCCGAAGGCAAGGCCGTTTTAGCCCTCTGTGCTCCATTTCTCCACCTTTTGACGGCGTTTGGACTATGGAATTATCAGCCCTTTAGCGTAATTACACTCACGAAGTACGCTTTGCACTCCCGTCGGTATTTATCCGCTCCTCGCCGATTATTTTAATTTCCTTTTCCGTTTGGAACGTCGCATAGTCGAGAATAAAATATTTATTTCTTTATTTAGTTACCGTTGCTACCGCATTCAATATTAACCTAGTTATCCTTAGTTTCACCTAAGGTGCCTCTCGTATTCGGTCTGCTGTCATCCTCATCGGTTTATCTGCTTCTCTGCAGCAATCGTATTATTCTCTCAATGTTGTAAACACGCTGTTATATCTGTCTCTTGACCCTGCTCGTGCAGAAGCTACTTCCTACGTAGCAGTTATAGTCTGAACCGCACCCACGACCTGACGTAAAGAGCGCGTTTGCAAACCATGTATACTAAGTCACACTACATATGCATTAAGGTATCATAAGCACCGTTGCGCAACACCAGTCTTTTGATAAAGCTTCTTGCTTCATCGCTCTCTGTCTGTTTGGCTGCTTTTTGACCGTTACCCGTTTTTCCCGAGACTTCTAGTAACCTTGGCCAAAGCAAGAAGGTTTATCCACTGAGACTAGCCTACCCATTCTCAACAGCCAACTGGCATAAATACTTGAGCATTCTCCGAGAGATGAAGAGTCCACTCATTGTTCCAAATGGAGCTCCTTACGCGATTCCGGTGACGCCACTTTCGGAGGTCTAAACCAGTGGGTTTAGCTCGCCTCGTACCCACAGAACCACAATTTACTCACCTGAAATCTTATATTTACATAAATCCGGTGTTCCACAACGGAAGACAAATAATTCTGGCATGATTAACTTCACTGTGTCGAACCTTCCGATTCTCCATGCACCTGGAGCTTTTCCGAGGTCATTTCACGGACAGCTTTGCGCTCGTATAATTAGCTTTTCCGATGGATTTTCGCGAAGTTTTCACTTGACTATGAAGACAATTACGCTCACTTACATTTGAAGGAATTCCGATTCCATTTTGCGGAGTAAGAAACACTTAGCCATCCTGCATTGGATAAAGGAATTGCATTTTCGCCTGTTATGAATTTATTCAGCCACAAGGACCAACTGCCCTCACCATTCCAATGACAAGTCCAGCGTTGATAGCTGGACATGGTTTCGAGCCGGACAAGTATGTAACAGAAACAGCCGGCCTCTATTAACAATGCTTTTACCCACCTGCAGCATTTATCGCCCGATGCTGCTACTATTCTGCATCACTGACTGGTTGCAACGAATACTGCCGGATCATTATGAAGCCATTCGGTCAACCATATAACATATATTACATATTCGTTCCTTCCGTTGCTTTTAACCAGCACGACGTTACCATACATTTTATATTTATACATTAACATAGCCCTGTTCAATTTTCTTGGCAGTTTTCTCGGTCCATTTTTCTTTTCTCCCTTGTGCTAAAAGAAAACATTACCTACACGCAAATCCTCAGCGGACATACCTGCGCTGCTCACCTGGACACGGCATCAACACAAAATAAAGAACTCACTCGCACTTTGCAATCCCGATACACTAAAGGAACCGAGAAAACAAATCAAATCAATACAAGTCATCTGAGTCATCCAATTTTAACAGCCCCAACCGCCTGCCGTCGACTCCAAAGTAGGCTACACAAACACGGGAAACAAACTGGAGAAACCTGACTGCGAATATCCGCAAAGGTAATTGGTCAGATGCAAGCTTGTCAATGTCACATCACCAAACAGCAGTGTTCCAGTACGTGGTGGGTTCACATTTGGCAAGCGTTTTCCCTAGAATACGCCACAAATGTCTGGTTAACAACATTGCGACGTGGCAAATGTGACTCGCCACTCAATAAAGCCACTGCCCCAATCACACATTGGCAAGGTGACCGATACCATATTTACAAATTCTACGGATACAGCTGCTTTCGTACGAACACGCCTTCACATTTGGTTAGGTACATGCCACTATTCTTAAATATTTTTGCAGCTTCTCCCTCATGCTTCAATCACTTGACTCACCTTGTGCACACAACCTCCTAGGACTAGTTCCTCACCAACCTACTCCACATTAGAGGTCTGGTTCCTATCTTCACGTCTCGCATTCTGTGGACATAGACCTCGTACAACCTTTGGGCCATATGGGTCCCCACTATTGACTACGTCTGTACTACTCCCGCGCTTGATGCTGTTAACCATGCTACCAGGTACAATCGTACAATATGCTGATCATAACCAAAAGGCGTGCCTCACTTTATCGAGCATAAAATATTTATTTATTTATTTAAATTGCAAAAACGGTGCGAAGGAGTACGCGGTATCTAAACTGAATGCAGCTTACCTACGAACGCTGCGCCAGTACGGCTTATGTTCTCAGCAACAGTGGTCGTCATTTTGGTGCTGAGCCCGAGTGGTCACGCGCTTGCTCACCAAGCCTACCTGACTCATACACACGTAACCGCATTTGCTACAATACCAAAAGTTTGAGGTCGATGGAAAGACGCTCATCGGCGTCTGTTGCGTCCGCATTTGCCGCCACGTCTCTGTATGCACGAAGGGTTCCGCAAGCGCCTCGGCAGCTGCCTTCGTTATTAGCCAGTGCCATGTAGGGTAACAACGAATTTCGATTCCCATCACCTAGACTGAACCTTAACACGTGCTAGGCTTACCTTGGTCATGTCCTGGTAACATAGGTTTGGTTTCCTCCATGCCGCTTGCCCCTAACCAGGTGGCTATAAAAGAGCTGCTTCGGTATCCGCGCGAAAGACATTAGACACACAACATCGAGCCTCCTTAAAAGTCTCAGTAATAGTATGCAATCCACTGCCTACGTTCCACATTGGCGCAACATTCTTATCTGCAACTTTCTCGCACAAAGCAATGGGCAAAATCCGTCGCAGGCACTGTCGATGAAACCGCTTAGTATATCTCACAACTCGCCAGTACGTCGTCCACGGTTCTTTACTGCAAAGATGAACGGACCAATGGAACAATGGAACAATGGAACAATGGTATATGACGGGTAAAAAAGCATACACTTAACTAGTCCCGCAGGTTAGCAAAAGAAAGACTAACATATTGGCAAACCAAATAAGTGGTTGAAGTAAGGAGAGTCAGTGAGTTAAAAGGTAGAAGTATAACAGTTTTAGGGGGATAAAGCGGTACGACGCAAAACTGGCTAAGAACTTGTTATCGTTGGTGATGGTAGCAAATAAAAATGGAGTACTCACCGGTTCGCACAGATTTACGACCGTGAATTTGGGGTATAAATCCAAAGAGGCTGGTCAGCCTAAATATATACAAGCGTTTTCGTTCATACAACAAAGCGCAGAGCGCTCAGTGCGACGTCCAATCGTTTTTTAAACGTATCTAATGTGGGGGCACGAACATCTGAGTTTGGAAGGGCGTTCCAGGGCCCGCAGCCCCGGAGGGAGAAATAGGTTCTACAACGGTCTAGACGACTGTACTGTTGGCTCAGCTTTAAACTGTTACCGCGAAGGTTAATGTTCGGGCTGAGCTTCAAGAGGTGGCGGCATACGTGACTGGGATCGCTCAATATCTGGTACACTAGTATGAGGTCTCCACGAAGTCGCCGGTACCGTCCGCTGAACACTCCGAGTATCTCCAGTCGTTCCTGGTAAGGAGTGTGGCGTAAGCCCTTGACGATTTTCGTTGCTCGACGCTGTGGGGTCTCAAGCGCTGCAAGGTCACGTTTTAGCCAGGGTTGCCAGGCCTGGATTGCATATTCGACATGAGGACGCACGTAGGCATTCAGCATCAAAGAGAAGATGGATGGATCCAAAATTCCGAATGCTCTTCGCAGGAGTCCAAGGTGCTGGTTACCCCTTTTAGAAGCGGAATCTGACTTTTTGGAACACCCGAGGTCTTCCTGTACCAGCACACCCAAGTCGCGTTCCTGAGTGGTGGTCTTCAGATCGTGTGCCCCAAACTTGTAGACGTGGACTCGTCGATGGCGGATATCAACAACGCGACATTTGTTCACATTAAACGGCAGGGCGTTTCTCACCGATCAATTCCAGGCCTCATTCAAGTCACGCTGTAGGACTTCATGGTCGTCCGATCGTTTTATCGCCCGCCAAACCTTGAGGTCGTCCGCGAAGAGTAAGAATTTCGACGTAATAACTCTTACTAGATCGTTAATAAAAAGCAGAAACAAACGAGGCCCAAGTACCGAACCCTGCGGTACGCCGCATCCCACTCGAATCGGATCGGAAAAAGATGATCGAACTCTAACTTCTAACTGCCGTTCAGAGAGAAAGTTACCGATCCATCCTAACAACGGGTCCCCGATACCGTACTGTTGGAGTTTAGTGAGCAGGATTCGATGATCCAGGCGATCGAAGGCTTTCGTAAAGTCCAAGAATGCAACATCGAATCCTGTTCCCTCATCGACAGTCTCGGTCCAGTTGTCACGAGCTATCAGCAGAATCGTCGTATATCAACGATGTTGACGAAACCCATGCTGTTCTGGCGCAATTATGCCGTAGTTTTCCAAGTATCCCATTAACGCGTCTGCTATCACCGCTTCCATGACTTTGGCGATCACAGGCAGAAGCGATACGGGGCGGTAATTGACAGGATCCGATCGACTTCCTGCTTTGTATATGGGCGTTATTACACCTTGTTTCCTCCTCGAAGGTACGATGTTCTCATCGAAACAGCGCTGAAAAAATGCTGCTAGTGGTTCGGCCAAGTGGATGGCAGCTACCTGTAATGTTTTCGGGTGAATGTTATCGGCCCCGGGAGAACTGTGTGGACGCAAGGATAGCAGCTTTTGCAGCACCATTTCTGCAGTGAACGTGACGTTGGATAAAACGGACGGTGGGGTAAGTAGTGGCGGAATATACGTCGAGGCTTGTACACCTTGGAAGATTAGGGAGTACTGGGCCCGTAATGCGTTGGCCGCCTCCTTCGCAGTATGTGTATACCCATTGGTCGAATTAAGTGGTGGGATTCCCCGTTGCACCTTGCAAAGTCCATTCACATGTTTGTAAAGAAGCTTTTTGTTCGAACAGAATCGTTTGGCTAGCTCCTGCTGATGCGTTCTCTTGTCTTCGCGATCCAAAAGCACACAGTAGTTGCGATGCGAAACGTATTCCGTCCAGTTATCTGCGCTGGGGTTGCTTTTATACGTGCGCCATGCCCGATCCCTTAGAGTCATGCATTTTCGCGTCCGGCTTTGCAAGAATGATTTCGCTGTGCGGGGATGTTGGGAAACTTTTGGTGTTGAGGCTTCTATGACTGGTGACGTGATGGTGTTCGCAAATGTCTCCCAGGCTAGTTCTGGGGTGCAGTTAGCTAGAAACGTCCAACTGGTATTCTCAACTAGAGCAGACAGAACGTGGTAATGGGTAACACATTGCCTCGTTTCGAGCTCCGCAGCTGGATATTCGGAGTAGCAGATGTAATCGAACTGCAAAGTCACGTGATCGCCACGGCCCAAAGGACTGTACGCCTTTAGTCCATCGACCATGAGCTCTTCGTTAGTGAGCACTAGATCTAATATCGATGGGTTGTTTCCTGTGCTGAACCTGGTTGGAACGGTGACGTGGTTATACAAGAAGGTGCTAGAGATTAGCTCTTGCAAATATGTCTTGAACACTTCTGTCTCGGATGCTGGCTTTTCCAAGTCATGGGTGTTAAAATCTCTGCAACGAGGATGTGGCTGTACTTCTGATTAAGCACGGAACGAAACACGGAGATAAGTCTGTTGTCCCTTTCCGGAGTGGATTTCGGTGGTCGGTAAACCACAGAGAGAAGGCATACGTCGTTGCGTTCCAACCACAGTTTGCACCAAAGGACGTCGGTGACAAAAGTCTGGGGATCGTCTATAAGCTCACAACGAAGGTTCGTTCGGAAATAACTGAGCACGCCACCGCCCTTGCCCCTTCTGTCGTTCCGGAGAAGTGACATACCCGGTATGGCAATCTCAGCGTCTGTGATTTCGCCGCTCAGACAGGTTTCCGCGATCATTATGATGTCTCTAGGCTCCGAAGCCAAACGGTGACGGAGTTCTACCAACTTACTCATGAGGCCTTGTGCATTAGTATACATGCAGGATAGTGCTTTTGTAACCAAGAGTGAGCTAGCACAGGTTGTGGTAGGAATGGAGTTTGTGCCGACCGTTAACGGGTCGGCCATTAACCGTTTTTTTGTGGTGACGTTTGCCTTTGAGTTTGCTTTCGGTTAGACGACTGATCGCGGCCTTCCGGGCCCTGCTGGTCCCCCGTGTTCAGCCGTGTTTCGTGGGATAGTGCGGTTGTCGATAAATCCATGCCTTCACAAAGTCGCATGAGTGGATGGTTCAACAATTTGATCGCTCCCCGTGAGTCGTTGGTAATCCGTGGCAGCGTACCTGATGCCTTTAACCGAATTTCCGCTGGCAGCTTCATGCGGAATTTGGACCAGTTTTCCAAGGCGAGCGGTAACATAAACTCAGATTGAAGCACCACCTTCATAAGTCTGGGACCGTTCCCTTTGTAGTTGGGTGAAAATGGAATCCTGGTCAACCGCTTAGCGATGATATTATTGAGGGAGATTTCGTGGCGGATGTAACTCCATTGCTCCCGGTCATGTGCATCCGCTGCATCAGAGGTTGAATTTTGGAGCTCAGGAACCCCGTACACAATTATCGTCCGTTTCGCCTCGGCTTTACGAACTTCTTCACGGTTGCTCATCTTTTTCGGACGTTCGTTCCAGGGGATATCAGGAAGTATACGCGCCTCGAGTGATGAATGACAAAGCCTGTTGGACGATAGTAGAACTGCCTCTGTGTCCTTGATGGAGTTTAGTGTCACCCGGAGAAGTCGGGGTTCACCGTAGTGCGCTGAATTTGGATGACGTGTGACTCGTCTCAGCATTGCAGGTTCAACCGAAATGCCAATCGCAGTACATATAGACTTCCACTGATTACGATCATCCAACAACTTCCCCTTTATTGTACTCGCCTGTGATTCAGGAACATTTGTACACACAACGGTTAACGCGCCTTGGCTCCTTGCGTTGGATGCAGATTTGCCATGACTTACAGACACGGTGTTAAACGGATTGTTTGGTTGTTGGAGTCTGGTCAACTTACTGTTGCTTGGTGAGGCCACCGGAGTCGGAGGTAATTTAGCCGGTGTATGCGTTGAGGCGACTGAGGCGTACGACGCCCCACTTTTCTCTACGGCGGAAGAGGTTTGCCACGGAGCTTCAGCGGTTGCTGTTGAATGGAGGTGGGGCGTGTGACTCAAAGGTGTGGACATCAGTACGCTGGATGTTCGTCCGCTTTTGGGAGTTGAGTGAGGCAGGGGATTTGGAGAAACTGAGGCCGCAGCGCGGCTTGAGCGTCTAGCCCTATTTTTCGGCCTCGAGGTGGAGCATTCTTTGACCGACTGTGGTACAACCATGGCCATATTCGCGGCCGGTGGTGCAAGCCTGGCGTTCAACAAATAAGCGATTGTCGCATTCAAAGTATCGCACCTTTCCATGAGTTCACATAAACAACCGACCACTGGAGTTAACTGGCAAGTTGGACCAAACCAAAATGCGTCAGCTGCCTTGTTTATTTGCCTTGCTTCTTGGGCGGACTTTCCTATACAGCTCGGGTGGAACGAGCCACTGCAGTTTCGGCACGTTATACCCATTTTAAAGGCTTTGCCGCAATTATCTGAAGAGCAGATACGTCGTTGCATGATATTCGGCATAGTTGTTGTATTTTTTCAAGCACCAGGACAAGCAAGATGTCGATCACAGATTCCAAAATGACGGGCACAGCCGTAAATTACTGAGATCTCCGAAGATATCAAGCGGAATTCCACGAAACTTTCACGGATTGATGAACACACGAAACTAAAATGTTTGGTGCACAACTAACACAGCAACACACGTAAAATACAGTAATTCCAGAGAAAAAGCAGGATCCAGCGCGTGGTAGCAGAAAATTCCGCGGCGTCCGTGGGTACAGCCAGGTACGAGTTATTTGCAATTAAATGGTGGTCTACGAATAAGGCCATTTTTATTTTTTGCTAAAAATGGCTTTCTGCTTTGCAAGCAGATAGCAGAAAAAAGAAAAGAAAATATAAAAAGTATGGAAGCGGCGTATGTTCTAGATAGGCATAGCTATCCAGAAATGCTCTAATTAGCCCGTAATACCCTGCGACAACTACGGACTGCGTAGGTGGCCGAAAAGTAAACTTTGCAGGCATACATGACAAATATATGCAGATAAGGGATGATCTTGCGCGAAAACGCTAGAAATCCAGCAAGGAATATTATATCTACATGGGAATTTAGGGGAGCTTGTAATTAACTCACGGTTAGAAGGCCACAGCATACCATTTTCAGTGGATACTGAGCCACATAAACAACCAGTAAAATAGAGTTTAGCATTTTTAAGCCTCTAAGCTTTTCTAAAGCTTACAACAAGCCCGCATGAGTCAGGTCTACCTGAGTAACCCTGGGGAACTTTCAGATCCGTTGATAGATTTCGGCCTACAAAATACACACATTACTTAGCTAAACATCACAAGATTTATCCCTTAGAGCCGATTTTCTATGTTCATGAGGCTCTGTCTCTAACGTCAGTGAGCTATAGGAGCCTGCCACCAATAATAAAGAAATAAGCATGGGAAAATTTAATAAAATTTAGCTAATTGCATTTGGGCGTGAAATCCGTTTTGGTCTACATTGGTTGGGCTTTAACAACTCTACTTCTGGTGGTTGAGCTTGCTCATACTTGAGGTATTATTATGCCTCATGTGTAGATGCACACTATTGTGCAGCTCTTTGATGAATTTCGATTTATTTCTCTCCATTTTTAAGTTCTGAAGATAGTGCCGACGGTGTCCATCCAGTTGGCAATGTTAACTGGTACCCAAAATTCACACCGACTATTTTTTTGTGATTTTCCTGGCAAGAGCTTTTCTAGCACCCTAAGCAAAGAGCGATAAGGTAAATCAGGAGTAGAATAGTAACAAAAACCAGTGGGAGCTGGTCGTTCACCCGCCATTACGCATAGCGCATGTTAGGCTTTGGAGCCAGCTAAAAGATAAATGACACACGAACGGCCAAGATAAGAAAAGTGGTGATGGAAAGTTTTTGGTGCTCCAGCCAGCCAGTGTGACAGGGGCCACTCTGTCGTTGGTTAGCTTTCGTGCCAGTGAAATGAAAGCTGGAAATGCGAGTGTTTTACGAGTAAAAGCAGTTAAAGAAGAGGATCTGGTTTTCATTATGCCTGTCTACTAGTGTTGACAATAGCGAAAGGCACAGGTATACCAGATAAAACTAAGTATATGGGGACAAGAGAGTATAAGTGGAGAGCAAAATGTCTGATTATTGGGTCTAGAAATTTTAAAGTGCGCTCGTTGTCAACAATAAGAAAGATATATTTTTTATTTTGCGGCTTACCTACTGATAGTGTTTGGAAACTGCTGACTATAGTAACTAGTGCTCAGACTTAATGAAAAAGCTTCAATTATGGCAACCACGCTAGAACCTGGCATTTCACATGAGGCTTAGTGTTGTTAAAATGTTTTTAGTAGACGTGACTCATGGGTCACAAGTATAAGTATTCGCAAGAGACCTAGTGGACTAGGTATTTGGAAAATACTAAGGGGTAAAGATGGAGACGAAGGAACCAAAGTGTAGAAGAGAAGGGAGAAGTGAAGTAAAGTTTTTCCGTTCGGATTGCTTCCCCATTGCTATGCAATATCCTACCTGGTCAGTGCCTACAGGCTTACGATGCTCCCATTCAATAGTACTAGGCTGCTTTACGTGCTGATCTGTTGGGCAGTAAGAGACTGGGCGTCGAGAAGGAGCTTTCAAAGGGTTTGAGCTACCGATTAGTGTTTCCAGGTTGCCTTTGCGGTAGCGTCTACTATTTCAAGACTTCCCATTTAACTAATTGTCGGTGGGAGCCAGTAAAGCGCTCAGCTACTACTGGGGTAGGCTGAATACCTTTTGTGGTCTGATTAGCAGTCCTAACATCTGTAAGGTGCGTGCAACTGCTCGGGCCAACATCTCTCACGTAGTGTGACAGGGACCGCAAAGTATGGGGAGGACCTGTGAGCCCAAGATGCTCCTGTCATGGAGCCTAGTTGAGCGCAATACAAAGTTGTGCTAGAGCTGACCAAAATGTGATCTATGCCCCATCGGGGCCGGTCTCAAAAAGGTTGTCATCAAAATTACAGATGTTGAAAAGGCGTCTTATGTTATCCAGGCACATAAACTTTCGTACCTCCTGCTTGAAAGCCTGTGGATTGTGAATCGCCCGCAGCTGTGAAGGTAATTTGTTCCAGATATTTACGTAAGCGACAAGGAAGAAACGTGAACGTAGTTTCTTCCTCGCTGGCAGCGGGGCAACTGTGCAGTGCTTGTTTCGGAGGTTGAATTCTGATCCTGTTCTCAGTGTCAGTCTGCGGATATCACTGTGCACCGCTTGGTATATTAACTTATGTAAGAAGCACAGGTTTAAGATAATGCGCCGCAGCCATAGAGGCTGGAGTTTGAGATGGTTACACCTCTGTAGGTAACTAAGCGCTAGGCCTTGTTGACC
>OX104059.1:22212282-22357090 GCA_944474145.2 Dicrocoelium dendriticum | reverse complement strand
ACGGTTGTCCCGTTGACGGCAAAGAGCAAATCAGGCGGAAGTTTCTTCTCAGTTGTTTCCGCAAATACTTGGAGCAAAATGCGTAGACTACAAGGAATTCAAAAGCTGCAGGCGTTTAGGCAATCAATACAAGTTGCTGTTTTAGATATAATACACCTCGTCAATACCTGCAACTGGGATGAGCGCTGTTTGCGATTTTTCCGGATGAAGCTTAAAAACGCTTTGGCCGCTTCCTCCACAACGTAGTAAGGTTGGCCTCCTGTGCTATATTTATGGTTTCAACATGAAAGCAGCAGTTTTCCTATCAAAGTGCTTCTTGAGGTTACTACATAGTACGAAGGACCTAACTTCCCAGCTAATTGACTGAACTTTTGACACCAGCTTAGCACTCACGCATGGCAGACATAACACCGAAGGTACTGTTGCCCACCTTCACACTATGTTTGTGCCAAATTTCCTCGTTGCTCTAGTCCACTGTTGTCAGGTTTATCTACAACGACGAGGTATGGCTGCTAATTCTGTGCCTACATACGAACGTGTTATGCGACGGGGCCCATTTTCTATTGCTTCTTACCTAGTGGTAGTTTGAATCAAGTACCTACGTTAGTTGGTTGAGATACTCTGTGATACTGCAGAGTGCCCATGATAATTGTAAGACCTAATAACTAAGGAATTGCTGGCAAGCCACACTCTTTCGGCTTGAATACAGTTCTTCAGTTTAGCCACAACGACGGGATGTAAGCTTCTTGCAACTATTATGGCACGTATACACGTCTGACCTATCTTCCGTAGTCCGATGTGTTGCTGACCACTGGCGCCGCGGTTCCATTGTCAGACTTCTAAAAATTAAAAAAGTAGTTTATTTTTATGAGTAACGAGGCGCGCCGTATCAGGCATGAGCAAAGTTTTATATACGATGTTTCGCAATAGGCATATTGTGTTCTATGCCGAAATGGAAAAAGTAGTGTGAGAAAAACATCATAGGTGCAGTTCCATAGTTTAGGTCCATGTGGATTTATCATAGTGTAGAAATTTGTAGGCTGTGGCTTTATTACAGTCGGTAGTTGTATAAAATATGGCATGGTTGCCAGCACCGTACTGGATATTTGTGTCTATATGTCTAAATCAGTGTATGTGTTAGCAGACGTTGTTAGTGAACTTGTGAATTGTGACTGTATTGTTGAGGTTGTTGGCCTGTGCTTAAACCTATGAAGGGATTAATAGCACTCCTTGAATTAGATACAAATTGCGAAGCTGGAATCCTCCCGAAGCTGAAGAGCAGTGCGTTTACTTAGTGGCAAGTCACATCCGCCACGTCGCAGTGTTGTTAAACGGACCTTAATGGCCTTCTATAGGAAGAAAGCTTGCCAGACGAAAATCACACCAAGCCCTGGAAAATTAACAGTAAACCATTTGCTGGAACGGGATTAACCGAACCACGCTGCTGGCACCATGTGGAGGTTGTGCGGATAGCCAGCTAAGGATAGCTTCCTTACCGGATTCTCTTAACCACCGACTGTATCCCCCATCTTCACTATTTTCTTAAGCCACTCCACTTGCCGACCATATTTTTAGATGGTATACCGGCCACCCTACTACCTACTCGTGAATCGTCTGCTATGCTTGGATCTCCAGAGAGATCTCAGTACGCTGGAGCTTTTGCTTTACAGCGCTTGATGGCCCACCTATGCCCCTTAGTCAATAACTATGGTCTTCAACAATGTTTCGTTTGTACTTTACGTAAACTACTCCGCTTACTTAACTCAAACAACATACTCTGTTAATCGGGACCCTCGTAATTACTGAAAGGTATCTTGCCAACTGGCAGGTCTCGGATCTTATATGCAGCTGCTTCTGAGGGCCAATTGCTCCAAACTGCATCTTTCACCCTAAATTAACCTGTTAGCTTCTTCGCCGACACGCTGCCCGACGATGCATTCATACTATACTTAGATTACCTACGTTCCTAATACAAGCGAACATTTACCTCTAAGCATTTTGGACAGTTGGACAAGTCTGACCTGCCTCTAAGCACATGAAAGTTGCGCCATGTATGCCGCATCCGTTTAAAAGGCACCCTCCCAACTTTCCATTATTACTTCTATTTTCTTAGGTTATCACAATCTTGCCTGCTATGAGGCCCGTGCGCACTTAGACATTTTCACGAAATAATTTTCTTAATACATTATTACGGTCGCCTATCCTCTTGCCATTACATGCCAATACCATACTATCACTCTGCCACTTTTGAGTCCTACTATCCAACATCCTAACATAACCTAAGCTTAGCTAATTTAACTGCACTAACCGCTGCTTCCTCATTACAAACCAAACGACTAAACCCTGGTGGACCCATACTAAGGCATTTGGACAAAAAACGTAAACACCGAGCTAAAGCAGATTGCGAATAATTAAAAAAATGAACGGTAATAAAATAAATAAACAATCATTTCCTTCTCGAATTCAGCGAGCCATACCGTCTCGGGTAGGTTCAACCTTCACAAGCAATTAAGTAGCGCAACTGATACGTTATAACGCACGTAATTGATTGTGGCAAAAAATCACACAAATTGGCGGTTGAACTGTTCGTTAAGCTTGGCAATTTTGTTGCAAACGTTTCGTCACCAATCGTGGTGACATCATCAGTGCGTAGTGAAGTGGCGTGCAATAGCGTAGAGTAGCGTAGAGGAGCCTCGGTGTGAGTGCGCTGAGCTTGGTGTGCGTGCGTTTTTATGCCGTCGTGGTTGGCCGTGGATCCGAGCAATCCTATTGGTTGGGACTTCGATCCGTGTTCAGCTTGCTTAATGGGCAGATGACCTTGACCTCACCTCCTTTGTCCGCTTGCTCATGCGAGTGAGACTGCCGCCAGTTCGGGTTGTCTAGTCACACGTTCCACCGGATTCAATCGATCGAATTGTCGGTCCTTCGTCAGTAGCGTGGCGTATACTGCGTCAACTTCGCTGTGTCGATTGATTGCATGCGTTGTAGAGTACCAGGCTTCCAAAAATTCCCTCTCGGGTTTTGTACTTCCATGTGCTAGGATCTTTACACTCTCCAGATCGAAATGGTGACCTTCTTGATCTTCATGCGCAGAAACCAATGAGTGTGGATCGTGCCTTCTGATGGCCGCCTTGTGTTTGGTGATTCGTGTACAAAGTTTTCTTCCAGTTTTTCCGACGTAGATTTTATCGCAGTCACTGCATTTTAGCTGGTAGATGACATTGCATTGGTCGGCTACATTGACTTTTCCTTTGGGTATTGAGATCAATTTCCTTAGGGTGGCACTTGGCTTGTCAGCCACTGAGATTCCATGTGATTGCAGCAATCTTCCTGTTAGTTCGGAGACATTCTTGATGTAGGGCAGCACTATCCGTTTGTTTGGTTGATCAGATGATTGCTGCTGTTGCTGAGGCATTCGTTTCTTTAAGCTTCTTCTGATGAAACTTCTCGGATAACCGTTGTTTCTAAACACTCGATATAGGTGATGCTCTTCCTGTCTCCGCGATCCGGCTGTGCTGCAGTGCGTTTCCGCTCTCTTGAACAAGGTTTGAATGCAGCTCTTCTTGTGATTCATCGGGTGATTGCTGTAGTAGTTTAATATCTGATCCGTATGCGTTTTCTTCCGATTTACGCACGTTTCCATAGATCCATCTGTATTCCTAGTGACCAGTACATCCAAAAATGGTAGCTTGTTATCCTCCTCTAAATCAAGCGTAAATTTGATATCCTCGAATGTGCTGTTGAACAAGGCACGCGTGGCCTGTACTCTGTTCCGTTTTACGAAAGGTGTCGTCCACGTATCGTATCCAGAGTTTCGGGCTGATGGATGGCAGTGCAATGCAACAAAATTGCCGAGCTCAGCGAACAGTTTAACATCCATCTGAACAACCTGAGCTACCAGCCTTCAATTATATAGCCAACCAATTCGGGCGTACAACGCTACAACAAGCTCGTCGTTGGGAAACATTTGCCTGCCGACAAGCTTGCACACGCGAACAGCTCTACCTCCTTCATGAATGCCTGAGAAGGAACGTGCTACCAGCAAGTACAAACCACAGACCGGCGCTGAACAATCCAGCAGCCTGGAAATTAGCAGGACAATACGGGAGCCGCATAGTCAGACTGAGGATAACAGATGCCCACAACCGTCTACGAAAGTATGAGAGAGTCCTAACGGAAAATAGAACCAATTGCCTCAGTACCATTGACCCACAGCAACAAACAGCGCTGGAATCCGCAATTGAACGTCGAGTCAAAAGCACCAAGAACCGACGGAAGATTGCATTGAACACAAAGTTAGACAAACTGACTACGAAGAATGACTACATTAGCAGTGAAGGATGAATCAAAAATCTTTCACGCCGGCAACTCACAGCAAGTGAAGAGGATGTCTTGATTAAGGGGCTTAACTTCAACGTCAGAGATGCTTGCCCCAAAGATTACTTGGCTAGCTTAGAACACGCAATGAAATCAAATGGACTGTCGGAGGAGTCACAGCAACAGATACGGCAGACTGTTGTCCCAGTGCTTACTCGGAATAAAGTCACCCAGACCCTAGCCAAGGAGGAACAGGATGGGCTCAGACGTTTACAGAAAGATGAGAACATTGTGATCCTACCAGCGGATAAAGGGCGTATAACAGTTATAATGGACAAACCGGAGTATATTAACAAGGCCAAAGAACTGCTATCAGACGCAACTACATATTGCCAGATCGATCAAGATCCAAGTTCAAAACGGGTCAACCAGATTAACGCAACACTGAAGAAACTACAAACAAAGAACGAGCTCACTGCCACAGAGAGGTGGAGAATGAAAGCGGATGATACGAACATTGCATTGCTCTATGGATTACCAAAAGTACACAAAGATGGAGTCCCATTACGACCAATCGTCTCGCTACCCGGAACCCCGTCATATAAACTAGCAAAGGATTTGTGGAAGCGGTTGAAACCTTTGGTTGCCGGATCCGAACATAGCCTCAACAATGCTGAACAATTCCTCAAAAAACTGCGAAATGTCAGAATAGAAGACGACGAAATAATGCTTTCATTCGATAACACCGCACTCTTCACTTCAATCAGTCATGAATTGGCTAAAGAAACCATGCTGGAACTACTTGAGAAGCAACTAAGCCCCACAACAACCATACGACCTGAAAGCTTTTGGGAACTCCCGAACCTCTGCATGACCACTTATTTCCGCTTTGCTGGACAAGTATACCAGCAACTGAGAGGAACACCCATGGGATCACCAATTTCGGGGCTCATTGCAGAAGCCGTAATGCAGAAATTGGAGCGCACTGCACTGCCATCCATCAGCCCGAAACTCTGGATACGATACGTGGACGACACCTTTCGTAAAACGGAACAGAGTACAGGCCACGCGTGCCTTGTTCAACAGCACATTCGAGGATATCAAATTTACGCTTGAATTAGAGGAGGATAACAAGCTACCATTTTTGGATGTACTGGTCACTAGGAATACAGATGGATCTATGGAAACGTGCGTAAATCGGAAGAAAACGCATACGGATCAGATATTAAACTACTACAGCAATCACCCGATGAATCACAAGAAGAGCTGCATTCAAACCTTGTTCAAGAGAGCGGAAACGCACTGCAGCACAGCCGAATCGCGGAGACAGGAAGAGCATCATCTATATCGAGTGTTTAGAAACAACGGTTATCCGAGAAGTTTCATCAGAAGAAGCTTAAAGAAACGAATGCCTCAGCAACAGCAGCAATCATCTGATCAACCAAACAAACGGATAGTGCTGCCCTACATCAAGAACGTCTCCGAACTAACAGGAAGATTGCTGCAATCACATGGAATCTCAGTGGCTGACAAGCCAAGTGCCACCCTAAGGAAATTGATCTCAAGACCCAAAGGAAAAGTCAATGAAGCCGACCAATGCAATGTCATCTACCAGCTAAAATGCAGTGACTGCGATAAAATCTACGTCGGACAAACTGGAAGAAAACTTTGTACACGAATCACCGAACACAAGGCGGCCGTCAGAAGGCACGATCCACACTCATTGGTTTCTGCGCATGAAGATCAAGAAGGTCACCATTTCGATCTGGAGAGTGTAAAGATCCTAGCACATGGAAGTACAAAACCCGAGAGGGAATTTTTGGAAGCCTGGTACTCTACAACGCATGCAATCAATCGACACATCGAACTTGACGCAGTATACGCCACGCTACTGACGAAGGACTGACAATTCGATCGATTGAATCCGGTGGAACGTGTGACTAGACAACCCGAACTGGCGGCAGACTCACTCGCATGAGCAAGCGGACAAAGGAGGTGAGGTCAAGGTCATCTGCCCATTAAGCAAGCTGAACACGGATCGAAGTCCCAACCAATAGGATTGCTCGGATCCACGGCCAACCACGACGGCATAAAAACGCACGCACACCAAGCTCAGCGCACTCACACCGAGGCTCCTCTACGCTACTCTACGCTATTGCACGCCACTTCATTACGCACTGATGATGTCACCTCGATTGGTGACGAAACGTTTGCAACAAAATTGCCAAGCTCAGTGAACAGTTCAACAGCCTTCTGAACAACCTGAGCTACCAGCCTTGAATTATATCACATAATTTGCAGAAGCAGTCAAAGCACTCAGGAGGAGCAAAGTCGTCAGTGGAGTGCCAAACAATGTTTTCAAGCGTGCGGAGAATAATTAAAAATGTACGGTAAGTAGGAGGACAGTAGATGAATGCTGAGAGCACCTTTGTTGCACGTGACCGTAAAATATTGAAAAATGACTAGTGGGTATTCCAGTGTGTAACAGTGGGCGGGGACTTTATTCGGTGGCGTGTTACGTCCGCCAAGTAACTGTGTTGATAAACGGTATGTTGTGGCTTTTTATAAGGAGAACGCTTGCCAGGCGGAATCCCACCACGTCCAGAAACACTGTCCTCTAGGGCTATGAACGGTCAAGTACAATTAACAAGGCTACTTTTGGAGCATTTATTCATGCAGCCATTCGCAGTCGGGTGACTCCTCTGTTGGCTAGACAAATGGCACAGTCCGTATCCAACATGGAGGTTGAGGTCAGTCGAGGAGGAGGTTTGAGTTTGAAGGTAAGCATAATTTCTCGTGAATGAGGTTTCACCTCTGACTATGTATATTTGCTGGGGTGCGAAGAATTCATGTCCAGCTACTTTCACTGGACATCGGTGGTTGAGGTGTTCGGTGTAGTTTGTTGGTTTGCAGGTGAGGCCATGATCCAGCTGAGTCCTTGTTGGTCATTTCGTACCACGTCAGACGGAGGCAGTTTCTTAGTTCGATCCCGGATCACCAAGCTTCCCCCGGCCACAGAGAAATCGAAGAGAGGAGTAGGCCGAGAGGAGACCAAAAATGACAGTCATGGTACCAATCATTGGGGAGCTCCTACTTTAAGACTTGTAATTGAGGCAACTTGTGTACAATGTGCAACAGATATTCCGCTGAAAACTTTGCTTGATTCCGCAGCAGGAGGCATGGCCCAAAGTATAAATTACTTTTATGAAGATGAAGAGCAGGGTTCCGGGAAGAGATTCACGTGGTAGTAGCCTCCGGCGTTAGCATTCAACCGGAGACCAAAAGGTGGGTATGTAACCACAGTTGGTTGCAAGCGGGACCCAGAAGATACAGTGACAAGGGGGCGATACATAAATATAATCCACGGGATGAGCGTTATCTAAGACCACATAGTAACTATTATGTACATAGGTATATAAAGATAAGGAGTCGCGCATAATGGAAGACGGCTAGGATTGGGTGGATATGTACGGAGGACTAAGTGTTGAAGTTAAGACGATCGAGAAATGGCGCTATTTGACTGGGTTTCAGTGGTCGAATGTGCTAGTTGGGTTAAGCATCCTAGTTACTAATGGATAACTACAGTGTCGAAGGCTAGGTCAACCAACCAACAATAATATGTGATGCTAACTGTCTACAAGCAAACAGTTGGAAATATAAGGAGTGACACCTAACAAGACCCCAATTTGCGCTGGGATGCGAGGAGAGTAGGCCAAATCGTGGAAGCCAGAAGTGTTGAAAATGAGACAACCGAGAGAAAGGCGTTGGTTGACAGATCATCAGCGTCCAACTGTAGCCACCCGATGAAGGAAATTAGTCACATGTGGAAACCTACAGTGTCACATCGTAAGTCACACACTACCTGCGTTGTAATGCAGGAGAATAAACGTTGTAGGAATGGAGAAACACATAGCGAGCTACGGATATCCACAGACTTGAATGGAGCCTATTGCGACTAACTGCAGCTCAACAGAGATAACGGCCCTAGTAGCGGTAGTATCGGTGGCTGGGGAAGACATATTATTAGGTCATTTGTTCACTAGTGGGTACCTACCATGTTAGTGAATAAATCAACAAACGAGAGAAGATTAGAGTGACAGATATTCAAGCGAAAAGAGGGTTGGAGAATAAACGAGTAGCTCCAGCAAAGCTACAACTTCGCACAGCGTTGCAAGGAGCCAACAACAAATAACTGATGAATAAATCAACAAACGAGAGAAGGTTAGAGTGACAGATATTCGAGAGAAAAGAGGGATGGAGAGTAAACGAGTAGCTCCAGCAAAGCTACAACTTCGCACAGCGTTGCAAGGAGCCAACAACAAATAACTGATGACAAGCGGAGTTGACGAGCGTGAGGCGAACAGCAGCTAAGGAGGCTAGGAGGGGGATCAGTAACCAGCAATGGCATTCGGATTAAGCATTAATTTACTGGTGGCTCCCAAGGTGGCACAGAATAGGTCAACAAACCAGCTGAGCTCTGATGCAAATAGACCATGAGAACAAACGTTGTAGGGAAGGAGTGACATCTAGATAGCTCCGGATATCCGCAGAGTTGAATGGAGCCTATGGCGACTAACTGCTGCAGAACAGAGAAAGCGGCGCTATAATAGGGAGTATCAATTGGCGGATAGAGCTATTTGCTTAAGACCTGGTCACTAGGGGATACCTACAATGTCACAAAATAAGTCCCAGAACCAGCTGCGTTATAAGGCAAACGATCCAAGTACGTAACCCTGTCAATTCACAACGATCCAAGACAGTGTTTTAGGATGTGGTGTGCTTTTGCCTGACAAGTTTTCTCCTTTTTAAGGACACAAATTTTCGTTAAAAAGCACTTCGACTTGGAGGATGTGACTTGATTATGAATAAAGTCCTCGCTTGTAATTACACGCCGGCAGGTTGACCAGAGCCATAGTTTGATGATATTGATACCAACGCTATACGGTTATCTGCTGTCTGCACGTTCCGTCACCGTTTAAGTTGTTACGCTCTTACGGTTGTTCTCAACATTACACATATGCAATCAGTCTACCGTCACATAACAAACAAAGGTGACCTCACACGTACCTTTTCCACTTCTGGAAATTCAATACCTTCCGCCCTAATCAAATTGCAAGCAATGCAATGTACCAGTTTGGTGTGCTAACCTTAAAATGTTGGTGATGCACTACCTGGCGTGCCTCAATGCATCCGAGGATAAAATATTTGTATATAACCTTCGTCCATTTCTTCGGTCGGTAACGCATCTCTAAAGATTATATACCTCCGGCACCTTAAAACCAGATGGTTTCAACAAAAGCGTAGCTCCTATGAAGCAACGTTTTCCTGTCATCAAGTGCAACTCCTGGCACATGAACAATATTGCTGGTCCTCGCAGCTCTCCTTGTCGAATGGAGAATTAAAAAGTATGAAGCGCCGCGCACAGAGAAGGTAAATAATATTGGCTTAGTAGCTTTGAGAGGAAGAATGGAGTGCCGCGCGCTAAGGCGACTAGTCACAACAGAATTTGGATCAAACCTACTCAACTACCTTTCTCTTTTTGGAGTGCCGTTTTATTTTGGCTGATAATATGCAACTTTTCCTGCCTACTCAGGTTATGTCATGCCTTACCAGAATAATAGCTTTGGATGCTCCGTGGAGATTGGTGACTCCCCGGAAGTCACTGCTGGTCAACATGATGTCCATGTTCTATTCTCTGTTTCACACGCTAGTAGTTGTAAGTTTACCAGCTGTAGTCAGAGAGATGTATTCCTTGCTTATAAGTTAACCGAATTAAAAAGGGAACGATTGATAACCCTGTTAAATGTAAAAGAGGGAGATAACACTAGTTCAGGCTGTGAATGGAATAAAGGTTGTTAAGTAGCGTTTGGAGATGGATCGGGATCAAGTGGTAGACTATTCCAAAGGGAGCTATAAGGGAACAGTTTGGATCCTAGACGCCGTACCGATGATTAGCTTCAAGATATAAACACCCGGTTATGTGTGACTAGACAACTTAAGCAACAGCGTAATTTGGGCATTTCTTTCGTTACTCCCACTCAAATAACCTCTTCGACTGTGCACGCGACCGACATAGGTTTCTCATCTTTCCAGACTGCTGCTTACAATCATGATGACAGCTTGAACTGCAAGCGCACTATAATTGACGTAGCGATTGCGGATTGTCTCTTGAACCCGACTAGTATGGCCGCCGCGGCATCATTCTAGCAGGTGTCTGTGGCCTCCGGGTATTTGTTCTCTCTAAGCCCCCTTGCAGGCTAGTGTTGTTGAACCGGTGAAGTTGCCCGTGGTAAGTGAAGGTGAGGCGGTTCCATTTGTAGTCTCCAGACGCCACCCAGGACCAAGCAGCTGTATCCTGTACTACTGGTATCTAAGGTCCTTTGCTCGCCAACACGTTGTTTGTCGTTGCGGTGAATGATATTTAACACCCAATGGTGAATCGAATCATCAAAACTCCGGTCCTTCATTTGTGCGCCCTCTTAAGAAATCACAAGCTGAGTTACGTGGTCTTCAGTATCCAAGCATACAACAAGCATATACGGTTCATTTGAATGGACTTCATACGCGTGAAAAGCTAGCCCTTAATCGCTTTCACGCAACTGTGAAGACCCAAGATGCCCCAGCCACAACTAAATTTTGAAGGCTTAGGAGGGTTCTAAGTGCTCCCCGTTGTCTGAGACTCGGAAAACAAATACCAAATGGTCGAATGCTAGGGCACTTAATTCACGTAAAGCTGAGCTACATGTTACATTAACTGACTTTGTTACCACTAGATCTGTGAGTGGGTTGGGGCAGGTTACTGAATTGATAAGACGTTTCTGTAATAGCAGAGATACCCAAGCATGCTTGTTACCTCACACTGTCTAGGATACTTCTGCTCCGATAGTTTCAATTCTCATACTTGGAAATGCATTGCAATGGATCATGGGGATAAAAGACGTGCTCAGTTTGAACGAAAAGTCCTGGTATCTGTGGTGAATGGGACTCAACCAGTTAGCTCAATGAAGAGCTCCTTAAACAAAGTCCCATGACATGAGCATCGTTTACTTCCAGTGTTGGCGGATCCTTAATATTCGGCAGATAGTTTACGGTCTCGGTACTTGCTCTTTCAACTTATGTGCTATATGTTCAAGTTCGCTTTTCATGTAAACTACTGTGATCCTATGAATAGCTACTAACCGGCTAGTTTAAATTGCTGCTAAGTCAGCCGCTGTACCGCAACGCTATAAGTGCAATGTATTATGGTAATGCGTGTTGCAGCGCCATATACTAGGCTGCATCACATTGGGTGAACTAGCACGCATGTACCGGTCCTACATTTGGTTACCGTGCTTGTCCCTTAAACCGCCCTTTAACTTCTCAAACGAGCATCGGATAAGTTGCCGCTTTGAGTACTTTGTACTTAGCCCGAAGCATTGTGACTCACAGAAGATACCATGGGGCTTAGCTGATTGATGTACCGAGGTCAACGGGTTGCAAGGTACGTTCCTCGCAGATAATTATTGGGTATTCCAGTGTGTGGAATGCAGAATATGTGTGTACTTTTATCGCCATACAAGCAATACTTTCAGAAACCTGATGAATCTTTTCTACTTGGAGAGGCTAGTAACAGATAACCAATCGTATGATGATGTCAGAAGAATAAATAAATAAATAAATATTTATTCTCGACTGTGCGAGGCACGCCAGTTGAGGCATGATCAGGTATGTACAGCTGTACAGACGTTTTATGGGAACTGTAGTGACAGTAGAAAATTGTTCATATGTCCATGCTTGGAACTGTGCAATGGTGAACATGCGAAAGAACGATTTGGTTGTAGTGGGATCGGGATCCATTTGTTCGGACATAATCGCTCTGCCATATATCGCAGTCATACCTCGAGTAATAATAGATAAAGAATCCTGAGTGATCCGTTGGAAGATAATTGAAGAGCAAGCTATCCAGTATGACGATTCTAATTGAGCTGCCAGTGTGAAGTTATGGGCTTTGACTTTATTCGGTGGCGAGTCACATTCGCCACGTTGCAGTGTTGTTAAACGGACATTTGTGGCTTTTTATAGGGAGAACGCTTGCCAGGCGAAAACCCACCACGTCCTGAAACACTGCCGCCAATCCATTGAATGGCAAGTTGTAACTGGCTATGTTTCTTGTTGAACGTTCTTTTGCTCCGTTATTCGCAGTCAGGTTGCGTCCCATTTTTCTGCTGACTGATGCGCTATGCGAGTGGCCATTGCGTGCCTGGGTCCTCTCCTGTTCCAGATCGGTAGGTCAGGAACTAAGCATTCTTTCTGGATATGATGTGTTGATCATCTGCAGAACCACGTGAAGCCTCGAAGAATATACGTTGAAATATGTTGAAGTCTTGGAGGACAGGATAGGTTCCGAAGAAAGAATCGCAGATCCCCCGGGGTATGTAGTGAAATTGATTAGAGATGGTGGTAACCACGGCCATTTGAGCGGTCAAAGCGGATTGAAGAGCTTAGAATGACCGATTGTTCAAGCTTTGTATTGGCAGGAGAATGTGCCTTCCGTAGTCGAAAGTCCTCCAGTCAAGAGGTATGTGGAATAGGTATTGTTAGGTAAATTGGACTCAGTGGTTCATGCCGCGGAAGAATTGATTGATTTGTCCAGTTAGTAAGTTGTAAAAAAGTTGATAATTTTCCGCTCATGTCCAGCTAGAGGAACTGTGTGCCTTGTATTGTTGTCGAAACGGAGGACAATTCCTTGGGTGCGTGTCGCCGTACCTGTGACAGACTCGGGAGAAAAAGGAAACGAACAGAGACAGCCACACAGACAGAAGAAAGGAATGCATCTGGAATGCAGTCAATCAATTACAGCGATGGCTGAACTATTGTACCAATATTCGTGTAATTGTTAGTTAAATATCGCATATACACGTATATCATAAGTGGCGAAATACGACGAGAATCGAGCGGAACACGGATCAGTAAAGAATGAAAGACTGAAGATGAAGCAGGAGTGTTTGGGGAGGGGTCAGAAAGCAAAAGAGCGTTTAGATGAGACTGGATAAGTCAGCAAGATGTAGCTAGGGAGTCAGATTAAAGTGGGGATAACAGTAGTGAATGTCGCGAGAAAGTAAATTTGCGGGACTACAGAGGCTAATGATGTTTTGCAAAATGCAGCCCTTGCCGACCAAGTTGTCTTTGCATTTGGGTCACACAGCCATCCTAAGCAACCGGGGGCTTGTGTGGACCTTGGCACAGGAGTAGTTCCCATAATCAGTCACTTAACTAAAGTCTAGGAAAGATTGGGACATATAGTTTATTACACCAGACAACACCTGTTTGAGTATAATGTCCCCGTCATTGGATCGCCGAACACTCTCACTAGCATTGTCTGCGTCGGTATTGGCAAGCAGGTCCGAAATGACCATGGATGCTGCTAGCTTCTGACTGGAAGTATAGCAGGGAGTGGCCCATAACAAATTGTGTCTCATAAAGATTATATGTTTCTACGCGTACTTAAGCAGTTGCCTGTCCTATCGTATGCACTTACTGTCAGTTTACTGTGGTCTCTAAAGGTTGATGAAATAAATTGACATTTTTAGGTAATAGCCCAGACGCACTGTGATTTCATTGAGGAAGCTGGATAAATGCCAATATTTCAAGCTGGAGGTTTGTGTATTGGTTTGGGGAAACCGGCTTGGTCGATAGGATTCCGGCCCTGCTGCAGGCACTCCGCAAGTGGGAGGCGGGTTTTCGGAATTGCCACCACAGGTAGGACCGCCGAGAGTTCAACGGGACAAGGTAAGAGACTGCGGGCACGCCACCGTAAATCCTGTAATTATCCTATATCGAATGGGACGGACTAAGGTAAACCAGGGTCCCTTGAGACCAAGCAGAAAATATTTCGATTGAAATTTAGTCAAGCGTAGAAGGAACCTGCTAGCCCTATCCTGTGTAAACTTCATCCTGTTCAATGGTACCCTGGCTGCGGTTCTGTTTACCATTTACCAACTAACGTTTGTCCCAAACCCTTCGTTTCTCTGGCTCACTGCACATTAGGTTACCGATAGATGACTAAGTTGTTTTATTTTGCAGTCTGAGAATGTAGAAGGCATACAGTCAACAAGGTTTTACCCACTTATCTTATGTCGGAACAAACCCTTATTGTTTCACATAGTAGTAATTCCCCATGTGTTATCGTTGCATTTATGTGGTTTCAATCTATCCACTGGGCTCACCACCGTTCACCGCATGTGACCTGACAATATTGAGGTTGTTTTGAATGTAGGTCGCACCTAGCAACCAAGTTAATTAAAACATAAAGAAATATCTTTTCTCGGCAACGCTTGGCACGCTCATGAAGACGTGATCCAGTAGGTGAAAAGTTACAGACAAGTCGAGACCATTCTACCGGCGACAGTAGAAAATCGTTTAAGCGTTTACGAGTGGTAATATACAATGGCGCAAGGGTAAAAGGAATAATTGGGCTATCGTGAAATCGGGACCAGTTTGTAAGGACAGAATCAGTACGCCATATATTGCAGTCCCACATCAGGTAATAATAGATCCTGAATCCTGAATGATCAATTAGATGATAAAGGAAGAGCAAGCTCGAGAGTCGTGACAATATATTAAGCTCTTGCATACGTAACGCAATGCTCATCGGTGATATAAGAGAAAGAAGCGTGACGACAGTAGACGCGTGAAATCGTAGAAAGGAGAGACAACGCGAACAGTAGGTGTAAAGTGCAAATGTAACAAAAGTATCAAGAATAGTGACGCAAGTTTACCTGCCAGTTTGAAGTTATGGGCTGCAACCTTAGTCGGTAGCGAGCCACATTCACCAAGTTGCAGTGTTGGGAAACGGACATTAGTGGCTAGTTATAGGGAGAGCGCTTGCCAAGCGAAATCCCACCACATCCTGGAACGCAGCCGCCGATCTATTGCTTGTCATGTTGCAACTGACTATGCTTCTGGTTAAGCGTTTATTTGCTCTGGGATACACAGTCCCATTTTTCCGTTGGCTGATATGTTACGCGACTGCATGTTTCGTCCCTGGGTCCTGTTCTTTCCTGACTTAATGGCTGGTTCCGATTTGCAGCACACAAATTGTTATCTTGCTGTGTGTGATATTTTGATCACCTGCAGACCCACCTAAAGTCGCCGGGCGATTTCCAATGAAACCTGTCGAACTGCTGCTGAAGCTCTGAAGGATAGGATATTGTCTCAAAACAGGTCGAAGGTCTTTCCTTGGAGATTTGCAAAATGGACAGGAAATATAAGCACTTACGGCCATTTGAGCAGTCAAAATGTGGTTAAGAGCTCCGGTTGAGTGGCAAGTAAAAAAGGACTCCAATATCGAAAGATCGTCAAACCCAATTTTCCCGGCCCTGTAGCGGCCTAAGAAAGTGCCCTCCGCTGTGAGAACGTCCTACTGCTTTGTTCCCCTTGTGGACTTTCGGAACTTAAGGACGTCACAGTGAGTCGTATGCGGATTGTTATACACGCGGCCCTTGGTAGCTCCCTTTCTTGGTGATTGGTCCTGTGTAAACCCATTTTAAGCCACAGTACACTGAAACGAGTTCATTCCTACCAGCGTTGGCCACTTCGTTGGCTACGGTTGAACGTTGCCGTGGTCGAAACAACTGGTGAGGGCTAGCAGCGGATATATTCATTAAGGTTGAGCAAATCTAACAGGCTCTCAAACAAAGGGGAGCATAGCATTTAGTCTGCAGAGCATAGATGGTTTACAATTCCGTAAGCTGGAAGCAGTCTGAGAACAGGAGACTAAACAGATGGGACTAAAGCAGGGCAGGGAGAGCTAGTGTTCTGCTTGAAGAGGGAATGCGAACATAGCGTACAGTAAGGAAATAACAGGGCCTGGCTGGAGGAACACTTGCTGATAAGGTGTGAAAAGCTAAAAGGGTTCTCGAGTTAAGTGGGTCAGGTCGTTCCTTCCGGAACAATGGCTGGGAAGCTCACCTTTTTCTGAGCAAACCCGGCGTGCAAGAGGCTCAGCAGGCAAGACTGGATTACTTTCCTTTGAGTGACTGTGAAATCTGCTGACTGAATTAGTCGGCGCAGTAAGATGGAGTCGTACCGTTAAGATGGGAAGACAGATAGAGAGGGGTCGCAAAAGCGGACAATTTTAGGAGGAAAGCGGATGTATTAATAAAGGGTGAGCTGGTTATGCAGAACCTGGAACGTTTAGCTTTCAATAGCCTGGATGCAATCAGAAATGGAGGTTGGTCAGGTGAGACTAGGGCAGAGCACTGCGAGTTGTCGGTCCGGTTAAATAAAAATGAAAACAATGAGCAAGGTAAGAAAAGGACAGGATCGGCATAGTAAACGTTTAACGGATAAGATACTGGAAAACGAACGTGGCCCTTAAGATAATGAAGAAGGAGGTTTCGGTCTTCTGTACAATATCCAATAACGCTACAATAGTCTAAGGTAAGTCGGAGGGCTGGATATCCATCAGGGAAGAATGGCTTATTTGGCGCCTTAAGATGGAGTCTGCAGTTAGGGTAGGAAGACAAGTAGTGTGGGTCAGCTGAAGGGGCAGATTAAGGATGGAAGGGGCTACATTAGTAAATGTTGAGCAACTCCAGTACGCTCTTATGGGGTGGGAACATAGCATTGGGACTTCAGAGCGTAGACCTTTTTCAGCTCAGCTGTCATAAATACAGTCAGAGAGAAACAGGCTGGTCACTGAGACAAGGTCACGACGCTGCGCTGAGGGTTAGCTGTCGGACTGAAGAAGCAATGAACACAGACCGTATAATACGGAAAGCAAGGGACGGAATGAACCCCGCTTAATTGATGTACAGAGAAGAGGCCACGGGGATTTTGAGTGATTGGGGACAGAGCCTTCGATCATCTGGACATTCGCAGGGGTCGTAGAAATATTCTGAAGAAATCGGAGAGGAGGAGATCCAACTGAGGAGACGTGGTTGGTCAGCGCATTGAGATTACGTCGTACAATTCATTTGTGAAGAGTGCTGGCGAGGGGCAGAAGCTTTGAAAAGGTTAGAGCTGGAAGTGGCTATATTACTAAACGTTGAGCACGCCCTGCAGGTGCTCGGGATGAGGGGGACCCAGCTTTTAGTCTACAGAGCATAGTTCGCATACATCCAGATAGACTAGAGGAAGTCCGCCAGCAACAGGCTGGTCAGCTCAGACTATGCCGGCGTAAGGCATTGAACTTCCGCAGTCCGATTAAAGAGCAATTTAAAGCAAAGGGGGCCGTAAAGAGAGGATAGTTTAGGGAAGAAAATAGCTTTGTTGGCCCTGGGTCAAGGGACTAACAAGGTTCTCGGCGCACTGAGACTATTCCGCTCAATTAAGGTGGTTCGGCGTGCAAAACCATATGTGATGATGGACGTTCTCAAAGAGCTCCTTCTCAGGGATACAGGTGCCCAAGATTACTGCTACGTTGGGAAAACCTTGTAGTCTTCGTATGGCTGTGGAGAATTGCATGATTAAATCAGGTGCTCTGACGGCTTTCGGCAGCCTATTACAAAGGGGTGTATACCTTTAGAGGAAAAAGGCAGGACGTACCGAGCAACCTTATTTGGGTAGCGCGAAGGAATAGTCTTTGTGAGTGGGGATAACATGCGTTGACAAGCGGTTAAAAAACAATGTCGAAACTTGTCCAATGTTGTAAAAAGCTTATACAGAAAAATAAGTTTGGTTTTAAGTCTCCACGAACAAAGTGATTCCAGCCTACGTTGCTTGCAGCGGCCTTAACAGCAGCAGATCATAGAAGGCGTTTGGTAAACGAACGCTAAACATTCTGGATAAAATTTCTATCAATTTTTCGTGCTAGTAACAATTATCAAGTAGTACAACAAGTGGTACATGATCATGCATACATAAGCGTGTCTCGCATTGCAAGCGAATAAAGAATCTGTTTATTTCTTTAACCTACCACAGATCGACCCACAACTTATACAGCCTCAGTAGTGACAATAACAAACTCCTTGGCTTTAGTATATAGCCAATTGTAGACCGGCTTTTGCAGGGCTATAGCTCGATTGTTCCACAAAAAGCAGTAAGATGGAATAGTAAAAACCAAGGGCGCGGAAGGTGAAGCTTCATCCAGTGTTGTAAATTTAATGCAATAGGTTGAAGTGTATAGCGCACAGGTAGGAGAGGAAGTTGCAGTTCGTAGGTGAGGTCGCTAGTTTCCATAGGTCACACCAGGTTTCAATAGCGCCGAGATCACTTTGAATGCTGAAGAAGCCATTGGGTAGGCAGGTAGGATCAAATGAGACTACCACTTGCATGTCATCAGCAAAGCATTATGGAGTGATGAGTTTGACGGCCTAGAACACATAGCTGATGTACAGTAAAACAGCGGAAGCCAGAACACACCGCCCTGGCACATTCCGCTGGCTACGGATGACTATTTAAATGGGACATGGCCTGGCATTAACGTTAGTGTTTGGTTAGAACGTGAGAAACCCCAGAAAGGAAGTAGTCAGCAACATCGAATGTTGCAACTTTTGTCATCAAATAATTGGGTGGAAATCGATCGAACGCTTTTTGTGTCCAGGAAGATAATGACCAATGCCTGTCCTAAGTCTGTGGTGTGACATGTATTATAAGCATCAAACCCAGCAAGTTTGAAGAGATTTAGTAATGTGAACAAGTAAGTCTCTTAACACAACCATTTTATCGTTATCTGCAATCCTGGAAATTATTTTTAACCTTTTCTTATTCCATATAATTCCGCCGCTCTTGTTTCTTTCCAATTGCGCACCAACAATTGTGACGACTAAGCAAGCCGAAATAACCCAACGCATTTAAAGTAAAGTTGTAGTAAATTGGATGTGGTTTCCAAAGCATACCTGCACAAATACTGCTCTGCGCAACCCTCACAACAAAGAAAAGCAAGGAGCACATATCTCCTGAAAGAACCAGAAGAATTTCACGGTGGGCGCCTACGACTCCATCGGTTGTACACCAGGCACTGCCAATGCTTTCGTAATTGCCGATGAGGTACGTGTGCCCCTTGTTTATACTCCCATGCAAGCGCATGGGGTTAATGTAAACATTGCTCTAATCTCTCAAGAGCGCAGCCTCTAGCCAGTTTGGAAATATACTCATTTAGTTAGTAAGTACTTATTTATCTCGTTATTTAGGATAAGTTCCATGAGTCTAGACGCAGTGTCGCTAATAGGACAGTAATTTTCAATACTTTGTCGGCAGGCACGTTTGGGTCGTGGTATGAAGGCTGCGTGCCTCCATTTGGACGGGTTGTTTCCGCGGTTCACAGAAGTAAATAAATAAATATTTTATTCTTCACAAAGCGAGGCACACCTTTTGGACATGATCAGCATTTATTCAATATTGCACATGATGGCATGGTTAGAAGCACCGAGAGCGGGAGTAGTACACATGGAGACAGTAGTGTGAGCCTATATGTCCCAAGGTTGTACGACGTCTATGTCCACAAAATGCGAGATGTAGAGATGAGAATTCAGATCACAATTGTGGAGTATGTTGATGTGGAACTAGTCCGATGAGGTTGAGTACACACTGCGGGTCAAGTGAGTAAAGCATGAGGCAAGAGCTGTAGGAATATTTATGGGTAGTGGCATGTAACTGATCAAATATATAGGCGTCTTCGTACTGGAGCAGATTTATGCACAGAATTTGTAAATCTGGTATCGGTCAACTTGCCAATGTGAGATTGGGGCGGTGAATTTATTGAGTGACGAGTCACATCCGCCACTTCGCAGTGTAGTTATACAGACTTGTGGCTTTATGTAGGGAAAACGCCTGCCAGAGAAAGACCCACCACGTCCTGGAACACGGCCGACTCGTGATATGACATCGACAAGGTAGCATCTGGCCGAATACCCTTGCTGATATTCGCAGTCAAATTGCACAAGGTTGTTTCCCATCTGAACTGAACTGGTTGTGTGGTCTCCTTCGGAGTCGACAGCAAGTGGTTGGAGCTGTCGAAGTCGGATGACTCAGGTGACTTGTATTGATTTAATGAGATTGTTATGGGTTTCTTTAGTCTGTCAGAATTGCGAAGTGCAGGTGCATTCTTTGTTTTGTCTTGATGCCGTGTCCAGGTGAGCTTCGGAGTTATGTCCTCAAGTGTACCTTGCCGGTAATGTTATTCTTTAGAACAAGACAGAAAGGAAAGCGGACCGAGCAAACTGCCAAGGAAATAAAAAAGGACTGTGTTAATGTATAAATATAAAATTTGTGGTAGGTTTGTGCTGGTTACTAGCAATGTAATGACCGAATATGTTATACATCATATCCGTGATTTTACGTGCAAACGCGAGACCCGATGTTTGCTGGATGTGAGAGAAAAATGCTGTCCGAAGTAACCTAACATACGCAAAAGTCGTCCTGTTTGGAACCCGGGAGTAACAGGCGTCGTTAATCGGAAAACGAATTAAAGGAATCAGAAGAGCATAGTACATTGTTTGATACGCGTTTAAGGTATAGGTTGAACCATCGGTTGACAGTGGTAGAGCTTATCGTTCTAACATGTATGAGAGCCAGCGGAATTGTTACGCCGGGTTCGTGTCCCACGAAAATAATGATGAAACGTGTTCAGTAATCGGATGTTAGAGAAACAGCTGGGTGAAGGAGTGGGCGGAGTGTCAAAGTTATAACGCGAATGGGATCTACATACTACAGTTGTAGCGAGAATACGGTTGCAAAGCCAGCTCTGAGGGACCTGGAATAGCAGAAAAAGACAGGGATTTCTACAGTGCGGCACACATGTCAACTATACGGCAGGAAAGGGAAAAACTGGGAGTCGGGTTATGAGGAGGAACCTACTTGCTGCTGGGCCTTCAACTTTAAAAACAGGAGCGAGAAGGGCTTGAAGTCCACGACTGTAGCGAGAAAATGGTTATAGAGCCAGCGCAGAAAGGGACCATTAGTAGCAGTAGTGTGAGCAGCAGCCCGGAAAGATGTTGTGTACCACTCTAAGGTGGACATACACCGTGGAACGTTAACGTCAGATAGAATGCTGGTTACTGAGTTGCTGGCAGCCTGAGTAATTAGTATACGAGAGCAGCACGATTTATTAGGCTCGGTATGAACTGATGGGTGTTCGGTGTTGAAAACAAGAGAGAGAACAGACAGAAATAATTGCAATAGCTGTAGAGAGAAGTATAGCTATAAGGACCGAAGCAGGTGCCGAATGGCAGACAGACGTTAATGTGAGCGAAATAACTTGGTAGTAGAGCCGAGGGGCAAAACTCAAGCCGTGACCGGAGATTTCAATTTCCATATGAGAGAACAGGCATACGAAAATTGTATCAGACGGATACAAGTAACATGAGGCTGCCACTTTTACCAGTGAGTACCTTAGTCAATGGCAGTCGAGGCGGAAAATAAGAGAAGCATTGGTATGAGGTCTATGGGCATTTGGATCCTCAGAGACCGTACGGGTCCAAAAAGTTTAAGAATGAGAGGTAAAACAACTGCGTGGGAAAACAATTAAGCAGAAGGACTGCAATGTCCGGCCTCCATGTATAAATACGGAAGAAGTGACACCTTCAGGACAGTAATAGTGTGACAGGTACCACGAGCAAATTGCTCGCGCGGTTGTTTAAGCCGAGCAATAGCGTATATTTGAACTTAAGTGAACTTGTGAAGCATATTTGCATCAACAAGTCAGTACGGATGAAAATGTTATAGAAGTACCTGTTAAGGAAGTTGTAGAGATCAACCGCACCAGTACCTATCATTTTATTAGGAAGCACAAGGGCTGTGGTTGGTATAACTTTGCTGCATGTGGCAGCGCGTATGCGCGGGCCTTACCACGACCGTTGGCGTGAATAGAAGTTTGTGTTGCGGACCAGTAGAGTTCTGCTTCCTCGTTCGGGGCTTTGGTCGTGTTTGTTCAAGACCCTGCGTGCAGCGGACTAGTGTACGTGTAGATACAACACTGCAGCCCGCCGCTTCATTGGTCAGATAAGCAAAGTTGTCTTGCTGCCAGTGCAAAGTGCTGCGGGTTAAGCAGATGTACGCACATTACTTTGGTAACTTCTCCGGTTGGCTAATGATTCGTTCATAAGGCTGAGCAAATGCAAGTCTTGGGCTTGTTGTAGTGAGAGCGCTTTTTCTTTAACCTACTATCCAGTTTACGTGCGGAGGAATCAGCAAGAGTCTGACGCAATTTTGCCTTCCTCTTTTTGAGGTAATGACGCGTAAGCAGGGCGCGTAATTGGTAGAAATTTTGCTGGCTAGCCGAACAACCTGCTCGGGGTGTCAGCTGGGTGGTTCGGGTTTAACTCGTTCCAGCAAATAGTTCGGCGGCTGTGTTCCAGGAAGTGGTGGGTTTCGTCTGGCAAGCGTTCTCCCTATAAAAAGCCACAAATGTCTGCTTAACAACACTGTGACGTGGCGGTCATGACTCGCCACAAAATAAAGTCACTACCCCGTGGATATCTGGATAATTCTATCCAACCCACGGACACCAATCTCCTACTCGCATATTGATGACGATATCAAACCTTGAAGATTGGAGCAGCACAAAATACGCAGCTACATACACGTACACAATGACATACATACATACGCCCTACACAAACACAAACTGCTATGGCAACCATTTCGGAGTTGTGTACATTCTTGTTCATGCATCGTTATGTCAAAATGATCATGCCTGTAAAGGCGTGCCTCACCGTGTTGAGAATAAAAGATTTATTTATTTATTTATTTGTATCGTTAGGGCAGAAAGTGTCACCCCCGTGTGATGCTCGGGGAAGTGAAAAGATGTTTCCCAGCGGTTGCGCTGGAAGGGGCGAACTTCGTCCCATTATGTTGACTTCATGATGAGGAAATGAAAGAAGTGCAAAATGCCGTTGCACCACATCGTGGTTGCTGTCCGGTATGTTGTCTAAGACGCTGGCGCATACGTGGGAGGTAACGTTACTAGATGTCAGTAGGTTTAGTCGGTGTATTCAACTGCTGAGTCCATTCGCGCGAGAAAGTAGTATCTACTAGGCCCCTATACTTGGGTAGGGCTGATTGACTGAGCCACCAGACCTGAGGCATAATGAACTCACCTGGATTAATATTATAGCCTGCAGGAGAACGCTACCTTTTGGAAGAGCTTAACAATTTTGTCAACGTTAGCAAAAGAGGAGTGCGGTGGGTTGTAATAACAGCCTAGCAAGGGGTCAAGTTGACCTCAGCAGCCTGAAGCCACACCGTGTCTTCAAAACAGCCCAGATATATGGTTTGGAAAGATGATGCATGAAACCCGTTCATAACGCATATGTGGCGTCGGGCACCATAGTGATTGGCACGTCCGTTACAGAAAATGGTGTACCGTGGTATTTGCTGGGGCAGTAAAAGCGTCAGTGGATTGGCAGGTTGCTGCATTCAGCAACATACGTGGCCGTGACAGAAGAATAAATGGTCGTACGCGGTACAGTTTATCTTTAATCGATAGTGCATCCGCAGCGTCCCGTCATCTGGTTGCCAGATTCGGCAGCAGCGTCGTAACAAGACAGTACGAACGTTGTTGGTCGGGGTGGGGTAATTGTTACTGTTATACGTACCGGGCACGGCGGAGGTTTTCACTGACAGCAACCGGCCGCCTGAGTCGGTTGTTGGTTACAGGTACAAGGGGTTTACTCGGTGGACTGGAACTATCCAGTTTGGCTTTGCTGCAGCGGATAGATGAGGCCTTGGAGATTATATATGGCAGGCGCTAACTCTTGGGGAATTGGGCTTGTTGGACCACGCTCAGTTGTATTCTATAAAATGGGCAGCGGTAGTTGTTGTACGTCTGCACAACCAGACCTACATTAAGTGTCCCGATGCGGAGTTGTGGTTGGTTGAAGTCAAGGGAGCTATAGAATTGACGCTGGCTCTAGGGTTGAAAATGACAAAAAGCTGTCGATTTCGGCCGGCGCCGCGTATTCTTGTGTGTAGAACGTATGAGAGAAAGTTGAAGTTTTGGCAATTTGGTATCACGCAACATGCCGTAGCAGTGGGTGTAACAGTCACCGGTTGCAGTTGAAGAGGTTTGCATGTGACGCAGTTGGTGGTGTATCGGGTTTGGTTAGGGATCCGGATGCCCATTCTTAGGATTGGGGTTTTGAGTAGGTAGTTAATACGAGAGGCTAAGCTTGTTTGGCAGCAGACTGCGGTCCGAGAAGTAAAGGTCCATTTGTGTACGGGCGAGCTACCTAGAGACGTGGTGTTTCTGGTACTGTCGGTGAGTTATCTTTAGCCCTATCGTAACGTCCTCGGATACTCCGTTTGCTGTATTTATATGGATTTGAGGGGAACCGAGGAGAGTGAGCTGTGCAGTAGGTTGCGTTGAGTTGCTCGTCGTTGACCTCGCGTTTATAGGTAGTTGCATGTGGTCATTAGCTACGCTGACTAATGATATATAGGATAGTAAGGTGCCCAAAAGCGCTAATTAGGAGCCTAGTTTGAGCATCTATGGCACATCAACCTGCTGTGTACTGTATTTGGCAGGGTCTGGAACAACATTCGAGGATTCAGCTTATAGCACAAGCTTAACCACGATACCTTTTATGCTGATCTTAGTTTTTGAGGGTATTTTACATTGCGATCTGTTTGTCTTTGCGAGGTATCCAGGGCAACATCACAGAGCTTCAAGCAAGGGGCGGTAGTGCTTGCACTTTGTTGCGTAGTTGTGGGTTTGGACTTTGAGGACGGTGTCGCACGGGCTGCATTACTTTAGGAAGTTGAGCTAGTAGACAACGTTGATTTTTGTAGCGGGGTTCTGTCCTCTTTTAGCAGCAAAGACTCATTAGAGTGTTGCTTTAGGTACTCCCTAGCATCAATGAAGCGTTTAGCCAGCAAGCGGCCGCTAAATTTTATGACTACTTGCAAAGTCTGCTGTGGGCCTTGCATACGCAAATCCTTGAATAGCAATCAGCTGGTGGTCTACAAGCGTTGCGCAGGGTCCACCACCACTTGTTAAGCTGTAGTTTGTCAGGCAGGTTGAATACGACAGCGGTATTGACACGACTTGTTGGTTCGCTGACCTCGGCGTGATGTTATTCAATTTTGCACTTGCAGCGAACATATCAGGTTGAATAACAAAAGCTGAAGTTTGCCCAGGTTGACCAAGAGTATGACCTAGATTGGTAGCGCCGTACTAAGCGTAAGCTCTGTTTTTAGCTAGTTTGCCTCTCTTCAGTATAGAACGTTTTGTAAAGCATCTCATACTGGATATACGAGCACCACTTTGCAACCTCGTACTTGAGATAGGCCAGCCTCAGTCAGGGACGACCGTTCAGTGTTACTTGGCAGAGGTGAGTAACTTAGATTTGTTCACCATGGTCCGAATAAACATTACAATTATAAAACGGTGGGGTAAAACAGTAAAGCGTTGAAACCGATACACGAAAGAACGACTTTGGGAACACGGCTTGCAAGGCGGTCCATAAACCGTTACGTTGACGGAACCCAAGTAAACTTAACCACAGTGATATACAGTTCAGAGAAGAACGAGATAATATGCAACGAAATCTCTAAGGTTACGTACTTCGTTCCTCCTGCCTACCAACCGCACAACACTCTTATATCCTTCAACCGAATCACCCTCTATTGTTGCGGACCCTTTCCTGCCAAAAATTTTACGTGCTATTCCTACGCGCCGACTAATCTAGTTTTGCTAGATCAGCCACTTGATTTCCAGTTTTACTCAGAGTTATTCCACGCTACAAACCTTGGTTTGGTTGACTCAACGTCTTGCTTACATCACCTGGAAAGCCTCGTGGGCTCCCCCACTCCTTATCAGTAAACATTTTTCATAGCGACCCTAATTTCTTATCTCGCTTTCTGTTTTCATTCCCATTTTTAATCGGACGGCCAGCTTTACTGCCCTGCATTGATCCTGTCTCACTGGACTAGTCTGTTTCTCTCCGACAGCTCCCATGCTACCGAGCCTTGAACGGTATAGGCTCCACAGAGTTAACTCCATTACCTTTACTCTGAGGGACTGCTAGACTTGTGACCAAATTATTGTTATAGCCTCTTTCTTATCTGCACTGTACGACCTGATCCCAAAGCGCCGATTAATCCAATACCACTTAGTCGGCCTCGTACTGATATCATTTGGACTTCTGTGACATCACTTCTCTTGGTTCGGCTGACCTAATGGTTCTGTTTACATTAATAAAGAGGCTCGTGGGCTTTTCCACTCTTTACCAATAAACCCTTCTAACCCCGACCAGAACTTTTCTTCTCTCGCTTTCTGTTTTCAATCCTTTTTAATCGGACGTCCGGCTTTACTGCATTGCCGTGACCATGGCCCACCTGCCTAGTCTGTTTCCCTCAGTCTGCTACTATGTTATTGAGACTTGCGCGGTATACGCCCCGTAGTCTACTCACGATGTTCCCTTAAATTTAGAGCCTGCTAGACTTGCCCACCATTTACTGCTGGCTCCTTTCTTACCTTTACTACATGTCCTTATCTAAACGCGCAGACTAATCAAGTCATACCCGATCGGCCTCCTGCTTTCCGGATTTATTCAGACTTCTGAAACGTCACCTCGCTTGGCTCGGCTGAATCCACTATCCCTTTACAGTACCTGGAGAGCCTGGTGGGCTTCTGCCAACCTTCGTCAATAAACTTTTCTCATCCTGTCGCTAACTTATATTATATCGCGCTCTGTTTTCAATTCTTCTTCAACTGGCCCTGTGGTGATCTAGTCCACCGATCAGTTTCCTTCTCTCTGACTGCTCCTATGCTACCCAGACTTAAGCGGTATACGCTATACAGACTCAACGCTCTTGTTCCCCTACCCCGTGTGGCTGCTAGGCTGGTTCACCTTTTGTTACAGCCACTTTTCCTGCGTTTATTTTACGTGCTATTCCTACGCGCTGACTAACTCAGTCTCGCCAGACTGGCCACTAGTTTTCAGCTTTCACTCAGAATTCTTCGACGTTGCTAATCGTAGAGACTGCTAGACTAGTTCCCTCGTAGGTGTTATAGCCCTTTTCTTGCCTTCTTTATAAGTCTAGCCCCAAAGCGCTGGTTAATTCAACCCCACTTAGTCGGCCCCATACTCAATGAATACATTTGGACTTCTGAGACGTAACTCCTGTTGGTTCGGCTGACCTATCGGTTCTGTAACCACTACGTGGAGATGTTTGTGGACCTTTCCACGCTTTGCCAATGATCCCTTCTCCTCTAGACCCTAACCTTTTCTATCGCTTTCTGTTTTCATGCCTTTTTAACTCGGACGGCCGGCTTTCCTGCCCTGCCGTTAGCTTGTCTTACCTGACCCGTCTGTCTCCTTCTGCCTGCTTTTATTTTCCTATTATCCAAGGCCTTTTCTCTTATTGCGCTCCATTTTTATTCCCCGGCTTACACTCATTGCACATATCCAAGTTAGCCTCGTGCGCATGGTCTCCGTCGCTCAGAGCTCGCGCCTGATTTTTGGCGGCACTCAGACCACTGTTAAGTGTTTCTTGACTAATACTTTCATTAGTGTGCTCAACTTGCCACTCTTCCTAGTCCTACGCTCATTACCTTATGCTCGCATTTGTCTAGTATTGAGACCGTACTTGTCATAACGACTCCCAATGCACGGCAGCTTTAGCCCCCTTTGACCATTTCTCTAGCTTCTGACGCCTTTTGGACTGTGGAATCATGAGCGCTTTAGTGTAATTACTCTTACGAACTACTCATCGCACTGCTGTCAGCATTCATCCGCTCCTAGCCGATTCTTTGACTTTCCTTTTCCTCTTGGAACGTTGCTTTACCTATTTTGCTCCTGCATTCGGTCTCAACCCAGTTGTCCTTACTTCACCTAAGATGCCCCGCATTCGGACTGCTGCCATCCTCATCGGATTACCTGTTTCTCTCCAACCATCGCGTCATTCGCTTAACTCTTGTTAAGGCGCTCTGTTATATCGGTCTTTTGACCCTGCGCATGCAGAACCTTCTTCCTACCTAGTAGTTGTAGTCTGAGTCACACCAGCGACGTAATATATAGAACGCGCTTGCAAATCATGTATACTAAACAAAATTACATAAGTTTTACTGTATCATAGGCACCGGTGAGCGACACCAGTCTGTGTTAGTGCTTCCTGCTTCATTGCTGTCCCTCTGTTTGGCGACCTCTTGTCCGTTGCCCGCTTTTCCCGAGATTCCCACAGGTACATCCGCCAAAACAAGGTTTATCCACTGGGACTGGCCGACCTATCCTCAAAACGCTTGGTTCTTTCTCCAGGAAATGTAATACCCACACACGGGTCCAAATGGAGCTCATTCCGCCATTCCGGAGGCGCTAACTTCATGGGGTCTAAACAAATGGGTTTAGATTGCCTCGTACTCAGGGCACAATTTACTCACCTGGAATAATATATGTACATGGATCCCCCGTTCCACAACCGAAGACAAACAACTTTGGCGTAATTATCTTCACCGCCTCAAACATTCCTATTCGCCAACCACCTGGAGCTATTCTGATGTCATTTCACGGACAGCGTTGCGCATGTATACGTGGTTTTTCCGATGACCTCCCAAGGAATTTTTACTTGGTTATGGAAACAGTCACACTTACTTACATTTGAAGGAATCCCGAATCCACTTTGCGGAGAAGGGCACTTTTACCTATTAAGGACGTATTCAGCCGCAAGAAACAACTTCACTCACCGACCCCATGACAAGTCCAGCGTGGATAGCTGGACCCGGTGTGCGGGCAGAACAAGCATATAATAGAAAAGCCGGCCTCTACTAAGTATGGGTTTACTCACCTGCATCATTATCATCCGACTCTTCGAACCTCGCATCATTGACCGGCTTCAACGACTGCTGCCGTATCAGTACTAAGCCAGTCGGTCAACCAACGAAGGGTTTTGAGTGTCAACCGACTGCGAATAATAGAGCACAAAATCGGTCTATACGATGCATGGCCGACTTGCACTACTGTTGAACGGAAGCTACGGCAGTGTTCCAAGAAGTGGTGGGTTTCCGCCTGGCAAGCGATCTCCCAATAAAACGCCACAAATGTCCACTTAACAACACTGCAAGGTGGCGTATGTGACTCGCCACAAAATAAAGTCACAGCTAAGCTTTCACACTGACGCAGTCCTCAGCCTTCTACATCCAACCTGTGCAACCAATTCTACTATGAAGAATGCTTTGTTGGAGCACAGGTCATCCCTATCTCGTAATGGTTGTTGGTTGCAACAAAACCTTGTTTAAGCTCCTGTGCTCACGGATCACTACCTGGCGAAATTACCCCCAACTTGTGTTTTGACGGATTTTTGCGTGCCACAGCGCCACAGTGTTCCTTGGTCTGACTATTACCTGACAATATGCTCAATCCTATGGACTACATCTTTTCTTTTCTATCTTTCATTAAAACGAAACGCTTTAACATTCCAAAGAAACTATGCTTGTATGCATATTTGATCACGCTTTTACAGATGTGTCTCGTTTTACCGAGAATGTACCATTTATTTATTTATTTACTACTTGCGGACCTGGTCTAAGCAATTTGGTTAGCCAAAGAAGAAATTTGATGCTAAAATGACTGAGAATAGTTGTGTGTACCATAGGTCAGCAAGATTAATTGCCAGTTTTAACTTACCATTCAAACGGATTATGGGCAGTGTTCCAATGCGTGCTGGGTTTTCGCTGGGCAAGCCATTTCCATTTACAAATCTACAGATGGAATTTTGACAACACTGGGACGTGGCGGATGTGACTAAACAATGAATTAACGCACTGCACACAAACTTAAATTAGAAAATTAACCAAGGCATACTTTCCTATGGTTTCATGACCTTTTGGAAAAGTACACTAACGAGCCACTACCCTGTTTCTACCTTTTGTCAATACTTCGTATGTTACACTTTCACAGTTCTTGAAGCCAGACTTCGCCACATCGTTAGAGATACTGTTCCTGACCAGCGCATTAGCCCTTTTGGCAATTTCGGTATATTAGGTGGTTAATAGATTTTATACAAAGCAACCTACTGGTTGCGAAAAAATCGCTTGTAAACTTTTGTTCAAGTATGTGTTGGGTTACCGTAAACTATCCGAGAGATTACATGTTTATGTGAGTATTTGCTTCGAGGAGTTGTATATAGTGCTTTATGCAACTTGCGCTCATTAAAGCAATGAAATGTGTCAACCTAAGCACCATTATGGTGGTCCAATTTGCTTCCACTGCTGCGCGAGGTGAAGTTTTGATTATCCTTTGTCGTCCTACTCCAGTTTTTAGAGTTCAGCGTATAAGAAGTACTTGGCTTTACTCAGACTACCTTACTTATCTGAACTGTACGAATCTCATTCACTTCTCGAAGGAACGACGCAGACAACCTGTGTATTTTAATTGTTGTTGCATTTCCTGGTACCATGTATCACTGCAGGCTGAGCGCTTATGTTCAGTTCTATTACTTCGTGAAACCTCTGTATGGAAGAACAAATATTCGACGTTATGCTACCATTCAAAATTTATCCACCCCGTCAGTGGATGCTAACACCGTGAACGGCATGGACCGACCAATCAGTGAAATATTTCCACGGTAAGCGATGAGAAATTAAACCATGCAAACCGAATACATATCCCGTGGACTGCAGAAAGCCGATTCCATTCACCTGACTATCGTTAGCCACCGGGTATCTACAAAAAGTATATCGCTTCAATGTGAAACGAAAACGACGATTGCACGATCGTCGTCTCTAGGAACCAGCCCACCACTTGCTACTATCAAACTAAGGTGGGTACTTGACGATTGCGCGCAGCCGAAGCTTGGTACAGCTGGGCAAACCCGAAACAATTGAACAGCTTGTATAAATCGATTAAATACTGTTCCTATGGGCTTAATCCTACCTTTCCGTTACAATCCATAGGTTTCATTGCTCATGTATTGTACTGTATCTCACAATATTTTTAGATATAGTCCGAAGAAAGCGCAATAAGAACATTACATTTTCTTTATTCGAGCTGTCTTTTTATCTTCATATGTCCCTAGTTGACCTAGGTACAATTCTTATTTAACCGCTGCGTCAAATATTGCACGTCTTTGCACCAGTATGATCTAACATTCGGTGGTGTGCCTCAAGCAGTCGATGCTACTTATATATTAAGGCTTAAACGCATCGACGGCAGTGTTTCAAGACTTGCTGGTATTTCGCCTGCTAATCGTGCGCCCTATAAAGAGCTCCTTATATACAGTTACCAACACCGTGACTTGGCGGAGTTGACTAGCCATCGAATAGTCAATGGCTAGGGTTTCACAACCTACGATACAACAACCCTGACCCGGATACGCTACACCATTTTTGATGTTTTCCTTACATTGCTGTATGTAACTTTAAGTACTTACTACCGAAAATTGTCTGTAAACCACTGCTCCTGCGTAATAAGCCTGCTTTGATCCATTCCGGAATAACCTGGTTATTTGTTTTTATATACGCCGAGCCAGCTCTGTGCCTTGCCCTTACCCCTCCCTCTACCAACTGAAGCATGAAGGAACTAATTTCATCCGCTGTTTGCTTAAACTACAGTGACAATGCAGGTAGCCGCTGATGCCTGATAGACCTAAGCAAGGGGCACTACCGGCCTCCGTTACTCTTCACGCTAGCGTCCGTATCCATAATTCTTCTTACCTGCTGCAGTCATGTTTAGATATAACGGCCGGACGTAGAATTCCTGCAACCCTGCTCCTAGGCTAATCCTGCCATTTAAGTATGAAATATGTATGCTCGGCGTTCCACGAGGCACGCCAACAGACGCAGGAGCAAAGTTGTACAACCAAATATGCGACGAACAAAGTTTGACCAAATTTTCGCAACGATCGCGTGACTGCAAGCAACGTGGCTTACAAGTTATGGTACAAATAAGTAAGTAATTATTTATTCTCGTATATGCGAGACGCTCACACAGCCATGCACATGTAGATCCGGGCGTATTAACGTTATGTCACAAATGTAACAGCGACGATGGAAAACTGTTCAGAGGTCCATGGTTTAAATTGTAAAAACAATAAAACCGTGGCAAGAATAAACTTCTTGTTGTGCGATCAAGCAGGTTCTGTGGGGACCTAACCATTTTGCCATATGGTACAGTAATGCATCAGCTAAAGGGAGCTCAAGCATCTCGGTTACTCTTAAGAAGATAAGTATAGAGGAAGATCAATGGATATATGACGATAAGCTGGCTTCGTGTGTATGTAACGTAACTAGCATCCGTAAAATCGTACAGTGCTAACCTTGTAGCGGCTATTCGCTGTTATGTTGTGCTATTAGGAAAGTTAGATCAAATAAACTGCAAAATATCGTTCTTTGCACCTGAAGTGTGAACCTGTGCTATTCTGCAACGGTTAACAGACACCGAGTGAAAGATTATACTTCACCAGCCAACATCCGGTGCAAACGTAAGAGAGACCGTTTGCATACCAGTTTTCATTCACAACTTTTCTGCCTCCTGCACCACAAAGGCCCTAAGGAAACTTATGTACCTGATGTGAAAGCCAACTTGAATGCTAGGGAACCTCTAGGGATTGTTCGTTTAGACCTACTACATATGCACTTGACACAAGTGGTGAAATTTTAACAAATAACTGCACTTAAAAATTAAAGGTCCGTTATTAATATACACCTTGCAAAGCTTATGTAATTAGCTCAGCTCGCTGACATAAGAAGTATAGCAACGCCGACGAGCACGAGGAGTACGGTGCTCTTAATACTACTGTCGTTAATGTGGTAAACCAGCGCGCCCGTCGCGCCAGAAACTGGATGAACTTTAACGTTCACTTCAGAATGCCTTTTGAGAATGTCACGCTTTTACTGACGGCCATGTGTAACACTCCCCTTGAGGGGTAAGTAAGCGGCTTGTAAACGCCCCTATCAGGCGTAACCACTTAGTTCTTATCACATTCAAACCTTATGAACTTGCCATAAGTTACACAGAACATAGATTCACCCTAAGAGCAAATGCATATCTTGAGCCTATTCTTAGCAAGCCTGGTCTAGGGCAGCTACAAAGAGCCTTCCTATCTGATACTAATGCTAAAGTAAGACGACCGCTGTTTCATTCATCTCCAATCGTCGGAAATACCGCTTGTTCTACGTCAATCAATAATGCTGATCGCGACCTTACCACTTTGTTTCTAACGTCCACGACGGCGTTGCCTTGTGACACAAGTTTATAGCCCTGACAGGAAAACATCCAACCACCTCTACTTTGTCCCAACGAATGACATCCGAATCTGAGGCAATGAACATTGGCTTGCATTACGTATCTCATATGAGTGACACAGATTCCGAACCGATACATATAGACTTCAGCTGCTTAACTCGCGTCCCCCAATCACGCAAAGCAGAAATCGCTCCCGATTCCCAATCGACTTAGAAAAATAACCAAAAATCAAATCACGACGCGCCTCGTATTAGGAAAACTCCCTGTTAATGTCTCACCGTAACGGTGAGAAGCCCTCCCACGCAACGCCCAGGTGGCATAAGCAGACAACCGATACAATCGTCAAACTTAGTGCAACTAGAACGGAAGATGCTGCCATCATTCCGGACACAAACACTACATTCCATGCCGGTTTTGACCCTACCTGCCAAGCACTGCAAAGCCTACCGGCTTGAGGTGCCTAACAGCGTCATCAAGCCCTAGGACTTCGACAATTTCCGCGTTTTCCGCAAACTGAAGTCCTTTTACCATTCATTGAATCATACTGGAATTAGAAGCAGCCCGCGCAGCTTTAGTGCGGTGCTTCCCCTAGTAGCTTTTATTGCGAGCTAGGCAAACAACCTCTACGTGGTGCCAACTGGGTGGCTCGGGTTAATCCCGCTCCAGCTAATAGTTCGACAGCAGTGTTCCAAGACATGCTGGATGTTCTCCTGACAATCATTACTCCAATAAAATACCATAGGTGTCTGCGTACCCACACTGTGACGTGGCAGGGGTGCTTAGTTACTAAATAAAAACCGTCCTTTACCATGTCGGTGGGTCTTACCCATTGAGCTAACCTCAACTAGATAAAAAAATGAATATTTCCTTTTCGCTAAAGTTAGGCACGCCTTTTTGGCATTGTCAGCATATTTCAATATTTTACTTGATAGCATGATTAGTCATTAGTGTGGGCCCACATGGCCCAGCGATAGTAGGAAGTTTATCTTCACATAATGCGAGATGTAGCAAGAAGAACTAGATGATTACTATTGAGTATGTTGATGAGGAAATAATCCGATGAGTTTGAGTACACACTGCGGGTCATGTGTATGAACACTGAGGAAAATGCTGCAGAAATAATAAGAATAGTAGCATTTCACAGATCAACTACGTAGGCGTAGTCTTTCAAAGGCCGATATATGCCTAGAAGCAGTAAGATGCGGCATTAGTCAACTTGCCAGTGCGTGGACGGTTCAGTGGCTTTAGTGGGTGGTGGCTCAATTCCACCACCTCGCACTGTTGGTAAAGAGGCCTTAGTGACTTTTGTAGGGAGAACGCTTGCCAGGCGAAAACGTAAATCCTGGAAGCCTGTCAACCGGTGATAGAACATTAACAAGATTATATCTGACCGATTATCCTCGCGGATGTTCAGTCGTGTTTCATTAATATATTTCCTATAGTCGTGTATGTGTCTTCTTCGGAGTCGACCGCAGCTAGTTGGAGCTGTTGAAGTCGGACGACTCAGGTAACTTGTATTGGTTTGATGTGTTTCCCAGCTTCATTTGTGTGTCAGGTTTACAAAGTGCGAATGATTACATTGGTCGTTGTTGCTTCCATGGTCAGGTGAGCGTCGCAGGAATGTCCTCTAATATGTTTCGTGCAACACAAGGTAAAAAGTAATACGGGCCGAGTAAACTGCCAAGGAAATTGAACAAGACTTTCTTAAGGTGTAAATACAAATTCTTTGGTCAACTTGTTCTGGCTAAAAGCAGTGGAATGGCTGAATAGCTTACATAGCAAGTCAGTGGTTTTGCGTGTAAGTGCGAAACCCGATATTTGTCGAGTGTGAGAGACAAACGCTGTCCAAATTGGCTTAACGTACGCAACTTTTGTTCTGGGTGGAAAACGGTAGTAGCAGGTGTTGTCAACCTGCGAATGAGTGCTGAGAAAAGAAGAACATAGCAAGTAGTGAAATATGAGACAAAGCTGTAGATTGAACGATCGGTCGACAGTGGTAGAGCTTATCGTTTGAACATATATGAGAACCGGTTGAGTTGCTACGCCGGGTTAGAGACCCATGAAAATTATAACGTAGGCTGTTCAGTAATCGGATGCCAGAGAAACCGCTATGTTCCGGTGTAAGACAGACTGTCAGAGAAGTTGCCCAAAGCTAGGAGGGACTAAATACTACAGCTGTAACACGTATGCGGTTGCAAAGCCAGCTCTGAAAAGGATCGGAAATAGAGGAAACAGTTAAGGACTTCTACAGTCCAGCATACAAGTCAAATAGGCGGCGGGAAAGAGCGATACTAGGAGTCAGAGTACTTGTGAGGAAGAAACGGCCCGCTGTTGTATGATGATGCACGGGCTGTGTGATGGGAGTATACACTCGAACGAACGTGCGGTGCCAGCCCAGCAAGGAAGCCGTTAGGCTGCCGCAAGGAAAGGCGGCAGTCGATTGGACGTTCACACGTTTCTCGCATGCACGCTGATTGGCCAACAGTGGACGCATTGGAGTGAGTTTGTTTGACTGAATCAAAGGAAAAATGTCATGCATTCACAAAGGTCGTTAATTATGGATCCAACTAGCTGTATATACCGATATGTTTCACTCGCCCTCTGCTTGCGTTTTCGCCTGGTCCTGTTGTTTGCTGAATATACGTTTTGTCCCTGAAGGACCGACTTTTTACATGGTGTCAGAGAAGGAGAAGAACATTAGTACCACCCAGACGATGACTGGAGCTGCACCGGCTATTCAAATGCCTGCCCCGCTGAACATGGATGAACGCAGTTTGGCAAGCAACTGGCGTTTGTGGAAGAGCAAATGGATGGATTTCTGCACTTTATCGCGTCTGGACAAACAACCGATGGCGTACCGCTTGGCCATGTTTCGACACGCAGCAGAAGATGATGCGCGCCGCGTGCTAGAGACATTGTGTTACGACAAGAGCGAAGATGCCAACAATCTGGAGACAGTTCTTGAGAAGTTCAGTGAATACTGCGAAGGCCAAACAAACGAGACATTTCAACGCTACCTCTTCTTTTCGCGGAACAGGCGGCCAGGTGAATCCGTTGACATGTACGTCACTGAGCTAAAGATTTTGGCCCGATCCTGCAGTTTCTGTAAATGCATGGCGGACAGTCTCATACGGGACCGCATTGTTCTTGGGATCAATGACGAAGGTTTGACGAAGCGACTATTACGAAAGCGCAACCTATCTCTGCAGCAATGTATCGACATCTGTAACAGTGAGTCCTCCACTGCCTATCAGTTCCAGCAGATGACAATCGCAGGTGATTCAGAGTTGTGCGCCGTTTCCAGGAGCAAAACTACGAGGGCCACGACCGCGCGACAGGAGCCCTGCAACTTCTGTGCAACACGACATCCGAGGAACCGCGAACAGTGTCCGGCGTGGGGCCGCATTTGTGTCAAATGTGGGAAGCGCAATCACTTCGCCCGCTGCTGTCAGTCCACAGATGTCAGTGCACTCGTTCCAGACAAATCAACAGAAGACACCGAACAATCGATTGGTAACGTGTCTCGGAAAGCGTCGCAGAAGTGTGTCTATGCAAGTCTTCTGATCGAGGGACGGTCTGTGCGATTCCAGTTAGACACAGGCGCGACGATCAATATTTTGCCCAGAAAGCACTGCCGCGGCGTGCAAATTCAATCGGATCAAGATTATTTGCGCATGTGGAATGGTTCCAGACTCAAGCCAAAGGGCTCAGCGACAATTGAAGTGGTCAATCCGAGAGACGGTGTTTCGCATCGTCTGCAGTTCGTGATCGTGGATGAGGATCTAACGCCGATTCTCGGCATTGATTCGATTTTATCTCTTGGCTTTGTCATTTTTAACCATGATCGTTTTGTGTACGCTTGTCAGAGTGAAGCCGATGTTAGTGACCTGTATCCGTCTGTGTTTAGCCCGGGTTTAGGGGAATTCGAGGGTACCGCTCACCTGTCGTTAGATCCTTTGGTACGCCCGATTGCGTTACCTGCTAGGAGAGTCCCATTTGCGCTACGTGACCGATTTTCCGCGGAATTGAACAAGCTGGTTATGCAGGGTGTGATTGCAAAGGTTGATGAGCCAACAGACTGGGTTAGCCAGGTCGCAATCATTACGAAGAAAAATGGCGAACTACGCGTATGTATAGACCCGAAGCCACTGAATGAGGCCCTGCGTAGAGAACATTATGCGCTACCGACGTTAGAAGATGTTTTACCGCGTTTGACAAAAGCTAAGTTTTTCACGAAAGTAGACCTTTCTTCCGCATTCTGGCACGTTGTTCTAGACGACGAATCCAGTTTCCTCACCACATTTGCTACACCGTTCGGACGTTATCGTTGGCTGCGATTACCGTTTGGCCTGAAGGTGTCTAGCGAAATTTTCCAAAAGCGTTTGGTGCAAGCAATAGATGATTTAGATGGCGTAACCTGTGTGGCAGATGACGTTCTGATTTACGGTTCTACCGAAGAAGAGCATGACACTAAGCTACACCGGTTCCTGAGGCGTTGCGTGCAAAAGAACATCAAGCTAAAACGCGAGAAAGTAGAGCTGCGGAAAGAGGTGATTTTCCATGGGCATGTGTTAACATCCGACGGAATCAGGGTTGACCCAGGGAAGATTAAGGCGATACAAGAGATGCCGTCCCCTAACGATGTGAAGGCAGTCCATCGCCTAAACGGTATGGTGAATTATTTAAGCCGTTTCCTACCAGGACTCGCTGATGTCATGACTCCGATTAGGCAGTTAACTCACAAAGGAGTAAATTGGAGCTGGGGAAGGAACAGGATTTGGCTTTCGCAACCATTAAGAACCTTATCAGTAATGCGCCCGTACTCGGATATTACGATCCAGCACAACCATTGGAGGTACAGTGTGATAGTAGCCAGAGTGGAATAGGTGCTGTTCTGTTGCAGAACGGAAGACCTTTGGATTTCCGCAGTCGAGCACTCACAGAGGCCGAGAAGCGGTACGCACAGATCGAGAAAGAGATGCTGGCAGTGGTCTATGCCATGGAGCGTTTCAATGATTATACTTTTGGAAGAAAGACAACCGTGTACACTGATCATAAGCCGCTGGTGTCGATAGCCACTAAACCACTGAATAACGTTCCTCGCCGTCTGCAGCGTATGCTTATCCGGCTCCAGAAGTATGACATTGACATTGTGTACACACCTGGCACACAGATGTTCATCGCGGACACCCTGTCGAGAGCACATCCGCCAGTGGCCGAACATCATCTAGAAGAGATCGAGACAGTTAGCATGGTGCAGCATCTGGCAGTGACAGAAAACCGTTTGAAAGACATAAGGCGTTTCACGGAGGAAGACCAAACTTTTGCAGCTTTGCGAGACGTTATCCTCAATGGGTGGCCAGAAACAAAGAAGCAGCTCCCGAAGGAATTAACACCCTACTTCAATTTTCGGGACGAACTCACTGTCTGTGACGGTCTGTTGTTCAAGGGAAGTCGAATCCTAATCCCTTCTTCTCTCCGAAAGGAGATGCTGGAGCATGTCCATCGCGCTCACCTGGGTGCAAATTACACCATTAATCGAGCAAGAGAACTGATGTTCTGGCCAGGAATGACAGGTCAGATCAAGGATCATGTGTCTAACTGTGAGGCGTGCCGTTCACACGACATTCGGCAAACGAAGGAACCGATGATGCTGCATGATGTTCCGGACCGACCGTGGCAAAAGGTAGCAGTGGATCTATTCTGGGACAACGGAAAGGATTACTTACTCACGGTGGACTACTATAGTGATTACTTTGAAATCGATTTACTCACCACCACCACCACGGAGGCAGTAATCAACAAACTCAGATGTCAATTCGCACGGCACGGGATACCGGAGGAGCTAGTCTCGGACAACGGTCCCCAGTTCAGCAGCAGGGCATTCCAGGTTTTCGCAACCAAATGGGAATTCGCACACCGGCAAACCAGTCCCTATCACAGTCAATCAAATGGGAAGGCAGAGTCGGCAGTGAAGCAAGCCAAGCGACTATTAGCGAAGGCTAGAGTACTCGGGAGGACCCATACCTCATGCTACTGGAGAGTCGCAACACTCCTTCAACGGATATCGGCCTGAGCCCAGTGCAGCGCCTATACAGTCGAAGGACCAGAACTGTGATGCCTGCATCCGCGACACTTCTGCGCCCTGTTACGCCACAACTTGAGAAAGTACAGAACAGTTTGAAAAGGCGAATGGCTACTCAGAAACGGTACTACGACAACGGCGCACGGGAATTACCTGAGCTGACAGTGGGGGAAGAAGTATGGGTTGAACCAATTCCCGATGGACAGGAGCGGTGGAGAAAAGGAGTCGTGGCTGCGAAAGTCGGTGAAAGGTCATACGAAGTAAATGTTGGAGGGAAGAAGCTGAGAAGAAACCGAGTGCAGCTGAGGAGATGTCCGAGGCGACAGCATGAATCAGGGAGAGAGCGTTATACTGCGTGCGGCAATGAGGCGACATCGGCAGATCCCACAAAGAGGACGCGGAGTGGTAAAGTGTATGGACTATTTAGCAAAGTACAGCAGCAAGAACATGAAAAAGGGAGGATGTGATGGGAGTATACACTCGAACGAACGTGCGGTGCCAGCCCAGCAAGGAAGCCGTTAGGCTGCCGCAAGGAAAGGCGGCAGTCGATTGGACGTTCACACGTTTCTCGCATGCACGCTGATTGGCCAACAGTGGACGCATTGGAGTGAGTTTGTTTGACTGAATCAAAGGAAAAATGTCATGCATTCACAAAGGTCGTTAATTATGGATCCAACTAGCTGTATATACCGATATGTTTCACTCGCCCTCTGCCTGCGTTTTCGCCTGGTCCTGTTGTTTGCTGAATATACGTTTTGTCCCTGAAGGACCGACTCTTTACCGGCTGATAGGTAGTGGGGTCTGCCAGCAAGCCTAGACGCCTAGAAGCTTATCTGTTATAGAAGCTATTCGATCCATCCTTCCAATGGTTTGAACAACTGGGTTCAAATTACTATTACTTCCTATACAGCTTCATGCACTGCAAGTAACCAACATACTTGCAATGCCATGGCGTTATGCTTCCTCCCCCACACCAGTGCATACTTTCTCCTGAAAGCATTTTGCTCCGTATCCTCCACGGGTCTGCACAACTTGGATCAAATCCGTATGCTTTTCGAAACATCAGAAAAACCAATTCCATCTCCCTGCAAGTGTTCAGCTTACTTACGATTCCATGAGGTTATGTTCCGTCCATCTCGTCACTGGATGATTTCTTCCTGGTATCAGCATCCTCCTCTAATTGGCGCCAGTATACAATGAATACTTCTCCCCCGTTAATGTGGTTTGAACAGTTTATAACTTCCGGATGTATATTGTCTGTGGTCCACACTACTGCGCTCAACCATACTTGCTTCCAAAGACCACCGCAAGCTCCTCGACCGTACGTAACTTCCTCACCATGCCTACGTCCCACTTAGCTGCTATGGTTACCTCCCTTGGACCTACAAGCGACCCCCACCAGGCCTGTGAGTTATTTGCTCATGGTTTGCTTTCCATACTCACTTGAATAACGCAGCACCGCGCTTTACACAGTTTATCCGTGAACAGTACCGTTTTCCCAAAACGTTCATGATGAATCCTGACTAAGCCTGCCGCTGAGCCGACAGGAAATCGATTGTACCATGACTGCGATTAGCCGTCCGGAAAATCGGTACTACAAAAGCGTTACAAGTATCTCATGCTATTTACCTTGTGGCCCACGTCAGTGTTCCTGGACGATGTGGAGTTTGCCTGGCAAGCGTTTTCCTTATAAAAGGCCTCTAATATCTGTGTAATGCACTGCGACGTGGCGAGTTGACTCGCCAAGGAAACAAGGCCACGGTTTATTGCTTCATACGATGTGGTTTTAATATCCCATATTTGTGAACCACCTGTTTATCAAACATTCTATTGGACTCCGGCGCCTACGGAGTAACGGTGATCGATCACCGGAATCATTCGAATCCGCATTCTGCATCTCCGTAACCGAAACAATTAGTGCGCTTACAGAGCTTCGGCGCCACAGTTCGCTGACACCAAAGATCAAGTTCTTCATACCTGCGTCATTCCTATGCAAAGTAATGCGCAATTTTCAAGCCAAGTATTTTGCCAACCCGTATTTCTGTCGTGTGGTTTACACACGCATTTAGTGTTGCTGTGGCTCGGTCAACCAATTGAGCACGCCTGTACTGGCGGGCCTCGTTTCGTCAAACCTATAATCATTTAGTTATTTATTAATTAAAAATGAGCGAAAAGTTAAGGGATTACATACTAAGGCTGTAGCGAAAAACCATTGCAGAGCCAACAATGAAACTGACCAGTGCTATCAACATTGTGTGTACAGTTGCGCCAAAAGCTGCTAGTGGTTTCTCTGTAAGGTGGACATACAGGGGAACATAAAACTCAAATAAACGGCTAGGGAGTGAGTTGTTCGTAGCCTGCTAAATTACTAATCGGCTGCAGCATGTTATTTTAGGCTAAGGCGTGGACTACTATGTATACATTATTGAAAACAGGAGGGAGAAAGGACAGCGATGCTTGCAACGGCTGTAGCTAGCTAACAGTTGTAAAGCTAGTTCTGAAAGTGATCAAGGATAACGGAATAATACAGACAGCACCGCCAGGAGGTGCTGTGTTTTATTCAACGGGTTGCTGTTACCATGGGGCATACAACTCTAATAACTTTGCAGAGAAGTGATGCTTGCTGGATTAGCTGTGCTGTGGGCGCCGCGCGGTATCTAGGGCTGTGGCACTTACTAGTAGTCAATCAATTAACACCCGGAGCGAAAATAGACGGGATTATATATACTACAGCGATGGCGAGACAACAGTTGCAAGGCCAGCTCTGAAAGCGGGACTGAGGCAGCAGAATATCGTTGGTAGCAACGTCAACAACTACTTTTGCACATTAGGTTGGACTTCTACAGGTCTGATGCATTCCAATATTGGCGAAGTTGCAAAACAAACCTAAAGTCATTGTACTGGTAACAACTACACTCAACATGCTGACTTACATATGAACCCCCATACTTAATACCCATACATACACACATGTCCAGTACGTAATAGTTAACTTGCAATATTTCTGTACGATTACTGACTTTACGCCCTCGTATTCTTGTGACCATCTCTTCTAAGACCTCTCTCGCACTTTCGAGAACAAATCATTTATTTAATTTTTTACCAACCTGGTACGCTATCACCTAGGAGGGCATACATACAAGCCGGACCAAATACACAGATAAGCTAAGAGAGCTTAACACAATTTTTATTAATCCAGCACCATTTTTAAGTGGAAAAGCAGGACGCGATTTACCTCATGACTACCAACTTATTCAACTCTATATATCACAAACATTGCACTTGCCACAAACAGTAAAGTACAGTATATATTAACTACACGATTGCCTTCTACATACTTACAGATGAGAAAGCGCTAATAACTTACCTACGTTACTTCTGTTTATTAAACAATGGAAAATTGGCCTCATACATCGCATCATATCGGAGCTTTCTTCGCATCTGACGCGAATATTTCTGCTAGCATAAATTGCGCGCTGGCAGCGAACGCAATTATGCTATACAGCGACTCATGGAAAATCTCCTCCTCAACGCGCAAGCAAGAAAACATAAAGGACGTCTTCTAGGACCTATCATTCTGTTTTCCAGTCAGCGTGTTGTACTTTGTATCAAAAGTTGGCATCCGTCTGACGCCAATGACGCACCGCCACAGCCTTGCTTACACTAATTTTTGTACTGGAGGTGCCAACCAACGTGGAGTTGGCTGCGTTATTTATGTCAGCAAGGACTACCACGCAGTAGCTTGTTACTCTATACCAATTGGCAATACAAAAATTCTGTTTGGATTCAACCCGTCGGAGGCCAGCTCGACCGCATAAGCGGTTGTGTATATAACACACCGGCTTCCTCCTGTTCTTTCGATACCGATCTGGTAAAGTCATTTCGTGACTCATCCTTCGTGTCAGCACGTTAAACAATAATTGACGGAGATTTTAATATGCCTAATATTCCATGGCTTGATCAGTCAACACCTTCTAGGTATAGGGGCTTCATTGCTACTGTTTTTACACATGGTTGGACCTAACGTGTGTATGCACCCACGAGAGGAGCTGATACACAAGACCAGTTATGCATGAAAGGCATATCCCACGCAAGAGCTAACGTGTTGAAAGCTCTTTCGGGTGGTGACCACGGGGTAATATGGTCCATATTTTACGTACCTGAAGTTCATCCTTACCAAACTTTTATGAAAGTTTCACTAAGACCTCTCCACTACGAAAATTGAGAATCATTTTTCTTAATTCAGCCAGCGGCACGTTGGGCTGACCTCTGCTTGGCTGTCCAAATAGTTACAGTGGCTTAAGAGTTTTAAAAAAACCTCACGAAACGCCTAGACGCACTTGTCCCAACGCACGGCAAGATAAGCAGCTGGCAGTCTGCCATTGACTCTACCACACGCGTAGTCACTGTCAAGCTCAATCAAATAAATAAATAACTACATCTGCTCTATTTATAACAAGCCTAAAGACTTTCATCCCATAGTTCATAAGCACCTACTCCTGGCCAATTGGGAACTCGCCAAACCTGGAACACATACCAGCTAAGCGCAGCGTGCTCGGTACCAATAAAAAAGATAACCTTGCCAGGCTTAGAAAATATGGATGACCGCGCCGCTATACCCATTACCTATCTCCTGCTCCCTGGTAGAAAGTTATTTACTGGTTCAGTCGATCAGTGCTATTTCGGTGACAAGGAAATTTTGACTCCTTTACTGCAACAGATATGATAGTACGAGATTGCACGCCTAAGTTTACTGTTGAGCTGATGCACACTATATACTTTAGCCTGTGCAATATCACGCGAGCATTTGTTCACTTAGGCTGTCTCATTACCCTAGTTCCGGTGGTGTCTCATTTTCACTTCTGCAACTTGAGGATTTGGATACTTCAGTCCTCCTTCTTAAGGTTTTTACTTTATCCTTGAATAGCTGTTTTTGCTTAGTCAATTAGAAGCACGCAACAGATGTTCCATAACACCAACGAGGTATGCGTCGAAATATTGAAGACTACCGTCTAATCAGCCACAAAACTATTGCCTCTAGAGTCAAGGAGGTAAATACTAAAAGACGAACTCCTTGAACGTTTACTGCATCGTAACCTCATCAACAGGTCAGAGTAAGTGTTTCTACAAGCGGGGTCCTGCCCATCACACCGGTTTGAATTTCAAACCTAACGCATCCCTTGGACAAGGTGCAGGCACTAGCCATTGCTGTGTTTAATAGGGAAACATCATTTGCTAAGGTGTCCCACAGGGGATTGCTTACAACGTTAGCCGCAACTGGCATCACAGGCAATATCCCACCTTAGTTTTCTTCGTACCTATGGAACCAAACACACTCAGTGTAACTGCGTAGCGCCACTACGAAGATGCCTGTTGTAAATAGCAGTGTGTTTCAGGGAAGATTCCTTGGTCCCTAGCGGTTTATAACTCACATAAATGATATTTTTAGAGTTGTCAGTCACAGCACACCAAACGTGTTTGCTGCCGATGTGAAGAGGACCTACCCATTTGATCTTACCGACCTGCGTATTAGCCGCACCCTTATTCGGGGTGACCTCAGCGCACTTAAAGCCTGGTGTGAATTGTAAAACATTGAATCGCACCATTAAAGTGCAACGGTTTCTTTTACTGGTGTCCTCATTAACTACCACGCTTATCCTTAACGGTACTTTCCTAGCAACCTGGTGCGCCGTTCGTAACCTAGGAATGCACTACTCAAACTCGCTAACCTTTCTTGCACAAGTGAGCTACTGTTGTGCAAAAGCTAGGGCGATTAATGGATACGATTCAAAGCACTGCGTTTAAGGGAAGCCCGACTCACTCTTTACAAAGTATGCCCCGAGCACTTCTGGAATACTGTTCGTTAGTCACTGTTAACGCACGCGAATTCGCTAGCGCGCTGCTTGAGTAGGTGCAGCGCTGGTATACTAATCCCTTGCTAAGCTTTACTACACTCAGCTACCAAGGACGGTCTAAGCAGCTGACTCTAGAGCCACTTTAAACTCGCGGACTTAAAGTCAACATTATCTTCCGCTATAAACCTGTCAAGTCTCTAACACACGTACTAGCTGTTCTTAACAAAAGAAGGTCCTTACCGGATACAATTCACACAAAGTGCCGCACACATCCTTCTTACCTAAAGCACGCCGTGCAACGTGTGTTAACTTCTTCCGCCACAGACGAGCCGTCGTAAGGAATATGTTGCCGGAAGCCGTCACGGCATTTGAACACCTGATGCTCCTCGCCACGTCTATAAGGAGGTTGCCAACAGTTCCCAAATTAGCGGAAATATTGGGCACCTGCGTATCTCCAGACGAGTTCTGGGAAAATGGAACTACTCATATATAGCTGCACGACAAAGCTAGTCTGTGTCTACCTGTTAATAAACGCATCCTTTCTCTCTCATCTTAGTCCATTTCTTTCCCTCCGCACTTTGCTACTCTTTAACGACCTGCTGCATCTGTTCCGTAGAATCTTGATATTACATCCCCTTGCCATCACCGTTTGCTTAGTCCAGTATCGTCCGAGCTAGCGAGCGTGCTATTTGCTTACAGCCAGGCGGATAATGTATAACGACATTTTTATAGCACCTCCACCGATACGGCCATCCGCCTCAACTTAGATGGTTGATCTTCCTCACATTGTTGTGTAAAGACCTTTTAATTTGATCCGTTGCTTATCCGCCTCTCTCATGGATGCAAATCCTACCTCGTCTAGGTTGCTTGTTGTTTACCTGCCGCCTTTGGCTAGTATTGCCGGACATATCTTTCCTGTTTAGTGGCCGCACTATGACTGTAGAGACTTAGGTTTTGGTTTACAACAGACAAGCCACTGCTTACGTTTTAGTTTATCTGCCTTATAGCTCTTTCTTCCTACCTTGCCAAGCCCTATCATTTTGTATGTATGCTTACTTGCCTGAGTTATCTCCTAATCCCACCTCACCCTGAGCCATAAACCCGTGCTTACTGCCCTGGCCTATGTGTAGGACCTAGTTATCTTAAGTTCTGGTTGCGCTGAGACTACTGAAGCCAAAATCGCCAACTTCGGCGAATGCATGACACCTTCCTTACCATGACAAACTGTAGTTACTCAACTATATAACTGGCTTTACATTCAACGCACCTATTTGTACCCTCTTTGCGCACCTCACGTGAAATGCTTGTGGTCCGCCTGCTGCTTTCTTTGCATTGTATTACCTATATTGTTTCCTTACTTGCCGTAGATCATTAAAACTTAGGAGCCTGGACTACAACAGACTCTTTCGTGAACGTTTCTTTTACCCTCAACCTGGCTTGCTGCTCTTACACGTTTTGTCGAGCTCTACCATTCTGTACGTTTGAATAGTTGCCAGCGTATTCCTTTCTTGATCCTTCCTTATTCGGACTTCTGAAGCTCTGCTTGCCCCCTTTGTTCAAGCCCAACCTAACCTGTCTCTACAACTACCAGACTGCTTTCAGACATCCAGATATAAATATGCTGGTGTTCGCAGTTTAATTGCAACTTCTGTTTACCGTACCTACGTATGTTGTTCCTCCTGAAACGTTTTAGACTTTACCTCCCGATGCTCTGCTTGTGTTCAGTATTAATAATGTCGCTTCGGCAGGGCCACATAGGCCCTTATTTCTTCCTGATCCTGTCTGGTCTGAGCCGTCTCGTCATCCTACTGACAGCTGACAGGCTAGCAAGAAATACTGTCTGATTTTTAGTAATTGCACCAGACCTTTTATCTTCCTGAGCTTGGCTTGCTGCATCTGCTCACTTTTACCTAGAGTCGTTTCAGTCCGTTGATATACTCATTTGTTTAAGCCTTTTATCTAACGCTCATTTCTCCTAGGTTGCTTATTGTCCGCCTGCGGCGCACGTCTCGCATTGCCTCATCTCTCTTTGCTGTTTCCTTGCCGATCCTAGTCCAACAAGGCTTAAAATCCCGTTTTACAGCAGAACTACCCGACGTACTTTTTCTACGCTTACCTGGCTAGTGCTCATACACACCACCTTACCAAGTTGTATCCTTTTGAGGCTAAGCTAAACCGCCTGAGTACACCTTTTTGCTCCTACCTTGCGCTTCTGCGTACCACACAGTATGTGCCAGACTTAGGAGGTTAAAGTGGCTGGTGTACCCTCTCAGGGCGAACGCGCGTAAGTGTACGTAGCAACGCGTTCGTCCAGGTTTGTACGCATGCCCGGTGCTCTGGGTGGCAAAGGTTGAGGCCGTTGCATATGGTGCGACAAGCGAGCTGCGCAGTCGCCATAGTCAAAGGTGGTTGGTGACGTTGGTGACGCAACTTCACCAGGCAAGCGTTATGTGCAGCCAAGTATTAGCTACGAAAAACAGGCGTGCAAGTCTGCTTTAATCGTATTCCTTACGCCTAAGAGAACAAGTAGAAGTGCTTTGTGCGAAACTGTACAAGTTCGGGCCCGGAGTGATGCTATGAGTTGTTGGTGGAACCTTTCTACCATCGCATGAGCTGCGGGGTTGTATGTGGCGGTTCGGTTGGGTTGGCCGCCAAGTACGTTTAGGGGTTTGATGAAGGATCCGTCTAAGTGTGATCAGCTGTTGGTTATGACGCTGCATGGGCAACCACTGTGAGCTTCCCATAGTTCTAGGTAGGCATATGCATCTGTAGCTGAGGAGCAGTTGGCCATGGGGATGGCCCCAGGTCAACGGGGACTCGGTCAAAACCGGTGCGTAGGTACACGTTTTCTTTTCTCGGTGGCAAAGGTCAGACTAGTTTGTCATGGACTTGTGCTAAATGAGAGTCAGGAGCGAGGAAGAGGCCTAGTGGCCTGTTGTTGTGACTGTATGTCATTGCAGGCTGACACACTAAACATGCGCGTGCCCAAAGGCGGACAACGCAATAAACATTGTGTCATACTGATCGTCCGGTTACTAGCTTCTGCAAAACACATAGACCAGGATGAGACAGGCTGTGTAATGCGCTGAGAACTAGTCGGCGCATTGCCGTGGGAACTACGTGTCAGGGAGAAGTTTGTGAGACGTCACAACGAATTATCTCGTCAGCTGAAGCTAGTGGAACCATGTAGTTTGCAAGAGATGTTGCGCCCTGGCTTGCCTAGGTTGCGTTTAGCTTGTTGGGCAGCGGCTATGATGGCTGGGTCGAGGTTGGTGCCAGGCGACAAGCTGAGCTGACGAACGCATGAAGGAGCACCTGCGACCTGATGGTGATCACCTAAGGCTTGTAATACGTCTGTCGTAAACTGTGAAATGTATTCTCGCTGTCTAGTTTCTCGCGGAGGATACTTGATTGCTGTGCCATTGATTGTGTAGATCAATGGCTGGTAGTAAGTGAAAACTATGAAATGTCGACCTACAACCTAAGGACGGGAATGTCTGCTATCTGGGTAGATAGCGGGTAGCTCCTTACCGAAGGTGCCGTAACGAAAGACAACAGGAGGTAAAGGTTTCGAGAAGCAAACTAGTTATTTCCGGCGATGGTTGATGAGGTAATAAAAATTCACTGACAGCTGTCTGCTGCGTCAGTTGTCACGGAGAGCAGTGCTAAAGCGGTCGGGGTAAGCAAGAAGAGATATGTGGGAGATAGCGTCTTTGAGCTCCTCGAGAGACAGTCTAGTGTTGTCTAGAAAATGAAAAGCCCGTTGGTTACCGCTGAACATGTTAGGCATTGGTTGCGTTATGCTTGCGCAGCTAGGGATAAAACTTCGTTAGTAATTGACCAGACCAAAGAATTGGCGTAGCTGGTTGAAGGAATTAGGAGTTGGATAAGTTTTCTGTGCCTGGGTTTTGTCTGGCGGAGCGTTAACGTTAAGATAAGAGGTTCGGTGGCAAAAGAAGTCTATGGCGCTTCGGCGACGTTCGCCTTTGACGGGTTGTGTTAAGCGCTGGAAGAGAGCGTCGAGTTGATGAACAGGTTCATCGTCCAAAAAGCTGGCAGTGTCAGTTAGATAAAAATAAACCCCTTTGAGTTCTTGTTACCTCATGAATAAAACGCTGAAAGGTTTCAGCAGCATTGCTGAGGCCAACTGGCCAGCTCAGGTACTCGAATAAGTCAAACAGCGTCGCGACTTCAGTTTTAGCAATATCCTCTAACGCCACAAGTATTTGATGGTAGGTGCGAACCAGGTCGATCTTGCTAAAGGTTGAGTTGGTAGGTAGGGTTGAGGTTACTTCATGCTTGTGAGGAAGGGGCATTTATGCGGGACGGTAAGTTTGTTAAGGGCCCTGCAGTCACTACAGGGCCGCCAGACACCGGATTTCTTGAATAACCTTTGCAGTGGTGATGCGCATGGACGTTTGGTTGGGCAGATTATTCCCAGTTTGAACAGTTGCTCGGATTTTGCCCTAGCGGCTTTGAGCTTGACCGGGCTAGTTTGCTGGTGCGGGCCGAAAGAGGAGGACACTTATTGCAAGTATTATGCATGACATTTGAAGTAGCCGGAGGCAAGTCTTTCGGAAAGCAAACGGGTTTAAGTTGCTTTTTGCAAAGGTCTATACTAGGTTGTGAAGCTTGACGTAGACCTCGAATAGGGTTGGTAGCGGCCACGTTAGGGTACGTCCCGATACTTCGGACCTGTGTCCGTGCTACTATAAGATTTTTCCTTTTAACCTCGACTCACATGGTGTTGAAGGAAGTAAATGCCTATGCTAGCGTAAGATACGGCTATTACTATGTAAGCTGAACCAAGGGTTCGCTGATGGCCTGCTTTCAGCGTAAGCTGTTTCTCTCGGAAATTCGCGATAGGTTTGCCATTGGTGGTACGCAGCGCTTTCGACGCGAATGATACCAACTCAGCTGAGATACGTGGTAAAACGCTAACTTAGGCTCCGGTGTCACCTAGGAAATTGGTACCGGAATTTGATGCTCTAACGCAGGTGAGGCGGCGTTGGCACTGGCCGATCGCATCCGCCCCTCTTACATTCCAAACCGAGAACTGCTTCTGCTTCTGTTGTAGGTGCAAACATGTACAAACCTACTAGCTGTGGTAGCAAAGGGTTGGTGGTACCAACAGCAAGCCTGCCGGTTGTTGGATTTGAAGCGTTTTGCGCGGCTGTAACAACAACGGCTCCTTTTGAGCTGGCAAACTTGTTGACAAATTGCCGCAACTTATGCTTGCAGGCTTCCAAATTCGTCAGTACGCCGGTGCTAGAAGTGATACGTTAGGCGGTGGCGTTTACCTTGCTGGCGTCCATTTTTAACCGAGATCATGTGACGACCCAAACTGCTCAATCATTTAGTTGGGTGCACTCTGCGGAGAGCACGATAGCGGGATTTGCTCGTGTATTTTTTGATAGCCTCCTTAGCCATAGTTCACGTTGTAGGGTCTCGTCCATTGTTGATGCACCAAGCAGCTGCTGTATCTGCTGTAGAAGGGTTTAGGGCAGTTTGTCGCCACACTGCCGGTCCATGAAATGTTGCTGTAGGCAGGTTCTCGAAAAACATGACGCGCTTATTAATAGCCTCCATTGAGGTCCTCATAGCTATTTTCGGTCTGTGAAATGGTACCGTCGTTGACCTGAATGGCTAGCCCCTAAGGGAGATATTACCTGCGCTTTCTATACTGCGAGTACTCTGTTATTATAGAACCCTGCCTTTAGAAGACTGAAGAGCAAAAGTGGATCCATGTCCCAAAAGATGGCACAGTGAGATACAGTGATTAGAGGCGACTTCACCTCATGGTTTACTGATCGCACGATTTAAAAATGGACGCAAAATATATGCTACCGTGCTCAAAAATTAAGCGGAAGTTAGGAAAAATAACTGGAACGTGCTCGCTGGAGTAAAATGTGGAATAACCAGCATTGAATTGCTTCTGCAGTCGTGGCCACCACTTTTTTCTAGTAGCTTTTAGCCACAGTTTGGTGTGTGATACAGCAGACATATCGGATATCAATGAAACTGTTATTGGTACAGTAAATGATCCCCTGTTGCCTGGCTATAAAAGCTGCACCGTTGACGCTATAGCTATGAGAATAGAGAATGTGCGGCACATTAGGCATTTGCGATTTGCGACCCAAACGAGCACCAAGCAAAAATAGCGATGAGCAAGTCAAGCATTCTTGAGCCCAAGCAGTTCAACAAGCCACACCGGCCCCCTTGGAGTACGTTGGAGTACTTTTAGTTAGCATTCCAAACAGTCACACCGGGGATCCCTAGACTGTCATAACAAGCAAAGAAGTTTAATTTACCGCCAATGTACGTAATATTATTCGCTAATGCGGTGCTGTTGATCAACGAAAAATGAAGTGTAAATTTTTTGGTGAGCATCCAGCTTGTGTTATAGTTGTAGCGCAGCACCCTCGTATGGTAAGCATTTGTCCAAGTTGCAAACAAACGTATTTCTGCTCTGGGTAGCATCTTTAAACATCCTTGCTGAACCATTAAGACTGACAGATCACTGCTCTCCCTTTTAGATATCCATCTTTGTTTTATCTTTCCGTCTGCTCCCCTATGCTTGCTAACAACCCTGCTGAGCCTGCTCTTCCATTTAGTTCGGTCTGTTACTAGGTGGTTGGGATAATCCCATCCAAGCATTTATGATATATCTGCTTTTGCTTTCAGCCCCCATCTGTTTCCGGTGACGAAAGCGGAAGCATTACCAAGTCCAGTTCAGCACGCGCATGTGACGTGCAGCCAAGTCCCCTGTTTGCCAGAAAAGGACTTTGATGGCTAATATTGACCTAAGTCCATGCTTAGGGCATTTGACAACCAATTACAAAGCAACGTTTGTCCTTCCACTACTGCTTTAATAAGCATGCAGTGAAAGTCCTTTCACCGTGTGCAATCAGAAACCTAAAGTAAAGGCTGGATGACAGATACACCATCAGCACCATCATCAACTGCAGTAGAACAGCCACTTGAAATGATGCTTCGCTGCCATACAAACACGGTGAGCTATGCAATAATAATAATAATAAGATGGAGACAGGGAGACTAACCTGAAAACCTTGATGCCCTAAGCAAACATTCAGGGTCAAGGCGCCTACACCTTGTGTAGACAACATACTCTCACAAAAAGCTGGCTATCGTGGAAAGCTAAGGCGACATCGGCAGGAGATATTCCTCGCGGCACTCACTGTCCCGCGTCATAATCAGCCATTACCCCGCAGATAACGCAGTAAGAAACACACTTTTAACAGGCAAACCGAGCAGACGGCAGCAGACACGGCACTGGTGTCTACTGCGAGCCGTGTCCTGTAAATTCTAGAACCAAGCACAATGACAGTCACTTGGACTCCAGCCCGGAAGGCGACATGGACCGTGTTCACCCATTTTGGTCGTCAGTGTGCTTACTTACTGCTGCAAAGTCAACTTCCTTCCACCTAGGACCTTGCGCCACCCTAAACTTGTTAGACTGCACAAGACCCTCCTAGGTAAGCGGTGACCATGCATACGTAGCAAAGGCCCAAGCCAAAGCAACTTCTGCATGGCTGTTTGTTGTTCTAGGGAGCTGGCACGACTAACGCTACGTAGTACTCGCCTACGCACATCATCTTTGCGAACACGCTGGTACCAAATGACCCCAGCAATGCTTCGCAAAAAACGATCCTAAACGACTTGCCGGAGCCTCTGCCTTTCAGACCAAACAGGCCATTTCTCACTAATATACAAGAGAACTGCCCACATTGTGGCATAGTATACAGGGTTTTTCAGACGGAGACAAACGCGCTTCTGTCGCCAAAATTCCACAGGATTCAGAAGGCCGCTCTGGTCTTCGCGATGCGTGCACTAACTCCACTTTCTTTGCGCCCATCTTTGCTGATGCAGCTGCCAAGACAAGTGAATTGACCAACCAGCTCTAGCTCCTCGTTAGTCGGCGTCAGAGGGGTCATCAGGTGGCTGGTGTTTCTGCAGCAACACTTTGCACTTTGAAGGTGCAAAGTGCATACCAATTAATGGGTTCAATCTAAACAGGCTATTCAAGGTAGATTGTACCGTTGCAACATGGTCGAAAAGCAAGACGATATCGTCCGCATTATCCAGGTCAACTAACCATTCACCAGGCAGCGCCTCAGCGCCTACATCGTGAGATTCCACAAGAAAACACCATGCTAAAAGACACGATGAAATTGAACAAAAATGGTGAAATCGGACAACCCTGACAGACGCCACTTGTGGTAGGGAAGCTGTCAGATAGGCCACCACAGCCCCTGTCGCGGCCTGTAGTTTTCGAGTATAGAGCACGAAGGATGTACACATATTTCGTGGGAACACCTCTCTGGGTAAGTATTTTGTATAGAACCGATAGACTAGGTAAACCGAACGCACCCCTAAAATCAAGGAACCCAGCTATTGTCGGTCAGCGGTATGTGTGGCGCTGCTCTAGTATCTGCCGCAAAATGAATATCTGGCCTACACAGCCAAGTACTGAGCGAAAACCGGCCTAATCCTCCTTACTCCGAGATTCCCGTTCCGCAGTGAGGCGAAGGACGATACCCGAGGCGAATACTTTTGTCACGGCTGGCGCTAGCCTAATACCCTTGTGGTTAGAACAGCCTGTGCTACTGCTCTTCTTGTATATTGCCACCATAATCGATACGCTCTAGGTAGCCGGGACACTCTTCCTTCCAGCTACGTACTAATAGGGAGGTCAGTGCTTTGCCGAGGACCGCACCTCCATCCTAAATAGTGCAGGTGGGAGGGAATCCGGGCCAGCGGCTCGAAAACGATTAAGGGCTATGATCGCGTTTCGGACCTCCAACGCCGACGGAGGCTCTAAACTAACTGTCCATGGCTCGTCCTGCATCGCTTGAGAAGGAAGAGGTCCGGGAGCAAAATGCCAGCTGAACTGATCTTGAAAGTGTTCCGCCCAATGAGCCATCCGGCGCTCCTTTTTGTGTATCAGCGCACCCGCGCTGCCTCTGATTGTCTCACTGACGCCTGGGATTAGTGGTGCGGCGGCTGAATGTGCTTGCGGTAACTGCCTACTGCTTCTGCCTCCTTCTTTTCTTCAGCCCCACTGAGCCAACAGGCTTCCTTCCAACGCATAGGCTCCGCTTTAGTTTGCGCTTAATAGTTCCTCTTGTCACATTGTGCTCAGCAGCAGCCGGGATGTTGCTTCTAGATTCCAATAGATTAACCGGACTCTTGTATGTGCAATGACTGATGCGGTGGCCATTGATAGTGACACAAGCAGATGCTCCTGTGTCGTGCATGGCGGCCGTGCTCCTAGTCCAATGAAGCTCAGGGTCATTGGAACATGACAGCGAAACTTCAGTACTTAGTACGTCCTGATAGGTTTGCATGACTGAGGACTGAGAAAATTGCTCAGTTGCCAATATTAGGGGACGCTTGCTGCGCCTGCCGGTAGGGTACTTGGAGAAACGCCAGCTTAAGAAGTCATGATCAGCGTCGACAGAGGTACTCCATGTCCAGCCGCAAATAAGAAGGGCAACACGTCACCTGCACCTTACGTCTATGTGGTCATTTTGGGTCCATCACCGGCCAGTTACAGGAGGACGCCAAGTGGCGCTTCAGCGCCCGCTGTGTCCAAAAGCAGTGCTACTAAGAAACAACTGGTACTCCGCACACAGTTACATCAGACGCTCACCGTTTTTAGTCCGTTCGGAGTTAAACCCATAAGTATCATCCAGCTGTGCTTCTGAAGTGTTCAGGCGCCATTCTTGTGGGTTCATATTCCCTGTAAGTACTATAATAACTAGTACCACTGTGTAATAACGCGTTCATTTCATGACAGGGTGTTCTTTACGGCATTAGAATTGCAGTCGGTGGGGGCATAAGCGGAAATCACCAACCAACAGCGTGTTTTACTGCTTCTTGTATCAACTTTATCTAATGTCGTCAACCGCGCTGCACGTAAATGGCTGTTCCCCTAAATCAAATCAATCAAAAATGGCTCAGCCTCGGAGCTTAGAATGTTACCTAGACCAGCTTGACCCTTGAGTGCCGCATCGGCGTCTTTGGATGCATGCAACTAATAACGGGAGAAGAAGCCGGTTGCAGTTATTTTAATGACCCCGTTAGGGTCCTTTATCCTAGTTTCGGACACATCAATACCCAGTGTGTCCAAGGTGCTTGCGAGTGCAGCCTGTTTACCTGCTTGTCTAAGAATGCGAACGTTGAATGTTGCCATAGATAGGGGCTAGCCTAGTCTTACAAGGGACCTTTTCCGATAGGAGTCCGATAATTGCTGTGGTATGGTGACTGCAAATAGGTTTACTCCAATAGCACTTCGGTTGCTGTCAATTAAGCTTGGAATTATAGAAGGGTTTATTAATGCAGTTGGGATAGGAGTACGAGAAACCGTTGAAAAATAGAGAACGGGTGTACCAGCAGTAGCAGGTTTCCGCTTATCAATTCTGCTATATGTAACAGACAAGGCGACCATTGATAATCTGCGCGACGGCCGATGCAGAAAGACGTTTAGGTTTGAAGAAGATGTCATGGTTTTATGCGAGCAGTGGTACTGCCAGGGTGCCCAGTCCTAGAAAGAAGACAAACGCAGCAGCTGAGTATGCATGGTCACTGACGTTTGACCCTGGGCGGCGTGGACCAATCGCCATGCACATAATACGATGCTAAGCAAGCTACTAGACGCTACCCCTATTTGCAGCACCTAGCCCACACCACTGTAGGCCCCAATTAGCCGCTACCCACCTAGGAGCGTACCCGCTAGGAGGATGCTCCCAACTCGCTACTACTCGATCCCATTAACCATGTTTTGTGACGCAAAACCCACTACTGCTTTTGAAAGCCGTCTAAATCTGGGAATCAATACTGACCGCCCGCCTGACATTTTCCGCATGCGACGTAATGAACTGAACGCCAAGAGAAATCATAGTAGCATGGTGCACATTCTGCTGCTAGTGAATGCAGGCAACGCTGTTCGACAAGGGGCACATGGTCCAGTCCTAAATTTCACCGCGATGCCTCAGCATTTTCGTTGCAGTACGTACAACGGTTACGGAAATATACAAGGAGTATGCCCAGTGAAAGATCCGTTTAACGACAGGTAGCAGTAAGTACATTAAAGGAACTCACATTAATAGTAACAAAAGAGGTCAACGTTCCGTTTGAAACGGTCCGGCTGCTTCTACGCCTTTGTCTTGTTCATTCAAGTTCGCAATTTGTATAACCTTACTTAAGAAAAGTTAATGAGTAAACCACTATTAAATAACTGCTGGCTGCTTGTATAATCTATAGCGGAGTCGCGACAGGCTTTGCCACGAATAACTTTCAGATGTTTCGTCACATATTGTGTTATATCATTCAGTAAGACATTGCCGCAGGAGAATCTTTTTAACAAAGCAGCTATGACAAGGATGAAAACCCACTGGAATTGTGGTATCCCGTACGCGCGGGCCTTACCACGACCGCACTTCGTAGCCTGTGATTGGATGCCTGTCCGTTCGCGATCAATACAAGGGTTGTTTTGAATATACTGAGTGCATGTACCGTTGGCGTCAATAGAAGTTTGTGTTGCGTACCTGTAGAGTTCTGTTTCCTCGTTTGGGGCTTTGGTCGTGTTTGTTCAAGACCCTGCGTGCAGGGGACTAGTGTACGTGTAGATACAACAGTGGCGTCTGGGCTGTGGACCATTACAATGGCATTTCACCTACTACCTCCAGAAGCCTTTTGGTGCAATCCTGCTACTAGACCTACGGAGAGTGATTGGATCCAATGGAGAACGTCTTTCACGAATTACTTGGACCTACTCCCAGCAACTACTACTTACGATGAGAAGCAAAAACTGAAACTACTTCGTCACCTGTTGGACAATGAAGGTCAACGTTATTTCGATGCGTTAGATCTGCAAAAATTCGATACACTTACGAAGGCATTGGATGTACTCGATCAGTCTTGGGGTGCACGGCCAAACATTTTCGTTGAACGCTACAAGTTCTGCTGTTTGAGGCAAAAAGATGCAGAGCCACTGGAACTTATGAGTTAGCAGACGGCCGACAAGCCAACGCCAGACAGCTATATTCAGCACTTCAACCGAAGCAATGTCCTGCAACGAGGGCCACCGCAGTGAACCAACAGCTGAAGAGGGGGAGTAGTGTGGTAGCCCGTACGCGCGGGACTTACCACGACCGCACTTCGTAGCCTGTGATTGGTTGCCTGTCCGTTCGCGATCAATACAAGGGTTGTTTTGAATATACTGAGTGCATGTACCGTTGGCGTCAATAGAAGTTTGTGTTGCGTACCTGTAGAGTTCTGCTTCCTCGTTCGGGGCTTTGGTCGTGTTTGTTCAAGACCCTGCGTGCAGGGGACTAGTGTACGTGTAGATACAACAGGAATAACTTGCGTTAACTTTTGGTAAAATGTTTTGTTTTTGTGAATCTTTGTTCGTTGCTTGAAGTCAACAATTCATCGTCTATTCACACGGTCACCAATGGCCGTGTGAATAGACGGTGCATCAGGAGGCGTATGGTCTTCGACCTGGTATCACCGTGTAAACCTTCCAGGTATGTAGGTTGCATTTATCTGGGAGTGTAAAAAAGCCTACCAAATGCTCCATTCGTGATGCCTCCTGCATTAACATATTGAAGGACTACCTTCCCCACCGATGCAATGTCACAGGATGTTGCGTTGACTACTGCAGTTTTCGACTGGCAATGGTTGCAGTCATGAACCGCCTGCAGCGCCGAATAGACCCTTATGTCTCCTTAATCTTTAAACATTACCTGAATTAGTATATCTTAATTCCGTTAACAAGGAAATTACCGTCTGTGGAGTAAAGTTTCTGCTTCGGTTGACCTATACCGCCTTCAGGAAAATGATGAAGCCTTACAGAAATGCCTAAGGTGAATGCGATCCAAATCGCCTTTGGGAAGCATAATGAACAAAGAACAAGGTTCATTTATTTAGCAAAAGTAAATAGTATGTGGTTGGCAAGTCACGTATGATCGTTGGTGTAAAAATTAAAACTTACCTGACTGTCGAATAAGTTAATAGTTATTTTACGCGCCTACGGATTTCAGTGCATTACTGCATAACGATAGTTTGCAGTGGGGGTGGGAGGTGCACATACAAACTGGTACAAAAGGTATTTATATTTCAGTAAAGGGGGAGAAAAGGAAACGACGACGCTCAATCGTGTGGTGCCTCATTTGACAGATGTGGTATAATTATCCTGTTTACATACATCTAGGCTACTCTTGTGGACATTACTGCATGTATCCTCACAGCCAGATTGCGGAGAGGGCCTTTAAGCACGTGGTTTGGGTTGCGTTAGTTCGGGCTCTAGAAATATTGGAATAAATCAAGTAATGCAAGTTGGAAAGCGTTTCATCAAGGCTGTTTCGGATAGCGTTAAGGTAAGGAAAGCAAAAGGTGAGCCGGAGGTGCATTCCAATCACGGTACACACGAAGGAAGAAACATTTCGTCGACACGCAACTCAACTGTGGTGCGTAGCCAGTTTGAGCTGATAGCCTCACTTTGGTATTTTGGCTCAGCTGCTACAGATTGTGACATAGGTGAGTTGCGTGCGATGGTATGAAAAAATATCTGATTACGTCTCCTCGCTAAATTCGATATTATCCACTGTATAATCTCAGTGACTGCAGTCTGCGTTGGTAGGAGTGATTAAAAATCCTCTGACGAGTGTGGTTGTTCTACGTTGTTGAGCTTCAGGTGCGTCAACGTCGCGCTTGAGCCAGATACGCTAGGCTTGGATTGCATGTTCCTCGTAAGGCCTAACGTCGGCGTACAATATTTGCGGAAAGCTTGATGGCTCAGTATTTCCAAAAGCCCAGCGTAAGGGCTAAAATGTTGACTAGCTCTTTCGCTGCCACTTCAGCTAGTCTCGACAAACCAAGATCATAATGCACTATCACTCTGTGGTCCTTTACTTGGGATGCACATTGTAACTGCTAGTCCTCAAGTCGATATGCATATATAAGCTGATGGGGTTGCTTACGACTTTGCGCTTAGCCTCGTTGTACTGCAGACGGTTTCGGACGATCACGCATAAGCCTTGTCGAGAGCGCACTATAATGCCGTGTTATCTGCCGATATCCTGATGCCACGCCAAAGTTTGACATCATCTACAAATAGTGAAAAGCGCGGCTGTGGTACACTGGCAGGATCGTTAATGCATGTCAGGAATAAAAGTGCGGCAGTATCGACCCTTGGGGGACGCCAAACTTGACGTCAATTTGGTCGGAAACGGCGCTACGAACCCTCACCTTCTGCTGAGGCTAAGCAAGGAAGTTCTCGATCCAACCCAGTTTAGGGTCATGGGCTCCATTGCTTCAAACCTAGCGTAGGAAAAGGCGGTGGTCCCAACCATCCAAGAGAAGTCCAAGTAGACTACGTCGACTCTCACTCTGGCGTCAGCTGGCACTGTCCGGTTTGATCAAACTAGCACCAGTTTGGTAGTGTAAAGTCGATTTAAGAGGAATCCGTGTTGCTGCGTTACGAGGCTTTTGCCTGCGAGATCTCCCACGAACGCAAGTATACTTGCAAGTACTTTAAAAAATCTAGAGAGATTGGACGGTAGTTCGAGGGCTTAGAACATTTACGAGTTTTGTAAATAGGAGTTGCTAATCCATATGTCCACATTGTGGAAACCTGCGAGTTATCGAGGCAAGGTTGTAAGAACCGTACGAATCGTTTGGCAAGGTTTACGGACGCTGCTTTCAATTCCTGCGGCTGCAAGTCGTGCTCTCTAGGTGAGCTGTGCATGAGCATTGACAATAGCGTTTCTTTCAAATTGGCTGCCGTGAACGATACGTGGTTTAACCCAGTTGGTGAGGAAAGCTATGTCAAAAGCTGGTAAAAGAATGATTTACTCCGGAAAGTATGGATGAAGGGTTGGTGAAGCACATTAGTTGCATCATGACGGTTTGCGCGAAACCATCTGTTGCACGTAAAACTGGAAGCCCTCGCTGTTCTCTGTGGAGGGTACTGATGTTTTTGCACAGCAAGGTGGCATTTGTACTGAAGTTTGCCGCCAAGTTCTGTTCGTGCTGAAGTTTGTTTTCGCGGATCAACTGGACGCAGTTGTTTCGTTGAGTGGTGTAAACACCCCTAGTCATGGTACTTGGACATACTTTGTAAGTGGGCCGGGCTGAATCCCTTACGTCCATTTACTTTTTAGTACGGCTCCTCAGGAACAAATTCAGCTGCTTGGGGCAAAGGACCTTGCTTCCTGACGCATGTGTCACTAGCAATGAATTGGGTGACTAAGAACGTCCAGACGTCGTCGGGCTGCATCTCGGCAAGAAGGACCAGTCGGTTCCTTAAACGCAGTTGGACCGATACCGTAATGTTAGACGACATAGCTTTCTACGTTGTTCGCAACCATGTACTCCGAGTAACGGATGTAACGAAAAAACAACACAGCGTGATCGATACAGCCACGTGGTGCATCTAGGGTTCCGGTGTCGGCCATTACTACATTGTTTAAGAGCACAAGAGTTAAAACAGTGGGTGGGATACCAGTTTGGAGTAGCGTGGAAGAGGTGGCATCGTTGTTCTGTGATACAGCGGCGGTCATGGCTTGCAACTCAGCCTAGTACTGTTTGCTCTGCAAGGCTGGAACTTTGATTGCTTGCATGTAAAAGTCCCATAGCAGAAGGACGTGACCGTAGGATCGCGCCAGGACTCATTTCATCGCCGAAGCTAAGTACTGATCCGGTTTAAGATGGGGATTAGGGTGCGATAAGCTGTGGCCAGTTAACACACATCCCCACCTTTTAGGTGCATACAACACCAAAGGGAATCGAGGACTTTCGTTTCTGGGTCGCTAGTGATATCGACTTGCGGGGCGAGCGATAATACAGGGGCACCTTCCCTCCCATGCCAGGTCGATCGTTTCGCATGGAAGTCATGCCTAGTAATGCAATCTCAGCCTCCGTGGTCTCCGTGTTCAGCCATGTTTTGGTGACCATAACGTGCTTCTAAGGCGTGTATACCTGATCAATACGAAGTATGGTTAGCTTGTTGAGAAGACATTGTGCATTAGTATACAAGCAGGTAAGGGCGTCGGTGGTTAGAAGCGCGTTTGTAAATGCTGGTTTCCCGTGAGGTTCTATGCCGATCCTTGCGGGGTCGGCAGCCGGTCTTTTCCAGTAGGACCGATGACGCAGGCCCAAAGGCCTGTTCTGGTTGTTGTTTAGATATCTCAGCGCTAACGTAAGGGTAATCATCTTATCCTCCTTCAGCTGCCAGCGTGTTACGGTATTGACTCCGTTCTGAGCAACACGGTGACAGCATTGTATTGGTAAGTTGCTTGCTCTGTGTCACCTTGTTTATGCGTAGCTTGGTGCCTAGCGCCTTTATACGTATTTCTGATGGCAGCATTTTAGGCTTTTGGGCCATATTTTGATCGCAGTTTCTGCCATCAGTTCAGGATGCATGTTACTTTCAGCACTCGGAGAAAACACTCCTTGTAGTTAGGTGGTAGCGATAACCTTGAGGGCGAATTTGCGGTGACGTGTTTGAGTGAGAGCACTTTACGGATAAGGCGCCATTCATCGCAGTCATGCCCAATGTCCTTTAGCTCGCTTCCTTGCTAGAGTTTGAGGACACTGTGAACAAGGAGAGAGTTTGCGTCTTGTTGTTTACGGAAGTCATCCGGGTTTTGTTTGCGTTTATGTTGTGCTTCGAAGGAACACCTAGAACAATGCGAACGGCAATTTAGTGGTACGGCGGCGAGTGGCTGACAAGAGGATCGCCTCTCTATCCCTACCTGACTGATGTGTAGCTGTAGGAACCGCGGTTCACCCAAGGTAAGCAGCTTGGGTGACGGACGTGACGTAGCATATTGGCTGCTATAGTTTAACTGTTATTTGATATAGGGAGTCTCATTGTTCTTGGTCGTCTAGTATATCAATTTTTATGGAGTTCGCTTCAAGTTTATTCACAGTATGACGTATAACCGTCACAGAATAATGGTAGTATTCCATGTTCTTCCTACCTTCTGTGTTAAAACTTTGGAAAAACCTTTCATTCCCCACTGCGCCGTGACCTGCTTGCTTCTGATGATAATTGGTCACTAATGGTACACATGTATATGAAATATTAAAATAACAAGTACATGGTATAGGGGGAAAATATTTCAGTCCCTGTTTATATGGATTGACTGCGTTGCGGATGCCATGCTTTCGTCTGTCTGTGTGGCTGTCTTATTTTGTTGAAGTTCTCTCGAAATAGTCATAGGTACCGCGTCAAGTACACAAGGAGGCGTCCATAGCTGCGACAATACCAACCTACGCCGCACAAACTTCTCTTAGCTGGAACTGTGTGGAAGCTTAACCCCACTTTTCCCACTTATTGGTTCAACAAATTATTCGTTACCTTGCACTGATGCAATTTTCCTGAAGCCTGAACCTTTGGGTCCAATTCGGTTAACAATATCTCTTTCATCTACTTCTTACTTGGAGACTGTTGTGTGCTTGGTGCACCCAGCCGCGTTGATAAAATAGAACGCGCGCCGACTGTGCACATAAAAGCTATATTGAAAAGTTTGAGGCAAAGTACAACCAGCTGCGTATTTAAAACTCACGTGCCCACTTGCTCGATCGCCTTATCGACCGCCCTGACGCAAGCGAGTACCTCCGCCTCAGCTTTCAGCCACCAGCACATCCTGCGATCTTCCCTTTTCTTTGTTTGTGCGTTGCGATTGCCGTAGCCTCTTCCACTGCGGGCAAGCGTTTGGTTTGCTTTATGCTTGTATAGAAGCTGTACGGGCGCGTTGCCGATTTCTCTAAGGGTAGCTTTTCCAAACAGCAACGCATTAGCATCAGCCTGCGCTTTTATTAATTTGATAAGTCGATTCATTTTCTTTTTGCAAAACTTTGCCACAACCTTCCCTTTTGTAGGCATCAGCAGGCTGTTCCGCCCTTCGCGACAACTCCGTCTTGCAGTGAACTGCACTCCGGTGCAGTGTGTCGAACCATGTACTCACGGTGGCTGCTGAACCAATTTTTAACGGTAAAGATGGTGCTTGATTTGACGGTATTGCAATAATTCTTTCTCTTCGCAAGCCCATCTGTTATTTATTGAAAACTTGTTTTTCTTGGGGACAAGGACACTGACGTTGGCCGATTGGCAGCACAGAGCAACAAGGTTTGGTCAGCCCTCACAATAATCACAAACCACTTGAATATTTCTGCAAGCTCCGGCTCTTCGTCATAATTACAGAACTTCAAAGCTTTTGATATTCGTCTCGCATCTTCACTGATGCAGTACCTAAACATCGCTATTTGCTATGATCTCGGATATTCATCCAACGCGATCAAGGTAGCAAACTCCATCCACCTCACATTCCACGCCCGCCAGCAATCCGGTAATATGTTTTCTGTCATTTGTAGAGGATACATCAATACAACCAACGTTGGTGCATCAAATGCCAGCGGGGTTTGGTACGTGAGCACTGCCGTCACCGGGTTGTGCGCTTGGTTCAACCAGCGGCGTCGAGAGAAAGAACTAGCACCGACACTGAGCATAAACGCTCTATTGAAGCATCTGAGGCGAAGTACAACTAGCTGTGTATTTAAAACGCGCTCGCCTACTCGATCGGTCTTCTTAGCTACAGCACTGAAGCAGACGAGCCACGCAGCCTCAGCTTTCAACCACTATAACAGAGCTCTCTGGTTGACTTCGGAAGGAACATTCTTCTGCCGATTCAAGGCCAAAACAATAGGATTCCGTCAATTTTCGCAACTGGGTACTTTCTTCTTATTAACACTCATTCGGAGCAATTTACCCCGCCTTGCAATTTCAATTGAACGTGGGTCTTCATTTTTCCAATCCACTTTAAAACTTATCCCAGGTGGACGGTTGCGTTACTTTCCGGAACACTGTCCATCCTTCAGGTTTCCAACTACGCTTTAACATATGTAAATTGTTATCCGTCGGAGACTAAACGAGATACTGCCGAGGATCAACACATTATACTCAAAAGTTATTCAAATGCATGACCTAACAAACGGTTTTAGCCATTTGGTCAGGGCAGAAAAGTAACCAGGAAAGAACTAACACTCGCCTAACTAATCAGTTTATTGCAAATTGGGACGCAAAGTTACTGCAAATAATGGAGCAGATAATCGCTCAACAAAATGCATAGCTTGTTACAACTTGTCATTCCATGGTTTGGCGGCAGTTTTAGGGATTGGTGGGTTTTAGCCTGGCAAACGTTCCCCTATAAAAAGCCACAAATCTCCGTCTAACTGCATTGAGACGTAGTAGACGAGATCTGCCACCAAATAAAATCACAGCCCATGACTTTACACTGGCAGGCCAACAAGCAACACCTTTTAACATCCTTGATAAGTTCTTTACAGTGGCATTTCTACATCTGCAAATATTCTCGTTTCTTCTTTCGACTAGTTCACACACACCGTTGGATATTATCTTTTGAAAAGCACAGCAAGATGCAGAAGGCTGGTAGATGTATGCAGTTCTTCTTAATAATTTACCGTTAGGCATTGCGTTTTGCACACACGTACTCAGTATATCCTCCCCTTTCCCTAGACCTGGCTCCTCAGTTTTCACCTAACCAATTATTCAAGATTCTTTATGTATTATTGTTTGATATATGACTGCAATATATGGCGGACTGGTTATGTCCTTACAAACGGATCCTGGTCCTACGGCAGCCAAAGTATTATTTCACATTCACTAGTTAACAGCTCCAATGAAGAACCTTTGAACAATTTTTTACTGTTGCTATTACAACCGCCCCGAAATAGCTGCAAGTTTGCATCTTTAACCTTGCACATATCTGAGCATGCTTCCATGGACGTGCCTCGCATGACTGAGAATAAAGTGTTTATTTATTTATTTTTGGAGGGACCAGTGGCTGCGCTGTTTGATTGAACAAATGAAGGGACCTTTCTTCTCGTGGTGGTATTGGTAATAATAACTCGTTTGGGTGCGGGCTGGGTTAGTTTGAAAGGTGCCTCCGTCATATAGTTAGAGAAAATGGACGCGTATGTTGTCGCCCCTTTATCAATGTTCAGTGTGGCGGGCGCTCCAGCTGATGAAGTTGTGATGACCGCGGCATTTTGTGCAGCCGCTAGTGTCGGAGTGTCTGTGTCGTTAAGCTTACACTGTTCTAAATTGGAGCTCGCTGTTAAGCCTCGATTACTAGGCAACGGTTTGGCTAGTTCATGTGGGACAGCTTGCATAGCTGCTGCCTGCTGCACAATCTTTGTCAATCTATCGCGCTTCTGCGCCAACACAGTGGTACCTCTGGCGTGTGAAATCGACTTGCACTCAGTGCAAAACCAAAGAGGATCGGTCATACTATTAAGTGCTTTTTGGCTGACTGAGACCAAGGTGAGCACATTGAGAATGGAAGTACTTTCGGCAGTTACTGCATCCTATTTTAAATCGCAAAGGTTTCCACAGCTGCCTATGCTACAGCTACTTTCATTTTGGAAGCTTTGGGCTTAGCTTTCCATGGGCAAACAGTACGTGCTATTGCGACTGTCAAGTCTGCAAAAATGTTTCGTTGCAAAGTCGACACTTGTAGGCTGCATCTAAACGCTGTCGGTCAAATTAGTGGTCTGGCAGGCACCGGTTAGAGTGCTGTAGAACCACTCGAAGTGGGCGGACATAGACGGCAGTTGGGCCAATCATCAAAATCAATGACAGCAGCCGGAAAATATGCACCAAGTTCACCCCGACAGAGAAATACACCGAAAGCAATGTACCGGTGCATACTGCACGCAGAGGAAACACCTATAACACCGTGGTTCCAAACCAAAAGTAAAATCTAGTAGGATAAAGCAAAAGTCCTCGACGTCCACGGCTACAGGCAATTCCGTAAGGCATGAAGCAGTGGTAGCCTCTACGACGACGATACACAAGTCAGAAAGCGTAAGCGCCGACCCGATTCTTGGTTCCCATTCTATGCGATCAACCTTTCACTACTGTGAAATGAAATATTGGACGCTGAATGTTCATATAAAGAAAAATGTACCCCATACCTGTATTAGGTTGCTTGCAGCTAACCGTGGTGTATTGCTGCGCAGTGGATTAAAGTGCGGTTTTACTAGTGGTAATGAATTATCATCAATTATTTGGATCCGTGAGGACCTTACAGCACTTGAACAGTGGTGCAAACTCTGGCAAATTACCCTCTCCGCTCAAAAACCTAAAGCCATGACCCACAAATTTTCTATATCTGCTGGGTCCCTAACAATAAACGGCACCACTATCAAACCGAATGCCATGACAACAGATCTGGGCTGGCGCTACTCCATGAGCCGCAAATTTGCAGAGCAAGTATATTATCAAGTGGCAAGGGTAAAGGGATTATCGTTCCACATAAGCCGTTACATCAAAACCGCAGATGCAAGGCTAAAACTTTATAAGAGCCACGTCAGGCCACATCTGGAATATTGTTCTTTTATACGCAGCAACCTAGGGAAGTCGGACAGCGTTCTGCTGGGAAAAGCTCAGGGACGCTTTACGAAGATTTTGACTCCATGGCAGCAAGCGCTGAGCTACCGACAAAGGTATGAACACCTTAAAATTCCGCCACTATGGCAAAGGCGCATTATCCTTAACCTGTGCTCCTTACGTAACCTACTTCATAGAAAGCTACATAGTAATATCACTTGCCTAAAACTAAAGAGCGCCTCTGAATCTAAACTCCGAAACAAGCAACATTCCATTACTAGCTAAGGGCAAAGAAGGGACTGCGATCCGGTTTCTTCTTACTTGTGTACGTGAACATATGGAACAGGTTGCCTTCCAGAATAAGAGAAATCCAAAACTTGCAGGTATTCAGGAAGGAGATACAAAGCTTCCTGTGTTTTGGCAATATACGATGCATCTTCCATATCTGCGCTTCGCAAGAACATTTCTTCGAAACTGTACCTGATGTAGCTTGAGGACGCCTGCGATGTAGTGCAGACATCTACGCGCTTTGAGCTCACAACTCATCCACATTCATTGTCGTTACCGTCTTAGCACCTAAGGGACTTCAGCGATATCCGTCGCACACAGTTTCTAGGGTGTGCGAATAGCAAACCGAGTACAAGCTGATTTTATTCTTCAACGATCTCTTCCTGACTTACTTGAGTTCTCCCACGGACAACACGGCTTTATGACTGCACTATGGAATGCTTAGACGCCTGAAAAAAGGCATGCGGTAAGGGATAAAAAGAGATAACCCCATGCATTGTCTCCATCAGTGACTCTTGTCCTTATAACTTAGACATTACCGCAATCACAAGACCCAGATGGTCTCAGTCGGATCAGTCGCACGCTTCGTACAGGTGCAAACATTAGAATTCTGAATACAAGAGGTACTTAACCATCACGGAGTAGTAGCTGGGGTGCTTCGACCCTATCACTGACACGTTGACCCAAAGGCTGAATGAACCAATTGGTATACACAACCCTCCGGCTTCTCTCTTTCAATGTTCACTTCATCAATGTTTAAAATTGTCAACAAACAGGGCAGCCTAGCCGGCTGACTGGCAGGTTCGCCAACCTGTAGTAAGTCCTAAAATAGGGTATTGTAGCGCAAAGACGAAGTCATTGTGGAGGCGAATTTCAACTTGCAACTTACCTACACCTTCATTCCTTGTCTTTAGCTGTACATTTATCACTCTCCAACTTCTTGCCCACTGGGTCTGTATAAAAAATATTAGGCTTATGACCAATGTGGTACTCCTAGTTAAGGCATCCTACCAGACCTAAGCCTTGAATAAGAGGTTGAAAGCGTTTGCTGTTGTTGGTACCCTTAAGCTTGGCATTAGAATTGTCCAAAACCCTCTAAATGCCGACTTTTGATGAACCTTTATGCTCCTTCGTAGATGTCAGTTGCTAGCTGGTCCTTATTGGTGCATTTTCATTAAGCCTGAGCACTAGCTACTCTACTCTGCCGTTTCCAACCACTATCTCCTGTGTTACTCAGGTATACCTGGCTCACGCTGCTTTGATATAAGCTTCAAAAACACAGAGGCTTAAATAATACTAAACTCTCTAGTCCTAATTGTTTATGTGGCTCAGTATCCACTGAAAATTGTATGCTGTGGTCTTCTAACCGTGGGTTAATTATAAGCTCTCCTGAATTACTATGTCGTCATAATATTCCTTACCGGATTCCTAGCGTTTTTGCGCAAAAGTATACCTTATCTGCGGATATTTGCCACGTATGCCTGCAAGGTGTACTTTCCGGCCACCTACGCAGTCCATGGTCGTTGTAGAGTATTGCAGGCTAATTAGAGCATTTCTGGATAGCTATGTATAGCAGACAGGCAAGGGAGAAGTCCAGAGATTGAGACGGAACGTCTATTACGCAACACGTAGGCTCTATAAGAAAGAATCAGTAACATTGGAAGGGGTGAAAGAAAAGTTACAGTCAACTGTTCGTTTCAGGTTTTTGTGCTTCTTCAATAATTGCGCAAGAGTGTCTTTCTGAATGGCAGACAGAATAGGTGCCGTCAGAGCAACTATTTAAATTCAACCGCGCGCCAAACTAGTTTGAGCACTCTTTATATATGCTTATTTAGAACATATACCACTTCGCTACTTTTTACATTTGCTTTCGTTTTCTACTATCTGCTTACAACGCAAAAACCGTTTCTAACGAAAAAGAATAATGGCCTTATTCGTAGATCAACATTTAGTTGCGAATAACTCGCAAACTACGGCACGTATTAAACTGCTTATATTTTCAACGTTATCAGCGGTTAAAACTTGTTCAAAGCAACTTATCTTTGCATTACTTTACGCAGTATTCTAGCCTTAGAATAGGTTTTTTTCCGGACACATACTCAGGTTAAAATTTTGCGCCAGAAAGTAATATCAGCGAAGAAAAAGTCTGAATATATTTTTTTAATTTGTATTTTTCTAGTAAAGCACGCCGCTTTAGTATGCTTCTTAACAAATCCTTCTTATTTTCATCAGCCTTCATCGAAATATTTTTAACTTTTCATATCCTTTATAATTCCGTCACTGTCATCGCTTCCATGCGTGCGCCAACAAGTGTGGCGACTGAGCGGCCCAACAATAGTCCAATGAATTTAAAGTGAAGTTGTGGTGAATTGGATCCTGTTCCAAAGAAAAGCGGCACAACCCCACCTCTGCGCAGCTTTCACGACAAAAGGACAAGGAGCGCCTTATCGCCCGAAGGAAACAGAAAATTTCATGGTATGCGCCTGTGACCCCATCGGCTGTACAACAAACAATGCCAATGCATTTAGGATTGCCAACGTGGAACTTATACTCATATTTCGCCTACCTCCATGTCCCAGCATCGGATTAATGTAAAGATTGGTCACAGCCCTTAAGGGTGCAGCCTCTGGCCGGTCTAGAAATATACCTATTTATTTATTTAAAAAAGGCCAACAAATCCACGGAAAGAAATCTAAATAGCCTAAAGTAAAATAAAAATTTAGCGATGATGAAAGAGGACAAAACGCATATTGTACCAAGCGGTTTTAAAGATAAAAAACGGCTACGCAACTGCTAAGAACCCATTAACAGCGAAGCGCAAGCGGTTGCAACGCAACTCGTCCACCAGGTATGATTGAATATAATCGCTGATGCCCGGGGCCGCAATTATATCGCAAACGGAAATAAGTATCTAAATGTTGTACAACGCCTGCACGCCTGTTAAAGGTTTACACACAATAGAGCTACCTTCAGGTCCTAAATACCTAACCTTGGCCGTACAATACGGGTACACAGCTACAATGTTCACGTTGTCAAGTGCGCTGAATGGCTATTTCGTACCATCGAGAAACAATATTTCAAGAGGTGGTAATCCACGATGGTATAAATGTATTCCTTGGAGTTTAGGCCCCCGATAGATAGAGCAGACGCCCGCATCCTCTAAACAGCCTTGCACAACCCGTGCTGCATGGTTTCGTGCGTTATTCACTACTCGCTTCTGGACGCCTATATAGGATTCGACTGTAATCGCACACCAATCACTAAGTGTTCCATCCACCAAAAAGTCCAATGCTATGTGACGTATGCAGTAGACATAGAACGTCACCCTGTATTGGCCATAAAGCCGATGGTGTCTGTGTTTGATTTAAGTATCAACCGTTTCCTGAAAGGCCAGTATGGTTCACGCAACATCGAATGCGAGAAAGTGCATATGCCTAGTTGAAAAGGTAAATACTTGTCGTAATAGCCACCATATAAGACGTTTGAGAAAAGTGCAGACGCAGGCGTAAAAAACAACCTGCCTAATATCCGCGGCTTGCCAGCATATAAACATGGATATACCTCTGCAAAGCCTAGGGAAATCAAGTAGCAATTCACAGTTAGTTTCTATTAAAAGAAAATGTATACCACTCAGCGTATACTTTGGCAACTTTAAGTTCCCCCGTGCCGTTGCATCTGTCCACAACCGGCTTATACCGCGCACCAATCTTAAACGTATACAATGCATGTATTCAATAACAGCTTTTGAAAATATATCAGTACCCAGGTGTTCAAAAGGAGACAACACTGAGCAGTTCCGTTTCATATTTGATGTATAAAACCTAATCCGACAGAAATAGGGGAAATGTATCTTTCCGTTTGACATACAAACTCGCCGAATGCATTTACCGCAAATACTGTACCCTGGGTGTCCCTTCGTGCTCTTCACATATCCCTCAGCAAGCGCGTAACGTACAACGGCACCTAACTAAACAAAATTGAGCTTGGAGCATGCAGGGACAGTGAAACCCGTTGACCACAGAAACTGAGGATCACGTTTACGTGGACACGGAAACTGAGTAACGCCTGTCTTCTCAGAACCACCGTAAAACCGAAAAACCTTCTTGGACTAAAAGGGATATATAGCTCGACGCTGGATGGACCAGAGCTGCCATTACCAGGAGTTGAACGGGGTGAAAGCATTCATGTGCACCTGAACAACAACCCTTCCCGGAGCCTGAATGCCTCTATTCTGGTAAATACTGCATAGGCCCCGCACTAGACCAATGTGACTATAAGCAACTTTAGCAATCCCGATGGTCTGCACTTTTCTTGGGGTTCTCATAAGTTTTCGGTTATCCTTCGGTAGCTTCGGCATACGCTTGAAAAGGGCAGTGAGCAGCTTGTTCACTGTAGAAATGCTGGGTAGTGTGCTTCACACCAATTTTATCCAGTCATCCATGACACGAGCAAATTCATGCCGCTTGGCGAGGATGCTGCCGGTTGACTGGTACCCGTCCAATTCCGACGATGAAGCCCATATACCGCTGCCATAGGCAACAACGGTAGTTGCACCCTGCAGCAATACCGCATTCCGCAGGCTTTGTGTTAGCTCTATGTCGTTTGTATACGGAATCCTACTGCTTGCTTATTTAAGGTATACAAAAGGAATATGGAGCGGGTAGAACTCACCAGTATATCGTGACGGCGCAGGCCATGTAGGCGTTGTAATAGCATAAATACATAAATAAATAAATAATTATATCCTCGACGAAACGAGACACGGTAATACAGGCGTTACCCAGAGGTTGACGGAGCCATAGCAGCACTAAAAGCGTGTATACATAACACCGCAATTTTGCATATTGGCAAAATACATGACGTGAACTTTGCACGTAATTTTGCATAGGAATGATGTAGGGATGAAGGGATTGATCTTGATGTCAAAGAGAAAGGTGGCACCGAAGCGCTGTACGGTCACTAAGTGTTTCTTTTACAGAAATGCTGAGTTGGGTTTCAAATGGTTCCGGAGATTGATATTCTTTTCTCAGTAGGCGTAGTAGTCCGACATGGTGGTTGATAAACACGTGCACGCAAGTATGGGCGTTTGAGATCCTCCTTCTTGTGTAGCAGTGTGCAGTGACTTTATTTCGGTGGCACTTCACATCCGTCACATATGTTCCGGCCTGTCCACCAACAATCACCTTGAGCACCCGGCGGATCTCAAGCTATGGTTTCCATAGACACCGGGCCGCGGTTTGTACAACGTGGTCTCATGACAGCTGCTGAAAACTAAACGTAACGACAAACTGGTAGCCTACCTGCACTAAAATTCAAACAGTAAAGTCGCGCAAATACGCTACAATGTCACCATAAATTATTATGCCGATGCGCCCTATAAACTAGAGCAGCTCGAAATAAGGTACTCTACGCAGGCTACCAATAATAGAGAAAAGAGCGTCGAAAAGGTAAATGTTAGGCAGCAACGGTGCGCAGACGTAAGCGTGGATAGCAGAAAGCAGTTGAAGTAAACCAGAGAGAATTGCGTTCGTTTTACTACAAGAAGAAGCAAAAGGAGGAAGCGAGACAATAGCAAACCGCTAGCGCAAGAATTTATAAAGCGGGCAAGTGTCGAGCCGAAAGTAGATCAACCTGCATGTAAGCTAATGGGGATTTGTTGGGCGTAGCCTGGGATAATAGTCGGTAAGCAATGACACGCATGAAGTGTCAAATACGACCGTATAGAAGTCGGAGGTGACTGAACCCAACGTATATTGTGCAGGCTACAAGAATAGGAAGCGAATCAGACAGAGCGAGAAGCGTGCAGCGAGATACTCACCAAAACGGTTTATGTCAACAGCTGTGCCGTCAGTAAAACAAGTGGACGTGTCGGAGGTTAAAACAACCCTGAAATCCATTTTACAAAATACGGAAAGAACTTGTTTTCCGGTACACTACAAGGGCCTCCCCCTAGAAGACTGAAGGATGGAAGCCACCGATGGAGCTGTTAGTGGGGAAAAGGAAAGTGAAGGTGGCTGCGAATATTTTCTTGGGCTTGAGTAAGGGCTTCCAAGGTGGGTGTGCAACAGAGTTCGCTGGGTCCAGGCTTTTGTTAGTCATTATTTATGATGATCGGGTGGACCAGGATGCATCGTCGGTTGGCCGTCGAGGCGGGCTAGTCGGACTGCAAAAAGAACTGGCTAGTCCAGAAAAATGACCGACAAGACCTTCCCTTTGCTGCAGACCCGACGGTGCGCTTGGGCGGAGGCAGTCCCCCACCGCACTTTAGTCCACGGTCTTCGTCCCACGAAGAAATCCGGGCGTCCTAGTCGGCAACGCCTAGGCGGCGGTTGGGGACCAATCCGTTCGTGGCTGCCTGCGCCACAGGGCAAATGTCTGGTCCTTGGCTGAGGAAGGGACCTTGGGTCAGCTGGCGAGTCACTCCGGGGTTGCGTTGAGCCGGTTGGCGAGTCACTCGAAGGTTGCCTGGGCAGTTCCGGCGGTTGCGTTTCTGGAAGGTAGAACGCACAGGGGGTGAAAAGGATCGGGGAAGTGGCTTGACTCCGGAGAGGGAACATGGGAAGCAGGATAAAAGCAAAAGCGCTGTTTAGGTTTTCAAATGGTTTTGTGTCTTTTCGTCGATTTTGCAAAACGTTTGTGAACAAGACGCACGCTAACCACTAAAGACGAAAATGGAGTGTTAATAGAAATAGCAAACGTTTACAAAAGCTGAAAAACGGACGGGATGTTGACCTGTCTACCGCGTCCGTCGGTTGCCTGGGATTGCAGGTCAAGGGTTACGGAGGGTTCCGGGCTATCCAGTGCACGGGAAGTCACCACTGGTGCGGGTGCTTGTGCGAGTGCACCAGGTTGGGCTGCAAATGGCTCGTCAAAGGAAGCCACTTTGAGACGGTAGCTGGACACTTTTGTTCATTGAACATTCTGGTCTAAAGTAAAATGTTTCGGACTCCGTTGCAGAAATCTGAAAGAGCCAGTGTAAGGAGGCTGGAGATGGCACCGCACTGCGTCGGTGCGGAGGAAGGCGTGAGTGCAGGTAGAGAGTCTGCTGTGCATTCGCAATTTTCTAGTCCATTCACGGGGCGGGGTCGGGCGTAGTGAACGCGTGCGTTGAGCTAGGGAGGACGCAAAGTTAGGCGGAGGCCTACCCGACGATACAGGTGGTGGAAAGAATGCTCCTGGTAACTTGAGCGTTGTGCCGTTAACCAGCTTCGCTGGTGCGCATTGTAGGTCAGCTTTGATGCTGCTGCGAATACCTAAGATAATGGGCGAAACCTTTTCGCTCCAGCTAGGGTCAGAGGAGATGCAGAACGAGGCTTTAAGCCGTCTATGGAAGCGTTCAACTAACTACTGGCTCATTAGTGCCAGTGATACAACCATAATGACGTATAAAATAGCCTCAAAGAGTCGAAACTGGTAATATTTCTGTAGGAAAGGCTTGCGTTATCCTAGTACAGACGGGGCAAATGAGTTTTATGTTCCCTTGTCTTATCCATATGGACTCAGCTCATGCGGCTTTGGTATAATTTTTGCATCCACATCGGAGCATTAAAACGTTGAATTCCACATTCATAGTGGATTCTGCGGCCCAATATACTCTGAAAATCGCACATGGTCGCATGCTGGCTGTGGGCTAGCTACACCATATCCTGTGCTGTTCCACCTATATAATAATCCTTACAGCCTACCTAGTATTTCCCTAAAACCTTTCCGTCTGTTTTCCCAACTTTTACTACGTTTACTGAGAAAGTATGCTTTTCGGCTCATTGCGCCATACTTCGCTACTGCAGTGAATTATACGTTATCTTAGGCATTCCCAGTTACTACTCCATATTCGGAACTTATTACGCCTAGCCGTTTTTTGTATAATTTCTTTCTTTTTTCTGTATCTGCTTCCAAAGCAGAACGTGGATTCAGCGGAGGCTTGAACATAGCGTTATCCGCAGCCGACCGCTAAAAGTGCAAATATCTCCATAACCACTGCACCTAGCTTAATTATTTTACCTTTGTCGTAACCAGCGCCTAGGGTTTGTCCTAGACCGCCCATTGTTGTCCCGTTTTAGTTAACATTTCGGCTCCAAAACGGCGTTGATTCCGCTTGTTTGGAGATTTACACTTTGAAATTCGCGCCAGGTTTGCGGTTCTGGTATGCTGCTTCTGGGCTATATTTTGGCTCAATTTTCCAATATTAGTGTATTTGCTAGTTAAGTGGGCCGGCCTTTCAGTCGCACTTTTCTAAGAAAATCTAAATTGTTAGCCACTACTGTTATTTCCCTTGTTTCCACCCTCCACTTTTACGATCTAATTTTGGCTTGCGTATTCTTTTCCATGAACCCGCTACTAATGGATGCTCGAAAGGCGGTGATGTGACCAAAGAAAATGAATCAACTTTCCTCTAGTGGTGCATTTTTTATCGAAAATAACACAATCCATTGGCATAATAGGTTGATCGTTTACTAATGGAATCAGGCACCTCAAGGTTTGACAGCGGTAGCCGGTGAAAAGCGCAGAATTCGTGCATAAGCTACGGAGACCCAAACTACTGCCTTCAAAAATGTCGAGGCCTACGAAACGTTTGTATTTATCCCTGCTTTACTGTTCGGAAAGATAAACACGATCAAAAGCAGTTGTTAAAGATATTGCTTCTCCCTGCATGAGCATGGATGTTATGTACAATTTGATCCGATCCCACGCAGGAACAGCATCTAGCGCTTGTCTAGAAATATACCTATATTTACCTATATTTATTTACTTGGCTGCTGGGTGATACGCTGTGGTATGAATGCGGCGACAGCCTAAGAAGTTGCAGAAAGTATCGAATTGTGAAGCGTCGAAAGGCATTTCTCCATCAGTTATAAGGGTGGATGGGCATCCGTAGTGCGAAATGCGCCGGTCCAAGAAGGCCCGGATAACAGTCTCTGCTGTGCAGTCTGTTACGCGAATGGCTTCTGGCCATCTGGGGAATCAGTCGACACATGTAAATATGTACACGAATCTGCGTGAAGTAGGCAAGGGACATACTAGGTCTAAGTGTATATGCGAGAACCGAGAGTCCGGGGCAGGGAATGAACCAAGAGGACCGCGGGTGTGACGATGTACTTCGGAGCGCTGGCATTGAATGCAGGCGAGAGCCCAGGTACGAACATATTTGTTTAAGCGTGGCCGAACGAAAGCTTTGGGGACAAGTTTCAACGATGCACGGATAACAGGATGTGATAGTGAGTACAGTGCGTCAAAGGCTGTGCGTCTGAAGGAGACGGGAACCAGGGGCCTAGGACAACCCGTGGAGGTGTCCCAGAGAATGGTTCCTTCCGTGGTTTGGAGAGAAACAGGTTGTACATGCAGCGAATTTGACTGCAGCGCTCGCTGTATATCTGCGTCTTGAGCCTGACCTTATATCATGGCGGCAAGGTCGACGTTAGACAATGACTAGCGAGTGAGATTGATGCGTGGGAGCGTCCGCGACGGGATTGTCTACACCCGAGACATCGCGTATGTCAGCGGTGAAATTCGTGACAAAGTCTAGGTGTCATGTTTCCCGTGGTGAGTATATGTTGCAAGCCGAGTTGAAAGCAAAGATAAGGGGATTGGGGTCAGTGTAGGCAGTGAACGCGCGACCTTCGAGTGTGTGCCGGAAGTGCCGCATGGCCAGATAAATGGCGAGCACTTCTTTGCCAAACGTGTTGTAGCGGGCGTTCGCTGGCTGCAGGCGCTTGGAGAAGAACCCAAGGGGTTGCCATTGCCCACAAACGTGTTGTTGGAAGACGGCTCCTACCGCCACGTCTGAGGCATCAGTCGTAATAGAAAGAGGTGCAGTCGATTCGGAATGAGCGAGGAGGGCTATGTTGGAGATAGCATCCTTGAGCTCGGCGAAGGCTGCCTGTGCTGTGTCAGGGAAAGCAAACGTTCATTTCCTCCGAGTAGGTCAGTCATGGGCTGCATAAGCTAAGCGCACCGCGGAATGAAGCGTCGATAGTAGTTGACCAAACCACAAAATCGACGGCTGTGCTTGAACGAGGTTGGAGCTGGGAAGTCCTTGATTGCCTGGATCTTATTAGGAAGGACTTCGATACCGGACAATTAAAGCAGGTGCCTGGAAATTCTATCGTTCAGTTGCCGAGTTCCCACTTAATCCGGTTGACTGTGACATCTTGTTGCGTCAAGCGCTGGCAGGTAGTTCGAAGCTGCTCGAGGTGCTATGGTTTCGAGGAACTGGCTACTAAAATACCATCGAGGTAGGAATAGGCGAAGTCTGGGTCACGAGTGACATCGTGGATGAAGCTTTGGGAGGTTTGTGCGGCTTTGCACAGTCCAGATGGCATTCTTAAAATGTCGGTCAAACCGGAAGGAGTGATGACGGCTGTTTTAGGAATGTCATTGTCTTCCACAGGTACCTGGTTATAGGCGCGAACCAGGTCCATCTTGCTGAAGATCGTCTTACCTATGAGGCATATGGTAAGATGCTGCATGTGTGGGATGGGATACTTACCTGGGACGGTTAGGCGATTGAGTGCGCGCTAAGCACCGCAAGAGCGCTAGTCATCAGATCGCTTGGGGCCATCGGCAGGGGCGAGAACCAAGGGCTGTCAGAAGGGCGGATTATTCCAAGTTCAAGCATGGGCTCAAACACCGCCATAGTTACCTGTAATTTCTCGTGTGATAGTCGGAGTGGTCAGCATGACACAGGTGGGCCATTAGTCAGTACGTGGTGTGTAACTTGAGCAGCCACGGGCAAAGCTGCGTTCATTGGCCGAACGAGCTTGGGATACCGAGCAAAGAGATTAGCATAGTCTGTCGAGGTCTGGGGAAAGGCATAGACCGGGGATATAGATGTGATCTCGGCGGTGATACAACGTACATTGAGTTTGGTTGCAGCGTCCACTATCCTCTGGCGTTTCCCATCGACCAAGAGGTCGAACTGCCTAAGAAAGTGAATGCCGATGATGGCAAAGGGGACTGCAGCGAGAGTGAATACCCAGCGGAACGTGCGCCGAGGACCTAGGTCTAGGCTAAGCCACCGGTGACCCTAGGTGGCTATAGGAGTGCCATTGCGGCACTGTGGCTTGTCGACAGCGAAGCGGTAGGCTCGCCGGGCATAGGGGAATGTCGCTGACTTCCGCTCCGGTATCAACTAAGAACTGATTATCGCAGTCATAATCCCTACTGTAGATGAGACGACTATAGGCTTTTCCGACGTTCGTGACCATTACAGCCCGGCGTGGCGGACCATGTGTAGCGGAGTACCTACGCGGCTATACGCGCTTACGGCCTTTATTAAGAAAACGCGAGTGGTAAAAGCAGCAGTCTCTGGCACTAGGTGTTGTGCGACGGGGCGATGACCCAGAGCCGTTGCAAGGCATACCGTTTCAAGTGAGTTCCTTGATCTGGAGCCGAAGTGACGCTATCCGCAATTATAATGCGTCTATTGCCGACGGCGGTTTAGTCACGACTGTCGTTGTGGTTGCGCCAGCACAAAGCCGCTTAGGTGCTTTGGTTTCAGTCTCTGGCTGGTGCCGTTCGATGAGGCGGTCTGATCGATCTGCAATTGCTGTGATTGGCAAGCCACAGGCTACTGCAAGGATAGCCTGAGTGCTCAAGGAGAATCCTTACGTCCATGTTGGACGTGCCGATGAGCTGTTGCATTTCGCGCAACAAGACTGAGGGCGTCCTATCTCCTAGCCGCAGATCACTAAATAGTCGCTGCAGACGGACCTTGTGAGAAGACGGTATTCGCTGAATAACAGCCTGTTTAGGAGTCTCATATTTCATTACTAGAAGGGGACAAAGTATGATGTCGCTTACCTGCGAGGATGCACTTTGTGGAAGCCGGGACATAATTTGATGATACTTAGCATTATCAGGTGAAAGTTTATAATTGTGAAAAGTGGATTCTAAATGCGCAAACTATAACAATGGACCATGATCCCAAAAAGGTGGGGAGGCTAGCTGTACGGCACTAACCACCTAAGTAGATGGTTTATCATCAGGATTATTTATCGCGGGAAATTACTAAGTATATGTGGCAAGTAAGAAAACAAAACGATAGCAAGTGCTGAATCACAAAATCATTGGAACGAGCTCACCAGAATGAAACCTACGAACGGCGGACGGCCCGTTCCTGACAGGGGGTCACCAATTGATGAGCGGAGCCTGGGATAATAGTCGATAAGCAACGACACGTATGAAGTGTCATATACGACGGTATAGAAGTCGAAGGCGACTGAACCCAACGTATATTGTGCAAGATACAAGAATAGGAAGCGAAGCAGACAGAGCGAGAAACGTGCAGCGAGGTACTCACCAAAACGGTTTGTGTCAACGGATGCGCAGTCAGTAAAACAAGTGGACGTGTCGAAGGTTAACACAGCCCTAAAATCCAATTTTACAAAATAATGAAAGCTCTTGTTTTCCGGTATCCTACAGATTAAAATTGGGGCAAAACTGGTTATCCGTGAGCCAGTACAAACAATAAAATATTTATCTTTCGGGGCGCTACTGAGTGCCCCCCGAAGGCTGAACAAAGGAAGCCTACGAAGTCGAATACGACAAGTGAATGGAAGTTGGTAGGGCAAACTTTTACCAAGGGTGGGGGCACTCGGGTCAAAAGAAGGGTTGCCGGAAGTCGGAGTCCACTGTGCCATTTGTGCTTTATTATTTATTGATTGTAGGGCAGAATGTACTTTTGCCAGCCGTTGGAGTGGGCTTATCTGAATACAAAAACTGAATATCCCCGCAAATGGCCGAAAGGACCTCAACTTCGACTGCTGCCAAACGGTGCGCTTGGAAGTGGTCTCTCTTCTCGTCGCATTCCACCCGGCGCCAAAAGGACCCTCTGTTACGTGTTCAACCAATGATCGCTCACTATGACCGTGAACCTGATTGGCCCTACACACACACGTAGATAAGTACGCACACACGCACTCAAGGACACACCCTAACGTTCCGTGCTCACATGTAAACCGTTAAGTGTTCAGTACACTGTACGCCAGACTGACGCGTCTTCTTGCTTATTCGCTACGAGTTGAAAAACATACTTGCGGTTAGAGTCCAGGGAAGCGCTAGCCGTTATCTTCGGTGTTAAGAGGTTTCACCAGTATTTATGGGGAAACGTTTTCGAGCTTCATACAGACCACAAACCATTGATATCCTTGTTTGGGGAAACCAAAGGTATACAACACATGGCATCACCGAGGATGCAAAGATGGGCTATAACCTTGAGTGCTTACAGTTACTCAGGCGACAGCCGAATCCACCATCTCTAAAATGCGCTCGTCCTTCGCTACGTTTGGCATTCCGGAAACCATTTTTACAGACAATGGTTCGCCTTTTACCAGTGCCGATTTTGGTAAATTTGTCGCCAACAACGGAATCCAACACGTTAAATCAGCCCCGTATCACCCAGCATCAAACGGCTTAGCGGAGCGTGCAGTACAAACTGTGAGACAAGGCTTACTAAAGCAGCGAACGGGAACATTGCGACCAAAACTGGATCGGTTCCTATTCTCCTACCGTTCTACACCCACTGAGGCTACCGGGAAATCCCCGGCGGATTTGATGTTCGGCAGAAATCTAAGAACGAGGCTACATTTGTTGTTCTCGAACCCGCGGGTTGAAGTACAGGAGCGTCAGAAAAAGTTTGTGTCTTCAGAGGAATCAAAGCCGGAAGTTACATTTCAGGACCATCAAGCTGTTTACACCAGGTTACCGCATGAACAATGTTGGCAGCCGGCGACTGTGCTCGATTCTTCAGGAAGTCAAAACGATTTGCAGCTTCCGGACGGCCGGGTTGTTCGCCGGCACTCAGATCATGTACGCCCCAGGAGCACTGACACACCTGCCGTGAGTCAGTCACACTCGGAGATCGCAGAGCAAGCTGCAGAGCACGACGAACACAGAACAACAGGGGAAACTCAATTACGCCGCTCGACCCGGATTCGCAAACCGATCGAACGTTTTCAGCCATGACTGTAACCTTAGCCAAAACAGGGAGGACTGTTACGTGTTCAACCAATGATCGCTCACTATGACCGTGAACCTGATTGGCCCTACACACACACGTAGATAAGCACGCACACACGCACTCAAGGACACACCCTAACGTTCCGTGCTCACATGTAAACCGTTAAGTGTTCAGTATACTGCGTGCCAGACTGACGCGTCTTCTTGCTTATTCGCTACGAGTTGAAATACGTACTTGCGGTTAGAGTCCAGTTGTGATACCCTCGTCCCACGGAGAAAAGACCGTCGTCCAACGAAGAAGTCACTATCGTCCCACGAAGAAGCGACCCACGTCCCATGCAGAAAATAACCAGTGTGTGCGACCGGAACCTCGTTTACTGCCATAATCTTTGAAAACCTTGCTCTTGTGAAGCAGTCAATCGCAGGGTAGGATCTAGCAGGTAGAGACGAGATACTAGGAACACGCACAGGAAACGCCAGGAAGGACGAACGAATTATCTTTGTGTTTGGACGTTTGGTTTTTGAATATTTCATAGAAAATGATTTATTCTAAGTTACTGAACTTTACGTTTCCAATACGTTATTCGATAAAAAGCCGAGCGAAATTATACATAGCCACAAACCTAAACGTATTTACACTGTACATAGTCGGAAAAACCAATGGGCTTACGCACTTTCGGACTACCGCGATTAGCCTTGGGTGCGGTCAGGTTAGATTTGAGTGGTGTCAGGACGGCTGATGCTTGTACATCGTATCCATAGCCTGGTTGTACTACAATAAGATGCTGAAAGCTGGTGCGGTGAATGGTGAGGTAGCACCAAGCACTACTAGACCAAGTACGCGAGGTGGTTTCATCTATAAAGTCAAGCTTCAGTAGGTCGATGACGAAGATTTTACGGCGGACACAGCGGTCAATAGTGTACGTTTTAATCGCGGGGCTTAGCCCTTTGAAAGTTCCTATGTACAGTTAAGGAAGATGCTGTGGAAACACCGTTTGCGCGAATAGGGAAGGGTAAAAAAGTAGACAGCTTCTCCGGCCGTGCACTGGTGTCTTCAGTGATCGTGGAGCGGGTGTACCTAACTCACACTTCTGGACAGACAATCGGTCGGTGTAACCTCCCTAGTCAGAAGCGAAATTTGCTGGCACTGTTGCTATTAACTTTCCGGGCAACCGCAGCGTGTATCCGTAGGCTAGCTACCCTCGTGCTGCGTCGAAAGCGGATTTAATCACTTTTCTTTGACATTGGAAGACAAGGGGAGGGGTTTCAAACCATGCATTAGCACCGCGCGCACTTAGCGCCGCCTTTAACCTACTTTTAATTGCCGAATTTTCCGCCGTACTCTAGGCGTGGCGGAAACTTATGTCCTTAAGTAAGGAAGCAAACATATACGAAAAGTGTGACTAACGATCATTGGTCACGATGACACGGCGGTCATACAGTGCAATCCAGCATTATAAAACCGATTTCGCGACGCATTCTGGAAGTCAGTGTGGGGTAGAGACGAACGCAGGTCCTCCAGTGAAGAGATGGACACAGGTCAGTAGACACTCGGCGACTTTTGTATGCTGCAGAAGACATGCGTGGTCGACGTGCATGGAACGAATATTTGCGCCTAGCGTCGGAAACTTGCCTAAGGTGTCGTTTGTGTGCTTTTGCAACCTTAACGGTTGGCGCAAAAGGCAAGCAGCGGTACAAGTGCGGACGAGCCGAATGACCTTACGCCAAACGGATGGTGGGGATACGAGTTTAACCGACACACCAACGCCTACATGGGTCCAGCCATGCACCGGGTCGAACACGGTCTGCCGAAACGCTCGCGGGACTACTGTGCTCGGCGTGCCCAGAGCTAAACCGCAAAGTGTACCTTCGTCTGATGATGTCTGCGGAACGGTTCGTACACCAGTGAGGGAAACCTGCGTATTATAGCAAGCGCAGGATCGTTGGTTTGCGCTGCGGTAATGGCTCTCAAGTCAACAGCGGTGCCAGCGTAGGCAGTGCTCGCTTGAAGTCTGGAAAGCGCGCCGGCGACCGCACTGCGCACACCTGAGATCTGCCGTATATCAGTCGTAAACTGAGTGATGTATTCAAGGCGGCGCAACGGTGTAGGAGAGTAGCATTTGCTATTCGAGCAAAGCACGCAACTCATGTGTTGGTGGTTGGTACAGACAGGGAAGTAGCAGCCCTATAAAGCGTTTCTAAAGTGAAGCATCGTTAGGAAGATGACTACTAGTTCACTTCCGATACTGCTGTAGCGAGAACCGGTAGTTTGACGGCGTTTGCTGATAAAGGCTATGGGCTGCCACCTGTCAACTACTCGATGCTTCAAAACTTCGCCGACTGCTACATCCGCTGCGTTAGTACTGGGAGACAGTGGGCGCCAGGATCGTGCCATGCTATATGGGTTATGTTAGCGGTAGTCGCTTTCAGCGACATAAAAGCAGAACGTGCCGCAGCAAAAAATTCGAATTACTTGAGCTTCCATCGGAGGCGGACCTGCAGGGTTGAAACAGTGACGCGCCGTTAATTAGACAACTAGATGTGTAAATATACTTTTATTCTCAACAATGCCAGGTACGCTTTTTGGTCACTATCAGCACATTTCATGATTGAACCTTTTGGCATCATTATCAAGGTTTAAATGCGAGAGTACTGCAGCTAGATTATGCATTTTGAACTCATGTGACTCAAAGGTTGTATACAGTCTATGTACAGAGGACGCGAGATGTAGAAATAGGAAGTAAATCATTAAATTGAAGTATGTTGTTGAGGTGCTAGTGCGATACGGTTGTGGATATATTGTGGTTTAAAAGAGCGTCGTATGAGGAGAAAGCTGTAAAAGCAATTAAAGAGTAGTGGCATGTCCCTGATCAAATACGTATGCCTAGTCGTACGAGAGCAGATATATGCATAGAATTTTTGAAATATGGCGTCGGTCAACTTGCCCATACGTGGTTAGTGCAGTGACTTTATTGAGTTACGCTTCACATCCGCCACTTTGCGGTGTTGTTAAACAGAAATACGTGGAAGTTTGTAAGATGCTTGCTATGCGAATCATTACAACCCCTGGAACAATGCCGAAGGGTGCTATGGACTAGCCAAGATTGCATCTGCGGATGTTCTCAGTCATGTTTCGCTTTGTTATATCGGTCTTTTGAGCCTGCGCGTGCAGAACCTTCTTCCCACGTAGTAGCTGTAGTCTGAGTCACACCAGCGACGTAATGTATAGAACGCGCTTGCGGATTATGTATACTAAACAAATTCACATAAGTTTGAATGTATCATAGGCACCGGTGAGCGCCACCAGTCTGTGTTAGTGCTTCTTGATTCATTGCTGTCTCTGTTTGGCCACCTCTTGTCCGTTGCCCGTTTTTTCCGAGATTCCCACAGGTACATCTGCCAAAACAAGAAGGTTTATCCACTGGGACTGGCCGACCCATCCTCCAAACGCTTGGTCCTTTCTCCAGGAAAGGAAAAACCCACACACTGATCCAAATGGAGCTCATTCCGCCATTCCGGAGGCGCCACCTTCATGGGGTTTAAACAAATGGCTTTAGCTCGCCTCGTACTCCGAGAACAATTTACTCACCTGGAAGAATATATGTACATGGATCCCCGGTTCCACAATCGAAGACAAACAACTCTGGCATGATTGCCTTCACTGCCTCAAACATTCCTATTCATCAGTCACCTGGAGCTATTCTGATGTCACTTCACGGACAGCGTTGCGCACGTATACGTGGCTATTCCGATGGTCTTCCATGGAATTTTCACTTGGCTATGAAAACAGTTACACTTACTTACATTTGCAGGCATCTCAAATCCAATTTGCGGAGAATGGCGTTTTTACCTATGAAGGACATTCAGCCACAAGAAACAACTTCACGCACCGACCCCATGACAAGTCCAGCGTGGATGGCTGGACATAGTTTGCTAGCCGAGCAAGAATATAATAGAAGAGCCGGCCTCTATTAACAATGTGCTTGCTCACCTGCATCATTATCCTTCGACTCTTCGAATCGCGCATCATTGACCGGCTTCAACGACTGCTGCCGTATCAGTACTAAGCCATTCGGCCAACCAACGAAGAATTTTGGCTGTCAACCGACTGCGAATAATAGAATGCAAAATCCGTCTATACGATGCATAACCGACTTGCACTACTGTTCAACGAAAGCTACGGCAGTGTTCCAGGACTTGGTGGGTTTTCGCCTTGAAAGCGTTCTCCCTATAAAAAGCCACAAATATTCGCTTAACAACACTGCAACGTGGCGGATGTGACGCGCCACAAAATAAAGTCACAGCTAAGCAATTCACACTGCCGCAGTCCTCAGCCTTCTACATCGAACCTGTGCAACTAATTCTGCTATGAAGAATGCTTTGTTGGAACACAGATCATCTCTATCTCGTAATGGTTATTGGTTGCAAAAAACCTTGTTTAGGCTGCTGTGCTCACGGATCACTACCTGGCGAAATTACCCCTAACTTGTGGTTTGACGGATTTTTGCGCGCCACAGCGCCACAATGTCCCTGGGTCTGACTATTACCTGACAGTATGCTCACTCATACGGACAACATCTTTTCTTTTATAACTTTCATTAAAACGAAATGTTTTAACATTCCACAGAAGCTATGCTTGTATGCATATTTGATTACGCCTTCACAGGTTTGTCTCGTTTTACCGAGAATATACTATTTATTTATTTATTTTTACCGTGGTTGTGTAGTTGTCTCCCTCGGAGTCGACCGCCTGTGGTTGGAGCTGTTGAAGTTAGACGACTCAGGTGACTTGTACGGCTTTCATGTGTTTTCCAGGTTAATTTGTGTCTTAGGACTGCAAAGTGCGGATGATTTCGTTGGTCTTTGTTGGTTTCGCGGCCAGGAAAGCAGCATAGGAATGTGTTCTAAGAAATTCCGTGCAGATAGCGTTATTTTTAGAAACAGGGAAAAAGAAAAACCGACCCAGCAAACTGCCAAGCAGGTTGAACAGAACTACGGGAGTGTATAAATGCAAAAGGTTTGGTAACCTTGTGCTGGTTAATAGCGGCGGAGTAGCCGAATATGTTATTCATTAGACCAGTTGCTTTGCAATCAAGTACGGGACCCTATGTACCTCTATTGTGAGAGACAAATGCTGCCCGAATTGTCCCAGCGTACGTAATTGTTGTCCTGTGTGGAAAGCGGGAGTATCAGGTATTGTTAACCTGTGCATGCGTTAAGGGAATCAGAAGAACTTAATAAGTAGCGGAATATGCGACAAAGATGTAGGTTGCGCGGTCGGTCGACAGCGGTAGAGCTTATCTTTCGAACAAATATGAGAGGCTGTGGAGTTGCTACACCGGGTGCGAGACCCTTCGAAAGAATAAAATAACCTGTTCAGTAATCAGATGCTAGGGAAACAGCTAGGTGCTGGCGGCGGACAGCGTGTCAAATAATTTGCGAAAGAATAGGTGAGGTTACATACTACAAATGTAGCGAGAGTACGGTTGCAAATCCAGCTTTCAACGTAAGCTGGAACAGCGGAAAATAGGAAGACTTCTACAGTACAGCACACAGGTCTAATAGACGGCGAAAAGGTGGGATACTATGAGTCGGAATACCTGTGGGAAAGAAGCTGCCGGCTGTCGTAGGACGAGGCACTGTCTGATAGGCACTGCAGGTTAAAAACTAGCAAGAAAGAAATGGATTACATACTAAGGCTGTAGCAAAAATACGGTTACAAAGGTAGCTCTGAAAGGAACCAGTGCTATCAGCAAAGTGTGTGCAGCAAGGCCAAAAATCCTGGTTTTTCCACTCTATGATGGACGTCCACTGTGGAACTTAAAAGTCAATTAGATGGCTAGCGTGTGAGTTGCTGGCAGCCTGCTTAATCAATAATAAGGAGCGGCACGCTACTTTTGGCTCAGGTATGGACGGATAAGTATACAGTGTTGAAAACTTGGGAGAGAAGAGACAGCAATATTTGCAACAGGTTTAGCAAGCAAACGGTTGTAGAGCTAGCTCTGGAAGTGACTACGGTTAAGGGACGAGTACAGACAGCACCTCCAGTAGGTGCTAAGTAGATCACTCCAAGTTTTTGCCTCTACAGTGCGACCTACGACTCTAATACGTGGACAGAAAAGAGTAAAGGTGCGTGCCAGCTTAGTTGTGCTGCGAACCTCGCGTTATCTAGGGAGGTTGCGCGTACGAATAAGCATTCAAGGTTGAACACATGATCGATAATAGACGGGACTAAAAACTACGGCTATAGCAAGACAACAGTTGCAGAGCCAGCTCTGAAACGAGCCTGGGGCAGCGGAATAAGTTAGGAAACTGCGTAAAACGTCTTAGTGTTCCATGTTGAGGTAAACGTCCTCATGGAAGCATATAATCAGATAGACGGTAGAGAAGAGTAGCGTTGCGTGTCTGGTTTACTTGAGAAGAGGGCATCGCTCGCTATCTGAAGAAGCGGCCCATACTTATAGGCATTGAAAGTTGGAAACTATTGTGAGAAGAGACTGAACTACGTACCAAATCTGCATCGAGAAAAGGTTTTGAGGGCCACCTCAGTAACGGAAATGGATTAGCAGAATATTGTGGGTTGGATCGTAAATAGCTACTAGGTGGTACGCTCCAAGGTTGGCTACATCCGCGAAACATTTAAGTCAAATAGACAGCAGCGAATCATAGGGATAAGAGCCGGATTAGCTGTGAGGCAAGAGCCTCTTACTATCGTAATATAAGGCACGGATTAATAGCAGTTCAATGTTAAAATCTGGGGAGAGAAGAGACGGGTGTATATACTGCAGTTGTCGGGAGGATCCGGACGCAATGTCAGCACTGAAAAGGACGTGGACTAGCGGAGTGAAAAGGGCTGCAGTGTCCAACGATACGTATCGCTCCACACCAAATTGGGCCTCTACAGTGTAAGGTATAAGTCCAGCAGACAACATAGAATTGGTGGTGGGACCCGCTTTTGTTGTGAAACAGGATCCAAAAGTTATCGTAAGATGGGGCATGGACTAACAGGCTAGCAAACGTAAGAACTGGAGCCACGATAGAAGCGATGGCATACTACAGCTGTAGTGAGAAAACGGTTACAGTAGCACATCTATACAGGACCAGAGGTACCAGGATGAGCTGGGCAGTGGTGCCAAAAGATACAAAGTGGTTCCCTCCAAGGTTGACTTCTACAGTGAACCAGCCATTTCAAATTGACGTTAGAGAAGCATAATGGTGCGTGCCGGCTTAATTGTGGAGCAGGATTGGCTTGCTATCGTAATATAGGGTAGGGATTTATAGCCATTTAATGTTAAGGACTAAAGCGATAATATATGGGATTGCCTACTACAGCTGTAGCGGGAATACGGTTGTATAGCCAGCTCTGTGGCGGACAAGGGGTATCAAAATGATATGGGCTGCATCGCTAAAAGTTACTAAGTGTTCCACTCAAAGGCGGAGCTCTACACTAGAACACGCAAGTAAAATGGCAGAGAACAGGCTGATGGGAGCCGGAGTAAATGTAGATCGAGAATACGGTCGCAGCGCGAGCTCCGAAGGGACTGGGCGTAGCGGCTAAAGCTTGGCAGCGGCATCAAAATATACCAGGTGTCCAACTCCAAGGTGGATTTCTACAATAAAATAGTAGCTCGTAATTGTGCACTGTGAATGAGCCATGGTCCAGATGGCTCTTCGGGGCCTAGTAGTGATATTAACCAAAACCAGCTAGACGAGAAATATTGAACAACAAACTTCGAAACCACGAAGGAGATAATGATAAGAATGGGTGGTTGACGAATCAACAAGCATGAAGTGAAAAATGGAAAGCTCAGAAAGTCGGACTTTTAGGAGTTATGCGGCGTCACAATGCAAAGGGTAGTCTGTTAAGATGAAAAGGGTGATTCACCGGCTACGGGTTATTTGAGGCATAGCAGTCGCATTAGGGTCGAACCGACGGAGATAGGAAGCAACAAGCGGAAGCCGGAACTTGAGAGTAAAAGTAATGTAAGGCCACAGATACTTAAAGCATAGGAAGAATTAGGGGAGCGGGTGGGACTTCCAATGGTTATGAGCGGTGCAGCATCAAAATCCAAGAGTAGGCCTGTAACGATGAAATAAGCACGAGGCACAGGTTCGGTAGTTCATCGAGGCTCTGCAGTCATACTACAGTGGAACAGATAGGGTTTAGGAGCAGCAGCTAATGACATTTAGAACACGGAAGTAGATAATAATAAGAATGCAAAGTCAAGGAGCCTTCAAGAATAAGGCGGGTGAGATCGGAACGTTAATTGGTGGAATGGTAGTGAGCCACACAACGTTGCACGGAAAATGAAAGCTTGTTAAAAAGGAAAAAGTAATGAGTTACAGGATCGATGGTTCTCCAGGCTGAGTGGCAATACTTGCGTATTATGCTGCAATTAGGGAGCAGCGAACAACCATGATCATAACGCGAAAGTAGATGATACTCAGAATGTAAGACCGAAGGGACCTCAAGCATGACAGGGTGGATGGTCGTGGGGGTTGCACCATCCCAGACGTAATGGAAGTCAGTTGTGAACATGGAAGTAAGCCACATGCTAGGTGGTACGCTAAGGCTGGGCAGTCAAACTAAAGACAAAAAGAAGGAGCAGGAGGACGACAAACATCAATGTACGTAATCCGACACTAAATATTTTATAAATGTAATAGCTGAAACGTCGGTGCATGTTGACAAGTCCATCAGTACACCAACGCTGTTTAAAAGAACGCGACATGGGATAGTCGTTGATGATTTGCACTTTATCCTGCAGTGATACGATGCCTGCAGTGAAGGTGCGAGGGCCAAGGAACTTTACTGAATGGACACCAACCAAACACTTTTACGCGCTGATCGTCACCCCGTGTTGAGATAAAATATTATGTAATCATACGTGGTGCACGTGCTCTTGATTTGCAGAGCTTGCGATGACAATGTCGTCGCGATAAGTGTAAGCGAAGTCTAAGCCACTATAAAGGGTCGATGGCTTGTGCAACCTTCTTTCAATCAACTAGCATGCGCAGGAATTCGAACTAACGAATTGGAGTTCTCACGACAGTTTCAGCTATGTCCGCTTTGGCTACCTGTTAGGTTGTAAGGTCGCACCAAGTCGATTTTACTGAAAAGTTTCGTACCTCCTTGACTAGCGATCAAGCGTGAGTACGTTGTTTATAGATCGATAATCGCCACAAGGACGCCAGTCACCCATAGCCCTTTTCTGAACCATGTGGTGAGGTGACGCCATGAGCCGTTGGACGGTCTTATGATACCGAGCTGAAGCGTGTGATCGACTTCAGCTATTGCGGTAGGTAACTTTTCGGGGGCACTTCCTCTTGGACTAACACTATTTGGCAGGCCACGAGTGACAATGTGATGAGCGAGCCCTGTCGTAACTAGCGGAAAATCTGCAGCTGGTCGTATTAGTCACAGCTATTCAGAGGGTAGCTACGCATAACCTGAAGGTGCATGGGCGATCCGGAAAACGGGACTTATTGTCGAGGCGTTCGTAAGAAGGCCTTCAGCCCCTAGTTTATTACGGTCGTCTAAAAGTCTGCGGAGACCAGCATCCTCAAGCGAATCAAAATGTCGGAGGAATTCGATACCGATAATTGTACACAGTACCGACACAACATGAAGACCCACCGTAAACCGGCGAAGCTTGAGGTCCATGTTCATCCTGCGCTAACCAAATGAAGCTATCGAAAAACTGTCGACCGCAAGGTTGTTCGCAGGCTTTGAGTGCTTGTCGTTTGCGTTCTCATGGATGACGCTGACTTCCGCTCTAGTGTCTATGAGCAACTTGATGAAAGAACGTCAGTCCTTAACGTAAAACAGGCGATTTGTTTGGTTATTAGAGGATACGTTGGGCTTGCTATTATGCGGGCTATTCGCCGTCTCTGAAGCGGCTGAGTCGTGCCTAATTCATAGAGCACGACAACGTCTAGCTCTTCTACCATATCGGTGGTAAAACCAACATAATTCTTTAACGGAACTGGCATTGTCAGGCTGAGAACTGCATAGCAAATGCTGCGCAGTTTCATGGAAGTACAGGTACTCGGTGCAGGCACGGACGCGCCGCAATGTAGGGTAGTCAAAACGTGGCTTGCATTTGACCGTAGCGTACGCTGCTTCGCAACCTTCGTTTCTGCTAACCTTCTGTAAAGTAGCGCAATTTCCTCATTATTAGGGACTGAGCGGCCTGACGCCTTGGATCAAATATATAAAGCGCTTTTCATCAGCTGGTATACGTCACCATAGTTACTGGTCGCCTGCTGTGGAAAACGTCAAAACGCAGTATCTGCCTTGGTAGCTAAACCTTGCTGGAGCATATCTGGAAACATGGACAGCATGACGAGCAACGGCTCTGAGTGGCGTGCAAATCACAATTCCCTTATCTCTTCATCGTATAAGATAAGGGACCAGCGCTTCGCTGAATTTCACAGAGCAACGTCGACGTCTACGATCTTCAAGCTCGAGACCAATGAGCTGTTCAAATCGAGCTCATACGCTGGGCTGCACCTCTTTTAGAATCGCAAGCTTCACCGTTTAATACTTTGCTTCCTTTGATGCGCAGCGTAGTACGTCCTCAACAGGCGTCACAACAGACGAAGGAAAGCGTGGAACGGGTTGGTTGCGTCCTATTGACACTAACTTCAGTTCGAATACGAACAGCGGAAAACAATCCTCTGGGATGTGTTTCATAAAGTTTAGCAAAGGCAATATTCGCATGCATACGCTGGAGAACGGCTCAGCTACCACTTTTGAGACGTGAATCGTAAGATCTATGATGAACAAAACACTTTGAAACAACTAAAATACGCAAGTAGCAAAGGAATTCACGCATGTAATCAAGCAAAGGAACGAACTGACGAGAAATACAAACGATAATTAACTTTAACTTGGCGCCCGCGTATCAACGTCAACAAATAGTGGGACTACTTAACAATAGTCCGCACGGTGCGCGAAATTAATCGCGGATATCAGAAGGCAGTTTGAGTAGGCCACGGCGGACTCTATTCGCTGGACAACAGGAAGGCGCAGAAGGAGGAAGAGAGACACAAGCAACACGCTAGCGCAAGAACTTATAAGGCGGTCAAATGTCGAGCCGGATGTAGGTCATTGCGGAGATTAAAACAAGTAACCTTTTGTACAACTGGACATCAGCGACATAGTGCACAACAGATTATTGTTAGCTTTTGTTGCGCTACACTAGTGCCAACGGTGGGCAACGTATGTGTTTGGCGATAGCAAGCACAAGCCAAGGCACATCCGCACGTCTTGTCAACCTTGTGGCAGAATACCGCGATGAACAACACAAAGAATGCAGTGTTGTACTAAAAGGTCGTATGCTGCTTGCTAAACTTAATTCGCTTTGAAACGGCAGCTTCCCCAGTCTACCTATTCATGAATGGTTGGTCGTGTTCGATCGAATAAGTCCACTGTAGCGGAGCAGAAGTGGTAACCGAAATGGGCAATGTCGGAAGAAACTTCAGCGTTCAGAGCGTTCCAAATTACAAAAGTCGTTAGATAGCGCTTCCTAAGTATACTTCAACTACTGTTGACGGTCCAAAAGGGCTAGTACTTTATACCTTTATTGATCATACAACGCGCCATTCACATATAGGTACACCCCACGCTGGAATACCGAGTAGTTCAGTTAGCCACCGTTAACTTTCTGGGAGGCTTTGTGATCTTTAAAAGCCTTTGACTGAGTTCGTTCCTTACCCAGGGGGTCTTACCTGCTCCCACTTTGAGCACTGCATGCAACATCTGTAATTTCACTTTGAAAATACGCAATACTGATTGGTGCAAGACTAGTACCAGTTGCGTGTGGCTGCATTCGTACTGTGAAGACTGGTCGTTATGAAGGTCTGCACGAACAGAGTTTTGTCTATGTGCGAAGCTGCAGCTCTGCAGGTGTAGTTGTTTTAGAATATATTTCGATGTATGTCACGTTGGCTAAGCACGGCACCTCACGTCCGAGGCGCCTGTGACACGTCCATGCCATCCGCCTATCCCTCAAAGGGCGGGTACATTGAGCGACTGTCCAGACATTAGCGCGGCCGAGCAATAATTTCAAGCGCTTGTGAAGCCTAGCTTGATCGCGCGATATGCGCCGGCTGGCTGTCTTCGAAGAGCTTTGCTTGCGGGTTATTGCCGGTGTGTGGTGGCTGCACTACAAAAAATGTGGAAAGTGTACGCCGTCGTGGGCGGAAGCAGCCACTCGGTCCGAAGATGATTCTTGCTGCGTCAGCTGCTGTGGCTTGGACACCTGTTGAGCATGCCTGCCGTCGTCTGCCGCCTCGGGCATTGTTAACATTTGCCAGATAGCTGGAGGAGGCGGAGCGGTGGACAATCTCCTCATCGCTTGGCGAAGTGGCATGATATAGCTGATGGGACGGTTCTGTTTCTCCGACCCTTCCGGTCATTTAGAAATTTTAACAGCTACTTACGATGCTCCTTGTGGGAACGGAAATGCATCAGATGTACTACAATGCAGGAACACAAGGTTCCAGTGGTCGTCGATCAAGGAATAGCAAAACCCCGTTGGTCGGAATCGAACTCAGTGCGAACTGGAGTAGTGCACGTCACAACGGCCTATAGGTGACAAAGCGGGTGCGAAATGTGTACATCATATAACTAAATATATGACGATGGTAAAAGTATGTTGTGGAGTGATTGAAAGAGTTAGCTGATATGACCGTTGGGATCCAAGCCTATACAAGTTTAGTAGGAATGAGGGATAGTTGGGGCATTTCGCTACATCTGAAAGTCAGGACAGGTTCCATTACCTGGACATGAGCGGAATATTTCAACCGCTTTACAACTTACTAACCGGACAAATCATTCAATATCTTGCACTGATACAATTCTTTCGCGGCATGAACCACTGAGTTCAATTTACCTAACACTACCTTTTTCACATATCTCTTGACTGGAGGACTTTCGACTACGGAAGGCACATCCTCCTGCCAATACAAAGCTTGAACAATCGGTCATTCTAAGCTCTTCAATCCGCTTTGACCGCTCAAATGGCAGTGGTTTCCCCTATTTCTAATCAATTTCACTGCATACCCCGGAGGATCTGCGATTCTTTCTTCGGAACATATCCTATCCTCCAAGACTTCAACATATTTCAACGTATATTCTTCGAGACTTCACGTGGTTCCGCAGATGATCAACACATCATATCCAGAAAGAATGCTTAGTTCCTGACCTACCGATCTGGCACAGGAGAGGACCCAGGCACGCAATGGCCACTCGCATAACGCATCAGTCAGCAGAAAAATGGGACGCAAACTGACTGCGAATAACGGAGCAAAAAAACGTTCAACAAGAAACATAGTCAGTTACAACTTGCCATTCAATGGATTGGCGGCAGTTTTTCAGGACGTGGTGGGTTTTCGCCTGGCAAGCGTTCTCCCTATAAAAAGCCACAAATGTCCGTTTAACAGCACTGCAACGTGGCGAATGTGACTCGCCACCGAATAAAGTCACAGCCCATAACTTCACACTGGCAGCTCAATTAGAATCATCATACTGGATAGCTTCCTCTTCAGTTATCTTCCAATGGATCACTCAGAATTCTCAATCTATTACTAGTCGAAGTATGACTGCGATATATGGCAGAGCGATTATGTCCAAACAAATGGATCCCGATCCCACTACAACCAAATTGTTGTTTCGCATGTTCCCCATTGCACAGTTCCAAGCATGGACATATGAACAATTTTCTAGTGTAACTACAGTCCCCATAAAATGTCTGTACAGCTGCACATACCTGATCATGCCTCAATTAGCGTACCTGGCATAGTCGAGAATAAAATATTTCTATTTGTTTATTTATATAAAATAAGACATAAGTACCCGCCTACAGCGCGTCTTCTCTAGTAACTAAAGAAAATTAATAATATTTATTGTCGACCAAGCGAGGCGGGCCTTATGGGCATGAGTAAGCAAATAGCAATATTGTACATGATAGCATGATTAGCCGCACCAAGAGTGGAACAATGCATTGTAGGATATGCTGGTTAGCATAGCTTTTCGCATTCCATGTGCCCCATGTGTTTTGCTTTGTGAAACTTCGTCTAAGAGCCAGCCGCTGTGTGTTAGTTCCGCAAATGCTAAACGGAGTAGTCTGCATTGTAACCCTTAGATCACCGCTTCGAAATAGAGTCGATGCCAGCAACTTTGCAGTATTCCGAACTCGCGCATACCTGGTGGTGGTCGAGTGGCAGTGCAGCGCCGGCGTCCTTCACAAATGCGCCGCCGATGCCATAACATTACGGAGCTGGTTTGACAACCGGGTTTCCGAAAAGCAGCAGTCATCCATCAGGCAAGCGATGTCTGCTGAGCATGGTAAAACAAAGTGCGCACGCTGAGGTATCATCAACAGTAACGGTACCCAACCCAGCTAGAGGTGGAAAGCACCTCAGTTACTGTGTCACCATACATAAGAAACGCAAAAGGGTAACAGCACAACAGCTGCACGCCAGCTGGGCTACCAGTAATGGATGTGCATTGTTTCGGAAAGCCGTCAAACGGCGACTATGAAGCACGCCAAATTTATTATACAAAAGCCAGATTATGCGAAGCAATAAATAAAAAAATATTATTTTCTGGACAAAGCGAGGCACGCCTTTTGTGCATGATCAGTCTATTGCAATATTGTACACTATATCTCGGTTGGCAACACCAAAGGCGGGAGTAGCACAGTTGGAGTCAGTAGCGTGGGCCCATTTGGCCCAAAGTATGTACGCAGTCTATGCCGACGGAATGCGAGATGTATTGCTAAGAATCAGATCACTAATGGGGAGAAGGTTGTTGAGGAGCTAGTGCGATGAGGTGGCCTACACGTTGCCGGTCTGGTGAGGGAAGCATGGGAAACAGCTGAAAAAATATTTAAGCGTAGTGGCATGTAACTGAGCAAATATGTAGGCGTGTTCGCGCGAGAGCAGATATCTGCCCTGAATTAGTACATGTGGTATCGGGCAACTTGCCAATGTGTGGTAAAGGCGGTGACTTTATAGGGTGGTGAGTCACGTGCGCCACGTCACAGTGTTGTTAAGCAGACATTTGTGGCTTTTTGCAGGGAATACGCTTGCCAGACGAAGATCCACCACGTCTTGGAACAGTGCCGACTGGCGATATGACATTGAAAAGATTGCACCTGACCGATTACCCTAGCGGATGATCGCAGTCGCGGTTCGCCAACTGGTTTCCCATGCCTGTGTCGGCCGGTGGCCGAGTGGTCGGCGCGTTTGCTTTCCAACCATAAGGTCACCGGTTCGAATCGGCGTAGGGGTGGGCGTCCCCGCGGTATACTCAGCCCGCGCGCGACTGGTGGTGGTCACGCGGCAGCGAAGCGCCGTTACGGCGTATAAGCTGACACATTTCATTCATTTCATTTCCCATGCTTGTGTAGTCTCCTTCGGAGTCGATGGTAACTGCTTGGAGCTTTTGAAGTCGGACGACTCAGGTGACTTGTATTGATTTGTTTAGTTTTCTTGGTTCCTTGGTGTGTCAGGATTGCAAATTGCGGGTGATTGCGTTGTTCTGTTTTGCTTCCGTGTCCAGGGGAACAGCGCAGTTATTTCCCCATAGGTGTTCCGCGCAGGTAATGGTATTCTATTAAACAAGGAAGAAAATGAAGATGGACAGATAAAGCTGCCTAGGAAATTGATCAGGGCTTTGTTAATGTATAAATATAAACTTTATGATAAGGCTGTGCTGGTTAAACGCAATGGATGGACTGAATATGTTATAGATACATAAAGAAATAGTCTATGCTCGTCCCTGCGAGGCGCACCATCAAGGGCGTGGTCATGATAGTGCAAACACGTACGATCGGCAGTTGCACAAATTAATATATTTTGTGGGAGCAGGTAAACCAGGACTCACGGTACTTCGACGGTTGAGTTGCTTCCCTTTTCTCTACTGAAGCAGTGAAGCAAAAACCAAGTGTATTTTCTTGCATCACGAATAACTAGTTATGTGACATTCATCAATAAACTCACATTCATTCTCAGAAAGGCTCGTCCAGCACATGTCCAGGCCCTGTTTGCAGGCTACTACGGTGGTACTTCTCAGTGTGGCAGAAAAAGCTTGTTTCAACTGTGAACTGCACGATTCGCAAAGAACCTAACCTCAATTTCTAGCCTGGAACGCTGATGCTTAAACCTGGTATCATGCTTCCGCAAGTGATCGGATGCAGTTGGTTAAAGCAGATAGGAAAGCCCGATAACACTGTGCCCTACATAAGCTTGAACATTACATCCTCATTAATAAGTAATGGTGCTTTTGGAAGTGCCTTTAGTTGGATACCGTCAGCATTTGCCCGTAGGTCAGGTCCTGTTCCAAGGACGAAATAGGCTTCCGCCAAAGGAGCGTTCTGTTCCTTGTATCAACAGGCAGAACAAGACCCCGGGGCAAGTAGTCTTCCGAGTCCGGTTCCTTGCCACGGCAAGTAGTGAAACAAGAACAAGCGCAACTGGACTACGAGGTTGCAGCGATAAGTTTTAATAAATGTACAACAATTACGGATAAGGATACGGCAGACACTTAGCTAGGCTTTTCTGAAGGCCTCTTCTGTTACACATCCCACATTGTCAACGCATAAATTAATAGTTCATACTGGTCCTTGCGAGGCACACCATCAAAGGCATGATCGTAGTAATACAGACATGTGTGATCCGAAATTGCACAACTGATTACATTGTGCCCAATAGCATGGAAATTTATACGTACGTGTTGACATGTAGCAATAGGTTTAATTGTGTATTTTTGAATAGCCACTTTGTGTGAGTATCCACATGTGACAGTGTGTTTTGTTTGCTGGGTTTGCCATCAAAGGTGAATCAACGAAATCTTCGAATCCGATGACATTCTTGGGTGTTTGATCCTCCGGATAGAGAGAAAGGCCGTGACGTTATTTAGTATCCGAGACACGTCCGCCACGTCATAGTGTTGTCAAGCGGATATCTGTGGTATTTTCTAGGGAGAACGTTTGCCAGGCCAAGTCCCACCAAATCCCGGAACACTGCCACCGAAGTGTTTGCTGGAGCCGTATTAATCCGCACCACCCAGCTGGCACCACGGTGAGGTTGTTCGGCCAAGGTTCTTAGGAATTCGTCTGGTGACCTTTCATACTGGCTCTTGATCTTCCTAGTCAACAGCTTTGGACTTTGTTGATATAAGCAACATCCTTCCATAAATGCGGAACGAACAACTGCACAATAGAATTCAATGAGGTCGTAACACCGCCTTACCTAAGGAAAGAAGACCGCAGGTCTAGCGTTGCATAAGGCTCACTCATTGCATTCCAGCTTGCACCTGTTGCTCGTGCCGTCCGTAACTGTGAATTGACCTTAACTTGTTGCAACGAGCTATAGAGTTATGGTGCAAGGGGCCGGTTACACATTCATAGTCAGTCCTTTCAGGTTGCCAATGATTATTGGCCAGACAAACTCAGTCCTTTGGCCATGCATGTGGAGGTTATAGTAAGGGTGACTTTTTATGCGTTAACGCAGACTCGATATAGCTCACTGCCAAACTCACATACACTAGCGGTCAGACTTTTGAACCAAAATCTTTTGTTGAATGCCCTAAGGCGCAGGTCTGTGCCTTAGGAACTGGACATGCTGTACAAACCCTGCCCGCGCAGATGGACAGCCAACCATCCCATTTGGGCGTATTTATAGTCACTCGCAGAGGCAATGTGTATAAGAAAGTAAATGACGTAACGTGTCCGGACAAGTTGCTGGATATTATTATATGTCTTTAAAGCAGCCGCTTTCTGCCTATAGGACTACTTTAGAGTGAAATCGTAATTCCGGTCAACACGACTGATCCTTTGAGCCACATGAGTGACCGCTTTTACCCCTGGTCATCCCAAATGAGCACCTTGGAGCCGAATTCCTGTCAGTGCACAATTTCCGGTTTAGCCTTACCGCTGTGATATTGCGTAATTACCATCGTGGCGAACATCTCCATTTTTCGATGACCTTATACACCACCAGAAACTACATGCACCATATATGTTAAGGGTGCCTTAGGCAGAGTTTTCTGAGCGACCAAGGTTCGTCTCAACTGCGTCCAACTGGGACGGCCAGGAGCATAAATAGCGAGCACCCAGGTTGGTTCATCGGTCATTCCGACGGACGTGTTTCGGTCACTTGTTACGCGGGATGATAAATTATTTGAGCAACCCCTTGAATACTGAGAATAGAGAGCAAGGATGCAACACCGTGTTACTCCATCGTAGGTGGATCAGGCAAATGCGCAGAAGCACGGCGCTGATTCCTGCGCGATGGCAGCAGCTTGCAGCTGCACTATAGGCTATCCGGGTACGATGCTCTTCCTATAACTGTAGGCGGCAAAGTGGGAATCTAGGTATCTCTTTAATTCCGACACCGATTTCGCCTCGATTAACGTCTCCAGCAACCTTCCAATATTCCACTATTTGACCCTGATAGCATAGAAGGTGAGCGAGGCCCTGTACCTCTGGTACCATTAGGTTGTATCGTTTTCCAGGTGTGCTGTTTAGTGCGCGCACCTCTAGCAGCGGTCTCAACGTAAAGAAGTGGCCCATGTGTCATATTCGGCGCTTCAGTATGAGGTCAACTCAAAGGCGACGATAGGCCAAGGTATACAACTCCAGTCTCCTGCATAGGTTCTCATAAGACATACCCCATAAAGTCGGAATGAGCAGCGTAGCTAAACGCTGGACCAGCCCTAGCCTTTGCATTTAACCTATTGTGGTTGGAAATTATGCTGGTCTCATATTGGAGTATAAAACCTGGATGGCCATCTCTTCCGACCAAGCGCAGAAGCTTGGTCTAGGTGCCCAACCCAGGCATAGTTCTTTTACGTAGTCTGTTCCTGTTGCCGACAGACCAGATCACGGTGTGTGAGTACGCCTATGTCATTTACGGAACTGGTGGGGTGCAGCGGGGTTCCAGCCAGGGTGTCCGCACTCCATTACCACCCCTCCCCTGGGTCATTAACGGGGACTTAGGCTGTGTTGACCGGTAGGTCAACTTCTGCAAACCACCGTGGTAGGCGGTCGAGGTCCTGCTGAAGGATGTCAAGTCGTCGGGAGGGTCCAGAACTCTCCAGCTCCACAAGCCTCTCGCAAACTGTGCACAAGTTGACCGAAAAAGCATCGGAACTTTGTTGATGGGGCTTAGGAATAAAAATTGCCCCAGCACTGTACCTTTGGGTACACCACTATTGCAATGGCACCAGTTCGTTAAGTTTCTAGCCTCCTGTGCCTACAAACTGCTCCCAATAAGGACGTAACTGATCCACTGGTGCAGTGCGCAAAATACACCACACGTCCTCCGCTTGTGGAGCAGGACCCCGTGGTTTACTTTGGCCATAGCTTTACTGCAGTCCATGTAGCTAACCACCACTGATTTCCCCCGGTACAACGCTTGTAATCATCCTTGTCGCGTCAGTAGCAGGTTGGTGTTTCACGAGCAGCTCCACATGAATCCGTGCCATGCAGGTGTTAGCCGATCTTTTGACCCTAGCAGCTGGAGAAGACCCTTTCTCACAAGTTTCTCAAGCACTTTTGCCATGCCATAGGTGGGACATATCAGCCGGTAATTATCCACCGTTTATGTTCTTGGACATGGTGACACGTAAGCTTGACACTGGATCTGAGCTGACTATAATCTCTAGACATGAACAAAGCCTTTGACCAAGTCCCATTCTCTGGATTTCTGACCAAACTTAGATCCTTTGGTATCTCTAACCAACTGTTGCTCTGGTTCACATCGTATCTTGCTAATCATACACAGTCAGTTCCACTAGGACACAAGGATTCAGAACCACGGCCAGTAACCAGTGGTGTATTTCAGGGCAGCGTCTTAGGACCATTGCTGTTCCTTCTCTACATAAAAATTTATTTGAGTCCTTTTCACACGGCAAACCATTTCTATTCGCAGGTGTTATCAAAGTGGTCTGCGCATTCGACTCAGCCCACCCACAGGACAGAATCTCCAGTGTACAGAGATAACTTAAGTCGCTTGAACATAGGTGCAGCCTGTGTAAACTGGATATCGCACCTGCAAACTGTAACCTTATATCACACCGTTGCAGTGTGCCGCCCGACGCACGGAAACTACATGCCTCCTTACTTGCCGTCTGCGCTACAGTCAGGGACCTTGGCCTACATTACTCCAGTTTACTCAACTTCGCCGAACAGGTGTACTATAGCTCTGCAGAAGCTCCGGCAACTATCGGTATGAATTGCCAGTCGATGCTACTTGTGGACTCACGGCTAACCCACTACAAGTCCTGCGCCCGACCAATTTTGGAATACTGTTCAACTGTGTTCACCAGTTTGCGCAAGGTTGACCGTACAGAAATTGAGAGGATGCAACGAAAGTTTACCAAACATCTCCTTGATTCGTCCAAGTTTAGTTATCGAGGCAGATGTAAACAGCCTAAACTGGAACCCCTGCGGCTACCCAGGCTCAAGATCAATCTCGGGTTTTTGTTTCAGATGATACAAAACCCAGAGACCAACACTTATTGGTTTGTTCTACAAGTAGACAATGATCGTTATCCCATACGAGCCAGACCGTTTTCCAAAACCCTTCCTAGGGCTGGCTCCAGCATCCGCACCAACTTATTTCTTCATAAATACTCCATCGTATGGATGCAGCTGTAGATGACCACCCGGACAGCCAAAACTACTCTACAGTTTCGAAGTTCTTTGCCAAATTTCAAAACACTACCTTAATACCTGAATTCCTGGGAGTTTGAACCTGATCGCTACTGAAGCATAAGCCCCCAAGAGGGCCGCAAGGTTCATCCCCACCAAATTATTGGATATCCAGTCCCCACTACATCTTCCCATTATTCCAACCGACTTACTTGTTATCTTCTAATGTGCAAAGGCTTTTGAATCCCATTGGATGAAGTAGCTCACTTGCGTCGTTAGCATCCATTCTCATTTACAAGCATTTACTTAGAGCTATTATCTCTGTTTAGCAAAAGATAGTCGCCAAAGGGTCCATACAACTCTCCGGATATCCGGAGCTCCCTAGGAGTCACTCCTTTCCTACAACGTTTATTCTCTTGGACTGTTTGCATCACTGCTCAGCTGGATTTTGACCTGTTCTGTGCCAACGTAAGATCCATTAGTAACTGAAGTCCTAATCCGAATGCCATGGCTGGCCACTGACCTCTCTCCTAGCGCTCTTCTCTGCCTTCAGCCTTAATCTCGACAACTCTCCTTGACAGTCGTCAGCCGCTGTTGGCTCCCTGCACCTCTGTGCGAATCTGTAGCTTTGAAGAAGCCATCCCTTTAATCTCCAACCTTCCTTTTCCTTGAATGTCTAGCACTCTAACGTTCGCTCGCTTGTTGGTTTTTTCATTGACGTTACAGGTTTCCACTAGTGACCAAACGTTTTAATCGTATGCCTTCGCCAGCCATTGATACTACCTTTCCTAAAGCCAGTATCTCTGTTTAGCAGCGGCTAGGCGCCATGGGTTCCATTCTACGCCACGGATATCTGGAGCTCGGTACGCACCACTCCTTCTCTATAAAGTTTATTCCCTTGAACGGTTTGCACCACGGCGCAGCTGATTTGAGGACCTGTTCCTTGTCAACATAGCTTGCACTGGTAACGAAACGTTTAGCCCGAATGCCATTGCTGGTCCCTGATCACTCTTCTTCCGCCTTTAGCTGTCGTTTGCTTTGCTCTCGTCAACTCTTCTTGGCAGCATTAGTCTTTGTCGGCTCTATGCAGCTCTGTGCAAACCTGTAGCTTGCATGCAGCCACCACTTATTTCCAAATTTTACTCTCTTGGATCGTGTGCAACACAACTCAGCTGGCTAACGGACCTATTCTGTGACACTCTAAGTATCCACTAGTGTCCAAGTCTTAATCAAATAGCTCTACCCGCTCACAGATACTCTCTATTCCAGCGCCATTTTCGCTGTTCAGCAGCAGTTAGTCGCGATAGGCATCATTCAACTCTGCTGATGTCCGGAGCGTGCTGGGAGTCACTCCTTCCTTACGAGGTTTATTCTCTCGGACTGTTTGCATCACAGCTCAACTGGTTTAGTGACCTATTCTGTGTCACCGCAGGTTCCTCTAGTAACTGAAAGCGTTATCCGAATGCCATGGCTGACCACTGACCGCTCTCCTGGCACCCTTATCTGTCGTTCGCCTTACTCTTGTCAACTCTTCTTGGCAGCAGCTATGCGTTGTTGGTTCCAGGCATCTCTGTGCGAATCTGAAACTTGGAAGGATCCACTCCCATCATTTCCCACCTTCATTATTTTTGAATGCCAGTCTCTCTAAACTTCGCTCACCTGTTGATTTATTCATTGGCACTGAAGGTATCCACCAGTGACCAAACATTCTAATGATATGGCTACACCAGCCGTTGATACTACCTTTCCTAGAGACAGTATCTTTTTTAAACAGCAGCTAGTCGCCATAGGCTCCATGCAAATGTGCGGATACCTGGAGCTCGCTATGAGTCACTTCTTTCCCGCAACATCTATTCTCTTGCATTACAACGCAGCTGGTTCAGTGACTTGTTCTGTGACATTGTACGTTTCCACATGTGACTGAAGTTCTTAATCGAGTGGCTAAAGTTGGCCACTGGTGATCTGTCCATCGAGGCTTTTACCTCGATTGTCTCACCTCCAACGCCTCTAGCTACCGCAATTTGACGTACTCTCCTCGCGTCTCAGCGCATCTTCGGGGCTTGCTAGGAGCTACTCCTTATCTTTCCAAATATTTTATTTTAGGCTGTTCGCATCCCAAACTTTTGCTGGTTTGTTTCTCTATTTAACAATAGTAACTAGAATGCTTAACCCAACTAGCCGTTTGACCACTGAAACCACGTCCATTAATGCCAATTCTTGATCGTCTTACCTTCGACACTTAGCCCTCCGCACATATCCATTTATTCCTAGCCTGCTTTCATTATATTTAGCTCCCTATCCTCATATATCTATGTATCTAATAGTTACTATGTGGTCTTAGATAATCCTCATCCCATGGAGTATATATATATATCGCCGCCTCTTCGCTGTAGCTTCTGGCTTCCAATTGCAGCCAATTGTGATTGCATACCTACCTTCTAGTCTCCGGATGAATGCTAACGCCGGAGGCTAATACTACGTGTATTTCTTCCCGGGGTCTTTCTATTCATCCTTATGTAAGCAACTTACCCATTGGGCCATGCCTTCTGCTGCGTAAACAAACAACGTTTTCAGCGTAAAACCTGTTACACATTATACATAAGTCGTCCCAAGTAAATGTCTTAAAGTAGTGGTTTCCCAATGCTTGGTACCAGGGCTGTCATTGTTCTTCTCTCGGCCTGTTCCTCTCTCCTTTTCTTTGAGTTCGTGTACACGTTCGAGAAACGGGATTGAACTGAGAAACTGCCTCCGTCTGAAAAGGGACGAAATAACCAACAAGAATTTACCTGGGTCATGGCTTCACTTCAAGATCAACCATCTGCACCCAACACCTCAGCCGCCGAAGTCCAGTGGGTGTAGCTCGACACGAATTCTTCACACCACAGAAAATGTACATAGCCAGAGAAGGTGAGCACAAATACACTGAAAATTATACTTACCTTCAAACTCATACCTCTGCCTCGACTGACTGCAACGTCCATGTTGGACGCAGACGGTGCCAGTTGTCTGGCCAACAGAGGAGTCACACGACTGCTATTAACTGTATGAACAAATGCGTCATAAGAAGCTTTGTTAGTTGTACATGACCGTTCATAGCAATGGACGACAGTGTTCTGGGACGTGATGGGTTTCCGCGTAGCAAGCGTTCTCCCTATAAAAAGCCACAAAAGTCCGTTTATCAACACTGTGACGTGGCGGAGGTGACTCGCCACGTAATAAAGTCACCGCCCACTGTTACCCACTGGAATACCGACTAGTCATTTTTCAATAGTTTACTGGCACGTACAACAAAGATACTCTCCACCTTTATCTATTGTCCCTACTCCACCTACCGTGAATTTTTACATACTCTCCGCATACTTGAATTCATTATATTGCCACTCCACTGTTGACTTTGCTCCTCATGAGCGCTTCGACTGTTTCTGCAAATTGTACAACTTTTGGCCACAGCCAATTACTTGCGTTGTAACGTATCTGATACGCCACATACTTGCTTGAAACTTTTGATCATACCTGATTTTGTATGGCTCGACGCATTCAAGCATACAAATATTTATTTATTTAGGTACAGCGCTTGGGTTACCGCCTTATGGCATTGGCTTCACTGCCGGGCATTTCCAGTCGCTCGGCAATGCAGCCTTTGGACAGCGATCTCTGGTACAACTCCACAATGTCAGGCGGTTGATGGCAGATAAGGACTTTAAACATAGCGGGGGAAGTCCATTTGGCCTGGCGGCTGTTGTACCATCAAGACTGGAGAGTAAGCTGCAGACATCCACACCGCTAGCTAGACCATGGAGTTCAGTATTGGCTGCGCAAGTCGAGTTTGGCCTAGGCGCGGACTTATTTGTAAATAAGGAAGCGAAGTGCTCCATCAATGCGGATTGACATTCATTCATGCATCCCCTAGTGCCCCTAGCACAACTGTGTCACTTACGGGCATCAGGCGCCGCTTCACGTAAGCAAAAATACTCTTCAAAGCTGGTTTCCTTTAGACTGCAAGCTGCTCTTTGAACTGCAGGCGCTTTTGCGCCGTTGCATTGGTTCTGCTGCCTTTTGCACGCCTCATACTCGTCGACAGCGCCAAACACAATGAATTTATTTCACAATACACGTCCTCCACTAGCCAGTTGGTCATACTTTCTGTTAAACAAATGTTGTTACACTGGTCCAGCTTTCCTTTATTTGTGGGGTACGAAACTTGCGACTAATGGTTGCACACCACCTTTTTGAAGATACCAGCAGGATTCAGTAGCTGAGTGCTGAGTTAGCGCCCAACCTATTTTACTGGCTACTCCAATGCGCTCTTCGAAGTCCGTCTTCCGGTAATCGTAGGATGGCTGCAGCGGTCGTTAGTAGAGCAACGGCAGCCCTAGGCTGGCTAAGGTCATCGGTGGTCGAGAGTTGACAGGTGCTCTAGGATCTAAATTGCATGTACACTTTGTTCACAACTAGTTAATAGTAGGTCCAAACACGATGGAGCGGATTGCGGTGTAACGCAGTCGGTTGGCGACCAAATGTCCTGCTTCAGTCTTAAACCTCATCATCGCAACTTGCGCCTCGATTTCACAGCGCCCGGGGAGAAGTTAGGCATCAGGCAATAGTATTCTAGGGAATTAAAATCGCCCATAAGCATGAAGCGGAAGCAAAGCAGTAGTTGCTTACCTGCGACAATCATTACAAGCATTGACTTCGCGGGCTGCGATAAGTTTTACCCGCAAACCACTCACTCAGTCTCGGACTGAATGAGCGCAATTGTTGCTCGCGTAGGCTATCTTTGCTGCTAGAACCATCACAGAGGAAGACTATCGGTTTCCTATCTGCTGCACCGAATGGTCTGGAAAAGTGTAAGGTTTCTACTGCCCAGACTTGTCCGGCTTCCTACCTCATTCGTAATTTAGTTTCACCTCCTTCCTTCGCAACTTCACCTTCATCCGTATCATTTTAACCGCACTACAATTGGCCCTCCTCCACCTTGCTGGGGTTCTTGTCTTATAGTATCGGTTCACACGCGTTGGAGAAATGGTGATTCTACCTTCGTCAAGTACATGGCTAACCAAGTGAAAGACCACTGTTCATTCGCTTCTAGTTTGTACCCTTGTCTCAGCTAGTCAAGGGGAATGAGGGCCCTCAATTCGAAGCTGGCCTCGGTTATGGCCTCTCGGCCAATGCTTGGGTCCCGAAAGACGATAAACACCATTCGCTAGATACACTTGCTTCTGTTAATAGGAGCCAAATTCAATGGACTTCCGGCGTAGCATTGCCTTGTTGTTCCCCAGCTCCATTAGCCTGCCCATCCAACCTATACTTTTATCTGCCGTGTATAGTGGAGCAAGGCCAAAGTATCTGCAAGGAACACCTCCGAGGACATACTTGCGACGCCCCCTGGACATGGAAGCAAAACAGAACAACGCAATCACCCGCACTTTGCAATCCTGACACGCCAAGGAACCAAGAAAACTAAGCAAATCAATACAAGTCACCTGAGTCGTCCGACTTCAAAAGCTCCAAGCAGTTACCGTCGACACCGAAGGAGACTACACAAGCATGGGAAACCAGTTGGCGAAACGCGACTGCGATCATCCGCTAGGGTAATCGGTCAGGTGCAATCTTTTCAATGTCATATCGCCAGTCGGCACCGTTCCAAGACGTGGTGGATCTTCGTCTGGCAAGCGTATTCCCTGCAAAAAGCCACAAATGTCTGTTTAACAACACTGTGACGTGGCGCACGTGACTCACCACTCTATAACGTCACCGCCTTTTCCACACATTGGCAAGTTGACCGATACCACATTTACTAATTCGGGGCAGATATCTGCTCTCGCGCGAACACGCCTACATATTTGCTCAGTTACATGCCACTACGCTTAAATATTTTTTCAGCTGTTCCCCATGCTTCCCTCACCAGACCGGCAACGTGTAGGCCACCTCATCGCACTAGCTCCTCAACAACCTTCTCCCCATTAGTGATCTGATTCTTATCAATACATCTCGCATTCCGTCGGCATAGACTGCGTACATCCTTTGGGCCATATGGGCCCACGCTACTGACTCCAACTGTGCTACTCCCGCCTTGGGTGTTGCCAACCGAGCTATAGTGTACAATATTGCAATAGGCTGATCATGCACAAAAGGCGTGCCTCGCTTTGTCCAGAAAATAATATTTTTTTATTTATTGCTTCGCATAATCTGGCTTTTGTATAATAACTTTGGCGTGCTTCATAGTCGTCGTTTGACGGCTTTTCGGAACAATGCACATCCATTACTGGTAGCCCAGCTGGCGTGCAGCTGTTGTGCTGTTACCCTTTTGCGTTTCTTATGTATGGTGACACAGTAACTGAGGTGTTTTCCACCTCTAGCTGGGTTGGGTACCGTTACTGTTGATGATACCTCAGCGTGCGCACTTTGTTATACCATGCTCAGCAGACATCGCTTGCCTGATGGATGACTGCTGCTTTTCGGAAACCCGGTTGTCAAACCAGCTCCGTATAGTTACGGCATCGGCGGCGCATTTGTGAAGGACGCCGGCGCTGCACTGCCACTCGACCACCACCAGACGTGCGCGAGTTCGGTATACTGCAAAGTTGCTGGCATTGACTTTATTTCGAAGCGGTGATCTAAGGGTTACAATGCAGACTACTCCGTTTAGCATTTGCGGAACTAACACACAGCGGCTGGCTCTTAGACGAAGTTTCACAAAGCAAAACACATGAGGCACATGGAATGCGAAAAGCTATGCTAACCAGCATATCCACTATACTATTCTAAGCCCGGCCATAAATAGGTGAGCGGGTTAGTGACATGTGCCAGCGCATGCAGGCCATTAGTAAAATGTGCTTAATACATTGGCCGTGATGATGCCATATTCCTTCTCCCTTTAGTTTGGACCATTCTAGATATCTTGGTATCGATCGACGGGTCGGCGTAGCTGCGTTGAACGGCGACATTCCTGAGCCTCTGATTGGCGAGAGTTTTGAGAGCTCAGCGCATTTGTCATCTCGATTCTCTGCTTTGAGGACCCTTCATCAGACGGAGTTGAAACAGGAAAAGACGGACGTGCTCCTTGTGCTGAGTAACTACTCATCTAAAATCACCACCGTGTATTTTTCCGCAAGCTCGCGCAACCCTCCAGACTATCACGTAGTTTTGTTGGTCAACTTTACCTGTACAGGTACATTCGCGCAGAATATTCGACCGGAAGCCTCCTGGTCGTACGCTGCCGTAGAATTATCTTGCTTAGCTGCGACACGCAGCCCCTGGTCAGGAGGCGGAGGATCTAGCCGTCTGCTCAACCACCGTCCAAACCTCAAGTTGTCCGGGCCCTTCCCAGTAGTTTCGTTAGTCGTGGTGCGGTAGGCAACCAGATATTTCCAAGTTCCTTTGAAGGGGAGCAGTGACTTTTGCCGCGACATGTTCTTGACCGTCAGGGCGGCTCTTTTAGTCAAACCATTCGAAGCTTTGTAATAGGATGCTGATTCCACACGATGTATGCATTTGCTATAGAGGAATGCTTGAAGTTCTTTAGCAGTAAATACGGAACCGTTATCTGTTACTAGCGTACATGGTATACCGAAGGTACTGAAACAGGTCCGCATTCAAGCAACGGCTGTCGCACCTGAGGCATGTTCAAGTGAAACGCCCATTTATTTCGAATATTTATTAATTAAGAGCAGAAAGCTTTTTCCATCCACTAGACCAAAGAAGTCTGAGGTTATGCGTTCCCATGGTTTACTGGAACATTTCCAAGGACTAAGTGGTACAGCAGGGGCATTCCACGGTGATTTTGGCACATGTCGCAGTGTCAGACCAGAGCTTCGATAACTCTGTCAATATTAGACCCCCACACAAGATCGCGCAAGTGCCTGTATTCTCGTGCTTCGTGGGTACGTTTCGTAAATTTCTCGTAAGACATTCTGTCAACACCGTGAGGGTATGATCGCTCTAGACCTCCACAGCAAGCACCCATCCTCGAGACTGAGTGTTGTGAGTCCGATAACGTATGGTATTATTTGTGGTTCACAGGTATCAGAACGAACATGGGGGGCTACTCGCTTGACTTTAGGTGGTAATATATTCCGTTCAAATGTATGACGGATATCTGTATTAGACTGCAACATTCCGCCGGAATGTTGCAGCCGATGGATAAGCTCCACAGGTTTAAGTACACAACCTGACAGGTGATTCAACGGTAAACGGTTCAGGGCCTCCGCGATTCTGTTTGCTTTTTTAGGGACAGTCGATCTCGTAATTGCAAGAGGAAAGCAATAGAGATCAGCTTTGCATACACAGTGACGCCTTCTGGTCTCGGCCATATTTCACACCAATCAGGGATAGCAAAGGACTGTAGTCAGTAAAGATGTCAAAGTTTCTTCGTCACAGATACTGGTGGAATTCCTAAACCAAAAGCTAACCGCTAAAGATGCCCTGTCGAGCTGCGCATGGTTGTTTTCCACTGATGCCAAGTTTCTGGATGAAAAAGCTATTGGCGGCATGAGCACGTCTTCCATTTCGTGTAACAGTACGGCCCCTAGGCATGCGGGTGAATTATCGCTAAGAAGGATTATCCACATTTTGTGTCAAACTAAACTAACAAATTAGTATTAATAATAGGTAATCTGACCGCACGGTAAGCTTTTGTTTGTTCATTGGACCACCGTCACCTGGTATTCTTATGAAGTAAAGTATACACTAGTGCGAGAAGATTAGCCAAATTGGGCAATAAACGCCTGTAATTCGTTACCATTTCAAGAAAGTTTTGCAGTTCGTTAACTTTTCTGGGTGTTGGGGAATCCAGAATGTGTTGCATCTTTTCAAGTATAAGACCGTTGCAGGTGCTGTCGTATGTTTGTAATCGGTACTACCAGTAACCCAAAGGTCCAAGTAAGCGCAAACTCCGGGTATAGATCTCACTGTTGTCTGTACTTCTCTGAAAGATCGTCGATGCGGAGTGTGTCCCGAATGGTTACCGGTTATAGCAAAGTAATCCCAAGGGGTGCATTAGTAATAGCGGCGGCATCCGGGAAGCTAGAATACCGAGTGTGGAACGACCAGCAGCTTATCGTGGACATGAAGCTTATGGTGTACAAATCCATGGTGCTGTCCGTTCTTCTATACGGCAGTGAAACTTGGACGATGTGCAGGCGGGACGTGCGATATCACGAGCGGTTCCAGAAACAGTGTTTGCGACGGATAATGCGCATCGGTTGGGGGGAAAAGTTGCAGACATTGAAGGTGGCACAGCCATGTGATCCGTATGGAGTTGACGCGGATATTCAAGCAGCTAGTATATTGTCAGCTGGGTACTGAAAAGCTGCGTGTGGGGAAGCCGAAGCGTCGTTACCAGAACATGACCAAGTGAGCCTCTCACGTTCTTATCTTGATTGCATGCCATGAGAATCGAAGGCTGGTGAATGGCGTGCATAGAGCGAGCTGATCGCGAAGGCAGTAACTGAATTGCAGGAGAAAGCATCCATACATCAAGTGAAGCAGCGGCTAATGCGGAAGCGGCAAGTGTGGCAATGGCAAGCGCCGATGGAATGCACTTCATGGATATTGAGCGCATGGTGCAGCAGCACATGCGGTCGCTCTGGTCTTAAGCAGGCATGCCTCGTGATCTGTGAGCGAGGCCACTAGAAGCCACTACCGAAGCGACGACGGATCCTGCAGCTACCGTAGGCAGAACCGACGCAGCGTTTGTAGATACGCTGCGTTATCTTCACTAAGGCGTGCTTACATGCTAAGTCCCGTTATTTTAGGTGGTGGGTTTGCAATTTTGTCCCATGCTTTTCTTTCTCACATTAATGTCCATCTGAACCATCTGAACATCTGGCTAGCTCAAGACATCCGCCTTTAGCTAATCGCATCAACTTAACTGGCTACTACCTAGAGGGTGAAGTCGGCGTGCGCAGGACCTCAAGTACCAGTCGACATTGCCCAAATATATCCTAATTGCCAAGCTGACACCGTTCTCTCTTATACTTTTTACCCTATGAATCACGATAACATTGAATATTCTCTTTTATCCGCGCTTCCATTTACCGGAAATTCCTCTCCCATTACGGAATGTCTGTGTCACTTACTTTCTCTGACCTGCTGACGCATTACTTGACACCGTAGATATACACTAATGACCAAGTATCTTACTTAAATGGCTACATCTGGCCATTGATAGCCTGTCCTAGCGCCACTATCTGTCGATCGTCTTAAATTCAGCCTCTGTTTAGAAGCAACTAGTGGTAGTACGCTCCAAGCGTTTCTGCGCATATCCGGAGCTTGCTAAGAGCCACTCTCGTTCATCTCCAACCTTCATCCCTTAGGACTATCTGCAAGAAATACATCTGCTTTTTGTCGCTTTATACTGGGACACGCTAGGTATCCATCAGCAACTAGAAGGCTTCATCCCAATGCCATTGCTAGCCTTCGATACTCTCCATCCCTTAGTACCATTATTAGTTCTTCGTATTACTTACATCACCACCTTTCAGCTGCAGCGAGTCATCGTCGATAGCATACCTCTTTGCGCTAGGAGCCACTGATCATGTCTCCAGTACTTACTTTCTTGAATTGTTTGCTTCACACACCTTCCCTGGTTTGTTGTCTTCTTCTCTCACTGTAACTATCCACTAATAACTAGACGGCTTAATGCGACTACAGTTGCTGTACACTGATTCACTACCTTCGCACCATTATCCTTCGTTCCTCTTATCTTAATCACATTTTCCACAGTGATTCGTTGTAGGCTCCATACATTTAGGAGCATATCCGGACATACAAGGGGACATTCCTTGTTTGTCCATTCTGTAATCTTTTAGAATGTCTGCATCACTTACCTTCGATGGTTTGCAGATGTATGCTGTGACACCGTAGGAATCCACTAGTGACCAGACTGCCTAATGGAACGGCGACCTCTGGCCACCGAAAGCTTTTCATAACGCCATTGTCTGTCGATCATCTCAATCTCAGCACCTTTATTTAGTAGCCACTAGTGGTCGTAGGTTCCAATCATCTCTGCGCATATCCAGAGCTAGCTAAGAGCCACACTCTTTTACCTCCAACCTTCATCATTTGGGATTGTCTGCATCACATACGTTTGCTGTCTGTTGACTTAAACAGGGACACCTTAAGTACCCACTAGCTACTAGAAGGCTTCACCCCAATGCCATTGCCAGCCGCCAATACTCTGTCCCTTAGTACCATTATCAGCTCTTCGTATTAACTCTGTCTAGCAGGAACCATTCTCCGTAGGTTCCAATCATCTCGGCGCATATCCAGAGCATGCTAATAGCCACACATTTTTATCTCCAACCTTCATCCTTTGGGACTGTCTGCGTCAAATACAATTGCTGTCTGTTGACCTATTCTGGGACACTTTGTTATCCAATAGTCACAAGTAGGATTCACCCTAATGCGATTGCTAGCCGTCGATACTCTCTCTCCCCTATTACTATTATCAGTTCTTCGTATAACTTACGTCACCACTTTTCATTTGCTGCTAGTCATTGTAGATAGTATACCTCTTTGCTCTAAGAGCCACTCGTTATCTCTCCAACACTTACTCCCTTGAATTATTTGCATCACATACCTTCCCTGGTTTGTTGACTCTTCCGTTTCAACTACACACGATGGAATCCGATGTATCGTCGTGATACACGTCTGTTTTTAAACCTTATCATGCCTGAGTTGGTGTGTCTCTATGAAACTGTGGATAAACTATTTATTTATTTATTTATATAACTTTTCACTAATAACTAGAAGATTTAATGCTAATTCAGTTGATGTCCACTGGTTCGCTCTTTTGGCACCATTATTCTTCTTTCCGCTTACCTGCATCAAGTTTTCCCTAGTGATTCGTTGTAGGCTCCATACATCTATGAGCATATCCGGACCTACTAGGAGACATCCCTTGTCTCTTCATCCAGTAATCTCTTAGAACGTCTGTATCACTTACCTTCGCTGGCTTGCTGATGTATTCTGTGACACCGTAGGAATCCACTAGTGACCAAACTGCCTAATGGAACGGTGACCTCTGGCCGCCGAAAGTTTTTCATAGCGCCATTATCTGCCTATCCTCTCAACCCCAGCACCTATATAGTGTAGTCACTAGTGGTCGTAGGTTCCAAGCAACTCTGAGCATATCCAACGCTTGATACCAGCCGCACTCTTTTATCTCCAACCTTCATCCTTTGGGACTGTCTGCGTCACAAACCTTCGCTGTCTCCTGACCTATTCTGAGACACGTTAGGTATCCACTAGCACTAGAACGCTTTACCCCAATGCGATTGCTAGCCGTCGATACTCTCTCCCTTAGTACCATTAGCAGTCCCTCGTATTTCCTACGTCACCTCCTTCAGCTGCAGTGAGCCATTGAAGATAGCATACTTCTTTGCTCTAGGAGCCACGCACTATCTCTCCAACAATTAATCCCTTGAATGGTTTGCATCACATACCCTCGCTGGTTGGTTGACCCTGCTGACACGGTAACCATCCACTAATAACTAGTAGGCTTAACGCGATTTCAGGCGTTGTTCACTGGTTCTCTCAGTTCGCACCATTAGACTTCGTTCCTCTTATCTTCATCACATTTTCCACGGTGATTCGTTGTAGGCTCCATACATCTAGGAGCATATCGGGACCTACAAGGGGACATTCCTTGTTCGTCCATCCTGTAATCTTTTAGCATGTCTGCGTCACTTACTTTCGATGGCAAGCTGATGTATTCTATGACACTGTAAGAATCCACTAATGACCAACTTGCTCAATGCGATATTTACATCTGGCCACCGACAGTTCTTCATAGCGTTATTATCCGTCGATCCACCTAACCTCAGCACCTCTATTTATTAGCAATTAGTGATCTTAGTTGCCAATCATCTCTGCGCGTATCCAGAGCTAGCTAAGAGCCACTCTCTATTATTTTCAACCTTCATCCTTTGGGGCTGCCTGCGTCACATACATTTGCTGCCTGTGAATCTTTTATGTGACACTTTAGGCATCCACTAGAATGCTCCACCCCAATGCCATTGCTAGCGGTCGATACTCTCCGTCTCTTAGTACCATTATCAGTTCTTTTATTACCTCACGCACCTATGTTTAGCAGGAGCTATTCTTGGTAGGCTGCAACCATATCTGCGCATATCCAGGGCTTGCTAATAGCCACACCCTTTTATCTCCAACCTTCATCCTTTGGGACTGTCTGTGTCAAATACATTTGCTGTCTGTTGACTTATTGTGGACACTTTAGTTATCCACTTGCCACTAGTAAGCTTCACCCCAATGACATTGCCAGCCGTCGATACGCTCTCTTTCTTAGTACCATTATCAGTCCTTCGTCACCACTTTTAGCTGTAGCGAGTCATTATAGCTAGAATAGATCCTTGCGCCAGGAGTCACCCCTTATCTCTCCAACACTTATTCTGTTGGATTGTTTGCATCACACCTTCGCTGGTTTGTTGACTTCTACTGCCACGGTAGGCGTACACTAGCAATTGGTAGGCCTAATCCGAATGCCTTTGCTAGCCACTTATACTCTCAATCCTAGCGCCACTATCTGTCGCTCTTCTTATCTTCCTCACTTCTGCAGCAATTCGCCGTATGCTCCCTGTCCTCTGCACAGATCCTGAGCTTGTTAGAATACACTCCTTGTCTCTTCATCATACATTCGCCTGGAATGTCTGTACCACTTACCTCCGCTGGCTTGTTGATGCATACAGTGACCCTATAGGCATACACTAGTGACTAAACGGCTGATTCGAATGGCTGCTTCTGGCCACTGATAGTCTTTCCTAGCGCCACCATCGGTCGGTCGTCTTAAATTCGGCACCTCTGTTTAGAAGTAGCTAGTGGTCATAGGCTCCACACAAATCGATTACCAAGTGCTCGTTAAGAGCCACTCCGCTTATCAATAACCGTTATTCCTTTAGAATATCTGCATTCAATCTTTCCGTTGCCCTACCGCCAATTGACCTTTAGACCTCTCTTGCTACCACCTATTTATTTTCACTTATTCTGCGCTCCCTATGGTATTACGCTAACTACTTGCTGTCCATGAACCTGGCAATCACCAACAATATTCTAACTCTCTTTGCTGTTCCCCACGCACCGTTTGGCTCATACTAAACCGATACTTCGTAGATTACTTTCTGGTACAACGCTCTTGTCTCTACGCAGGCGTTCGCAATCCACCCATACGGCTACTGATTCCATAGGATAGTTGCAAGACAATTTCAGCATAAGTATTGTTGCACAGTGTACATGCTTTTGTCTCAAGACAAAATGTTGTAACATAAGACTTTACCAATGTTTAACTCCATGCCTGTTCTTGCGGTCTTCTCTCGGTTGTCCCTCACTTTCCCTTTTCTCCGAGGTCCGGCACTTCTAGGAGTCTGAGATTGGACTGAGGAACAATTGTCGCCCAAGACCGACGTAACCACCGACAAAGAATTACATGGAGCATTGTTGAACACCGAAAGGACCCAACTAAGTTTACCAAAATCCTTGTCCAGTATGGAGAACTGGACACATCTTCATACTTCCAAACATTAAACATCTAAAAAATCCATTCAGCAGGAAATTTGATCGTTTGCTCACCTGGACACATAACAAGACGGCTATTCGCGATGTTCTCCTCAACCGGCTCAACAATCATGGCGTCCCCGATCAAACCATCTGTCCAACTAACAGATCGCTTATTCTCACATTTCTGACGATAACAAACAGTAAAACATTCTGCGACGCATTCAAAACCATAAGCTACATTCCTACACAATTACATACGTATATACACCCATATACTTACATAAACTGTTATGCCCAACATGTCCTTTTGTACAATTTGATCACACTATGTTCGCTAAATATGATCATGCCTGTAAAGGTGTGCCTCGCGTTGTCGAGAATAACTATTTATTTATTTATTTATTTAGGAAACTAGGAGCCCTTTGTATGTGAATAACCGAATATGAACTCAGTTGTCAAACGGCCTTGAAAGTCATACATTAACGTTCAAAATGCTTTACGGTAGTGATGCAGCACAAGGTGGGTTTTCGCCTGGCAAGCGTCCTCCTTATAAAAAGCCACAAATGTCTGCTTAACGATACTGCGACATGGCGGATGTGACTCGCCACTGAATAAAGTCACTGCCCACAAGTACATACTGGCAAGTCAACTAGACTCATAGCTCAACTTTTCCCGACACGTGCAAGAATATGTTACGCTCCGCCCACAAGCACTGTTACATTGCACTTTTAGTGCCTTGACCGTTTCAACTACACACGATTGAACCCGAAGTATCGTCGTGATACACAACTGATTTTAACTTAGATCGCGCCTGCTTGGGTATGTCTCAATGAATTTGAGAATAAGCTATCTATTTATTTATTTATATGAACAATTTACTACTGCCACTGCTACAGTTAACACAAAATGTCTACAGTTGCAAATACCTGCTAATTCCTCCATGGGCGTGCCTCGCATAGTCGGGAATAAAATATTTATTTATTTATTTAAGTTCTAGGAACTTGCACACGTCGCTGAAACTGTTTATTTAACTTCGATGACATTTTCGTGTTTGTGGCCTTAAAATATATTTACCAACGCCTTGAACATATCGCGGGTTCGTTCGGAACAACTTTATCGTATAACAATAGCTAGTGAAGAGTTGCTCACTGTATCTGTATGCATTATCCAATTTATTATATTTGATACCGTCGTTCCAAATGGTTGAATGTTGCTTGATATCCCCGATGTGGCTGCGCTTGAGGCACATGTTGGCAAGGTGCCTACCTGTATATTACCCACTACCTCGTCCGTCTGGCTCCAGGAGACAGTTGATCGTTGCTGGAGAGTAGGGTGTGCACCGTCCCGGTGGCCGCACTAGGCTCGAGGAGCGGTTCAAGGAACAATGAACAATGAATTTATACAATTTAAGAAGCTTTGCTTTACAAATCCCTTTGGCTAGTTGATAGTAAATCAACATAACAATAATGATGATAAGGATAGTAAACTAGTTAATATTTTAAATAGAAAAATAAGAACTTATCTTTTGCTTTGCTGTAGTCCTGCGATCCTCTTAGATTTACAGCAACCACAGTTAACTACAAATAATTCAGTGGTAAATTCCAGGTGTAGGATGGCGACGTAGTATCAAGTGACAAAGTGTAAGTGGATGAGTGCTTCGTCCGACCGTCTTTTAAATACTGTTATGGTTGGGGTAGAGACGACCGGTTCTAGGAGAGCATTCCACGGGTGACAGACACGAATGGAAAAGAGATTTCTGCAGCACTCCAAACGACTGTAGGCTTCTGCGAGTTTTACTGCGTGGCCTCTCAGGTTTGTATTGCTGCTGAGTTGCATTAACGGGCAGTGCACATGATGTGGGTCTCGCAGAATCAGGTATGCAAATCAGGTCGACTCGTAGTCTGCCATAGCTTCCACTGAACCATCCCAGTCGTTGCAGCCTCGCCTGGTAGGAAAGATTGCGCATTCTAATTGCGTTCTTAGATGCCTGGTGTTGTGGCTGCTCCAGTGCATTACGGTCGTGTTTCAGCCATGGATGCCAGGTGTGAATTGCATATTCGACATGGGGGCGAACATACGCACTGAGCATTTGTCGAAATATGAAGCTGTTTATTTGTCCAAACGCCCGCCTCAACAGCCCGACGCGTTGGTTCCCGGTCTTCGATTCATTTTCGGATTGTCTGGAGCAACCCAAGTCATCTTGCACCAGGACACCCAAGTCACATTCGAGAGTTGATTGTTGCGGTACATCCTTTCCGAGTAGTTAGAGTTGCTGCTCTGTTGTCGGATGGAAAGCACCATGCAGTTACTGATATTGAACTTTAATAAGTTTTGGGTCGACCATTGATACACTGTATCTAAGTCACTCTGAAGTACATGTTGGTCGGTGTTCGCCTCGATTCTGCACCAACTCTTGATATTGTCGGCAAACATCAGGAAGTTTGAAGCAATTTCTTGTACAAGGTCATTACTTAACACCAAAACAAACATAGACCTAGAACTGAGCCTTTCGACATACCACACTTGACTTGTGTGGGGTCCGATAAAGAGCTCGGAACGCTGCCCACTAATTGCCGTTGAAGTAGAATGATGGCGATCCAGCTTAAAAAGGGTCTCCGATTCCGTAATGCTGCAGCTTGGATAGTAGTATCCGATGGTCTAGACGATGGAACGCCTTGGAAAATCCAGGTAGATCACATCAACACCTCCAGTGTCAGCTTCCTCGGTCCAACTACTGCGTGCAATTAGCAAATTAGTTGTACATGACCGCTGTAGACGGAAACCGTGCTGTTCACGGGTGATGAGGTTGCAGTTTTCCAGATAGCACGCCACTGCATCGGCAACTATGTATTCCATGACCATGGAGGGCATAGGAAGAAGGGTTACTGGGCGGTAGTTGGAGGGTTCAGTTCTGCTTCCACCTTTGTGAATCGCGGTTAATATTCCAAGCTTCCAAATGGCGGGAACTTGGTTCTGGCCTAAGCAGCGCTGAAGAAACTGAGCTAAATGTCCTGCCAGTTGGCTTGCTGCTGCTCTCAATGCCTCTGGACGAGCTGTGTTTGCGTAGAGAAGTCAGCATTTGCAATACAGCTTCTGCGGTAAACTTGAGGTGGGTTGGACCTGGCGAGCAGAATACAAAACTTGATAGATCGCTTGGTGGCAAAACTCTTTGAAACTTGGGGGCTTATTGCCTCTGCAGCGCTTTTGCAGTTTCCACTGCCGTTCCTGTTGGGCCATCAGCCGCCTTGAGTGGAGGAAATTTTTGCCTCACCTTCCGTAGGCTAGTAACGTGCTTGTACAGCAGTTTTTGGTTAGCACTGAAGCTTTTTGCGACGTTCTGCTGATAGGCGGCTTTGTCTTCCCTTAACAGTTGAGTGCAGTGGTTACTTTGGGTTACGTAGTTGTCCCAAGTTTCTGGTGCTGGAGTTTCTCTGTATACTCGCCATGTTGCGTTGCTTACTGTCATCCATTTTCGAGTTCTGCTCCTAACGAAAGAAACTGGTTTGCACTTATTGAAAGCTTTTATCTCTGAAGCCTGCGCAATCAGCTGACTGAACGTTTTGACAAACTCGAGCCAGGCGACTTCCGGGGGTTCTTCTCCGCGGAAAGACCATGTTGTGGCGCTGACTGGCTGGGCGATTCGGTCGTATCTTGTGATGGCTCGCAAAGTATTATCGTTATCATGCAGATATTCTGTATAGCAGACGAAGTTGAAGCTGATGACTGCGTGATCACTGCGACCCAACGGGCAGTCTAAAACCAACGCATCAATCATATGCTCTTCGTTGTTAAGCACAAGCTCCAGCACAGATGGCCTGTTACCAGTTCTGAACCGAGTGGGCAACGTGATGTGATTGTAAAGAGGAACAGTAGTTACTAGATGTTGCTGCTCGTTTTGAATTGTGCTTTGATCGTGGCAGGGGCTTCTAAACAATGTACGTTGAAATCACTCATGATAAGAATGGGCGTGCACTTTTGCTGGAAACTGCACCTTGAAGCAACCGCTAGGTGGTAGTCGGTTTCGGGTGTCGAATTAGGAGCGCGGTACACCAAGACAATAAGGCAAGCGTCCCTCCCTTTTAACTGCAACCGACACCAAAGAGGGTCGGGGAACTGCGAGTCTAAATCTTCCACGGCTTCGCACTGTAAGTCGTTTCGGTAGTACAGGATTACCCCTCCTCCTTTGTGAGCCTCTCGTTCCGGATCTGCGGCGGGCCGGGTAGCGAAACTTCAGCTTCCAGCGTTCCCGGGTGCAGCCATGTCTCGATGATACCAAGGACATCGTATGAGCCGAAAGCTTGGCGATCTTCCCGTTCAACCAGTTTATCAGAAAGACCCCGAGCGTTTGTATATAAGCAGGCCATTTTCTCGGTCTCTAAAAGCCGGCAAAGAGGTGAAGCTGGCAAGTGTGAGAGAATGCTAACCGATAGGAGGTCGGCAGTTACTTGTTTTTTGATGGGTCAACGATACCTCGTTAGCAACTTGATTCGACCAAGGCGCGTCCCAACCTTCGTTTAGACCTACGTCAGAGTCAATTAAAGCAGCAGTCAAGTTACGTTTCTGTACATTCGTCAGTATGCATGCTGCTTCAGTTGCTTTAATATTCGAGCTGCGCAAAATGCTTGCGACCTTTAACCGAATTTCGGAAGGGTGATGTTTCCGATTTCTCCGCCATCGATCCAAAACATCCTTTGCTTTTTGCTCTGACTGAACCACAAGTTTTAGGATTCTAGGGCCGCATCCTCTACTTCGGTGAGACAGGTATCCTGGTGAGCCATAGTGCCACAACGTTATCCAAAAAAGTGTTTCACTAATGAACCGCCACTGTTCTAAATCGTGCTTTCCGGTCTCTTGAACATCGTTAGAAGGAGGTTCTGGCACGCTATGTATGAAGCTTGTGTTTAGGCGGCCTTGCTTGCTGTGCTCATCTTCCGTGTTTCGTTTTGTTTGTCGCGCGCTCCAAGGGACATCAGGATAGATACATATCCCACAGGATTCATGTTTTAGCACGCTTGCGTAGTGCAAAAGGTTTTCTACGTCGGTGGAGGATTCTAGAGTTACTCGATTAAGTCTGGGTTCACCATAGTGTGGCGAGTTCGGATGACGAGTAATTCGTAACAAGTTTATGGGTTGGCTTGGGTACTCACCTGCATACACAATGAGTTCCACTGGTCTTGGTCGTCTGATAACTTACCCCGCAATGTGATGGCGGTTGATTCATGGAAACCTGAGCATACAGCAGTTCGGGCACTGTTGTTGGACCCCTATTTCGTCGATTTACAAGGTATGGTACTCATTTGTCCTGACTTGTTGACAAGTGATTGTTTGCTGTTTTCTCTCCATTTGCGTTAACGGTGTTTACAATGGAAGAGGCCGCAACGGCGGCCCCTCGGTGGACTCTTGCGGCAATCTCTGCATATGTAACCGATGTTCTGAGAGGCTTAGTCTCGACAAGAGATATTTGAGCTACAGGTACCAATGGTTGGTGTTTGGCTGCTTCGTCCTTGTCAATGCCAGATGTCAGGTCTAGTGGAAGTTGCTTAACCAGACGTTTTGAGTAGGCCTGATTTTCGTTGTCGTGTGTACTGTTTGAATCACGTAGACACAGTCTGTTTTCGACCGACCTTCTACCAAAGTTTGAGAAGACAACGGAGATGGAGACGTGGCTGCTTGCGGTTCAGGGGAAGCGGAGTTTTCAGCATGCCGTTGCTTAGCAGCCGCTACGCTTCTGTGGTCCATACTCGCTTCCATTGAAGTAAGCTTATTGTTTATCCTTTGCTCCGCTGCTGTGCTTAACCGGTCGCATTTCTCAGCTAGGATAAGCAAGCACTTAACGAGGGGATTGTGGAACACGCAATACAGAACCAAAATGCATCTTGGGAGCTTTTCGCTCCCGTAACTGTTGTTGGGACACATTTGCACATTTCGTATGGTACCATTCCAAACAGTGCGAACAAACCAGACAGATTGTTACTACTCGATGACATTCTCCTAACCCGCAAATGCCTTTCGATGGGAGTATCTTCGGCTTCGCCTTTCTGCCATTCAATTTGGTGTCGTTACCTGACCCAGTGGGTTGGTTAGCGTTCTGTACTTTTACAGCTTTTAGAGCAGCGCACATCGGTCAGGCGAGCGTGGTGGTTGCACTCAGTGTGAAGCGGTCTATTGTCCAGCTATCCCCCTGCGTGCGTTTGATACCCAAATACAGCCTGCTTGCGTATGCCTGTGAAGGAGTGTGAGCCAGCTCCGTTGATGAAACGTGGTTCCCATCCATATGCCTCCCGGTCTTATTCCTTCGGATATACACTGGATATGGGGTGTGTGGTTGGAGCAATGGCTGTTACAGCGCAAGCAACCCATGGTCCTACTGTAGGCGCAGGCTTCCTGTGACTAGCCACAGTGGCAGTCAAATCCAAATCTGGATGCCGCCAACCAATTTCCTTTGAGGATGCCTGTAGCTGCATTTGGGACAAGGCATGGCATTGATCAAGTGTTGAGAACTTTTGTCCACCAGACAAAGTTGCGTAAACCTCCACTATCCATGAAAGCGGATAAAGTTCCGTCGTCCTCTCTTGATTAACCATAGTTTATAGTCGCGGCAAACGCGGACTGAGCCGTCTGCCTTCGGTACGGGAACGACGGATGCATCCCAGGAAGAGTGGCTGCTGGTGAAACCATTCCGTTCTTTTATATTTGCTCTAACTCTATCGGTAGACTATGTGGTTTGTAAAGTTTCAGTTGAGTCCGTGGCTTGCTAACCAGGCAAGCTGTGAAAGCACGTAATTTCCCAGGTATGTTTGCATCGAAAATACTGGTAAAGCGTTTTTAAGCATGCAGGTTACTGAGAAATACTGTCCACCTTCTTGAAAAGTTGTAATATTGCAGACATGTATTTTAACCAGTTCCTACTAAGTAGATCATATGCGTCCGTGTTAAAAACAATTAGAAGAAGGCTCAACGTATTGCCACCATGCTTTTCGTTAACGTCACGCACCCTGAACGCTTATCTCAAGGCTTCTGAAAACAAAGCTTGTCTACTGCCGAGGCTCATTACATCCATCATCCGAAGCCAGAATTATGGGTAAATGAACGATTTATACGGCCGATACTACTACCGTGGCCGACTGACATGGTTACTTAACTACTCTTTGTGACGGTATCTAGTTAATTTAGGCTGCTGAAGCTTGTGTTAATTACCTTTGGTGTACTTTCCTTACCATCTGTAGCCGCATTTAGTCATCGCCCTTAACCTTTCAAACGCCTTAGAAACCAATCCCAGCCCGAGTTGACGCTTACCCCTCAAAAGCAGTGTTATGTGAACGTTTGGTGCTGATGAGAGTTTACCGAAAAGCATTCTTAACTCAGAACTGCATTATTAGCTTGATTCATCTGATTACAAGGGGAATATTTGCTATGCTGCAAATCAGCATTGCCCATGCATCGTAGAAAAGTGAGTATTCCCCAGTGTATGATCGTACTTTAGCTTCGCAGGGTCAGAATCAGGTCGGGCAAAGTTGGGTTGTTGTTCAATGTAATCCAGGCCCTGGCGTCATGCCCCAGCTGTATTGGCTGATTTTCAGTGTCTAGCAACTTGCGTAGCCTAAGGAACAAGGTGCTCGAGTTGGGTCTACTTGTAGACAAATCTCGTCCTGACCTACTTGCTTTCACTGAAACGTGGTTGGCTCCGGATATCACGAAAGGTGAGGTATATTTACCAGGTTACGCGCTGCTTAGAACTGATCGCTCCGTTGGTCGCCAAGGCGGAGGCATTGTACTTTATGTGAGCTGTAAATTAGATGTGTTGAGGACCTGAACATTCCAGTCGTCGGATCAGACTGTTGAAGCCCTATCGGCTGTTTTGTGCACTTTCTCTACCCAATTTACAGTTATAGTGATATACAGAAGTCCTGGAAGTTACTCCAGGGGATACTTGAATTTATTTCACGCAGCCCGAGAATAAGTGTCTAGCTCTGGAGGATGTCAACCTCCCGGAAGTCTGTTGGGCCAAAGTTTCTTTCAATTCGGCACTAGGAACATTCGGTGCAGACTTCCTTGAACTGACGCTTAAGTGCCTTTGCACTAGTTCGTTGACTTTCTCACTAGGTATATAGACAACCAAATACCATATACTTTGGATTTGATTTTCGCTAAGTCCCTGGACTTCGTGACTGACGTTTCGTACGGTGCACCTCTAGGGTCCAGCGATCATGCATACAAATCATTTCGATGTGCTCCTTCAAGGTGCCAAGAGACCGCTGTTGAATTACTTCCGAATATTTGGCGGGCGGACTTTAGTGCAATGTGAACTAAGGCTTCAGTTCTGAACGGTGAGGTCTCGATGGCTGACTCTGTTCACTTAGCCTGGGATAAATTTAAGGCATATCTTACGGAGGTTTCCGCTCCATAAATATTCCACTCATTAGGAAAAGAGCGTTAAGGGCACAACCTCCATGGATAGATACCATAGGCACGTACCTACTCAAGAAACGGCCTAGTTGCTGGCAAACATACGAAGCTGCTCCATCAACCAGCACCTATGTTAGTTATCGAGAGATTAGAAATAAATGTAAGCGACATCTTAGAACTGCTCGTCGTTAATAAGAGCAGGGTTTAGCGGACTCGGCCGCAGCTAATCCCTAGAAGCTTCTGCTTACGTTAAAAGACACAGCGGGGCAAAACTGTCTATACCAGCTTTATTAAGAGCAGACGGGGCCCGTGCGCAAACTGACTATGACAAGGCTTGTATACTGAGTGATCAGTATACTGGGATATTTGCTCGGGAGACCTTTTTACCATAGGTTGTGTTGGTTTCAAGGGTTCCAGAGGATTCTTGCTTAGCTGAATTCAACACAGCGGAGACTAATGTCTTCGAGCTACTGCAAGGCCTTAATCCCTCTAAAGCTTCCGGTCCTGCTTCAATTCATCGGAAGCTGTTGTATGAATTAGCCACTGAGCTGAGTGGTCCTCTCACGTGCGTGTTTTCAATATCGCTGGACACCTGCAGCCTAACTTCGGTATGGAAGGAAGCAACATCTGTCCGCTTTTTAAGGGCGGTGACAGCGCTCTACCCGCGAACTACCGGCCTGTCAGTTTGACAAGCATATTAGACAAGTTTTTGAAAAGCTCATAAGGAAATCAGTGGAGGACCACCTGAATCGATTCAACCTTCTCAGTGTTGCGCAACATGGATTCCGCAAAGGATTTTCATGTCGGACTAGTCTACTTGTTGCTCGTGAAAGGGAGCCGAAGAGGTAGACAGTGGACATGCTGTAAACGAACTATTCATAGATTTTTCGAAAGCTTTTGACACTGCTTCACATCTTCAGGTCTCTCACCAAAGTTGAAATCTTACGAGATATCTAGTTGCGCCGTTCAATGGGGGCTGCCTTTCTTGAGGGGAGGGAACAGTGCGTACGTGTAGGGCGTAGCCTTCCGCTCAGGCAAGCTGTCGTTGGTGGCGTTCCGCAGGGCTCAGTATTGGGGCAATTGTTGTTCGTGATCTATGTAAATGACTTGCCGGGAGAGCTAGGAGTGGCATCACTAATGTTTGCTGACGACGCTAAGCTCTGGAATATTGTGGATAACCCGGGGGGTCCTGAGGCGAATTAGAGTTCCTTGGATGGCTCTGGGAATGCTCTAAGTTATGGTTGACGCCCATAGATAGGACCAAGTGCTCTGTTCTCCGAACCGGAGCTGTTAATCCTCTTACCCGATATGTTGTCGGCGGCGGTGAACTCCTGGTTGTCAATCAGCAAGTTGATTTAGGTGTCATACACACAACAGCAGTTCATTCTGGAGACAATTATAGGAAGGCTGCTTGTCAAGGTTTCGTATGATGTGGTGTATCCGCGGCTCTTCGGAATCTTAACGGTCAAGTTGTCTGTGAAGCTATTTTCGGTATTCGTCCGACCCCACCTGGAATATTGTACTTAGGCTTGTCCATCATGTCTTAACCGAGACAAAATGGACTTGGAGAGGGTGTTACGAGTAGGCACTCGGTTAGTGCAGGGTCTACGGGGACAGACGTATCCTGCACGCTTGCTCAGTTTGAGGATGTACTCAATGCACTACCGAAGGATAAGTGGTGACCTGATTCTCACTTATCGTATTTTGACGGGTAAGACTGGCCCCGACTTGTCAGGGTTATTTAGTCCCGCTACGTTACCTAATCTCCGCGGTCACCCACTGAAATTGCATAAACCACGGTCTGATAGGATTAGGACGGAAACTCGTCTATCGCGCCGAGTTATAGATTGCTGGAATTCGCTTCCAGATCACGTGGTTAGAGAAGCTATGGATAAGGGTTTTGCGAGCCAGCTCGATGCTCTTGGGTGTCAACAGCAAACCCTTCCTATTTCCTAGCTGACTCACCTTCGCGTTTCAGTTCGATTATTAATGACTCAAATATCTTAACTTTCCACTTGTTTAGCTCTTTCTAGTTTCTCTTTTGCCTTCTGAGTTTACTTTGCTTTTTCATACTTCACGTAACCGACCCAGCAGGGACAGCTAGGGCAGGATAAGTGGGCATTAATTTGTTGGACAGGGTGTGATGCGGTCTTTGTTTTAGGTCCATCAGTATTTCAAAGTTCGCCAACTCCTGGTTCAACGACCCGCCGAAGAAGGAACACTCACGGGATAATCCTATCTTTCCAGTCCCACTTGAACTTGAAATCAACAATGTGCGGGGTATTCACATTTCGCGTGATGTGTTTTGTGCGGTTAGATAGAATATGTTATACTCTCACTTCACACTTCCGAAATGAGCACTTTACTGTTTCTCAAAACTTTAACCCAACCGAAGGAAAAAGCAGAACGCTGATAACCTTGAAAAAATCATGTATTATTCGCCGTCAGCAAACACTACAGCTGGCGACGTAGTCGCTGCACCGTTACCCCGCAAAACCTAGTGCGCAATAAATAGTTTCGTTTCATTTTATGGCATGATTCCAGGCTATCATTGTGGCTTTGCAGTTTTATTCAATTCTGTGCAAGTGTGATATTGCATTTGTGTAAATGTGTCAGAAGCCAGATACGCATTGTTACCCCGCAAAACGAGAGCGTCCTATCCGCCACTTGGAAATAACGCTCCTTCGGCAGTGTTATTCCGGTACACAGGGTTGCAGGTGATGTGAGGTTTATTTGGCGACATTGAACCCATAGTGTTGTTTATTAGTGATTGAGTATGCTTGCTGAAATCCTACGACCTCAATTGGTAATCAATTTACTAAGGGGTTTAAATGCGTTACGATGGTTAATCATTTTCCCGCCTCACGCGTAGCAGCCATGGTGGATGACTCGCTTGCATCCCGACGTATGCTTAAGGGTCCTTATCTGGACTTTGCATCGGTGAAGAAGGATCTGAAAGTGTTTCAGGTTGAAACGGCGACATCGTTTGTTCGTCGGAGCGTGCAAACTGCAAAGGCGTACGAAAGGGAGACTGGACAGGTGCTACCGGAAGAATGCCCATACCGGTATATTTTGTTTGTATGTGTGCATGGGAGGCGCAGCAATGTTACTGGAAAGCGGTAAGTGCATTGCAATTGTCTCATGATAAGATTACTATAGGTACCGATGTTACAATTGCTCTGCGCGTTTTTCTGTGACGTATAAGGGAGAATGTTACGAAATTGGGAATGCGTATCTGTGGCAGTCGCACAGCTTTCACGTTGGAAAGCCTTGGCTGTATGTGAGAAATCGGAGGCTTACAGAAGATCAGGAGAGGCTGGTGCTTAACTTAATGAGAACGTTTCGTCGGACCCAGGAGATGCGTGCCTTTGTGCGGCAGCACTATGACATTCGCCTAACAAGGAGGGATTTGTATGCCATGCGGCGGCGTCATCGTAATGCCTGTGCCACTGAGGTGGAGGAGGTGACTCAGCTGTTGCAAAGAAATGGTGAGGTGAAAATTATGCATGAGCGGAATCAGATTCGTTACCTGCTTTTCCTACCTTCGCGCACGCTTGAATTGGTGGGCCAATACGGCGAGGTAATTTTGGCGGACTCCACGTATCAGATCAGTTACTGAGGCTACATCCTGTGGCATTGCATGTTTGTGGACCTTAGCGGCCTCGGTGTGAGCTTTTTTGATGCCCTGTTGCCTAATGAGACGGAGGTTGCTTACGAGGAGGCAGTGAGAGGTATGTTGGATTTGGCCCCCGCGGTTGCCGGTGCTCGGACTTTGGTGATGGACAAGTGCACCGCGCAAGTGAATGCGTTTCGTAATGCGTACCCAAATGCGAACATTGTTTTCTGCCGGGTACATATTATGCGTGACATGCGGCGGCGTTGCTCACACCTTCCATTGTGTAACGCGGAAGATAAGAGCGCTCTATTCAACATGCTGCGGTCGTTGTTGTACACGTACGACTGCGCGCATTACCATCGGATTATGAATGCGATATCCCTGCGGAGCGCAGAATGCTTCCAATACCTCCGTCGTACATGGATCCCATGGCGGCCTAGCTGGGCGGCGCATTTGATGGGCCATGTAGTTTTATTTGGATGCGACAGCATCAATCGTATTGAAAATGTGAATAAGCATCGGAAACAAACTTTGAGTGAGCGGTCAACGCTACTTCACCTGTTTCAGGTGATAGTGCAGCGTGCCAGTGGCGTCACTGAGGAGAGGGAAACACTGCTTGCCAGAGTTCAAGCTGGTGCATGCGAGGTTCAACACAGTGTCAGCATTGGGGACGTGATTTTGCGGAGGCTCTCGGCCTACGCCCGGCGGCAGTACGCGCGGCACAGTGTTCGGGTTCGTATTCGCAGCGTAAACCAAGGCGGTGGCTGTTGGCTGGTGGACGACGAGCGCATTGGTATGCAACTTGTCGTTATCGGAAATGGCAGCGCTTGCGAATGCAGATTTAATCGGCAGTGGCGCATTCCATGTGCGCACATTATTCACGTGGCAAGCCTACACGCTTACGAAGAGGAGGAGGTGCTTCGTGGTTACCGTTGGGTGTTGCCAGCGGTAAGTACATCTGCGCCGGTCCTTTCGGAGGACAGAGAAGGGACGTTGACGGTGGCGCAGGTGAGATGCCTGAGTGATGTAGTTCTTGACCGGGCGGCGAAAATTCGCATCACACGGGATATGTTTGCGTCTCTGGAAACGCAGATGCTGAGCATGGTCATCGAGGAGTTCCAGCGCGCCATGGGCGTGTTTGCACGCGTGCGGGAGCTGCTCGCAAATCACAGTGATGTGCAGCTTTACGCGCTATCATCGCAGTTGGAACAACTGCTGCGGTTATCCTCGGAAAACCTGCTTATCTTCCGAGGAATGCAGCCGTCATCCTCCGTTGCGGCTACCCACGTGACCGCAGGCAATGGTACGCGTAAAAGCAGGAATTCACCGGAGAGGGACGTAAGCGAAGGGATGACATTGGATTCCCCGGTGGCTGGTGTTTCCCAGTCTCCTTGCAACGACCGCAGGCGTCGCAGACGGAAGTCGCCTTTGTTATCGCGTGCGGTTGAGGTGGTGGAAGGCAGCATGACATCACGGGAGTTGACATTTCTGAACCTTAAAAGAAAGACATTAGCGCTCCACCGCACATACACATGGCGTACAAAGAGAGGCACTGCTGCCAAAGAAGCGGACAGCGCGGTTTGCTCTTTGTGTGAGGAGAAAGAGGACGCGTGCGGGAGCTCGGAGATTGTGAATTGGATAAGTTGTGATGTTTGCTTCAGGAGGTTTCATCAAACCTGTGCTGCATACCGTGGGGAGGCGGAATACACGTGTGCGCGTTGTTATGGGTAAGTACCATTTCACGTTTTTAGGGTTGCTTTTCTTTAGGGATACACGGAAACAGTATGAGAATATTGCATAAAGAACCTCTGGAAATGGAAATACCTTCCCATCGGTAAGTTCCCACGGCACTGCCTTTCTTCCCCAACTGCATATGTCCTTGACTATTTTGTGACCAGTGCAACGGGGGGCGTGGGTGTTATTCATGGTAGCTTGTGTTTTTCAATTACATCGCTGCGCGCTGTGATTGTAAGCCACGGATGGGTTCTTATTTAGCTGAGTTTATTGCGGTGTAAACGCAAGCCCTTAAACTGCTGCAAGAACTGAACCGTTCCAAAGCAGCCGGGCCTGATTCCATTCACCCGAAGCTTCTGCATTAGCTGACGATGAAACTGACTGGACCGCTGCCGATGGTGTTTCCGATTTCACTTGTCAAGGGTACATTACCTTCCGAATGGAAGTAGACTGTCATCTGTCCTATCTTCAAAAGTGGCGACATGAGTCTGTCAGCCAATTATAGCCCTGTTAGTCTGACCAGCGTCATTGGAACATTGTATTTAATGGGAATAAAAGCTCGAGATTTACATGACCCATAAGGTAAAAAGAGTACGGGTCGGGTCCAATGAAAGGCCAAGCAACCTTGTAGCGGGCTGGACACGCGTGTTAGCCGTATCTTCATCGGGCTTATGTGGCATTTAAACAGCGTGCACCCCGGCTCAAAGCGAGACATCCCACAGTGCCCTCCGAAGCGGCTTTGGAAAAGAAGTAGGTGGAAGAAAAAAAGAAAGAAATTCCATCCGGTAGAATGCAGTTAAATTAGGGAATATCGCGGTGTAGCTCAGCCAGATGACAGTCTAAGCGGGTCTTAAAGTCCGCCACAGTGGGTGCCAAGACTAAAACGGCATGCAGAGCATTCCACGGTCGGCAAATTCGCATAGCGAAGTAGTGTCGTGTGCAGTTCAGCCGACTGTGCTGATGTGTGGGCCTCAGTGGGTGGCCACGTAGGTGGGAGCCCGCTTGGTGCAGTGTGAGTAGGTGGCGACAGGGATGTCCAGGGTTGGGTAAGATCATGAATACGAGGATCAGGTCGCCCCGTAGACGTCGGTACTTAAGCGAGTAGAGGCCCAGGCACTGAAGTCGATGTGGATAATCTAGGTGCTTGTGACCTCGGACCAGTCGGGTTGCTCGACGTTGTGGGCTTCTAGTATGCGTTGGTCCTTCAACAACCAAGGTCTCCAAGCCTGAATAGCCAACTCCAAGTGGGGTCGAAGAAAAGCGTTAAGGAGGAGGGGGAAATTGCTGGGGTCAATCTGACCGAAGGCTCGTTTCAGCAATCCCACCATGCGGTTAGCAGCAGCTGCTGATTTCCGGCAGGAAGCGGATACGAAAAGACTCATCTGGGTAATGATACCCAAGTCTCTTTGGGCTGAAGAGATCTGGAGGATAGACGCTCCCAGGTAATATACAGGAGAAAAAGCGGAATGGCGGGTAGAAAGGACGCGACATTTCGAAGCGTTAAATGGAAGGTTATTTTCTATGGACCACTGATGTAGACGGTCGAGGTCCGTCTGAAGTGCGTGGGCATCGTCCGGCAGGTTGATTGTGCGCCACAGCTTCGCGTCATCAGCGTATAGTAGCAGCAAAGACTCCACTTGCGGTGTGACGTCTATGAAGGCTAGGAAGAGTTGCGGTCCGAGAACAGACCCCTGTGGAACTCCGCTTGTGGCAAGAATGCGGGGAGACAACGCTCCGTCGACGCGTACTTGGAAGGTACGGTTTTGGAGGTAGTTGCGGATCCAGTCCATCAAGTCCCCTGAAACGCCGTAAGATGACAATTTCCGCAGCAGAATCTTGTGGTCGACCTTGTCGAAGGCGCTGGCGAAATCCAGGAAGATAACATGCCTTTCTCGGCCAGAGTCGGCTGCAGTCGTCCAGGTGTCTCTGGCAAGTAGCAGGTTATTCAAGCAAGACCGTTGACGCCGGAAACCATGTTGGCATTCAGACAGCAGTTTCTGGGCCTCCATGTGGTCTATTAAAGCGTCTGCGACGATCGATTCCATCACTTTGGAGATCGTAGATAGGAGAGTTATCGGTCGGTAATTGGCCGGATCTTTGCGAGTACCGCTTTTATAGCTTGGTGTAATAGTACCACATTTCCAATCATTGGGAACTTGGCCTTGCAAGAAGAAGTGGGTGAACAGCTCTGCTAGGGGTAAAGGTAGAGCTGCACCACAAGCTCGCAGGAGCCGTGGGTGGAAACCATCAGCGCCAGGAGATGCCGTTAGCCGCAGGGATTTGAGTTCCGCCAGGACCTTCTCCGGAGTGAAAGGAACAGTCGTCAGGGAAGTTGAGAGAGAAACCGAAGAAGGTACCGTCGTTGTGTGCATTGATGGAACGGAGAATGTGGATGTGTACTGCTGGCACAGGACTTCTGCTGCCTTGTTAGCTGATTTCGTGAGCACCGTGGGGGTCGTCAATGCGGTGACACCGTGCATGACTTGTCGAAGTCTATTGAAGTGACGATACAAGGCTTTGGGATTGGATGAAAATTTACGCATAAGTTGACTCTGGTGCTCACTCTTATCTTCTCGTACAAGATGGACACACACACATTTCCTTGCCTGCGCACATTCATCACTATTAACGCATTTGTATGACATTGGTATGCTGACAGGGGTACATATGTTTCCTGTAATAACTACCCTTTCAAAGACACCGCACTACGCACCGGCCATTGCCTTCTCTCTGGTCTTCCGGCCGCCATGCGTTGTCGCATTGATACGTAGGAACAAGTAACATAGATTTTCAAGGCTCACCTCTATTTCAGAGCGACTGACATCTGCCGCCCACCGCCTTGTTTCCTGTCACTGTCACAGAGCCTCCTCCAAATACCTGCCGCCGCCATGTGATCTTGCATTCATACGTAGTTACAGGTAACATAGATTTGGTATGCTCTCCTTTATTTCAGAGCCACTGACACCTGACGCCCACCGCCTTGTTTCCGCTCACTGCCACAGAGCCACCTCCAAATACCTGCCGCCGCCGCCTTGTGATCTTGCATTCATACGTAGTTACAGGTAAGATAGATTTGGTATGCTCACCTCTATTTCAGAGCCACTGACATCTGCCGCCCAACGCCTTGTTTCCTCTCACTACCACAGAGCCTCCGGTCACGTACTGCCGCCGCCATATGCTATTGCATTGATACGTAGTTACAGGTAACATACATTTTGTATGAGTTACATGTGTGCCTTCTGCTAAAGCGATGAGCAACACATAGACACATACAGATCGATTGACCGATAGCTGATTATCCACTCTTTTTCCTTGTGCTGTTTGGTTCCTTTTGGACTTACTCATCTGGTGTAACTTACAAGCTACCATTACAGTTGTTGACACGTTCCATCCGGTGTGTTCTTATTCACTTCTTGCGCATACTAAGGGTCCAGGTGCAAACCAGCGATACTCGAGTAATACGTATCAGAATGGCGACGGTTGCTACGAGCCCTCTTGCGGGACTGTCATGTCTGTGGCCTAGTGGTGCAGAAAAACCCTCTCTACAGTCGTGGATACAGTGGAAAACATCTTTCCAACATCAAATGACTCTCTTTCCTGTGTTAAACCCCTCTATCGTGTTATCCGATACTCATTGGGTTATGTTATTCCGTCAAGCTCTTGGAGCAGAAGGACGTCATTTTGACGCTATGAACTTGATGGCTAAGACCAGTATTGTGCACTTGATCCAGTTGTTTGAGGAATTGTGGGGAATTCAACAACGTGTGTTTTCCGCTCGTTATCAGTTTTCCAAGCTACAGCAACGATGCGGAGAAAGTGTAAATGATTTCATTGCCAGCATTCATCAAGCTACACCGGAATGCCGGTACAATACCATTCCCTCAAGTCGGTTTGAAGAAGTCATGAAAATCCAGTGCCTAATTGGTGGAGTTACAGATGATGGTGCGGAAGTCATGTGATGAACGCCGTTGCTCTGCAGGTATTCTTTGAACGCTGCACTCGTAAATTGCGGACCGTTGTCAGTGACTAATGTTTTTGGTGTGTCATGTGTAGATAGACTAGAGCGTACGCCTTTGATTGTAGCTTCTGCAGTAGTGTTTGCAACAACATGCACATCAATCCATTTGGAGTACGCATCTACTAAAAGTAGCAATATTTTTACTACGATCGGGCCAAAGTAATCGGCGTGGACACGTTCCCATGGGCTGTCGGGCAACTGCCAAGGGTGAATTGGGCCTGTTGGATTATCTCTTTGATATTTTTGGCAAGTGTTACAAGTACTCAAAAGTGTCTCGATGTCTCGGTCAATCGCTGGCCACCAGCAGTAGGATCTGGCGAGGGCTTTCAGGCGGACAATACCTGGATGTGCATCATGTAATTCTTTCAGTACAGCTGACCTGAGAGTCAATGGAATAACGATGCGAGATCCACGTAGGAGTATGCTCACCTCTACTTCAGAGCCAATGATATCTGCCGCCGACCGCCTTGTTACCTCTCACTGCCACAGATCTTCCTCTAAATACCTGCCGCCGCCATGTGATCTTGCATTCATACGTAGTTACGGTTAACATGGATTTTCCATGCTCATCGCTCTTGCACAGCCACTGATATGCGTCACCCACTGCGTTGCTCCCTCGCGCTGCCACAGAGCCACCCCCAAGTCATGCCGCCGCCATGTGATGTTGCATTGACACGCAGTTACAGGTAACATCGATTTCATATATTCACTTCCGTTTCAGAGCCATTGAAATGAACCGCCCACTGCGTTCTTACCTAGCGCTGCCACACAGCCTGATTCCAAGTCGTGCAGCCGCCATGCGGTGTTGCATTTATACGTAGCTTTAGGTAACATTGAGTTTCCATCATCACCTTGTCTTCAGAGCGCCTGCTTTGTGCCGCCCATTGACCTCCAACCTCACGCTGCCACAGAGCCTCCTCCCAAGTACCGTTGGCGCGGTGTGTCAACACCACAAATCGCCGCCGCAGGTTACATTCCTTGTCCATCCTCATTTATCTTTTAGATTTCATGTTACGTACGTGCATTAGACATATCCTATAATAGCACCTTGTCCGGTCTTCCCTCGCCTGCCAGTAACCACACTATTACCATTCCTTGGAGAACTGAGCAACGGCCCTTTCCAGGGCCACCCCCTGAATCCGTGTCTTGTCGTCCCACAGCCCATAGGAAATATGCGAACTACCGCTATCTCCTTGCGGCGGACTACAAGTTCACAGGTTCCGTGGGTGGCTCCGTAATCTTCAGATAATGTATGGGGGCATTCATACATCAACACGCGTTCGCAACCCAGCGACGTATGCGAACAAAATTGTGATCAACAGACAAAGCGGCAAGTTAACCTTTCGCAGCCATTTTCAACCGGTTACATGTCGTTGCATCCGTCCATTATTGCTAAACCCTGTTTCTTTAGTGCTCTCACACTTAGCAATGCTCACCTTCCTGAGCCATCCCATCCTACTGTAACGATATTTGATGAACCATTTTTCAGTATTCTTGCTTGGTGGGTGATGAGCGTTCCGAACGCTCCCCACTTACACGAGAATATTTGCATATGGTTTGAGCGTCTCGTCTGCCCACTTGTCATATAATCAAACACCGCCTTAACAAGGGATTGCTTACTTCAGTACCATGTCACGACCACTTCCAAGATTAAACCATTTATTTATTTATTTATTGATGTAGCCATGTACATACGTCAACATTATGTGGACCACATCTTGCGCCAAACATTTACATCCCATGTATGGCGTTGTGTTGCCTCACTATCCAAGACACTAAAGTGTATTCGTATATAGCATTAACGTTAACTAAACCGACTATTCTGTTCAAGTTAATACACCCAGTGACGTAGAAATTACGTAGCTTTTGCTGCATGGTTTTCAGATGTACCTTTTCCCTACTTCACATAACACCTTCGATTAGGTCAGTCACCCTTAAGTACGCCATCTTCTTTGTTCCATACCCACTGCCTCCTGAAACCACTTTCCCGCATAGCAACTATTCCGCTCAGAAATCACCGGATTACGCAATTACATCCTTACATGCCATCAATTCATGCGAAATCCTTTTACCTTGCGTGATTAAAGGCTATAGCATTTACCGAAGGTAAATGCGAACCAATAGATCATCCTTACCACAATCGTACGCACTCCAAACTCATATATATATATATATACGTATATTCTTAAACCGCAAATTTATATTGCATAACCAATTGCGATATAGGATCACTTGCTTACCATGCAAAATACCAATCGGGATATATTTCCCATCTACTATGTCACAGGTATCATGCATAGAGCAAGCTTCAGTAAAGAGAATAACACTGCATCCTTATATAACGCTCATTTTTGTTTCCTTTGATCATATCAACCTTGTATACCATATTCAATAACCTATGCATTTATACACACATGGGCCTTTCAGTGCAACATATATATATACATATATATATATATACATCTATACATAAATACAGTTCCTTTTGCGTTCATATATGGTTGGCGCCATCCGGTTTCGGATTTGCCTGTCACTGTGGCAAGCCACAGGACGCCTGCGCCTACAGAGGGACCATGGATGGCTTGCACTGCACCACCCACAGCTAAAACCACATGCCCCATATCCAGTGTAAACCCGAAGGAATAAGACCGGGAGGCATGCGGATGGGAACCACATTTCATCAACGGAGCCGGCCCACACTCCTTTACAGGCAAACACAAGCACACTGTATTTGGGAATCAAGCGCACACAAGGCGGTGGCTGGACCGTAGTCCGCTCCACACTGACTGCATGGAACCGCTCTTCGAGCCTAACACGGCCACAAGCACCGTGCACCCCGTCCCCTCCAGCAACGACCAACTGTCTCCTGGGGCCAGTATGGACGAGGTAGTGGATAATAGACAGGTAGGCACCTAAACCCGCGAAATTTGAAACGGTGCGTTTTCGTTGCGTTCCAACTTGCCATACTCTGAGTTGAATACAGTAGCGTTTTGGCCCGTTTTGTGTTACTTTACCGTAACACATTCCCACTACTAACTCGTGTGTTCCGTTTTTGGACTTTTGTCCAACACATTTTTTCCACTGTCGTTTGTCGTGTTCACGTTTTTCTGTTTTGTCCGTGTATATCCTTGTGTTTACCAGTTTTTATAACCAGCATTTACAACATGGTCGTCAAACGTCGCGTACCTCCCACATCTGTCAAGAAACCAGCGAAATCTCTAGCGCCTTCGACCGCCAAGGCTAGTCCACTCCAAACACGGGAGTGCAAAGTAATGCTCTCGGATCCACTAGCTGAGGCTTTGCTAAAAGTGTCTGCCCTCGAAAGTCAAGTGAACGAGTTAAAAAGTCAAATTCTGACTATTACCGAGACTCTTGACAAGCTCACACCTTTTGTCAACTTAACCAAACACCAAAGTGGAGAAAATCTGACTGATATAGTCGCAACTGGTGAACTATTGAGCAATATTGCGCACGAAGTTAGTGAACGCATGCGCCGCGCCAACAACGCTATTGTACTCAATGTACACGATAAATTGCCTCTCAAGAAGGTACTGCAAACACTCTTAGATGCTTGCCAAATGCCACATGGTTGTTGCACAGCCACTCGTTTGCGTAAGATCCCTGGACGATCTTGCCCAATCGTGATCAAGTTTGGCAACCACGACTTTGCTAGAAGGTTTATTGACGCCCGTTTTCTCCTAAGACATCTGCCTAATCTCGGGCCAATCCTGATAAAACCGGATAGAACACCGCTGCAGAGGTCCATTCTACCTAAACCAAAAATAACCAAAAGAACAACGCAAACAACACCACCCTCGGGAGCGCAACTGACTACCACTCATCCAACTTCAACTCCCACCGCTTGCTCTTCTATGGTTTATAATGTGGACATGGATGTAACACAAGAACGACAAATAGACCCCGCCGTACTAGAGCCGCCTGGGAACAAAGGACGCGTTAATAGCATCGAAACGGGGACTGTTTCAATGACAGCAACAACCAGTACAGCCGTGGACGAAACACACCGTCCGCGTCCAACTAATCCGTCAGACATGTATGACACAGAATCAGAAGTTGAAAGCATTGACTTCTTGTCGTCTTACACGTCCCTTACCAGTGTCATAAAACATTCTGCGCAAACTCCTACTGGTCTGACCCCAACGTCTAGCAAACATCAACCACGATGTTTGATTGCTAAGACTCCTCGGCTTCCATCAAGACCACAACAGTACAGCAAAGTTACAACACGCGAACGCTCCAACGCGGCCAAGACAAACACCCCGTGGCTACCGATTAAGCAAGACACCCAGTCCGTTCGCATGGGCATACCGAAAGTCCCGCCCCCTATTCTGGGCCGAAGTCTGCTTATGCAACCACCAAACTGGATCAGCCTGGTCGCCAGAAGTATCTGCTCAACACCCCAAGCCCCCTACTTCGTAAGTCAAATCCGAGCAAGTCGGGTTTCACTGCTGATCGAGTCACAATACCACACAGACAACGACCACCTAGATACAGTAACCCTATGAGTATCACAAACACCGCACCCCCTCGGCCTTTTGCACCCAGCGAACCTGTGAATCGACCATCACATGCGATCTCTCCGCAAATCGCCCAAACATCTCCAGCATCCCCTTTTTTATGGAACGCAGCAAATTGCGGACCCCCGATTCATGCATGCCTGCATCAAGCTACGGCGCTATACCACCTAACCCGACTACTGGAAACGATGCAACCGACGGCGTCCAGTCTGCTCCAGCCACTTGGACAACGTCTCTGACCCACTGCACCACACCTGACCACGCGCCTGATCTCACAACTCAAGCTTATATACACCCGAATACATCTTACTCTCCCCTACAACCTACTGTCCCTGACCACCGCCAGCCTCTTACCTTCATGCACCTCAACGCATGCATACAAACAAACCTCTCATCACAACGGGGTTCGCCAGATGCGCCGTTGGCCGCATCCCTCATCCAGACCAATCTGACCGACTCGTTTACAATCCTACTATTCAATGCTCGATCTATCAAAAATAAAATGCACATTCTCGCCCCTCTCATACTTCTGTCCAGTCCGCAGGTAGTGCTGATAACTGAAACGTGGCACGCAGCTGATATGCCTGATGACCCGCTGCACATTCCTGGGTACAGGACTTTCTGTAGCGGACGCATAAATCAACGTGGCGGCGGTTGCCTTATATACGTCAGCAATGAATTCCACGCATCTTCTTTTCAAACCATACCACTTGGAAATCCCAAAGATTCTGTCTGGATTCAGGCCATAGGAGGCCAAGTTGACATTATGATAGGCTGCATCTACAACCCACCGCATCCGACTAGTACTAGAGCTGACGAATTGGCTAAGCTCTTTCACGAAGTTTCATTCCTTCCAGCCCGTCATAAAATAATCGGCGGAGACTTCAATATGCCCCACATCTCGTGGCTTTTAGAGGGTTGCCTATTCCGGGAGCCCAGAGAGCGATTCCAGAAGACGGATCGAGTTGCAGGGAAACTTTTATTGGTTCAGCAAAAGATTCCCTGTTAGCTAGCTATAAATGAACGACACCGTGGACGCTCTAGCTAGGGGAACGGATCAAGCACAGCACACAGAGCAGTCGCGCGTTGCAACCGAAGCGAGCGCCAAGCAAAAATGGCGATGAGCAAGTAAAGCATTCGAACTCAGCAATCAGTTCAACAAACCACACCGGTTGCCTAAGTGTACAATTATAGAATTTTGGTTAGAATTTTACACAAGCAAACCGGGGAATCTCCAGACTGCTACATAGCCCTCTCCCAGAAGGGACTGTGTAAGCAGTCCTTCGATCTACGTGAGGACTGTCCGTCGCCGGCCAGCCTTCTGCGAGACCAGGTTGTGAAACCCGATGCAGCTGCTGGGGGAGAACCATGCAATCGGACCCTAGCGGGCTCCCACCCGTGTCCTCCCTACGGTGTCGAAACGGTTAAAAAACTGTTTGTAGGGGGGACAGTTAATAAAGTTCACGTAGGCAGTTGAGCAGGAAGTTCGTTCCACTTGCAGTTGACGTGCGGAGATCCAGCGGAAAGTGAAACCGAGGTGCAACCAACCGACGGTGTATATGGAAAGCAAAATGAAAAAGCAGCATAAATGCATAGCAATACACAAAAGAGTGCAAAGCGAAAAACGTGCAAAGCTGTTTTTGGGTTTTCAAAAGGTTTTGCTCTTTTTTGGTAGTTTCAAAACGTTTTGGTCTTTTTTTGTGGATTTTCAAAAACGTTTAGTAAGAGCAGAAAATTTCTAAGGCACGTTCTACGTAAAATAGTAAGTGCTGACAAAGTCTGAAAAACGAACTGGAGGCTTGAGTTTCCTACCGCGTCGATTGAGGGTAGGGCGGGTAGGAGTGCTGTCGGTTGTGTTCGTCGGTTCTGCTGGAGCGGGCTGACTCGTCTGCGTTTGCGGTGCCGGCTGTGATGGCACGGGCTGTGAAGGTGCTTGTTGCACCGGCGAGTCAGACTTGTCAAGGTATGCTGGCTTGAGTCGATCGACGTTGACCGTCTCAGTCTTACCATTGTAGTCAATGGTAAACGTTTTGTCGCTTCTACGTACGACACGGTACGGACCAGAGTAAGGAGGCTGAAGTGGTCGGCGTACGCTGTCAGTGCGAACGAACACGTGCGTGCAAGTAGTTAACCGTTCGTCCACGTTTGTACGCAAGCTCTGTGCTCTGGGTTGCACAGGCTGAAGCTGTCGCATGTGATGAGATAGGCGAGCTGCGTAGTCGCCATAGTCGAAAGTTGTTGGCGCTTTTGGTGAGACGAGTTCACCAGGTAAGCGTTGTGCGCATCCAAAGACTAGCGACGATGGAGTGGCGTGCAAGTCCGCTTTAATCGTGTTTCTTATGCCTAAGAGAACGAGCGGAAGTGCTTCATGCCAGGATGTGCTAGATTGGGCACAGAGTGAGGCTTTGAGTTGCCGGTGGAACCTTTCTACCATCCCATTAGCTGCGGGATGGTATGCGGTGGTTCGGTTATGTTGGCAACCAAGAACGTTGAGCAATTTGCTGAAGGATCCGTCAAAGTGTGATCCTCTGTCAGTGATGACTACGCTTGGGCAACCGAACTGAGCTACCCAGCGTTCTAAGAAAGCTTGTGCAACTGTCTCAGATGAGCAGTTGACTAACGGAATCGCCTCTGGCCAACGAGTGAATCGGTCGACACAGGTGAGTAGGTACACGTAGCCTTTGCATGGAGGCAAAGGTCCGACCAGGTCGACATGGACGTGTGCAAAACGAGCGTCAGGAGCGGGAAAGACGCCAAGTGGGCTTTTGGTGTGTCTGTAGACCTTGGCGCGCTGACACTCTAAGCATGCGCGTGCCCAAAGGCGGACATCGCGATTGACGTTGGGCCATATGAAGCGTTCCGTTACGAGCTTCTGCGAAGCACGTATGCCGGGATGAGACAGGTTGTGTAAAGCATTGAAAACTAGTCGACGCATTGAGGTAGGAACTACGGGTCGGGGAGAAGTTTGTGAGACGTCACAAAGAATGGTCCCCTCAGATGAAGCTAGTGGGACTTCACGTAGTTTTAACGAGGTGTTGCGTCGTAGTTTGTCTGTGTCGGGATCAGCTTGTTGGGCAGCAGCCATAGCGGCTAGATCAATGTTGGTGCCAGGCGATAAGCTGATCTGCTGAATGCGTGAAAGCGCATCCGCGACGGGATTAAGAGCACCTGAGACATGACGTACGTCTGTCGTAAACTGAGAAACGTAGTCTAGGTGTCTAGTTTCCCGCGGCGAGTACTTGTCCGTTGCGCCATTGATTGCGTAGATCAATGGCTTGTGGTCGGTGAAGACGGTGAAATGTCGACCTTCGAGGTAGTGACGGAAATGTCGGATACCTAGGTAGATAGCTAACAGTTCCCTACCGAAGGTGCTGTATCGCGATTCGGCAGGTTGTAAGCGCTTTGAGAAGAAACCTAGAGGTATCCATCGATGGTCGATGAGTTGCTGAAGAACTGCACCGACGGCAGTGTCTGATGCGTCAGTCGTCAGGGAGAGTGGTGCTGATGTGTCTGGATGGGCGAGAAGCGCTATGTTGGAGATAGCGTCTTTGAGCTTCTCGAAAGACAATTTAGCGTCGTCTGGAAAGTGAAAAGAGCGTTGTTTACCGCGGAGCAAGTCAGTCATTGGTTGAACAATGCTCGCGCAGTTAGGTATAAAGCGTCTATAATAGTTGACCAGGCCAAGGAATCGGCGTAACTGCTTGAAGGAACTGGGAGCAGGATAGTCCTTCAGTGCCTGGATTTTGTCTGGCAGAGCTTCAATACCAGAGGCAGATATGCGGTGGCCAAGAAAGTCGATGGAGCTTTGGCCAAGCTCGCATTTATCGGGGTTGACGGTAACCCCATGCTGCGTTAAGCGTTGGAAGAGAGCGTCGAGGTGATGAAGATGTTCTTCATCAGAAGAGCTCGCGATAAGAATGTCATCTAGATAAGGATAAACGCCTTCGAGTCCTCGCGTTACCTCATGAATGAAACGCTGAAAAGTTTGGGCAGCGTTGCTGAGGCCGAAAGGCATTCTGAGGTACTCGAATAGGCCGAATGGCGTGATGACTGCTGTTTTAGCAATGTCATCTGGCGCGACAGGTATCTGGTGGTAGGCGCGAACTAAGTCGACTTTGCTGAAGATAGACTTGCCAGCTAGAGCTGAGGTCAAGTCGTGCATGTGCGGAATAGGGTATTTATCCGGGACGGTAACTTTGTTAAGTGCCCTGTAGTCACCACAGGGGCGCCAGTCACCGGACTTCTTCGGCACCATGTGTAATGGTGATGCCCATGGACTTTTGGACGGGCGGATGATTCCCAGTTCGAGCATTTGCTCGAATTCCGCCTTAGCAGCTTTGAGCTTGTCCGGGGCTAGTCGGCGAGGGCGGGCCGAAACAGGTGGGCCCTTAGTGCAGATGTGATGCGTGACGTTTGACGTCACAGGAGGCAACTCGTTCAGGGCGCGAACGAGTTTAGGGTGCTTGCTGAAAAGTTCTAGAAAAGGCTGTGAAGCTTGAGGTAGGACACGAATGGGAGTGATAGCAGCCACGTTGGCGCTAGTCCCGATAACACTGAGCTGTGTCCTAGAGTCGATAAGCTTCTTCCTTTTAGCGTCGACGATGAGGTCGAAGCGTTGAAGAAAGTCTATGCCTATGATGGCGAAAGGCACAGCAGCGATTATGAAAGGCCAGCGAAAGGTTCGCCGGAGGCCTAAGTTGAGCGTTAGCAGCTTTTCGCCGAAAGTTGCGATTGGTGTGCCATTGGCGGCACGCAGCTTGGTCGGCGATGGTGAGACGACCTCATCTGAGCTACGGGGTATAACGCTAACTTCGGCACCAGTGTCTACTAGAAACTCGGTGCCGGAAGTTAAATCCCTAACGCGGATGAGGCGACTTTGGTGTTGGCCAGGCGCGTCCGTCGCCGTTACCGACCGGCCGAGGTTTCCCTGCTTCTTGGCGAAGCTGCAAGGTTTGATACATTTACGAGCTGCAGTACCAAAACGCTGGTGGTACCAACAGCTAGCTTGCCTGTTGTTAGAGTTAGAAAGTTTGCAGGGCGATTTGGATCGGCTATGACGACGACGGTCCATAGTAAGCTGCTGGACCTGGCGACTAAGTGTCGCGACTTGTGTTTGCAGGGCTTCTATAGTTGACAGTAAGCCAGTGATAGAAGTGCCCTGGGACGCGACGGCATGGACCTTGCTGGCGTTGGCCTGTGGCTGTGATCGTTCAATAACTCGATCCGCTAAGTCTGCTAGTTGAGTGAGCGGAACGGAGCTCACTGTAGCGAGAATCGCTTGTGTGTTTTCCGGTAGCCGTTGTAGCCATAGTTCGCGAAGTAAAGTCTCGTCCATGGTTGATGAACCAAGGAGTTGCTGCATCTCCCGTAGCAGGGTTGAGGGCAGTTTGTCGCCCAGCTGCAGATCCCTGAAAAGCTGCTGCAGGCGAACTTTCTCAGAGGGCATAACACGCTTAATCGTGGCCTCCTTCAGAGCCTCATAGCGGTTATCGGTCTGAGAAATGATAACGTCACGAACCTGCGTTGATATCTCCTTGGGGAGATAGGACAGGAGCTTGCAATACTTCGCGTAGTCGGAAGTGATTCTGTGGTTATAAAACTCAGCCTCAAGATGAGCGAACCACAAAACAGGATCCATGTCCCAAAAAGGTGGAACTGAGAGAGATACAACACTAAGCATAGACTCTACCTTATGGTCTACAGATTCCATGATTTGAAAAAATGACGCGAAAAAATAGGCTACCGTATGCAAAAATAAAACCGGAAAATATGAAAAATAAATGGAACGAGCTCACCGGAGAAAAGTTCGAAATATCCGGCGCTGAGATTGTTCCGGATCCGGGGTCACCAATTTAGAGGGTTGCCTATTCCGGGAGCCCAGAGAGCGATTCCAGAAGACGGATCGAGTTGCAGGGAAACTTTTATTGGTTCAGCAAAAGATTCCCTGTTAGCTAGCTATAAATGAACGACACCGTGGACGCTCTAGCTAGGGGAACGGATCAAGCACAGCACACAGAGCAGTCGCGCGTTGCAACCGAAGCGAGCGCCAAGCAAAAATGGCGATGAGCAAGTAAAGCATTCGAACTCAGCAATCAGTTCAACAAACCACACCGGTTGCCTAAGTGTACAATTATAGAATTTTGGTTAGAATTTTACACAAGCAAACCGGGGAATCTCCAGACTGCTACAGGCTTACTCAATCAGCACCATCTAGGTACAGGGTCTTCATAGACACTGTCTTCACACATGACTGGACTCAACATGTGCGCGC